>CM061159.1:8040149-9240149 GCA_030710495.1 Labroides dimidiatus
TTTAAGGCCAAAATAAACGTGTTTACAGCCTGGTACAAAGAATGTTTCCAGTCTGAATCCCGAATTCCACTAACGGCACGCACTGTGGGGGGTGGTGGTGAATGTTTTTATAATTTGGCAGTTTAGACAATATTAAGATCCAGTTCATCCAATCAGAGGCACAGCTCAGATCACGTGACTGCCGGGTATTCAATGGCTGTTACTGTGGCAACTCAAAACCTATGGTGTCCGCTTGAGGCTGGCTCTGGAAATACCGCAAGTCACATACACACCAAGCCAATAAAAGCCATTTTCACGGTCACAATAAGCCTATTTACAGCCAGGAACAAAGAATGTCTCCTGTCTGAATCGCAGAGTTCACTAACGACTGTACGGGGTGATTTTTTTCTAATATGGCAGTTTCCACAATATTAAGATCGTCAGTTCATCCAATCAGAGGCACAGCTCAGATCACGTGACTGTGGAGCGTCCTATGGTTGTTACCATGGAGACTCACTGTCCGCCTCATTTCCAATATGGCCGCGCCGGCCGATTTGCTTCAAAAATCCGTTTCAGACACAGACGGGCTGACGCAGAGACTACGTCCATTAATTATACAGTCGATGATTTAAAATTGCAAAATGTGGAGAAAAGTAACTTCATTTTGAAAATAAATCTGTTTAAAAACTGTGGTCTCCTTTTTACAAACGCGCCTATGTATCTTTATTTCTTGATTGATTGATTGATTGATTGTCGCAACCAAATATTAACATCAGTTTCACTGAAGCTGGATGTGGATGTCATCGTCTTCTTTTGTCAGAATGTACAGCTGGCTGTGCGCTGCAGAGTGAGGTGCTGCCGCTTCCGCACGGTAAGTCTGTGAAGTGATATCAGTCGGAAACATGAAATAGTACTTTAGATATTTCTACAAAGAGATGATTAGTTTGGTGTTTACACAGTCTCTGGAAAGTTAATGATTTTCTGTGCTGACTGCTCACAAGATGCTTTAGTTTAAAAAGATATTACAGAATAACGGAGTCCATGTATGCTTTTTAAAACCCATGGAGGAGGATGTTGGGGAGGAGGTGGTGGTAATGGTGGTGGAGGAGGATGTAGGACAGGAGGTGGTGGTGGTGGTGGCGGTGGAGGAGGAAGTTGGGAAGGAGGAGGTGGTAGTGGTGGTGGAGGATGTTGGGGAGGAGGTGGTGGTGGTGGTGGTGGTGGAGGATGTTGGGGAGGAGGTGGTGGTGGTGGAGGATGTTGGGTTGTAAGTGGTGGTGGTGGTGGTGGTGGTGGAGGATGTTGGGGATAAGATGGTGGTGGTGGTGGAGAAAGATGTTAGGGAGGAGGTGGTGGTGGAAGACGATGTTGTGGAGGGGGTGGTGGTGGTGGTGGAGGATGTTAGGGAGGAGGTGGTGATGGTTCAGGAGGATGTTGGGGAGGTGGCGGTGGTGGTGAAGGAGGAGCAGGATATTGGGGCGGAGGTTGTGGTGGTGGAAGAGGATGTTGGGGAGGAGGTGGTGGTGCTGGAAGATGTTTGGGAGGTTGTGGTGGTGGAGGATGTTGGGGAGGAGGTGGTGGTGGAGGATGTTGGGGAGGTGGTGGAGGATGTTGGGGAGGAGGGTGTGGTGGTGGAGGAAGATGTTGGGGATAAGATGGTGGTGGTGGTGGAGAAAGATGTTAGGGAGGAGGTGGTGGTGGAAGACGATGTTGCGGAGGGGGTGGTGGTGGTGGTGGAGGATGTTAGGGAGGAGGTGGTGATGGTTCAGGAGGATGTTGGGGAGGTGGCGGTGGTGGTGAAGGAGGAGCAGGATATTGGGGCGGAGGTGGTGGTGGTGGAAGAGGATGTTGGGGAGGAGGTGGTGGTGGTGTTGCAGGAGGATGTTGGGGAGGAGGTGGTGGTGGTGTTGCAGGAGGATGTTGGGGAGGAGGTGGTGGTGGTGGTGGAGGATGTTGGTGAGGAGGTGGTGGTGGTGGAGGATGTTGAGGAGGAGGTGGTGGTGGTGGTGGTGGTGGTGGAAAATGTTGGGGACGAGGTGGTGGATGTGAAAGATGTCCGGGAGGAGGTTGTGGTTGTGGAGGAAGATGTTGTGGAGGAGGTGGTGGTGCTGGAAGATGTTTGGGAGGTTGTGATGGTGGTGGTGGAGGATGTTGGGGAGGAGGTGGTGGTGGAGGATGTTGGGGAGGTGGTGGAGGATATTGGGGAGGAGGTGGTGGTGGTGGTGGTGGTGGAGGATGTTGGGGAGGAGGTGGTGGTGGTGGAGGATGTTGATGTAAGTTGTGGTGGTGGTGGTGGTGGTGGAGGATGTTGGGGATAAGATGGTGGTGGTGGTGGAGAAAGATGTTGGGGAGGAGGTGGTGGTGGAAGACGATGTTGTGGAGGGGGTGGTGGTGGTGGTGTAGGAAGATGTTGGGGAGGAGGTGGTGGTCGTGGAAGAGGATGTTGCGAAGGAGGTGGTGATGGTGGTGGAGGATGCTGGGGAGGATGTGGTGGAGGAATTTGGGGAGGAGGTGGTGGTGGTGGTGGAGGATGTTGGGGAGGATGTTGTGGTGGTGGTGGTGGTTTAGGATGTTGGGTAGGAGGTGGTGGTGGTGGAGGAAGATGTTGGGGAGGAGGTGGTTGTGGTGGTGGTGGTGGAGGATGAGCAGGATATTGGGGCGGAGGTGGTGGTGGTGGAAGAGGATGTTGGGGAGGAGGTGGTGGTGGTGTTGCAGGAGGATGTTGGGGAGGAGGTGGTGGTGGTGGTGGAGGAAGTTGGTGAGGAGGTGGTGGTGGTGGAGGATGTTTGGGAGGAGGTGGTGGTGGTGGTGGTGGTGGAGGATGTTGGGGAGGAGGGTGTGGTGGTGGAGGAAGATGTTGGGGAGGAGGTGGTGGTGCTGGAAGATGTTTGGGAGGTTGTGATGGTGGTGGTGGAGGATGTTGGGGAGGAGGTGGTGGTGTAGGTGGTGGTGAAGGAAGATGTTGGGGAGGAGGTGGTGGAAGAGGATGTTGCGAAGGAGGTGATGGTGGTGATGGATGATGTTGGGGAGGAGGTGGTGGTGATGGAGGATGTTGGGGAGGGAGGTGGTTTTGGTGGAGGATGTTGGGCAGGAGGTGTTGGTGGTTGTGGTGGAGGATGTTGGGGAGGAGGTGATGGTGATGGTGGTGGTGAGGGAAGATGTTGGGGAGGAGGTGTTGGTGGTGGTGGTGGAGGATGTTGGAGAGGAGGTGGTGATGGTGGTGGAGGATGTTGGGGAGGAGGTGGTGGTGGTTGTGAAGTATGTTGGGGAGGAGGCGGTGGTGGTGGTGGTGGTGGAGGATGTTGGGTAGGAGGTGGTGGTGGTGGAGGAAGATGTTGGGGAGGAGGTGGTTGTGGTGGTGGTGGTGGAGGATGAGCAGGATATTGGGGCGGAGGTGGTGGTGGTGGAAGAGGATGTTGGGGAGGAGGTGGTGGTGGTGTTGCAGGAGGATGTTGGGGAGGAGGTGGTGGTGGTGGTGGAGGAAGTTGGTGAGGAGGTGGTGGTGGTGGAGGATGTTTGTAAGGAGGTGGTGGTGGTGGTGGTGGTGGAGGATGTTGGGGAGGAGGGTGTGGTGGTGGAGGAAGATGTTGGGGAGGAGGTGGTGGTGCTGGAAGATGTTTGGGAGGTTGTGATGGTGGTGGTGGAGGATGTTGGGGAGGAGGTGGTGGTGTAGGTGGTGGTGAAGGAAGATGTTGTGGAGGGGGTGGTGGTGGTGGTGGAGGAAGATGTTGGGGAGGAGGTGGTGGTCGTGGAAGAGGATGTTGCGAAGGAGGTGGTGATGGTGGTGGAGGATGCTGGGGAGGATGTGGTGGAGGAATTTGGGGAGGAGGTGGTGGTGGTGGTGGAGGATGTTGGGGAGGATGTTGTGGTGGTGGTGGTGGTTTAGGATGTTGGGTAGGAGGTGGTGGTGGTGGAGGAAGATGTTGGGGAGGAGGTGGTTGTGGTGGTGGTGGTGGAGGATGAGCAGGATATTGGGGCGGAGGTGGTGGTGGAAGAGGATGTTGGGGAGGAGGTGGTGGTGGTGTTGCAGGAGGATGTTGGGGAGGAGGTGGTGGTGGTGGTGGAGGAAGTTGGTGAGGAGGTGGTGGTGGTGGAGGATGTTTGTAAGGAGGTGGTGGTGGTGGTGGTGGTGGAGGATGTTGGGGAGGAGGGTGTGGTGGTGGAGGAAGATGTTGGGGAGGAGGTGGTGGTGCTGGAAGATGTTTGGGAGGTTGTGATGGTGGTGGTGGAGGATGTTGGGGAGGAGGTGGTGGTGTAGGTGGTGGTGAAGGAAGATGTTGGGGAGGAGGTGGTGGAAGAGGATGTTGCGAAGGAGGTGATGGTGGTGATGGATGATGTTGGGGAGGAGGTGGTGGTGATGGAGGATGTTGGGGAGGGAGGTGGTTTTGGTGGAGGATGTTGGGCAGGAGGTGTTGGTGGTTTTGGTGGAGGATGTTGGGCAGGAGGTGTTGGTGGTTGTGGTGGAGGATGTTGGGGAGGAGGTGGTGGTGGTTGTGAAGTATGTTGGGGAGGAGGCGGTGGTGGTGGTGGTGGTGGAGGATGTTGGGGAGGAGGGTGTGGTGGTGGAGGAAGATGTTGGGGAGGAGGTGGTGGTGCTGGAAGATGTTTGGGAGGTTGTGATGGTGGTGGTGGAGGATGTTGGGGAGGAGGTGGTGGTGTAGGTGGTGGTGAAGGAAGATGTTGTGGAGGGGGTGGTGGTGGTGGTGGAGGAAGATGTTGGGGAGGAGGTGGTGGTCGTGGAAGAGGATGTTGCGAAGGAGGTGGTGATGGTGGTGGAGGATGCTGGGGAGGATGTGGTGGAGGAATTTGGGGAGGAGGTGGTGGTGGTGGTGGAGGATGTTGGGGAGGATGTTGTGGTGGTGGTGGTGGTTTAGGATGTTGGGTAGGAGGTGGTGGTGGTGGAGGAAGATGTTGGGGAGGAGGTGGTTGTGGTGGTGGTGGTGGAGGATGAGCAGGATATTGGGGCGGAGGTGGTGGTGGTGGAAGAGGATGTTGGGGAGGAGGTGGTGGTGGTGTTGCAGGAGGATGTTGGGGAGGAGGTGGTGGTGGTGGTGGAGGAAGTTGGTGAGGAGGTGGTGGTGGTGGAGGAAGTTTGTAAGGAGGTGGTGGTGGTGGTGGTGGTGGAGGATGTTGGGGAGGAGGGTGTGGTGGTGGAGGAAGATGTTGGGGAGGAGGTGGTGGTGCTGGAAGATGTTTGGGTTGTTGTGATGGTGGTGGTGGAGGATGTTGGGGAGGAGGTGGTGGTGTAGGTGGTGGTGAAGGAAGATGTTGGGGAGGAGGTGGTGGAAGAGGATGTTGCGAAGGAGGTGATGGTGGTGATGGATGATGTTGGGGAGGAGGTGGTGGTGATGGAGGATGTTGGGGAGGGAGGTGGTTTTGGTGGAGGATGTTGGGCAGGAGGTGTTGGTGGTTGTGGTGGAGGATGTTGGGGAGGAGGTGATGGTGATGGTGGTGGTGAGGGAAGATGTTGGGGAGGAGGTGTTGGTGGTGGTGGTGGAGGATGTTGGGGAGGAGGTGGTGATGGTGGTGGAGGATGTTGGGGAGGAGGTGGTGGTGGTTGTGAAGTATGTTGGGGAGGAGGCGGTGGTGGTGGTGGTGGAGGATGTTGCGAAGGAGATGGTTGTGGTGGTGGAGGTTGTTGGGGAGGAGGTGGTGGTGGTGGTGGTGGAGGATGTTGGGGAGGAGTCGGTGGTGGTGGTGGTTGTAGTGGAGGATGTTGGGGAGGAGGGTGTGGTGGTGGAGGAAGATGTTGTGGAGGAGGTGGTGGTGGTGGTGGTGGTGGTGGTGGAGGATGTTGGGGAGGACGTGGTGGTGGTGGAGGATGTTGGGGAGGAGATGTTGGTGGTTGTGGTGGAGGATGTTGGAGAGAACCTGGTGGTGGTGGTGGTGGTGGAGGATGTTGGGGAGGAGGTGGTTTTGGTGGAGGATGTTGGGCAGGAGGTGTTGGTGGTTGTGGTGGAGGATGTTGGAGAGGACGTGGTGGTGGTGGAGGAAGTTGGGGAGGAGGTGGTGGTGATGGTGGTGGTGAGGGAAGATGTTGGGGAGGAGGTGTTGGTGATGGAGGATGTTGGGGAGGAGGTGTTGTTGGTGGTGGTGGAGGATGTTGGGTAGGAGGTGGTGATGGTGGTGAAGGATGTTGGGGAGGAGGTGGTGGTGGTTGTGTAGTTTGTTGGGGAGGAGGCGGTGGTGGTGGTGGTGGAGGATGTTGCGAAGGAGATGGTTGTGGTGGTGGAGGTTGTTGGGGAGGAGGTGGTGGTGGTGGTGGTGGAGGAGTCGGTGGTGGTGGTGGAGGAAGTTGGGGAGGAGGTTGTGGTGGTGGAGGAAGATGTTGGGGAGGAGGTGGTGGTGTTTGAGGATGTTTGGGAGGTGGTGATGGTGGTTGTGGTGGTAGTGGAGGATATTGGGGATGAGGGTGTGGTGGTGGAGGAAGATGTTGGGGAGGAGGTGGTGGTGGTGGTGGTGGAGGATGTTTGGGAGGAGGTGGTGGTGGTGGTTGAGGATGTTGGAGAGGAGGTGTTTGTGGTGGTGGTGGAGGATGTTGGAAAGGACGCGGTGGTGGTGGTGGTGGTTGTGGTGGAGGATGTTTGGGAGGAGGTGGTGGTGGTGGTGGAGGATGTTGTGGAGGAGGTTGTGTTCGTGGTGGAGGATGTGGGGGAGGAGGTGGTTGTGGTGGTGGAGTATGTTGGGGAGGAGGTGGTGGTGGCGGTGGTGGTGGTGGCGGAGGATGTGGGGGAGGAGGTCATGGTGGTGGTGGAGGATGTTGGGGAGAAGGTGGAGGTGGTAGTGTTGGTGGAGGAGGAGGATGTTCGGGAGGAGATGGTTGTGGTGGTGGAGGAGGATGTTGGGGAGGAGGTGGTGGAGGAGGTGGTGGGGGAGGAGAATGTCAGGGAGGAGGTGGTGGTGGAAGTGGATGTTGGGGAGGTGGTGGTGGTGGTGCAGGTGGAGAATGTTGGGGAGGAGGGTGTGGTGGTGGAGGAAGATGTTGGGGAGGAGGTGGTGGTGGTGGTGGTGGTGGTGGAGGATGTTGGGGAGGACGTGGTGGTGATGGAGGATGTTGGGGAGGAGATGTTGGTGGTTGTGGTGGAGGATGTTGGAGAGAACCTGGTGGCGGTGGTGGTGGAGGAAGTTGGGGAGGAGGTGGTGGTGTAGGTGGTGGTGAAGGAAGATGTTGGGGAGGAGGTGGTGGAAGAGGATGTTGCGACGGAGGTGATGGTGGTGATGGAGGATGTTGGGGAGGAGGTGGTGGTGGTGGAGGATGTTGGGGAGGAGGTCGTGGTGGTGGTGGAGGATGTTGGGGAGGAGGTGGTGGTGGTGGTCGAGGATGTTAGGGAGGAGTTGTTGGTGGTGGTGGTGAGGGATGTTGGGTAGGAGTTTGTGGTGGTGGAGGAAGATGTTGGGGAGGAGCTGGTGGTGGTGGTGGTGGAGGATTTTGGGGAGGAGGTGGTGGTGGTGGTGGAGCATGTTGGGGAGGAGGTGTTGGTGGTGTTGGTGGAGGATGTTGGAGAGGACGTGGTGGTGGTGGTGATGGTGGTGGAGGAAGTTGGGGAGGAGATGGTGGTGGTGGTTGAGGATGTTGGGGAGGAGGTTGTGGGGTGGTGGTGGTGGAGGATGTTGGGGACGAGGTGGTGGTTGTGGAGGATTTTTGGGAGGAGACGGTGGTGGTGGTAGAGGATGTTGGAGAGGAGGTAGTGGTGGTGAAGGAAGATTTTGGGGAGGAGGTGGTGGAAAAGGATGTTGCGAAGGAGGTGGTGGTGGTGGTGGAGGAATTTGGGGAGGAGGTGGTGGGGGTGGTGGTGGTGGAGGATGTTGGGGACAAGGTGATGGTTGTGGAGGATTTTTGGGAGGAGACGGTGGTGGTGGTAGAGGATGTTGGGGAGGAGGTAGTGGTGGTGAAGGAAGATTTTGGGGAGGAGGTAGTGAAAAAGGATGTTGCGAAGGAGGTGGTGGTGGTGGTGGAGGATGTTGGGGAGGAGGTGTTGGTAGTGGTGGTGGAGGATGTTGGGGAGGAGGAGGTGGTGGTGGTGGAGGATGTTGGGGAGGAGGTGGTGGTGGTGTTGGAGGATGTTAGGGAGGACATTGGGGAGGAGGTGGTGGTGGTGGTGGTGAAGGATATTGGGGAGGAGGTGGTGGTGGTGGAGGAAGTTGGGGAGGAGGTTGTGGTGGTGGAGGAAGATGTTTGGGAGGAGGTGGTGGTGGTGGAGGATGTTGGGGAGGACGTGGTGGTGGTGGTGGTGGTAGTTGAGGATGTTGGGGAGGAGGGTGTGGTTGTGGGGGTGGAGGATGTTGGGGAGGAGTCAGTGGTGGTGGTGGTGGTGGAGGATGTTGGGGAGTGGGTGGTGGTGTTGTAGGAAGTTGGGGAGGTTGTGATGGTGGAGCAAGATTTGGGGGAGGAGGTGGTGGTGGTGGAGGATATTTGGGAGGAGGGTGTGGTGGCAGTGGAGGATGTTGGGGAGGAGGTGCTGGTGGTGGAGGATATTGGGGTGGAGGTGTTGGTGGTGGTGGAAGAGGATTTTGGAGAGGACGTGGTGGTGTTGGTGGTAGTGGTGGAGGAATTATGGGAGGAGGTGGTGGTAATGGTGGTGGTGAGCGGAGATGTTGGGGAGGAGGTGGTGGAAGAGGGTGTTAAGAAGGATGTGGTTGTGGTGGTGGAGGATGTTGGGGAGGAGGTAGTGGTGGTGGTGGTGGAGGATGTCAGGGAGGAGGTGGTGGTGGTGTTGGAGGATGTTGGGGAGGAGGATGTTAGGGAGGACGTTGGGGAGGAGACGGTGGTAGTAGTGGTGGTGGTGGAGGATGTTGGGGAGGAGGTGGTGGTGGTGGAGGATGTTGGGGAGGAGGTTGTGGTGGTGGAGGAAGATGTTTGGAGGAGGTGGTGGTGGAGAATATTGGGGAGAAGGTGGTGGTGGTGGTGGTGGTTGAGGATGTTGGGGAGGAGGTGGTGGTGGTGGAGGATGTTGGGGAGTAGGTGGTGGTGGTGGATGAAGTTTGGAAGGAGGTTGTGGTGGTGGAGGAAGATGTTGGGGAGGAGATGATAGTGGTGTAGGATGTTGGGGACGTGGTGGTGGTGCTGGTGGTGGTAATGGAGGATGTTGGGGAGGAGGGTGTGGTGGTGGTGGTGGTGGTGGTGGAGGATGTTGGGGAGGACGTTGTGGTGGTGGAGGATGTTGGGGAGGAGATGTTGGTGGTTGTGGTGGAGGATGTTGGAGAGAACCTTGTGGTGGTGGTGGTGGTGATGGTGGAGGATGTTGGGGTGGAGGTGGTTTTGGTGGAGGATGTTTGGCAGGAGGTGTTGGTGGTTGTGGTGGAGGATGTTGGAGAGGACGTGGGGGTGGTGGTGGTGGAGGAAGTTGGGGAGGAGGTGGTGGTGATGGTGAGGGAATATGTTGGGGAGGAGGTGTTGGTGATGGAGGATGTTGGGGAGCAGGTGTTGGTGGTGGTGGTGGAGGATGTTGGGTAGGAGGTTGTTGTGGTGGTGCTGGAGGATGTTGGGGAGGAGGTCGTGGTGGTTGTGTAGGATGTTGGGGAGGAGGCGGTGGTGGTGGTGGTGGAGGATGTTGCGAAGGAGATGGTTGTGGTGGTGGAGGTTTTTGGGGAGGAGGTGGTGGTGGTGGTGGTGGAGGATGTTTTGGAGGAGTCGTGGTGGTGGTGGAGGAAGTTGGGGAGGAGGTTGTGGTGGTGGAGGAAGATGGGGAGGAGGTGTTGGTGGATGTTGGGGAGGAGGTGGTGGTGGTGGTGGAGGATGTTGGGGAGGAGGTGGTGGTAGTGGAAGATGTTTGGGAGGAGTTGGTGGTGGTGGTAGAGGATGTTGGGGAGGAGGTAGTGGTGGTGAAGGAAGATTTTGGGGAGGTGGTGGTGGAAAAGGATGTTGCGAAGGAGGTGGTGGTGGTGGTGGAGGATGTTGGGGAGGAGGTGTTGGTGGTGGTGGTGGAGGATGTTGGGGAGGAGGAGGTGGTGGTGGTGGAGGATGTTGGGGAGGAGGTGGTGGAGGTGTTGGAGGATGTTAGGGAGGACATTCGGGAGGAGGTGGTGGTGGTGGTAGTGGTGGTGGAGGATATTGGGGAGGAGGTGGTGGTGGTGGAGAAAGTTGGGGAGGAGGTTGTGGTGGTGGAGGAAGATGTTGGGGAGGAGGTGGTGGTGGTGGAGGATGTTGGGGAGGACGTGGTGGTGGAGGACATTGGGGAGGAGGTGGTGGTGGTGGTAGTGGTGGTGGAGGATATTGGGGAGGAGGTGGTGGTGGTGGAGAAAGTTGGGGAGGAGGTTGTGGTGGTGGAGGAAGATGTTGGGGAGGAGGTTGTGGTGGTGGAGGATGTTGGGGAGGACGTGGTGGTGGTGGTGGTGGTAGTTGAGGATGTTGGGGAGGAGGGTGTGGTTGTGGTGGTGGAGGATGTTGGGGAGGAGGTTGTGGTGGTGGAGGATGTTGGGGAGTAGGTTGTGGTGGTGGAGGATGTTGGGGAGGATGTGTTGGTGGTGGTCTTGGAGGATGTTGGAGAGGACGTGGTGGTGGTGGTGGTGGTGGTAGAGGAAGTTGGGGAGGAGGAAGTGGTGATGGTGGTGGTGAGGGAAGATTTTGGGGAGGAGGTGGTGGAAGAGGAAGTTGCGAAGGAGGTGGTTGTGGTGGTGGAGGATGTTGGGGAGGAGGTGGTTGTGGTGGTGGTGGTGGTGGAGGATGTTGGGGAGGACGTTGTGGTGGTGGAGGATGTTGGGGAGGAGGTGGTGGTGGTTGTGGTGGAGGATGTTGGGGAGGAGGTTGTGGTGGTGGAGGAAAATGTTGGGGAGGAGGTGGTGGTGGTGGAGGATGTTGGGGAGGTGGTGGTGGGAGTGGTGGTGGTAGTGGAGGATGTTTGGTACGAGGTGGTGGGGGTGGTTTTTGGGGAGGAGGTGGTGGTGGTGGAGGTGGTGGTGGAGGATGTTTGGTACGAGGTGGTGGGGGTCGTTTTGGGGGAGGTGGTGGTGGTGGTGGTGTTGGTGGTGGAGGAGGATTATGTTGGGGAGGAGCTGGTGGAGGAGGATGTTGGGGAGGAGGTGGTGGTGGTGGTGTTGGAGGATTTTGGGGAGGAGGTGGTGGTTGTGGTGGAGGAGGAGGAGCCATAACCATGGTTCTTACCGTAGTGTCATGTGCTTAGCCACCCAGCCGAATGCTGAGTCAAAGGCAGCTGAAGGAAATCTGTGTTGGTGGGGACCAGTAGGCTTCCCATCAGTGATCCAGTCTTTCTCTCTGTTCTCAAACAGAAGGCCATGGTGACAGGCATCATTTGCCCACTCGTGCTCTCCGGTGACATGGTGCAGTAGGTCAGTCCACAAATTCTGAAGAAAATGGAGCTATAGTGAATTTTGACTGTAATAAAACATTTGCAAAAATAAAAATCACAGGGGAGCAGTCAAGAAAGGGGGGTCTTCACCTGAAAAAGCTTTTCTGAGTTTTATAGAAAAGAAAATTGTTACAAAAAAGCCCTACATAATAGCTGTACATTGTATGGTGATGAGGAAGAGGACATTATGCATTCATTTTAGAATCGTCCTGTTGTTCCATAATTATGACAGCAGATGGCAGGATTGGCTAGCGGATCAGGCAAACTGTTGACCTTGTATCTCCTGACATCTTTCAGTGTTAAGATGATCAAGAAGACATTTGTCTGATATTAGTTATTTAGGGAGGGAAATGTCATATATGCAAAAGGACAACTCTTCTCCCATTTTCTGCTGCAGACCCAAGTATCTGTAGGTTTGGTAAACAGGAATCAATCTGCCTCCTATGCTAATCATCCCGCCCCCATCCTTCACCCATCACCAACCTCACTAAGTTAATCATGAATAAATCAAGAAAAAGAAAAAAGTCTCAGAAGACTTTAAGTTTAATTCTGCGTGGACAGATTCATTTGCCTTCAGAGCCAACGATGCCAGCTTACCTGTGTGCTTGATATGTGGCAAGAAATTAGCAAACAGCAACAACAAAAATGTAACATGAAAACATTTTCAGAACAAGCACTCAGACATTTGCTGAAAGTACCAAACTGAAGATCAATTTCGAAATTCCTACATAAAATTGAGAACAAAATCACATCTTACTCTGTACTGGAGGTAAAAGTGGATGTTTTAGTTAAAAAGATTAAAAACATTGAGAAGTAGAAATTTTTCACAGGAACAGAGGAACAGAGAGGTGTGTCGGGCTGATGTTGGTCTGAGAGGTAGACTGCTCAGCAGAGCAGGATGTCTGCAGCTCCTCCCACCTCCAGCAGCTCGGAGACCAACTGAGCACTTCTGTTTTCACTCAGCAAGGAGCCGCACAGAGAGGTGAGTCCTCCACCTTTAAGATACTGACTTCTCCCTATATGATGTCCTCTGTGTGTGTGTGTGTGTGTGTGTGTGTGTGTGTGTGTGTGTGTGTGTGTGTGTGTGTGTGTGTGTGTTTGTGTGTCTGTTTCTGTGTGTCTGTCAGGATGTTTGAGCTGGAGTGTGTAACATGTAACAAAATACTGTCACAGTTTATGTCCTGAGTTCATATTTTTCTGCAGAAGAAACAACTTTAAACATATTATTAATTATTAAAAAATAATAATAAAAACTGTCTTTTAAATCCAGTTAAATCAGATTTTACCCACCTGACTGATGTTTGAAACACATAGAACAGGAAACTTTTAGACACAGTTCAGAGATAAAATCTGAGGGCTCTGATTCAACTAGAGATGTTGTAACTTCTTTAAGTCTGTAAAAAACATTTATTTCCTTTTACTGAGATGAAATCTACACCAACAGAGCAGCTGCTGAGTGTGAGTCAGACTCACTGCAGGGATGGTCGTGTTCTTTGAACCAGCTGTTTGTGGTTTGATCTGCTCTTTCTTTCCTTCTGACTTCATTAGTCTGTGTTCTTCTGAGCCAGTGTTAATGAATGGTTTATAATCAGGAGAGGTAAAGGTTACAGTGTGGGAATGTGTTGGTTTGTATCTGAAAGCTGATGAAATCTTCAGTTTTCTCGGCTGTAAAGAAGGAAAAGATAGAAATCACAGCTAACACAACAAGGAAACAGGTCGTCTATCCTCCAGTGAGAGAAGCAGGACCTGCAGCATTCCTAAAGCAACAAAAAAACTTTATTTTCCCTGCATGGAGTTATCTTGCATAATCTTACCCAGGAAGGAAAAACAAAACAGGACCAAGGGCCCCTCACAGCTCAGCTTTAGGCAGCCACGTCTGGAAGAATAAGATGGGATTACATCCTTCTAACGGACCAGAATGAAGAAACAATGGAGGTCAGAGCAACCTCTCTGAAACATCACGTCATCATTGTTTTCTGCAGGTAGAAAACAACCTGACTTCATAAATATTCGGAAACAACATATGAACATGAGCTCTGATTAATCAAATCAATCTCCCACAGCTTTGTTTGGTGTGAGGGAACATTGTTTGAACATGCAGAGAATTCCTCAGAATAACATCATGTATCATGACCTTAAGGCGGAGCATCAGTGCTATAGTTACAGAGAAGTTTCTGAAGTGTTTGTGATCAGAGTGAGAGAGAACAGGGGATCTGCTTTAATGAAGCTGCTCTGCGTGTGAGGCCCTGTGTCTGGACACGCTCCTGAACATGATTAAAAAGATGTTTATGAGGCAGCTGTTAGGACACGTCTTTGTTAAAGGAGCAGTGTGTAGAAAGTTGACTATTCAGTGACATCTAGCAGTCAGGTTGCAGATTAAAACATTCTGATGCCATCATGGACATTAGCTGCATTTCCATTACACCTAGAATTGCGCAAAACCCATATACATATATATACATATATATATATATATATATATATATATATATATATATATATATATATATAAAAAACTCTGGGAAAATCTGAGTGGAAGTGGGTGACAAATTTTTTTTTTTTTCTTTCGACAGTCTAATCTCTTGTGGAAATGAAACAGTCAACCAAATAAACATTTTTTACTAGATTGGGACCTATTATCAATAATTATTTAAAAATAACACGACAAATATAAACATTTAAAAGAAAAACGGAGAAACGTTTTGTCTTTCGTGACAAGCGCGCCGCCATCTTTGTCAGGAACCCAGAACCAGAAGAGGACACAAATGCAAGCTCAGAGTCAAAATCCGTAAAATCAAAAAGGGTTTATTAACCAGTCCAGGTTTCTAAACACAGAGCAGGTAGTCAGCCAGGCAGGGTTCGGTACACGGTAAACAATCCAAAACCAAGGCAGAGGTATCCAGAAAACACAAGGCAAAGATCAAGGTCCAAAAAACGAGAGCAAGATTCACAACGGCAAGACTAGACTATGAAATAAAGGCTGGGACGAAGACTGTGAGGTACGACGAACTGGCAACGAGACAGTGAGACACATGAGGTTAAATACAAGAGGTAATGAGGGGTGATGACACACAGCTGGGGAAGACAATCAGGAATCAGGTGTGACAGACAAGGCAGGGCAGACAGGAACAAATCTAGAAGACAGAGACAAGGGTTAGTGATTTCAAAATAAAACGGGAAACCAAAACAAGACTCAGAATGTGCAAAACAACAGAAACTTTACAGACATGACAATCTTGCAGTTCTTTGAGCTATGACGTCATGGGTTTGGGTTTGCGGCCTTGGGAATGGAAGAAGAGCAAGAGACGAGAGTGAAAGATGGAGACTGAGGAGCCAAAGCAGCAGAAAAGACAAACTTGGGGGCATTACTGTATTGCTCCTGGGTGTAAAAATGGATTTTATAAAGTTAAGGCCGAGGACAAAACAGTCCACTTTCACAAACTTCCGCTAAAACGGAAAACAGTTCTACTGCGTTGGCTGGCGGCACTGAAGAGGAAGAACCCACCGATGGGCCCGGACTCTAGGGTGTAGTGAACATTTTCTGGAGGAAGATTATACAGAGCAGATGACTTTTGAGCTCGACAGGCTAGTGGTCCACCGGACCAACAGACTAAAGCCCGAAGCTGCCCCGAGTGTTTTCAGTTCCAGTGCCTATAGCCAGGGCTCTACTGACCGGTCAACACACTCTAACAGTGGGTCAGCAGCATCTGTCCACCGTCATGACAGGGCGCGAAAACGCGACAGGCAAGCGGAGAAGAGACGGGTAAAGTTAAGTCAGCAGGTTCCAAGTCACCAATGCCCATACTCCAAATCATACACTATAACACTATACACAAACATCCATCACTGGGACCCAGCTCTCTGACTCTGTCCCTCTTTGAGTCTGTAATGAAACACACCTTTCACCTCAAACAGCAGCACTCAAACATACCCTCCTCACTCTGAAACACAGCTTAAGGATGAGCATAACATCTCTGCTGCACAGGATTGGTCTGAAATGACTGTCAAAAATTAAAACGTTAACCACAACTAAAAAAAGCCCATCCGTCCGAAAACAAATGATTCCACATCATTCATCATTAGATCCCATCGCCAGAGGTCATCACAGCTGATGCAAACCTCCATAAAAAATAAAATAAAATAGACTATTTCTTACCGTGACTCTACGTTTTCTGTTTTGATTCTTTTCTCGGCCAGTTTTCTTCTTCTTCTTCTTCTTCTTTTTTTTTTTTTGTTTTATTGGTGGTTCGCAACTCTTCTTCGCTCTGGATCTACTCGCAGCCGAAGACCCAACCAACCCGCCTACGTAGACGATGACGTCACTCCAAAATGCTGGCTCGCTGACTCTCTAGTTAGGTAAAATTACGAAATAAAATCGGTCATATCTGTGGATTTAGGTATTTTTCACCACAGTTTTTTGGCAGATTGTTTTTTCGTGTATATATGAGCAAGACAAAAAAATTCATTTCCTCTTTAACTCTCCTTCGTGATGTATTTTATTATTACCGAAAAACTACAAACTATGAACGGCAGCTGTCAATCATCCTTAAACGAGACGTAAAACCCCGTTTTTAACCTCTAATAACAAATGTAAAAGAAATATCTCAGAAAAAAGAGGACTTTAACACAATGCAGCCCAATAATATCTAAATATCACCAAAGCATACGGATGTGAGAACATTTCTACGAGGTGTAATAATTTTTTTAAGTTTGACCACATCCTATCTGGAATGAATAGAGAGGCGGAGTTTTTGTCTTGTACTGCAGCCAGCCAGCAGTGGGAGCAGTTTTTGTGGCGACCTCAGCTGCTGCCACACATATGGACTCTGGCGTTTTTCATTTAATGCCCTCTGCCTTTGACAAAAACAGTAACGCCCACTAAAATGACAGCCCCAGCTATTAAAATGATGATATCTATGGTTACCGCCGGTTACAGTCCTCCTTCCTTCTTCCACATTTTATTCTCGCAGGACGAGATTTTACTCATTATGCGCAATTCTAGTCATAATGGAAACACCTGCAAGGTGCAATTGTACTCTTTTGTAACTTCAGAAATATCTCTTTTATTTTGTGAAAAAGTGTAATGGAAATGCAGCCACTGATTCTCAGTTATTAATCATTTATTAATTTAAAGGGACAGTGCATATAATGAACATTTCTGTGCAGAATCCTGATAAGAGTGAGCCATAAGGATAATATTCATCCATAGTCCTTGATAGGGTTTTTTACTTTCGGAAACATCTGCCAACATTTTTTTTCTTTCACATCTACCACTCAAACAACAACTGAACCCAAACTATTTGAGTATGAATTTGGAAGACCGTTCCAAACACATCTAATGTTATGAAAATGATCAAGGTTGAGTGTCTCTTACTAACATTTTTAAAGTAACATATGGATGCTCTATTTGTTTACTGTTTCTTTTAGTGATTTCTGTACAAATCAGTCACCAAGTGGCTCAACCATCCTTGTTCCATCATCACAGACTGATGAAATCAAACCTCACCTGTCCCTCAGGTGTCTCTTAATACCAGATGATCAGTGCTCAGTTTTCTGCAGTGTTGCTCGCTGCGTAAACTTCAGCAAACTCTGCTTCCGACCGAGGAAAATGTTCTCTATTAAGGGGCGATATGAGACAAATATGTAGGATTTTTTTTAAAGTCAGGATTGTTTTTCATATTCAGACTATTTTGACCTGCAAACAACATTTTTAGACCCAAATATTTCTTATTCTTCATTGTGAACCATTTCAATGTACCATTTTTGTCTTTTCTGCTTCATTTTTTTTAAACTCTCACATTTTCACATCATGTTAAATACATTAATTTCAAGTCCCCAGCTGTAAGAATCGTTGAGTTTCTGCAGAATGTAAAGAGTAGTTTCACCGACTGAGTTGAACCTCTAAATCATGACTGTTTTCTTTCAGATTGCTGCAACATAAATCCCTGACTGGAGCAGAATAGATCCAACAGCAGCAGCAGAGGAAGAAGAAGAAGAAGAAGTGTCTCATCATGGTTGTTTTATTTAACGGGTTCACACAGTTTGTGTGACACCACTGACGCTGACTCAGAGAGGAGTGTATGAAGAGGTGATCATGTTCGACCTTTAGGCACAAACACAGAGCAGAAGACTAGCAGCAGCAGTCACCATGATCGACCTGAGCTTTCTGACCGAGGAGGAGCAGGAGAGCATCCTGGCAGTGCTGAGGAGAGATGCTGAGCTGAAGAGGGCCGAGCTCGAGCGAGTCCAGTGAGTTCCTTCTGTGACTTATTTCAACAGATCTGTGTGGAGGTACCAACTCACGCCTCACCCTCTGACCTTAACCTGTGACAGAAATAATCCAGAGAGGGTAGAGACAGGAGTCTGCTCTGAAAATAACACACCTGTAGGTTCAAAGGTCACACAGCAGGGATTCATACAGGATCAGTTCTTCGTGGTCAGAAGTTCTTAGTGCCATGCTGTCATGAAGGAGTGGATATCCTATATTAATACGTTATCCTACCCTCTCTCTCTCTCTCTCTCTCTCTCTTTCTGTTTGTGTGTGTTCAGGCACCTACAGAGGACCTCAAGTAACAAGGAGCGGCTGAAGTACATGACAGGAGAATGGTTCTATGAGACAAAGCAGCTCCGCCATCAGGATCGAATTCATGGTTCTGACATCATCAGGGCCTCCATGAAACACGCACAGAGACCCATGACGATACGTGAGTCTCCTTTGTGCCATGTTCTCATTTTGAACATGGTAAATATAGTGCCATGCCTTTCACATTAAAGTTCCTGCCATGATTAACAACTATTTCTGCTCAAAGTTAATGACTTTTAAATTAAAAGTTCCAGTCATTGATCAGGACTGTCAAATTAAAGGTTTTTGTCACATTTAAAGACTTTCAAATCAAAAGTTCCCACCAAGGATTAGGACTGTTTCCATCAAGTTATATTTTTAGGCCTTACAGG
Source organism: Labroides dimidiatus (assembly GCA_030710495.1). Classification (NCBI taxonomy): domain Eukaryota; kingdom Metazoa; phylum Chordata; class Actinopteri; order Labriformes; family Labridae; genus Labroides; species Labroides dimidiatus. The sequence goes on from CM061159.1 coordinate 8,058,389, forward strand.
TCATGAGAGTCTCAGACCCAGTCATTAGTCTTGTACTCAGAGTTTTTGTCTTCACAGCTTCAGCATGCTGTTGGTCTTGATGAATGTCACACTTTTCTAACAGCAGCAGCTGTGTTTTGGTTTCAGAGGAGATTTCCCGCAGCGTGTCTGAAAAGCCCAGTTTTGTCAGCAGTGAGAACAAAGAGGTGTTCGTCCCACCTGCGCTCCAAGGAATCCTTCAGGAGCCGAGCACAGAGCCCAGCGAGGGAAGGTGAGTGGAGGTACACAACAAGTGAAAAACAACCATAAACACATTCAGTATATTCATGCATTCAGTCAGGAACACTCTCACCATTGATCTGAACCATTTAATGCCAAATGGAATCACAGTTATAGTTGGTGTTATAGGCTCTGCTTTTCAGAGTACTCTCTGCGTTAGCCAAGCAGCCTGCTGAGGCTTTCCAGAGAGTGCAAAGCAAAAACCCTCACATGGGTAAAAACATACATACAGACTCCAGAGGACAGGGGTTCACAAACTTTACCATGCCAAGGTCCCCCAAAAAGCATTAGCTTCTGGCCGGGGACCCCCTTTGCAAACCAATAGACAATGCTTCAAAATATGAAACAACTTTTAAAATGCTTTTTTCTTATTTTTATTCACATTTCAATAACAATTAGATTTAATGATTAGCATAGAAAACTATTAAAAAACGTAAACTTTTCAACAAATTGTTGACAGATAAGACCAAAACAAAACAAATCAAACTTCTCTCTCATTTGTGTGTGTGCCTGTGCATGTGTCCGTGCATGTCTGGGAGTGACAAATTACACCAGTGGGAGGGATGGGCTTGGTGGCCTCATATTTTTGAATTTTGGTTGGACATGAGTTCTTAGGTTTTTCTGCAGCAGAATCCTCCACGGCAGGGCTGTTGGGCTGCTCCCTTGGTCTTTTTCCTGTCAAAAACCATTCCATTTTGTGCTAGCTAGCTAGAAGCGAGCCTGATAACAGGTGCAAACCGCCAGGTCGACAAAGATGATCATCGTCATGCCCAAGTTGGAGCTGTCAGTTTACGTGTTGTTCGTTCAGGACAAATGGTCATATACAAAGAATAACAAAATAGAAAAATAAAAATGATTTGATGCTATTTTTTCCCAATTCCTCCAATTTTCTGAGGCCCCCTAGTGCCCCCAGGGGGCCCTGGCTCACACTTTGAAAACCACTGCCATAAGATACAAACAGTAGACTGGGGTGGAGGAGGTGATACATCAAAACAGCAGCAAAGTGTGGGTAGCATAGGAGTAGCAGGGATAGGTGAGAGTGGAAACATGGTTTAATACACCACCCTATCACTATACACAAGCTGTGATTGGTTGAGCGAGGTTGGGAATAGTGATTGAAACATCAGCCTGTCAGCTGGTAACAGCTGGGCGTATGACTTCTGTGTCCTGCATGAACTTTCGTAAACTTCACTCATAATACGTCTGAAAAGTGCAGTCAGGGTGGTGTGACTGAACGATATCTCTGTCTTCAAAGAACAGTTCTTTACACAGAGAACACAGAGAGAATAAAATAACAGTAACAGGTAAGAAGAGGATAGTCATTTGAAACACTTTAAAGTAAAATTAAAATCAACATAATCACATCAGATTAATACAAGAAAACACATCCAATAACAGGAAACAATGCTAAAACAGTGGTGATAAAATTGATCTTGGTCCAAGTCTTTAAATAAATAACTGGCCAGATTAAAAAAAGCATTTAAGGGCCTGTAGGACGACGGTTCCCATATTTTTTCAGTTGGTGACCCTGTGCTGTGGGAATACACCAATAGATCAATCTAAAAATAGACAAAAGGGTACAAAAAGGAAACCTAAGATGCTTAATTTAGCACCCGACTACCGATGGTCCGCATGTTGCTTTGCTTCTTAAATGAGTCTGCCTCCACTGATACCGTCATTATCCTGGTTTAATCACCTCAGGGGTCTTCAACAAATAATTGCAGAAAACAGATCAAACATTTTAGGATTCCTCAAGGGGTCCTGAACCCCACTTTGGAAACAACCACTGTAGAGCTTTAAAAACACTACTGACGAAACAGCACGCTGGTGCACAGTTTTGTAAAAAGGAGTATTGTGATCAGTTTTCTTTTTTTGGTTAAAGGGAGTAAAATTTATCATATGTGGATAAATCATGAATAAAAATTTCAATAATCTAAAAGGTCTGACTTTGTTTCTAAGATGATGAAATGAAGTACTTGTGACTATGTTAAAATTAGCATTTAAAGGTTAATCTGAGTCTAGAATCACCTCAAAGATCGGGATTTTTAAAACTTGAGAGACCGTAGCGCACTCTGGTTGAGTGGTGAGGCAGAAATGTAGAGTTTGTTGTCGTGTGAACAAAATGATAATAGTCATGGTGTTGCAAGATGATCAGACAAAGAGTACAAGAAAAACAAAAAAGGGCCCAAGAATGCTCCCCTGAGGAATGCCATAGTTAAATTACACGTTCATAAAACATCTGATTTGAGCAACATCACATGCTGCACTAGTCGAGGAGATTATGTAGGTGTGATTGGTTGTAAGCAGAGCTGTGCACATGGTAAATGGATACTGAGTGATTGGCGCCCATAGTTCTCAGTAATCTCCTTACGAGGTCAGGGCTCACATGTTCATGTTTTCTCCTGATCACCCTGAGGAGTGATCACATAAATAAACATCATGTTTGTACCTGCAATTTACCCAAAGTGCTGTCAGGTTCAAAGCTGTCTTGCATGTAGCCTCTATATGCCAGATACAGATAGATCATGATGCAAGTCCCTACATGTTCAACAAGTATCTGTCCTACATCAAGACCACTTCAGGTGATGAACTTTTTATCTATTCAGTGACAGGCATGAAAACACATGTCCAGAAAATGAACCCTCGCTGGTTTTACAGTCACCCAGTAAGGTAAGGTTGAATATTTGAAAGCTGACTGTGAGTTAGTTCTCCTGCTAATTTTTTTCATCTCATTCTGCTGAAGGAAAGGAAAAACCCATTTAACTCGGACGTCATTGAGAGCTCCATTGCAGAGGAAGTTGCTGAAGCAGTGGTTCAGACCCTGACACAGGATGCGGGTGAGTTCTCTGCTGGTCTGTGTCCGTCTTAAGATGCTATGCGAGATATTTTTCTGTCCGTTGTGATCTGATGATTTATTGTGTGTTGTGTCTTAAACTGTCGGACAAATCGTGGGAGCAGTTAAAGCGACATTACAAACTGATGTAAGTCTGGTTCCTTCACTCTGACGTCCAGGTGTGTGGGTGCTTCGTGCTTCAGCTGTTTCCACCTGTCCTGTGAACAGCATGCTGGCAGCAGTGGGTGCATGGCCCTGGAATGCATGTTCCTTTTTATCATTTCTATCAGTTTCATCATCTGACTGCATTGCATCTCATTTAGCTGCTGGAGCAGAGAAGGTGTCTTGACATGCTGCTACAGGGAAATTCATCAATTTATTACACAAAACCGCTCAAAGATAAGAGGTAGTGTTTCTCAGAGAGATCATTCCTCAGAATTTTACATATGAGAGATGGCTCTGGTCATCATTGAGCTGATATTTATAGTTTATATCAGACAATATCTCAAAGTTTATTTTTCTCAAGACTTTGCTGAATGGGCTGTGAGCTGCAGATTTTCCCAGAAGCAGTTGAAGTGTAGTGAAGTCCAAACACACAGGGCTGCCAGACTAGCCAGAGGATTAAACATGAATACATTCCTCAGCTTAATCTGAACTGCATGACTGGAGGGAGCTGGAAATATTTCAGGGACTACAAAAACAATGTTTTTAGAAGAGGAAATAATTGTTAGTAGGAAACAACTGACACAATAAGGGTTACGCTTAACATAAAACGGCCTGTCCTTAAAGCTGTTTTCATCTTGAATACATAATAGCAGGTACTCTGTATATAGTCAGCTCTAAACTGGTGCAGGTAATGGCAGGAATCATCAGACCGGACAGAAATATGAAGATTCAGTGCACACATGAGGGCTGAGCTGCATCTCTAAGGACCCTGTGAGGAGTTTATAAGTGATCTTGAAATAGTCTCACTTTTCTATATTTGCCCCTTCATAATCCATGATTTAGAATAAGATTATCAATGCCAAAACAGGTTCTTTTTAAATGTTCAGTATCTGTGGTCGGGTTAGATTTTCCAGAGAGAACATAAATCTATTTACAGCACGTAGACTGAAAGTTCCTTCGATGACACCACACAAGCTGAAAAAGATTAGCAGTGAGAAAAGAGAGCTGTGTTTTTCTCTACTAAAAAGGATTTCTTGGATTAATTTTGTAGTAATGGTGGACTCTGGAGCTGGACTGTAAAAAAGAAAAGGACGTCAGAGCAGAAGAAAGCTAAACAGGAGAGTGACCGAGCACAGGCTAAACCACACCGTTTTTGATGATGTTCATTCCAACCCACACACAGCAGTTATACTGCATTGATCTGTTAGAACTTGAGAGTCTGTCAATAAAATGAAGTGTGAGGTTACGTTTGCTCTGCTTGGTGAGGTTGGAGTTGGTAGATGAGCATCGGTAGGACATAACCAGGATTCAGATGCGTTTCAGAGCACAGGGCTGTGAGGAGCACAAAACAGAAAGTCTGCTCACCTTCTGGACACTAAAGTACAAACTGAGTTTACAAAGTTTGATTGTTGTCACCTTTCAAACAATGGCTCTATGTAACTACAAATAAATACATTGCCTTGTTGCTTTGCATCCTGGGAAAAGTTGTCTTGAACAAACAAAAGTAGAGTTAAAGAAGCTGTGAAGACTGTCTGAAGTGGATTGCAACGACACCTTTTGGCTGGAATCACACACATACTGTTGTGATGACATGACTCTTAACAAGGCTTGTGTTTGTTTTGGAAATGAATGGAGATCAGATTTTATTTTTAACACTACTTGTCTTTGTTCAAGACAACTTTTCACTGGATACAAAGTGACGAGGTAAGGTATTTATCAACAGTCACAGCGCTGTTTGAAACGTGACAACAAACAACTTTTATCAATTCGTACTGTAGTTTAGTAGCTGGCTATATTTAGAGCTGCTGGGAGCCCGTTGCTATAAGTCTGTGAGTGGTATTTGAGGGCAAACTTGACAGCAAGCAAACTTTGTCAGTTTGTACCGTAATTTAGTAGCCGGCTATTTAAGTGCCTCTCGCAGCCTGGTGGTGTGTGATGTATTCGTAGGCTAACATGTAACGTTAGTGAATCCTTATGTCCTGCTCATCGACCAAGCAGAGCTAACATAACCTCACTCTTCATTTTTTGGACAGACTCTCAAGTTTGATCAGATCACTGCAGAATAACTGCTGCATGTGGGTTTTAATGAACATTATCACAAACAGTTTAGCCTATGGTTTAGCCTTTATCTCTTGGTTTAGTTTGACTTTTAGCCTTTAGCCAATGCTATCACTCTCCTGTTTAGCTTTCTTCTGCTCTGACGTCCTTTTTCTGTCAGACGGTTCAGCTCCAGTCTCCACTATCACTACTAAATAAATCACAGAAATAGTTTTCAGCAGAGAAAAACAAAGATCCCTCTTCTCACTACTAAACTTGGTCAGCCGGCACAGTCCCTTTAAATAGAAGATCTGTTCTCCAACAATTGCACACACTGACCAGAGTCATGTTGTGTGATGGTGCTCATAGGAAACAGAGTCCTCATCCCTGAAAAACGCTATAGATTCTGAACAACGGTGTTGTCAATAAACTCCAAACAGCTAAGTCCTCAAAGAGAATTTAACTTGTTTGTTTGAAAACAAGGAATGGATGAAACCTTCCCGAGTCTCTTTATCTTTAAAACAAGATGATACTGTACAACTTCCAAATATTAAAAAAAAGTTGCTGTGTGACCTGTTAATAAAAACATAATTTAAGGGTTTTGCAAAAACAATAGTAAACACTCATTTTAATTAAAAAAAATGCAAAGAAAACACATCCTGTCTTTGAAAAAAATTCTCAACGTTTGGAAGGTCAGAAGTCTGGATTCTGGTATTTGGAAGGTGAAATGTTTCCCTCCTCTCACCTAATGTAGGATTTCAGCAGCTCACAGTTCAGGGTCTCCTTTGTCCTATTTTTGATGTGCCAAAGGTTTTCTGTGAGTTATGAGTTGGCAGGTCAGTTTAGGATCAGAATTTAAATCAGGCCGCTGCAGACAAGCTCAGCTCTACCACCCAGTGGTTTGTCATCCCCAACAGCAGGAGACAGATGTGATTAGTCTGCATTTTGTCCACTTTGGGCGTCTGATGGTACATCCAGGGGTGTTGGGGGATGAAGTTTAAGAAAGGGGAGAACAAAGTGAATAATGGAACAATGTAAGAGGCAAAGAAAACATAATTAGACCAGACCTTTGACCACAGCAAGAGTCTGATAGCTGGAGGAGAATAAACTCTTCAAAAAGAAGGGGACGACTAAAGAGAGGTATGAGATGCAAAAATGACCCCTGTGAAGGAAACCTTTTGACAGAATAATTACCTAGAGATAGTTTGGTGGTAAAAACACAGAGTTTGGGATTTTGTTAAAAAAAAATTCTCCTTTGTTTTTGTCTTTTAGAGCCTTTGTCATCCTGTGATGACATATCTCAGATTGACGAATCAGGAGGTAAACAAACTACCTCTGCTGCTCCACGCAGCATCCTCAAGCACCTGTCCCCTTCAAGCTCCTCAGACTCTTTGTTCCCCCACCTGGACCCTCAGAGTCTGGTCAGTCTGGACTGTCCCTCAGACTCCTGGACTGACAGGAAGCAGGTGAGGTTCAGCTCTATGGTCATTCGCAGCGCACAGGATCTACAAGATGGGCGAGAGCTGGGGGAGCACAGTTTGTTGGATGTGGACTTCATCATTCCCTCTGAGGAGAAGCATAAGAGTGAGGGTACAGACCAGCCTGATGTGGGCTCATGTAGAGCAGCTCTCGGGAGTCAGGTGAACTCCCTGAAAGAGGAACTCAACCCCAAAAATGAGACCATCGTCCTCACTACAGATGGTAAAAACGGCCTTCGAGTAGTTTCTTAAAGATGTACAGGATCTTTTTTTTTTTATAAAATGTACACCTCAGTGTGTGGTCCTTGTCTTTGCAGATGCCTCTGGTCTCTGTTATTTGGAGTTCCTCAGCCCTGCTGTGTCTGGGCTCTCTGGTGTACAGCAGGAGTCAGGTACGCCCATTCACCTGGACCCAGGACTCGAGGAGGACCTTGACACTCAGGCTATGACCTCAGACCATTCTGTACTGAGCAGCGACATTTCTGTCGATGCCACCTCAGATCCTGTGTCCTCACAGACAGGACAAAACCTGCTTGGAGAAAGAGAGAAAGATGAACTGCCTCCACAGACAGAGGTGAATTTATCCAAGCAGCAAGAGCCAGACAACAGCTGTCTTCTCTTCCAAGGCGCTGCAGATACTACCACTGAAAAACAAGCGGCGGTCAGAACACTTCAGCTCACAGCTTTGCAGAATACTCCTTTCAAAGACCCAGAGACCCCAGCAGACACCAACACTGATGTCCAGCCCCCAGAGAGACTGTCCAATCTGAAAGCTTTCTGGGAGAAGGAAAACAGTGCTCCAAAAATTGTGTTTGCACGGCAGGAAGCAGGGCTCAAAGACTTAAACAAGACAGGAACAGAAGCTAAGTTAGACATGGAGAGCATAAACAATGATCTCTCACCTCAAATGGAAATGACCATGGAGCATACAGCCAGCACATCCCAAGAGAAGTGCTCTGTACCACAGACTGACTGCAGCCACCATGTTGTTTTATCTGAAGAAGACGGCACATATCGAGCAAATCCAGTCCTGATTTATGAAGAGGCAGAAGACATTTTAACAAGTTACACAAGAGAACCAGAGATTGCTGAGACTCAGGAAAGCATGACCACCCCCATGCAGTCCTCTTTGCCTTTCAACAGCCAGAAGCAAGAAAGAGATGCTCCAGATCCTCCTCCTCAAGAGGAAAGACGAGCAAAGATCAGCGATCTAAAAAACTTTTGGGAGAAGGAAGTCACAAAATCTAAAGAAAATGCTGTAAATGCCTCAAGGGGGCCATCTCTCCGTGGCAAAGTGTTTACTCCTCAGCCTCATCAGAGATCATTCTCGTACAGCATAGATAAGCCTGAGGGAGAAGGGATAACATCTCCAACCAAAACCAAGTCTAATACCATCCTAAAATCAGTAGATGTGTCAGACAAGGGTTTTGTGAGTCCACACAGGTCACCACTGAAGAGTCCTGAGCGTAAACCATCAAAGTGCCTCCAAACCAGAGATGAGGCTAACACAGAGGCCCTAACAAGCCCCCTCAGTCCCAAAAAATCCCCAACTCCACAAGCAAAAGACCAAGATGAAGACGCCAGAAGGAGTCCATCAAAGACATGCCATCCTAGAGTCCTACCAAGAGAAACCTCCAGTTCACAAAGTCACACACTGGAAGGCTCCCCCTTAAAAACCTTTCCCATAGACATCGATCCCCAAACTAAAAATGGTGAAGAGCCTCAGCATAGGCCCACTCCAATGCCAAGACAGAGAAAGAGTCCAGCTCATGAGGCAAAGCAGACAGCACTGTCAGAAACTAAACCCAGCTCAGACATCATGACTGGTGATGTCAATACTCAACAAAGTGGTTCAAAGTCCCCCTCAAAGTCCCCCTCGATGTCCCCCTCAAAGTCCCCCTCAATGTCTCCCTCAAAGTCCCCCTCAAAGACCCCCCCAATGTCCCCATCAAAGTCCCCCTCAATGTCCCCCTCAAAGTCCCCCTCAAATCAAGCCAGGAAAACACCAGAGAAGAAGCTTAAGACCATTACACGTCTGGCCAGATCTATTATCCCTCAGGACTATCAGCACTACCTTGGACCCCATGAGAAGGCTCATGTCCCCCCTTTTACCCACGAGAGCGATGAGCCACAAAGTCCACACAAATCTCCACGAAGCTCTGCAGGAATTTTGAAGAACAGTCCCAAAAAGAGCATCGAGCAAAACATAGAAGAAAACTCCAGCCAAGACATAATGATCTGTTCTGTCGCCATGTCCCAACCAAGATCAGGCAATGAGCTTTGAATTCTCCCTCCTTTTATATTCCTGTAAATACTAATGAGGAATCACAGTGATGGGTTAATAGATATATTAGCCATGTCTCAGCTGAAAGGCTGCAGCCCTCTAAGACCAAATGTGTAACTGAGGTGCCTCCAAAGGTAATATGATGTCAGAGACTCCTTCTAATGTGACAAGTGTATCCAACAGCAGAGGAGACAACAGGATTATCCTTCATAGCCCAACATATCCCATAATTCCTTGCATGCCAAATTTACGTAATGCAAGCAGCACCTGTCAGTTAGACATATTAGCCAATGAGCTAACCATTGCCAGGGAATGGGGTTTTGATGGTTGATGATATTGTTCCTCATATTATGATAGAAAAAATGTACCATAAGTACCCTCTACAGCTTCAGACCTGACTACTGCAATAGAATTTTCCTGCTGTCAGATTTGGAGGTAGGTTTTACAGCTGTGTGTTTACCAAATCTAGAAAGTAAGCAGTTTCTGGCATGGAGTATATTTTTGGTCTTCCCAGTATAAGCCAGCTGGTAACTGTAGTTGTAGGTTAGCTTTAGACTGTACTGTAAGTTAAGAGACCTAGCTGCTGATCTGCTTTAGCATTTGTTGTATAGTTTCACTGTTTCAGCACTTTCTGGGACACTGGGTGCAGCTCTCTCCTTCCATTGAAAAAAATAACACTGGACCTTAGTGTCACTCTGAAAAAGGCTTATGTAGCAGTGTAGGAAGTGTATGTAGGACATATGTAGCAGGCAAGCTAACCATGGCTAATACCGCTAACATTAAGTAACTAAAACAGCACCTATTCTCCACTCCCAGCACATTGACTTGACCCCATACTAATGCCCCTGGTTCACTAGCTGCTGATGATTCACGTTCTGTGGATGACAGAGATAAGCCAGCGGTAACCTCTGTTGTTTAAACTTAAAGCCAGTCTTGAAATGCCAAAATCTGCATTTCTCAAGTGTCCACTTGACTGTACCAGAAGCACTGGGACTTTATACACATCCATTCCAAAAAAGGTCTTAAATCCAGGGTTTTGGCAGAGGTCTTGCCCTCCTTTGCCTTTGACCCTCAGGTTAATGTTACAATTAGCCAACGCTGTAACGTTAGCTTCAGTAGGAAAGAGTTGGTTGATTGGCTGTGTGAAAAATGTTGTGTTAGCTCAATGGAGACGTGTCATCCTCTCTGGATATTTATGATCTCGAGTCTGGCTTGGGGTTGGGGGTGGCTGGAGCCTATCCCAGCTGGCTAAGGGCGCGATCCTGCACAGGAGAAGCGGTATAGAAAATGAGTGAATGAATGAGTCTGGCTTGGTTATACTACCTTCTGTAATATGAAGAATTGCATACCCCTCCTTTAACAGACTATCTGTACTATCACCAATTATTTAACTTCCTTTCCCTCTTCCTTTGACTTACAGAGCTATGAAGGCATGTATCATGATCCAGAAACTGTATGTAAAGTCTGTGTTGAGTCTGATTTCTAAGTGTATGTCACTTGTGGCAGGTTGCAAAGCGACTCCTACCATCGTGATATCGTCTCCTAAGATCGAGTCCCAATCGAGAAGCCTGGAAAGCCTCTCTTTGAAAACGGGTAACAGAGCTTTTTTCCATTAATCCAATGGTCACAATCTGATACAGAATTGATATAAATATAGGGTCAGTTTAGAAACTGTTTCTAAATCATGTGGTACTACTCTTCTGTAGGAAATGAAAACTCCTTGGATATCCTAAAACATTCGACAAATCAGAGCTCAGAAGACGGTAAACATGACGTTCTTTCTTCATGTAGACAATACCAGGACAAACACAGGCTGTGGGATACACAGATGGGAGACTTTAGGTGTCATCTTTTCTTATGACCCACATTTTCTTGTCTTTATTCTAGTGTCTTCACTCCCATCTTTATCAGACTCAAAGAAGCTGAAAAGCTTTGGGTCAGCACCTCTTCTTCAGCAGGATGAGGTAAATCTGTCACTGCTTCAGTCAGCTGTAACATCTGAGCCACTTTTCAGATAGCATAAATGCTTATATGAGTGGTGTATTTTAGGTATTTTTGACTGAGTTGAACGTGTGTATGCATGTGTTTGTATTCTCACGCTGCCGTTTTTTTGTCCACTAAAACCAGACTGACAGTGACAGCACATTTGAGACCAACCTAGGATTGAGAAGAAACACGGGCAGCTCCATGTCCAACCTAAGTCTCTCCTCGGGTTTGGCCTCTATGTCGTCTGTATGTTCACACTCAGATCATCAGATCACCTCTCTTAAGTTTCTTCAATCTAATGTTACCTTACTTTAGGATTCTGTGGACACCCCACTTCAACAAGAGCTGGGATGCTGTGTAAAATAAAAGGAAAATTTTGATGGTTTGGAAATCATTTAAAGCTTGTATTTTATCTAAAATAGTTCAAATATAACATGTAACAGAAATATATTAAATATTTAAATTTGATGTCAGCAAAAATTTGTAAATTAGGTCCTTTGCAACTGGTAAGTAACCTGATTGGATATAAAATTGACACTACAGAGAGACAGAGTCTCTCAAAGGGAAAGATGGGAAGAAGTTCACCACTCTGTGACAGACTGTGAGCAAATATTTCAACAGTTTGAGAATAATGTTCATCAGAAGAAATTAGAGTTTGGGGATTTAATCGTCGGCAGTACAGAATATCATTAAAATATTTAAACAGAGGGGTAGAGGAAAGGCTTGATACTGGATGAACGTGATCTGCATTTGTATTGTCCCACTTGTGCCCCCATAGTAACTACATGATTTGCAACTTAAAAAAAAAGAAAAAGAAAATCTCTAATTGTCTCACTCTGGTGTTTTCGAAAACCCTTTTTTCAGCCTCTGTCTGAAAAACTTTGTTTTAGCTGCTGCCTCTCTAAGGCTCCATGCTCCACAAACCCCCTTCCCTCTGATTGGCCAGCCCTCTGGAGGCCTTTCAGGGATGGAGTAATGGGCAGACCTTGGTGTTTGAGGCCTGCCCCTCCATCGTTTTATGTACCAGTTTGGAGATCCTTAAGTTATGACCTCATCTCTCAGCAAGTCTCATAAAGAGCTTGTGTTATTTTTAGAACAAAGTGTTTTGATCAGTTAAAAGACAGATTCTGGGATTTCTACAACATATGGATGTGTATAGGTTTAAAAACCTGCACATGTTTAGTCTGAACATCTTGCATTATTGTTATATCCATGTTTAAAATATGAGAGAGCAGAATGACCCCTCTTGAAATGGAAAACTGTTAAACATCTGACAACACACAATAGACTAGAACAGGTCAAACACTCCAGACACTGGTCTCCTGGTTGTGTTGAGTATTGTTAAAAGAGGGAGCGATGCAACATGAAATATATCTCTGTTACAACTTTTTTTGTTTAAGTGTGTTGCTCCCGTTAAATTTAGAATAAGCAAAAACACAATATCCAGGTTTTTTTATTGTCTCTGGGCTATTTTTTGATTCAAAATAGAGCTCAAATGGTTTGCCAACCATCAAATCTGTCTAGACTTAGGTTTTATAAGTTATAAGAATCATCCTTCCAGTCACTTAATGAGGGAGAAGAATAGAGTGGAGATTGGTGGAGGTGTAAGTAAAGCAACAGTTACACAGTGATTGCAAATATTTTGAGCTGCCACCATTTTATTTTTTCAACATCTTTGCCTCTCTCTGCAAACATGTCTACCTACGAAGGATGGACTTCTGTCTTCACATGTCATTTTGAACGAGCAGGTCAGTGGCAGCATCAGCAGCATCTACCCTGCAGACTTTGGTGACATTGAGGTCCAGGGGAGCATCCAGTTTGCTGTGAACTACATCCAGAAGCTCGGAGAGTTCCACATCTTTGTGGTGCACTGCAGGGATCTTGCCGTGGCGGACATCAAGAAGAACCGCTCTGACCCGTAAATGCTTTTTGACATTTCATTATACTTCAGAAAAGAAAGGAGTAGAGGTCACGTCATGCAGGGTCTTAATCCGGATGAGAGAGGTTGAAAAGGTCAGAAGGAGACAACTGCCTCTTCTGTTTTTTCACAGGTACATCAAATGTTACCTCCTTCCTGACAAAACCAAACTGGGGAAGAGAAAAACTGCCGTGAAAAAGAAGACGTTTAGCCCTGATTACAATGAAATCCTCAGGGTAAGAGAGCCACACCAAGTCTTTCACAGAGCTCTTATCACATGTAGCTCGTAGTTTGCAAACATCTTAATGACCTTCTTTTACTTTAACAGTTTAAAGTCCCGATGGACGTGTTAAAAACTCAGAATTTAAACATCTCGGTGTGGCACAACGACACATTTGGGCGAAACAGTTTCCTGGGTGATGTGGACCTGGATCTGTCCGAGTGGGACTTCAGCAACACGCATATCAATGAATATGCTTTGAATGCCAGGGTAAAGGCACTGCACACAGTCTGTTTGTGGAGTAAAAGTGGTTCGATTCTCATCACAACTCTGTCGTTCAGGCATCAGCACAAACCTCATCCCCGACTCACTCACAGCTGACGGACGGCAGAGGACAGATAAGAGTCGCTCTGAGATTCCTGCTGCAGACGCCCCCCAGTGAGCTGATGACTTTAACATTTTATTACATCTGACCTATCTCTCCAGGTTTCTCACTGTGCCGTTCTGACTGTGTCCACAGGTCAGAGTGCGTCTAAGGTGGAGACTAGTGAGGTGCAGATCTGGGTGAAGGACTGTAAGAATCTTCCTGCAGTCAGAGGAGTCATTATCGACCCGTTTGTCAAATGGTAGGATTTCATCCACTACCCTGTCAGTGTGACTTAAAGCTAAGCCAAACATCCCAGTACAGTTACTTGGTTGGATTTTTGCTGTCTGTTTGGTTAGTTTTAGCCTGAAGCTGGAGAAGTTTTAGTCTGATATCATTCCATCTCCCTCTTTCCTCCTGTTGCAGCACCGTACTCCCTGACACCAGCAGGAAAAGCAGACAGAAAACACGTGTTGTGAAGAGGTCAGCGAACCCAATGTTCAACCACACTATGGTGTACGATGGCTTCCGACCTGAGGACCTAAGAGAGGCCTGTGCAGAGCTCACAGTTTGGGATCATGATCGACTGAACAACCACTACATCGGTGGTGTGAGGCTCGGGCAGGGGACAGGTCAGCTTACTCTACTGTTGCTTTTTGTAAACCTTCAACAGCTGTAGACATGTTAGGTCCAGAGGCCTGTACTTCGAAGCTGGATTTTCTCTAAGCGAGGTAACTTCAGGCTTAACCATGGATTCTCCATTCTACAGCTCTGGTTCACTTCTTAAGGGCTGATTATGCTCTCCGTATGAACATGACGCGCGAGGTACGCACAAGAGAACGTGTGTGGTTTTTATGCTTTTTCACATTCCCCTGCAGGGGGCGATGTATTACAAACACACGTTTACAACAGTACCAAACTAGAAAGAAGAAGTTGTCTCTGTGATTGAACCTTATATTAGCCAGTATTTTTTGTATTTTGGACACGTGGAGCTCCTGTTCGTCGGCACATCTCTGGACTGAGTTAGACATTTTCAAAGGTAATTTGCAGAGTAAAAAGGACCACGCGAGGGGGCGAGGCTGTCAAAATGACGTCATTCATCTGCACCAAGCCGTGCAGATCTCGCAGGTGGGTCAAGCATAAATCATCAGAACTCAAATCAAAAGACCTCAGTGGAAAATATAAACCAGTGATAGGGCACTGAGGAAGAGCTCTGCCCAAAACGTCTGAGCCATAATAAAGTCAAACGGAGTGATCGGAGTGCTGTCCGTTTATATTGTCCCATGAATTAATGTTGTATAATCTCGTGAATTTAAGTGTAAACAGAGTCGCAAATTTTCTGCCAGGATTCCTTCCTGTTTTTGCTGCGGCAACAGTTGCTTTTATCCTGATGATGTGATTGAATTCTTGGTATTTTTGAAGATTAATTGTCTGCTCCTCCATGGTAAAGTAGGCTGCTCTGCAGGGTTTCTCCTGTGTCACCATGTTTGTGATTGGTCAGACGCTGCAGACTCCACCCCTTTAATGTGAGCGTGCTCTGATCAAGACTGGAAAACCCTGGATTGACTCAGCGAGTTGATATCCAGCTTCATCGTGCAGCTTATCAGGACTGAAAACGTCTTGTTAAGTCAACTTCTGGATGTGTTAATCCTGCTTCATAGTACAGCCCTCTGGTTTAAATTTAAATAAACAGACATCAGTTTGGACCACAGCACGATCAGAAAATAAAGGAAAAACAAGAAAACTGTGAAACGCTGAGAGCTGCTCCTTTCTGCAGCATTAAGTTAAATAAGCTGCTTTTCCAAATACCTGGTCAGCCATGCTCACGTGTTTACGTCTGTGCATAGTCAAGTTCACCCTGACATCAACAGCCTCCATGTGCTAGCTTAAAATATTCATTTACATTCATGGAAAACAGTTATCTCTGTGCTGCACTGCTCCTAGAGCTCACACTTCTTACCCCAGGTTTAAAAGCCCTGCCTATGAAACAAAGCATTTAAAATCTATACAGTAATACATGAAAACATGTAAACAACAAGTCCATGGTACAGTATATGTTTGGATATTTTTCTTTAAAAAAAGAAGATGGAGACTGGGAAAACAACATTAACAGTTAAAAAAGAAGTGCTTACACCTGGAGCACATTTGCACCAAGTAGCTTCCAACATGAGATATGTCAAGTGAAACAAAGATGTTGGCTGTTCACAGTCAGCTGTGTCTAAAATCTGGACTAAATACAAACAACATGGGAAGGTTGTAAAAGGCAAGCAAAATGGTGGACCAAGGAAGGCATCAAAGTGTCAAGACTCAAAAACAGAAAACAACAAAACAAATGAGGAACAAATGAGTGGAAACGGGAGTCAACGTTTGTGAGTGAACTGTAAGAAAGCACCTAAAGGAAATGAGATTTATATACAGAAGAGCAAAACAAAAACTACCATTAACACCTAAAAAAAAACAGATTACAGTGGGCTGAGGAAAAGAAATCCTGGACTGTTGATAACTGGATGAAAGTCATATTCATTGATGAATCATGAATCGGCATCGGGCAAAGTAATGATCCTGGAACTTTTGTTTGCTGTAGTTTCAGTGAGATTTATGAAGACAAGTGCCTGAAGAAAACATGCACATTTCGACAGTCATGGATGATATCCAATCCAGTCCAATCTACTTTAGTTATATTCACCTTATTCCTGACTTCCCATTGTTCATAATGGTTGTTGGTTTTGCTCTGCACTCAACTGTAACAGAAAAAATATAAAAACATAACTCCCGTCCTGACTGGAAGAGAAAGATTAACCGTCAGCAGGAGTATGATGTGGGCGAGTGAATCCACAGAGTGAGCACAGCATCCATCACTACAGTTTCCTCAAGCTGATCAGGATGAAGTTTAGAGATATTTATGGTTACAGGAGGAATCAGAAGATCTCTGCTGCTTGTGCTGGATTTAGAGATGGAAATAAACATTAATTATACATCTTTCCTCCTCCTACATCTTTCCTTACAGGATTTAAAATGTTAAAATATTAGCATGAAAATAAAAACACTGGCTATGAATAAATTCAGGACCAAATACACGTCAATTCCTGAAAGCACTGAAAGTCTGCACAAGTTGTTACTATGTCAGAACACACATGAAGATTAATGACTGTATTTTTTATTTATTATTTATTTTGCTGTCTGTGGTTTTCTGGTTTCCTGGTTGAGCATGCTGTCTGTGTCTCTCTATGCAGGAAAGAGTTATGGCGTGGACGTCGGCTGGATGGACTCGACACCAGATGAAGCTCATTTGTGGCAGAGGATGTTGCGGGCTGAAGGGGAATGGGTGGAGGATGTTTTACCTCTGAGGCTACTGGTGATGGCTAAAAGCATGTCGAAGTGAGACCGAGAATGTGTTCTGACTGACAGATGGAGACATTATTGAAGCATGTACATATGAATGCATTATCCATGTATGATGTGTGGAATCAGCAGAGTGAATGAACAGTATGTGTGTCTGGAGATCAACATGTGATACAGCGCTTAGTTGTAGTCAGGATAAATTATTAACAGATAAATATAAATGTTAGCTTTGAAATCATGAACAAGTGAAGATCCAGAGATATATTTAATCTGAGCACTTCTGATTGTATTCAGTGATGCTGTTCTGTGATCACTGCATCCAGCAGATCTATCCTTAATAAACAGGATATTATTAAACTAACATGTCGTCATTTTATCTGAGATATTAATTCTTAAATGTAACACATGTATAAGGACAGTTTGTCATAAATGTTCACTCTACAAGCAGCAACAATTCTTCTTTTTTTTCATAATCATGCCAATCTTGGAGCTGTAGTTTAAAGAAGGGGTGTCCTTCCTTTTTTTAAAGTCTTTCTTCTGCTAAAAAAGCTCGAGAAAAAAAAGAACTGCTATTCTCACCCTTGATTTTTAGAAAACTCTTTATTTCAGCCAATGTCTGAAACACCTTGTTTCTGCTGTATTTTTAATGCTCCCTTTTCCACAGAGCCCCTTCCTTCTGATTGGCCAACCCCATGGAGGCCTGTTTAGGGGTGGGGCTATGGACAGAACCTGCCACTACAACATGTAATGAACCAGTTAGGAGATCCTATCATGATGACCTCATCATTTCAGCAAGTTTCATGAAGATTTTGTGCCATTTTTAAGAACGTAGCCTTTCAATCAGTTTACAGACAGATTCAGAGATTTCTACAACTAATGAATATTATTTTATATCCATGTTTAAAACATAGGAAAGCACAATACCCCCTCTTTAAATTGTATCTATTCCCAAATGTGTCTGACTCTGTTGGACCAGAGACTGTTTACATATTCTATCTTCAGTGTGTAAATGTGTTTATTAGAGAAGAAATGTAAACCGTGTAAATTCGCTTTAAGTGACCAAAGTGTAATCAGCTGATGTCAAACTTTATCCTGAACCAAGCTGACAGAATCTTGTTGTCAGTCTGTGCGGTCCTCCAGTTCCACTCAGTCTGGATCTGCATGTTGGTTTTTCCATCGGCACTAAAGAATGTTCATCAGTTCTTCTGATCATAAGCTCATATGAACATCTTTTGAAAGACAAAAATCCATTGATAGAGTATATTTTTGAAATATTATTCATCTTGAGATAATATGGTCCCCTCCTCTTCTCCTTATACACCACCTCACTTGGTGCAGTGATCCGCTTACATGGCTTCTCTTACCACTGCTATGCTGACGACACTCAGCTTTTCATGTCTTTTCCACCAAATGACACAACTGTCTCAGCTCGGATATCAGTGTGTCTGGCTGATGTCTCCACTTGGATGAAGGAACGGCACCTTCAACTAAATCTGTCTAAAACTGAGCTCATTGTCCTTCCAGCCTGTCACTCTGTTCAACCACACATCAATCAACTTGTGCCCACAAACTCTGCCAGAAATCTGGGTGTCATGGTTGATGACCAGCTGACCTTTAAGGTTCATGTGGCCTCGATTGCTCGGTCCTATTGATATGCCCTCTATAACATCAGGAGGATCAGACCCTATCTGACACAACAGGCCACACAGCTCCTGGTACAGGCTCTTGTGATTTCACGCATTGACTACTGCAATTCACCGCTTGCAGGTCTCCCTGTGTCTACTTTCAAACCTCTGCAGATGATCCAGAATGCAGCAGCACATCTGGTCTTTAACCTGCCCAAAACAGCACACGTCACCCAGCTGTTAATCTCTCTTCACTGGCTCCCAGTGGCAGCTCGAATTAAATTCAAAGCTCTTCTTCTGGCTCACAAAACAGTGACAAGAACGCCTCCTTCCTACCTTGAGTCCCTCATCCAGGTCTACACTCCTTCCCGCCCGCTACGCTCTGCCTGTGAGAGACGCCTGGTGCTCCCAGCCCAGCATGGCTCTAAATCACTAGCCAGACTCTTCTCCTCTGTTGTAAGATTAAGATCCGCAGAGTCCCCTTCTACTTTTAAGAGAGGTCTGAAGACTCACCTGTTCAGGGAACACTTTGGCACTTAATCTGACCCTTCTCCTCTTTGTCCTCAGGGGTCAGATCCGAAAGTCTCGCACTGAGCTCTTAACAAATGAAAGCACTGAATATTGATTTCTCCTGAATGTTGAATTCTAGTTATGGCTGATATTTAGATAGAACAAAAAAAAAAAAAAAAAAAAGGGGGGGGGGGGGGGGGGGGGTTCAGTGAGCACTTGATGACAGAGTACCTGTGACAAATCGAACTTGAAGCATTTATTCGCACTTAATAAGGTTTCTCCTTCTTGTCAAAATTCTTGCTTGTGTTGTACGTCGCTTTGGAAAAAAGCATCTGCTAAATGAAATTGTAGAATTGTAGAATAAATGCATGCAGCTGACCACAGTCATCTTAGCTGCTGTAACATTACACATTTCCTTCTTTGACCACTAGAGGCTGCTGTTGGGCCACGAATGAGAAGAGTCTTCAGGTTAATAAGCCCAGGCCTGGCTTTACTGTTAAATGTTCCTCTGAAACACCTTCATTAAGCTTTTACCCAATCAATAGATGACTTCAGTTTCCACAATATGAAAACAGTGATGGATGTTTACTTTCTAATGTCAGAGATGAGTTTTTTAAGCCTTTACCACCCATCCTCTCTTGCCTTTCTCTCTCATCCTCATCTTTGGCTCTCTGAAACAAAATGGTAGGAATGACTGCTGTCATTACCTTTAGGAAGTAAACTCAGAAGATATTAAATACATGATGTATGAAATCTAACTTTAAAAAACATTTCAGAAGATGACTTACAATATGTAGACATAATGTAGAGATGTCAGAAATGTACCTTTTAATCTGTAAATTCAGACTTTGCCCTCCGCCTCCTCTCCCTTTCCATTCTCTCCTCTTTCCTCTTCATGTCTCCTCTTATTCCTCTAGTCTTTTTTTTGCTCCTTATCCTCTTCAAAGTTTTGCTGTGATTTTCAGTAATTTCAAATGTTAAAGTATAAACAGACAGAAGTTTAGGTATAATTTTTAACCTGCAGTTATTAATGTCAGAAGAAAAGACAGATTTAACAAACTACAAGGACAGAAGCGGCATGTATAAGTCACTGATTCCTGATTTATGACACATTTCTGCCTCACCGGGTGTTTTTATTACACACAGTCCTCATCTCAACTACTAGATGCTGTCAGAGCTCTTTAGCTTCATTGTTTGAGTTTGCAGGTTTCAGCTTAACACATCAGCTCCTGTGTCAAAAAGCCAGGCCTGTCTCACACACTGGTTTGGAACAACATTTGCACATTTACAAACATAACAGGATTGGATTATTCAAGCTTGAGAAGTGTGAACAGTATATCACAGAGATTTACTGTTCAGTTGATGAACAAAATGATTGCGAACACCTGACAGTAATTCTTCTTCCAGAGTCCGTATTGTCTCCACCTGTGGATTTTCAGACGAAGAGGAAGAAAATATCCTCAGTTTCTTCTCTCTAGGACCTCTTGCCTTCTTCATGCTGTCTTAACTTTTCCATCAGTTAGATAATATTTTTACTCTCCAGTGTTATTTCAGATGAATCTTCTGTCTCTTTATGTCCTTTCTTTCTAACTAGTCTGCTGAGTTGATGAGCTGAGCCATGCTTCTTGTCTGTTTCTGTTTTCTTTCCAGGTTCTTTGTGAGTTCAGGTGGTCTGCTTTCTAAAAAACTAAATCTTATTTAGTCAGTATCTTCTTTAAGATTATTTTCCCCCTTTGTACTTATTCTTAATTGTCCAGTTTTTCTTCAAATTTTCTCATCAGAAGTATTTTTCCCCCTTTACTTAATTTGAATTGAGGCTCTAATGATAGGAGGGGATGTGTTTCAAAGCTCTGAGGTTTTGGATCAAACCCCTGACCTGATCGAGAGATGACTAACACTACCACTGCGCCACATCTGCTTGATCATATGTATGAATATAGTTAACGACTACATTCTAGATACTGATGCATTAATGTTTTATTATAATCCAGTTTGGGATTCTCCTTACCTGTAAAAATAACACTCATACCTGAGATTATAAAAGCACTTATATAAATTCAATAGCTTTGCAAAAGCTGTGTTTTACCTTTTATTTCCTGACTATTTTATGGTTTAAAGCACAAGTTATGAAGTATTATTGTTGTAAGCACAAATATCATGTGTTAATGTGAATGATGGATAAGTCCTTTAGCAGTAGTTTCTAACACGTGCAATAAACTCTCTGTGCGGAAGACCCCTGAAAGTGTTACTTGCACCGTGTTACTTAAATCTTCTGTAATAAATCATTAAAAATAAATAAATAAAAACATAAAATGAATAAGCAAAAATACTGTACAAAGAATGCGACTTAAATAATAAAATTCATCTTGGAATATAAATAATTTCAGTAAAGTCAACATGACTTGACTAACAACAACAATTTTTCTTCCCTCTTTTTCTTCTGTTTTATTTTTGATGTACCAACATTTCAACTTTCACCTTTTACCATGTTCTTCAAGCGTTTTCATTGGTTCATCTGCTCTGATGTGACCAGAAATCCCACTTTTACATTGGTCTCCGACTTCTGTCAATCTAACCGGGAACCAGCAACCAACGACCAGCCTCTGCGTTGCTAAGGTAAGTTATACAGGTGCGTCAAGTTCACAGGAACTAGACCGGAAGTCAGGCGGAAATTGCTTTCGTTGCCACAGGTTTGACACTTTTTAATAAGTATTCCTTCATTTATTTTATGATGTTTACCTGATAACATCAAATTTATTTAATATTGACTTTTTAGTATTTCCACTATTTATTACTGCTATTTTCTATTTCTCTGTTCTTTTACGAAACAGTTTAGACTGCATGTTTGAATGTATGTAAGGTGCGTATGTGTGTGTGTGTATGTGTGTGTGTGCGTGTGTGTGTGTGTGTGTGTGTATGTGTGCGTGTTGAAGTAAATAAGCACACTCACTGTTATCATATCTATATACAGTCACGATATCTGAAACCTGATTTAAGTTGAATTGACTGAACAATTTATCAACGTTAACCAAAATATTTCTTTTTCTTAAATTACACTAATAATAATAATAATAATAATAATAATAATAATAATAATAATAATAATAATAACAATAATAATAATAATAATAATAATAATAATAATAATAATAATAACAACAACAACAACAACAATAATAATAGTAATAATTATAATAATAATAATAATTATAATAATAATAATAATAATAATACCGGTGAAGCTGTTTTTTCTTTTGGAGACAAAAAGCAGTTAAAGGCTTGTTTTAGTTTGAAAGCGTCAGACGGAAGTTGTATGTATTCCTGCGCCACCTTGTCAGTGGCATTAAAATGTTTTCTGTGCTGTCAGTTTATATGGCTAACGCTGCTATACAGTAGCGGGTTAATGATAAAGGGATGTGCAGACTGAGGGCTGTGGTGAATGCTGTCACGGGGGTTTTCCGGCGGATTCACAGTCCCCTAGTAACGGATATTGATGATCCATGGAGTCTTTGAGAGCCATGCGTCTCCTCTCTCCGCTGGCAGGCAGGCGTTTTTCCACAGCCAGGGCTCGCGCTGAGAGAGCATCACTCCACTTGGCACGGCTGCTGATTTAGCATGAATGCTAGCTTCCTGATATGTATAACGCGTGTCTATGTTTACCAGTTTGACTCGTTTACAGGCTGTGAGAGTGATCTGAGCAGCATGAGCTGTCGGTACCTGCTTCATGGGGAGTTCACACGCGTCCCCCCGTAAGTCCCAGCCTCTTGACTCCACTCTGAAGTGTCTGTGTGGTGTGAGCTGAGACAGAGCCGGACAGAAGACATTACTTTTTTTAACATCTCTTCCTCCTGTTGGTGCACCTGCTACCCAACGCATTGACTCCTGGGTAAGTCTAGTACCCGTGGTGTGTTTACTGTTGTGCAGGACTCGTGATGTGTACCAGCTCGACCTGTCACTGCCACAGCATGGGCTGTGTGTGATGTTGGAGCATGAGGCCTGCCCTCTGACCTGGCTGCTCCTCCTGACCATGGGATACTAAATCAGCTTCACGTCGGTGGAAGTTCTGCAGCTGAATGAGTTTCTTCTGGAGTGAAATCAAGGAGAAGTGATAAAGCAGCTCTGGATGAAGAATGCATCAAACCCAGGGCTTCTCCTGCATTCCTACACCTCCAAAACACTGCACACAAACACACACACACACACACACACAAACAAACAAATACACACAGGAGGTAGAAGCTGAACACACACTGCTTCGACAGGCCTTATAACTCCAGGTTCTTACAGATATCTGTTGGTACCTGACCTACCTGAGACTGTGATTAACTTCTCATTTTGATGAGTGCAGACTCCCTGGACACCCCTCTCAGGGGCCTTCAGGTGGTCCCTGGACTCCACTCTGACTTACACCGGTCCAGGAACATCTGACTTTACCAAACACTTTTTTCTACCAAAGGAAGAGCTTTTTTTGAAGATGCTGCAGAGACTGGATCAGGATGCTTAACAAGAGTCAAGTTTACAAAAAGTCCACCATGCCAATCAGAAAAAAAGGTGAGATACCCTTATTTGAACAAATGTTAAGTTTATCACAAGGCTGATGATGCTAGTAGCTAGCAAGCAGGTCAGATGGTGGCTGGTTCTGATGGTTTTTTTTTTTTTTTGGATTTGATAAAATAAAATTAAATGATCACATCAATTACACACAAATATCTTCTCTAGTAACACATGGATGGATTTGTGGAAGTTTATTTCTGCTTTAGATTTCAGGACATGACTGATATCTGTGTCAGTGAGTTACATTATTGGAGGGTTTGGACACTCCTGACTCAAGCATCCAGTGGTGGACAAAGTACTCAACTCCAGTACTTGAGTCAAAGTACTGATGCTCATGGTCAAATCTTACTCAACTACAAGTAAAAGTCCCTCAGTCGAAATCTTACTCAAGTTAAAGTAATAAAGTACTTAATTTTATTAATACTTAAGTATACAAAAGTACATGTATTTAAAAATACTTAAGTATTTAAAAGAAAGTAGTACAAAGTACATTTTCTAATATCTCATTGCCATATTATTTTCTCATTGCTTTTACAGAACCTTGTAACTCTCTGAAACCACTTCATGATGTACTGACTTAGACGTAAAACCACTCTGCTATAAAACGTCTACAGAAACCCCTGTAAAAACGCCAGCAGAAAAATGCAATCAAAAACAACAAGGACAGCTATTGTAATTTTTTTTAATTTAAATATCCCCATCAAAAAACACAAACAAAAAAAAAAACACAGGAGGGCGTTTTTAATTCTCCCCATTCATTCACTATGGGGGAGTTGCAATTTACTGTTCAGTCCATTACAACGAACAAACTACACTCTGCTTTCAAGAACTCATCCTCTTGAACCACTTGCCTACATGGCACCATAACACATGCCTTAATAAAACCTGTAAACCACACTAAATCTACCCTGAATTTTTCCATGTCTGTGTAAAGTGATGGAAATCCCTAAAAGATGATGCACATTTAGTCTTGCAGACATATTTCTAAATTCATTCCAGGTGTGAGCGGTGACTGTGATTAGTTCCCTTCTGTTACGGGCACAGCGTGATGAGCTGATGACAAGTTATGCTGAACCTAAAAGAAAGAAAGTAACGATAAGCTTCCTACAAATGTAGTGTAGTCGAAAGTACAATATTTCTGTTTGAAATGTAGTGGAGTGAAAGTCATAAGTTGCCAAAAAAATAAATACTCAAGTAAAGTACAGATACGCGAAAAATGTACTTAAGTACAGTACTCAAGTAAATGTACTTTGTTACTGTCCACCACTGCAAGCATCCCCTCACCCTTGATTGTTTGTGGATAACGAGCCAAAACACAGAAAAATCTGATGCTCTGTTATCGTCCCCTTCCACTGCAGACACGGCCCGAGCGCTGGTGCTTCTGGACGAATACTGCACAAAACTGAGGAAGCCGGAGGAGCAGCAGCTGAAAACTGCCATTCAGAGAGTTATGGGGATTTTCAAAAGCAACCTGTTTGAAGCTCTTCTTGGTAAGTGTTGAAGCACAACCAGCTCAAAGAACTGCTTTATTCTAAAGATCATCTGTTGTTTTTAGAAGAGTTACAATCAATAGATATTAGCCAAGCTGAGTGAAACTCAAACTTTTACCACAATTTTCCTTACTACTGTACAGACCTTTATCAGAGGTATCAAACGAAAATGTACACTTGATGTTTCCATCAGTGAATAGAGCACTGTTTGGCACTACACCAGGTGGAGAAAGAGACTTTAATTTGAGCTCTACGGTATCATCATTGCGTAAAATTGTCTGAAAAAGGTGATGTCCTGCTTTCCCATGGTAAACATGGGTGTTTAGACTAAATGATTTTCAATCCTCTACATATTTATGTCGTAGAAATCCCTGAATCAGCCTGTAAACTGATCAAAATGTCCCGTTCTAAAAATAACTTCAGACTTCACTAAACTGAAATGATGAGGTCACCACATATGGAATTTCTAATTGGTTCATGACATGTTAGAGGGCCTCAAACACCAAGGTCTGCTCATAGCTCTGTCTCTAACAGGGATTCAAGTATTTTAGATCTGGAACCTGTGTTTTTCTTTAGCTTAGCTTTATCAGAAAAGCGTCCTGGACGTTAAAAGTCTCCTCATTGACCCAGCCGGCCATCAGAAGCCCCACTCAGCTTTTTGCTGTTCATCATGTGCTGCAGAGGTCTGGCTGTAGAGTCTTCTAGCAGACAGTGGTCAGTGTGTCCAGGCGCTGTGGTAGACTTCATGATCTCCACACCACTTAACGCCTCTGACCGCCCTCTCTGTGAGGCTTTCCTAAGCCACAGCCAACCACAGGACCACACAGAGGCAAATTCCATTATCATGAGCAGCAGTAAGAGAGACTTCAGCTCTGCTGGACCTGGGTTCACAGCAGGACCAGCCATATAACCCACTAAGATCTTTTTTATTGTCTAATAAGTGAGCTGGATGCATAACACCAGTGCAGCTAATATAATGGTATAATATGCAGAGAGGAGTTTTCTTGTGTGCTTTGGTATTTTACCCAGAAGCTGGCGCTTGTTAGAATGAGTGACTTTTACTATTATACCCTAGCAGGTCTGGACCACTGAATAGTGACTAGTTTGTGGTTTCTGGCTTCGGGTCTTCAGAGGATATGATCCACCAATTACAAAATCCTGTTTTCAGTTAAAATAAAAAAAGGTTCAGCTCAATAATGTTTCTTTAATATAATACATGACACATTTCTCATCCAAAGCTCTTCAAACTCAACACTGAACTCCTTTAGATCCTCATCTATACACACACACACAGAAATATGAAGTCAGTCACATGACCTGTATTCAAGAAGGTCAAACTTCAGATTTGAGCTGAAGAATGACTGAGCTTTGACACACTGCAGCAAAGGTTGCAGCTGATGTTCTCAGCAGGAGTGAGACAGATACAGTCAGACAGCAGTCTGCAGACTGTGTCACAGTTACAGGAGGAGAGGAGGACTCCTCTTTTTGTGCTGCAGGGCTGCTTTGGTCAGGAGGAGAGGATTGGGGAGCATACAAACCGTCTGAGGTTGCTCGGATTATGAAACATAAATGAGCTGGATTGGCCTCATCAGCTGCTGCAAAAAACATCCAAAAAAGTTTAACCCTGACTGAACAGGCTGGCTCCTTCACAGCCCCTCCCAAATAGTCAGTGTAGTCCTTTTAGACTTTGTAGTTGTCTGTCTGTTACTCAGAGGATGTGTGAAAGGTGTCTAAAGAAGCCTTCTCATCATGAACTTCTCTCTCAGGTTTCACATGAAGTCCCATCCTTTGACTGTACAATAATAATGGGCGGCGTACCTCCTTCTCCTCCTGTTGTCAGACTCAAATGTAGCATAATTTTCTGAAAAAATGAACACAGATCTCCAGAAGAACTTCATTTTATCACAGAAAACATGTTTAAGTTTGATTTGATGTGTATTTGAATTTTGTAGTTTGATCTATGTTTCATGTGCTGTAATGGAGGTTATCCCTGAGGCGTATACTGCAGTCAGTAACCAAGAAGAGCTCTAAAGTTCCAGCTTTACTCCCAAGTGGCAACCTCCAGCGGTGACAAATTAAGTTCCAAAATCTACAGTTCCTCAAGTAGCCAGAATAAACTGGCCACACGAGTACCAAAAACCATAAGAGACATGATGCTTTTTGACAGCAGGAACTAGGGTATAAATTTAGTTCTGGAGTAGAAGATTTACCCCTAAAAATGGCCCTGCATGGGTGATAGAACTCTCGAAAGGTCTAGGAACTTTGGGAGGCGGGGCCTACAAGTTGAATGTTTCTGATTGGTAGAGCAGCCATAGTGTTTTTATTTACCCCTCTATCCACACTAAGATGACCCCCAGCTGTGATTGACTTGGTTTAGTAACTCCTAAACTGCTCGTCTTCAGCCTGACAGTGTCAACTTGTCTCTGTCAACTCTCGGTGTTACAGTCTAATAAGTGACCCTGTAAACTGCAAACTGGAGAAATATAGAAGCAGTGCTCGGTAATGCATCCTAGATTAGTTTTATTTATGTATGTTTGTGTCCCATTGTCTCATCAGATCAGTATTTAATGATAACCTTAAACTGTTTGAGAAGGTGCATCCTGCTGAAAATCTTCGATTAAAGGGCTTGTTTTTAAACCAACATGCGGGTCCATCTCTGATGTCTTCATGCTTTAGACGCAGAGCAGTCTACTGTTTTGCGAGTTAAAGTTGAAGCTTTTAGAAACGGCATCAGCAGGTGACAGCTTTGTCTCAAGCGCTTGTCTCCTTTCATGCATCAACAAATTCATCTACTGTGAAAAAAACAACTCG
Organism: Labroides dimidiatus; assembly: GCA_030710495.1. Lineage (NCBI taxonomy): Eukaryota > Metazoa > Chordata > Actinopteri > Labriformes > Labridae > Labroides > Labroides dimidiatus. The sequence goes on from CM061159.1 coordinate 8,086,264, forward strand.
ATCAAACCCAGTACAGGCTTAATATCCTCCAACTGGCTAACTGTGATGTTGCACATAAAGATGCTTCCATTGCTGTCTTACTGCCCTCTACTGGTCTGGCACTGTGGTGCAATTTCTTTTCTTTTTTTTTCTCCTTTGCGACTGTCTTGATTTGTATAATCTCTTCGTGTCTTCAACTCTTGGTGGAAACACAGACAAACAGTTGACCACAGGAGTCATGTAGTTCCAGGGAATATTTTATAAGGAACTAAAAGTTCCTGGACCTTCTGGTTGAAAAAGCCATGGAAGCTGGGCTTCAAAACTCCACTTTAAAAACAGATGGGCGACCACCTGGAGACTACATCCAAAATACTTGGACGTGCTCATTCTGTGGCTCCTCTATAACTTGTAAATCAACTTGTGAACGATCTGTTCATTTATTATTTTGATATAAGGTGACTTCAATCAAATAGTCTCTATTTTTTTCTACAGTCCCATACTGAATTCTTTCCAGATAAGAAATACCAACCCTTTGAGAAACTATAAAGAATATGTCCCTGAAATGCGTGGATTAAAATTTATAATCTTTCCTTGTGAATGCTTATGTAATATCCTGTAACAGATGTTCTCAGGGAATGCACCCATATCTTGGACTCATGACGCTGGAAAAACATCATGTGTGTTGACTACAAGCTGTCGTTGCAAATATCACAATAACACTCGCTGTTGAATAAGACGTGGTGGTCAGAGTGAGGTCTGTGATTGGTTGATCAGAGGTTCCTAGATCTCATCATGACCCCACATTCTGGCTGAATGTTTACTTGCAGTTTAAGGGTTTTCATAGTTTTGTTTATCATCACATTCAGCGTTGTTACACATAATCTTAGTTTAAAAAGGTTAACTCTTAATGAAACTCCACTGGAAGAGGAACAATAACTCTTTGCTGTGGTGTGAAACAGCGTCACATCTCCGCCATGCCATAAAAGCCTCCTGAAATAGATGCAATCATCCTACAAAGCATTAGGTGCTGTCTAATCTGGTCAGTGTTGTGGGCTAAACCCCATCAATGCAGAGTGGATCTGTGTGTGGATTAACCCATTCATCATCCCCACTCCTCCTCCATCACACATCTGTACAGCTGAAGGACTTAATGTCTGTTTCCAGCATGAGCTTTAGACTTCCTTTGACCTGTTATGACCACAGCTGGGCTCGACATCCTGTCAGGCTTCTTTCAAGATGCTGGGTTTGAAGCTGTGCTGGCTTTAGAAACTCTAAACAAAGCCACCTCTGGTCCCCTGCGACAGTACTCACAGACATTAAAAATAACTTCAGAAAGAGTCAGTCTTTTGTGTCTTACTGCTTTTGCACATCATACAGAGGCAGAATTATTAATATCAGTGTGTCATAACTGGTCCAAAATGCCTCACTGCATGTTAACACGGTGCATTCGAACACATATGTTTTTTTTTTGATGGAGAAAGATGTAGCCTTCTGCTTTGGTGACCTCTGACCTCCATCCAGCTCCACCATCAAGAATATGTCCCTTTGGTTTATGACCGCTGTACCCACAGACTAATGACCCTCCCATTAGATGGGAGGTTGAAGATGGACATCACTAAGTCCGTCATTATTTATTTTTTAGTGTTTTTTTATGGGATTTTTATAATTTTATCTGCCAGACACCCGAATTTCCCTTCGGGGATTAATGTAATACATTCTATTCTATTCTATTCTATTCTATTTTACTGCTCCACATGTGAGGTTATGCTCCTTTAGAGCGGCATCTTTCTCTTTGCATATGAGACAGGCCAGACATGATCCTTTCTTTTCACCTTTGAAAGAGACTTCCTGATTAAGCAACACTTGGAGGACGTTGGCAGCATGACATGCTCCACTTGGGTTCATACGGTGATTATGCTGCAATCAGGGTCAACTCAGAAATCGGATGTTTCTTCCCTGGTCCCAACAGCTAACAGGCCATGAACGCGGTGGGGCTGGTTTCACTATAAAATGATATGAAGTGGACGGCTGTGAGTTTGAGACTCCTGCTTTAGAGCGTCAGGAGCTCTGAGGGTCTGGAGTCAGTTAAGGTGGTTCAGACGCTTGGAAAGGACGCCCCCTGGATGCCTCCCTTTAGAGGTGTTCTGGGCATGTCCAACTGGGAAGAAGCCCCAGGATAGATCCAGAATTTTTTGGAGGAGTTAATGTATCCCACCTGGTCTGGGGATGCCTCAGGAACCTCCAAGAAGAGTTGGAAAATGTCACTGAGGAGAGGGATGTATGGATCCATTTACCTAGACTGCTGCCTCTGTGACCTTACCCCAGATAAGCTGAAGATGATGGATGGATGGATGGATGGATGAGTGGATGGATGGATGGATAGATGGATTATCTTAACTCCTACATTAAGATTGTGAATGTGGTGAACATTAAACCTGCTACTCATTCAGGCATTGTTATCTTAGACGTGTTCAGATGTGCATGCTGTTGTTGACCACAGTGCTATGAAAGAGTTCCCCATAATGACTTTGGTTGGCTTTAAAGTGCAGCTTGATAATGGCTTCATGTGCTGGCTGTTAATGTCCTCATCGCCACAGTGAAAGGTGAAACAGTTGCTGGGATAATTTTCCAGACATGTCAAACCTTTTTATTGGTGTAGTTAGCTCTTTTTTTATTGCTTGTTTATTAACATTTTCATGTATATTTAATGTCTTTAAACGTGTGAAGATTTAACTTAAACTTAACATTTGGATCACATTTCCTTACTTGAACAACAATACTTAAAACAAGCCTGAGCGGTGTATCATCATCAGGCCTTATTCTCACCTTTCTAAGCAGGTCACTGACTGTTTCCCAGCACAAGAGCGATCTTTACTTTTTGTTATCTTACAGAAAATATCCACATCCCCTATGATGAGATTTACAGAGCAATGACCAGGAAAAAGAGAGCTGCAGTGTCAGATTACTTTCAACAGATTTCCTGACCTCATGGTTAGGAGAAAAGATTATTAGATCGGTAAATACATGATTAAAGGGCAACACTAACAAAGCTAATAGAAAAGGATGTTGTAAATAGAGTGTGCACTGACAGGGAAGTTAGAGTTTTAATGGAGTTTTTACTGACTAAGCTGAATTACGTGGTGGCACCGACCCCGTCTGCAGCAGGTGATAGTCTGGCTTCCATTCTGGTTCTGTCAAACACTTTCTTAACATAGTGCCAAGCAGATTGTGCTCTGGGTAAAACACTTAACTATTGGCAAGTACCTAATACAAACTTAACTTAAAAGAAATTGTCTTTAAAGAGAGAGGGGGTATTTATTTTTTTTTAGTCTTTATTCTGTCTCTCTGGTGCCTCCATAGTATCTTAACATGACTGACAGGTCATAAAGAAATCCATGGTTTTCTCTCCGTGGTGTTTTAGAAAACCGTTCATTTCAGCTGCTGTCTCTTTAAGGCTTCCCACTCCACAAACCCTTTCCCCTTTGATTGGCCAACCCTCTAAAGGCCCGTTGGGGGCAGAGCTGTGGATAGACCTTGGTGTTTGAGGCCCAGCCCTTTAACAAACCAGTTAGGAGATCACTATGTGGTGACATCATCATTGCAGCAAGTCTGGTGAATATCTTTGTGATATTTATAGAACAGAGCGTTTTGATCAGTTTGCAGACAGATTCAGGGATTTCTGCAACATATGAATATTTAACCAATGTCTGCAAAGTTTTCTACTGAGCTGCAGCTGCAGTCTTCCCCTGAACAGAGGCTCATCAGTCCTGTTAATAAGACGTGTGTCTCAAAAGGGAGATCCTGTCCTGTGAGGCTTTGCTTTCTTTAATCTTCTGTTACTGTTAATTAATTATGTCTCAAGTAGGCTCATAAGACCTGTGGGAGTGAACACAACGCCTCAGTTATGAGTCGAGATAATAGGAGTACATGTCCACTGGAATGCACTCCATGCAAATTGCATTATAGCTGAGGCTAGTTTATTTATCAAGACCCCTTTACAGAGTTAAAAACAAAACAGTGACATCAACAGTTGGAAAAAGGTTCCTGGTTTGATTCCACGACTGGGCAGGATCCTTTCTGTGTTGGGTTTGCATGTTCTCCCTGTACGTGTGTGTGTTCTCAACAGCTTCCTGTCCCAGTGTGTATCCGTGTGTGTCTGTGTGTGGATGGTTGTCTGGCTCTACATGTTAGCTCTGTGATAGACTGGTGACCTGTCCAGGTGAAACCAAGCAGCCTCTGATCATGAAATATGAAGTTTATGCTTTTATACTAAAAAGTGCCGTTCACTGAGCACGGTTTGTCCCACTTTGGTGTCAGTGGCTTATAAATGGGTCACGACCTCTGTGGAGGTGAAATGTTGATGAAAGCTTCTTTTCTATAAGCTGCTTTTAAAAGTTATAAACTATATTGGATGTTACGTTGTTACTTTTGAGCCATCAATGGATGATTTAAGCACATCAGCTCTTTGTCACATCTTTAACTACAGCTGCTTAATTGGCACATTCCTCTGGACTAATATGCTGCTCCAGGCTGTCAGCAGTATTGAGTGAAGGTTTCGGGGCTTTAAAGCTTTTTTAAGGCTTTTATTTATTCTTAATGGATTACAGGAGCTCCTGAGAGCTTAAATCAGAGAGATCATCTGTTCAAGCAGCAGTGTAGGTCAAATTTAATGAACGTATGTTCCCTAATGCTGTCAACATACTTCTCAGGTTTTAAGCTCACAGTCCTCACAAATCACCTCGCACACATCTGAACATTTTAAGACGTTTACATCATACTGTGGCATGTTTTATTCCCAACATAAAGCTTGTGTGGTTGATTTTTAAACACTTGAAAACATGTGGTAAAGTGTTGTGCTTTGTGCTGATGTGTGAGGTCTTCATGTATGCAGACTGTGCTGCCATCTAGTGGAAATAAACTGTAATGAATCATGACAAAGGATCCTTTCACACTCTTCTCATGGGAGAACAACATCTTTTAATGTACTGTATGCCCTCATGTGAAGCATCAGGTGAAGTAACATACTGTTATTATACTGTTAGCTGGTAGGAGGTGCTGTGCTGTTGTTTATGGGCATGTTACGAAATTGCATGATTTTTCTTTCTATTTCTTGCATGATTTTTGAGTTTGAGTATTTTGGCCATTTAGGGCCTCCATAGTGTAGACAGTGAGAAACACCTTGCAGCGAAAAGCCTCTTGTTAAAACTAGCATTTTAAATCATTTTACAAAGAACTGTTAATGTATCTGTCAGGCTGGGCACCAAAAATAAGGGAGGGCAGAATAACATTGATCAGTTCTTTTACCAGGTGTGTTTGTAGTAATTTTTTTTTTTGAACAATATATTTTTTGAGTTCAAATGTTTTTGAAGACACACGATTACAATTAACTAAATTTGCAGAAAAAAACAAATTGATTAAAAAAAAGGAAAAAAAAAGAAGAAATTATAAGATGTTGCTACATCATTACTGTCCTTATTGAAAAAAGACAGCAAAAGGGAGTACATCGCCACAGGGGATTCTAATTCATAAATGTTCTGTTCGAAAACACTTTCTGTATAGACAACCACGATTGCAGACATTGTCAACTCCCCAACAGCCTAACTCAGGATATGTGACAGATCTTTATCCCGAAGAAAATTAAAAGGCCCCATAATGAAATGAAAATTAAAAAGGCTCCACTACATTGGATTAATTTCTCATGGCTAGAAGTTTCCACATGCGTCTTCTGCAAACTGAAAAAAAATTCTGAATCAAAATTCAGAATCCTGGTATTTTTGGCGTGCTGAAGATTTTGCTTTTTTTCACATCGCGTTTTTTTTAAACCTGAGTCAATATTAAATAAATGCTATTTCCAAATTAAACTAACTTGAAATATTCAAAGAGTAAAAAACAGAGTTGTATAAACGCTGATCCTCGGCGGAGAAAAATGTGCGCCTTCCACTTTGTTTTAAACATTATTTATTAACCTAAAATCAGTTAGAAGGTGGTGTCAGGCTTTGTGACAAAGCTTAAGAGAACTGTCAGCTTGTCAGAGCTGGCTTGTTTAGTTTTCATCAGTGTCCAAGTGTTTAATGACATAACTGTTCATGCAGCCTCATCTTAGTGTGAAAAAAATGTCACCGTAGGATCAGACATTTAAATCAGACATGCTGCTGCAGACACGCACAGATGCTTGTGAAACTAGTGTTCGTAGAGAAGTCACCTCTGAGCCCACATCATGACTTATCTGAATGCAGCATCACTTATGTTTGGTGCAGAGTCTTTACCTCAGGTGGAGTCATGTAGATTTGTCCATACACAGATTACCATCATTTCTCTCCAGTAGAGGGAGCCAAATGACGCAATCTGTCTCTACCTCCTCTTCTCCACATCCAGCTTTTGACAGGGTGGTGAGAAGCTGCTTTGCTCCTGATGTTTCTTGACTTCTCTGGATCTGCAAAGTTAACCCCACAGCCAAATGTTCTCTTAAAACTCAAAGTATCCACTGTTCTGAAAAACAGAGTGAACTGTGGAGCCATTTTAAATGAGTGATGCTGACCTGTGTACACATATGCACAAGTTGTGTGTGGATGTGTGTTGCTCGTGCTCTCCTGCAAGTGGATGACACAGCTTGAAACAGATGCAGATATCCTTTTTACAGCATCAAACTGTTACAGTTAAGTTATTCCTCCCACAGCAGTGAGGTCAAAACGCCCGCACACTCAGCTGACCCTGCTGCAACTGGCGGAGCTTTCCTTCAGCCTCATGGCAGACCTCACAGGAAGTGTTAGCAGTCACAAACACTGAAAACACACACACGAAAGGGCATATGTTACTGTATTCAGACTCTCTGAAAAACGAAATAACGTAAATTTTGTATGACCAGAACACAACCAGATTTGTGTGGAACCTGCTTTTATATTTGATACAGTGACTCTAACAGTTAGTTCTCTGAGAAATTTTGGCACAGAGAATCTCAAAAAGAGAAAGTTAAAGTTTTGTGTCATAAGAAAATCTGATGAAGTCAAGTGGCAAGCTGTGGTGTTGAAAAACGACCACCATAACTGCAGTTCCTTGAGTGTCCACTTGAAGCTTACCGTCACAGCCAAGGACACCTTGTTACATCCAGTGTGAAACCCCTCTTACTATTACTTTGTTTTGCACAGTACAATTAAACAGACAGTCTTTCAAAATAAAAGCCCATCTGTAGTATCAGTGCGTGTTTGCATTTCCCATATCGTTAACTTTTCAATCCAAGTCATCATAAAGATGCAAGGAGCAGCGTTTAGCTCCCTTCGTTCAAGTTACCAATCAATCGTTAGTTATACATCGCTAAATCACAACAAACGTTTTTCCAAAACGTTTTACAAAAACAATGAATTAGCAGTAAGCATGAGCCAAGCCCCAACAGGGCTTTGAATTTAATGGTGGTAGACCCCACCAGTACAGGTGCTAACAGAAGTTACATGCATCTGTTTGGCTGTTTTAAAGATGGTGGACATCATGCTCATGCATTGCTGTCTAAGACAATATGCAAAGAAAACAGATATTTATGGATCGAATGAATCTTTTTGAAAAGGCAATGTGGAGATATACAGCAAATTTAGATTTAGGAGACATTTTTCATGTTTTTGCGGAGTATGCATGTGCAATTCAGATTTGTTGGATAGCGGTTTTTCAGACAGTTCCCCAACATATGACACCCTGCACCCGTCTCTGAGGCTGATATGCATTTCCATAACAGAGACCAACGCAGTAGAAAGTGATTTTTAAATAGCTGTCCACTGCAGGGACCACAAGACACCTGAGGGTTAAGCTCTTGGTTCAACCTTGATACTGATCTCTGATTGGCTCTTTGAGAGAGATAGTGTTTTGAACATGTTTTGTACTTCACTGTCTGATTAGGGCTGTAAACTGCCCCAGATCCTTAAAAATCTCTTCTATTTTAACATGTTTTCAAACTTATCCGGTGTGTCATAGAGATTTTGAAGAGGGGTTTGAAATACAGCTCCTGGATGTGGGGTGTCTTCTTTAAGTCACCATGCTTGAGTCTGCCTCTGTCAGAGCTGTGCCTCTCTTCCTCTCTCCTGCTTGTGCCCGGTCTCTTTAATGAGCTCCCTCTCCATCCTCTCCCTCACCTGCACAGAGATGCCCAAATTATTAAGGTGCTGTTTTTGGTAGAGCTGGAAAGTTTTCACTTCTGTCTCCAGGCTAATTTCCAGATTTGCTGACTGGCTTGAATTCTGTTCTCTCTCAGTTCTTTCACAATCGATCCTGGCCAATGTGGACAGAGAAAACCTTTCTTTCTTTCTTTCTTTCTTTCTTTCTTTCTTTCTTTCTTTCTTTCTTTCTTTCTTTCTTTCTTTCTTTCTTTCTTTCTGTCCTTCCTTCCGTCCTTCCTTCTTTCCTTCCTTCCTTTCGTTCAATTCAGATTTGCTTACTAGGCAATATTATTTCAGGCTCTTACAGATCTGCAGTTGTCGCCTGTGGTAATTCCCTCCTATAATCAAATGTGTCTTCTAAAGACAGTTCTTTGACACCTGCACCTTGCTCCAAAGGATTAAAGTGTCATCATGACAATAGTGTGATGACTCCTATGAAGGACGAGGAAAACTCTGCTCTTGTTTTGCAGAATCCTGTACAACCCTCACCACAGATGTGCAAGTAACCCATCACAGATCCTGGTTTTTGAACTTTTCATTGATAACAATCCGGATTTTCCTGATTTCCAAAAAACTATTTGTAATGTGGACTCGTCAGACCACAGCAAACTTTTCCATTCTGCGTCAGTCCATCGCAGATGAGCCCAGAGAAGCCGGCGGTGTTTCTGGGTGTTGTTGATATATGTCTTTGTCTTTGCATGGAAGAGTTTGAACTTGCACTTGTAGATGTAGTGATGAACTGTGTTAACTGACAATGGTTTTCTGAAGTGTTCCTGAGCCCACGTGGTAACATCTGGATATTTTTCCAGATTCGCTGAACCTTTTGATGATATTATGGACTGCTAATTATTGCATTCTGTTTTTATTTACATTTCACACAACATCCCAACTTCATTGGAATTGGGATTATATCATCCAGACTCTAACATAAAAGTGCTGCAGCTGGACACTTTTTAGTAAGCTTGTCAACAGCAGACCTGCCTTTGTCAGAGTTTCCAGATCTGGAGTACAGTTACTGATGTCAGGTTGTCCACACTGATTGTAAACAGTCTGACCTCGGTGTCTCTCTGAATCAGTGACTATTTGAGGTGTTAATGATGTTTTTGTGTCATTTTTTACAGTTTTCAGCTCGTGCGTTCAGCTCTGTCTTCAGGCCCAGTCTGGTGGCAGCTAGTGTGATGTTTCATTTGGTCTAAAGAGCGTGGGCTACATGCAGATTGATTATCTCCTGTGTACTCGCAGGATTTCATACGTGTGATATTGTGAAAAGAAGGCTTTTGTCAGAAGCATTCCTGATTAAACGCTTCTCTTTAAAACGCCACTGTTTTGACTCAACGATGTCACTTCCTGGAGGGAGCTGAGCTGTGATGTATTAGCAGTAATTGGTAGCCTGCATGTGTTGGGAGATAGAGGGATTAGCTGGCACCTTAGTCACTGTGGAGGAGGGAATGCAGCTGGAATAATGGCTCCCCAAAGAAGCTGAGCTACAGAGGATCCATCCCTGTGAGCCACAGCCCACTCCACCCACTCGTTACGTAAGCATGAGAAGAGCAGATCAGCTCTGTGACAGGGAGTACGTTCACTGCTGAAAGGCTTTGTGTCACTGCAAACGCGTGCTTCTTAAACGATGCACCCTCTGAAGTTTAATGTGAAACACATGTTGGGAAGGATTCAGATCTCATCACATCCACTGCTGGGTTACCAAGGAAACCAAGGGGAGGGGAGGGGCAGCATGTTGAAAACCTGACAGCCAAAAGAGCGCGTTTGACCAAATCAGCAACAAAATGAATCCAGTGTAAATGAAACAATGAAAAATTCAGTTCTTCATAAAATTAGAAAAAAGTTAAAAACTTGATTATTGTAAACTTATGATGTCACACTCTGATCATCTGATCAACTGTAAACCTCAGGAAGGCTCAGGAAACCAAAGGTTTCTCTTAGTCTGGTTCAGTCAGAGGCAAAGTCACGGTGAAGACTGCAGACTGACAGTCGTCGAGAAGACGGTCACTGGAGGAAGAGTGGAGAGGCTCAGAATCCAAGCTGCTTGAAGTCCAGAGTAAAGTTTCCACCGTCAGTGATGGTTTGGGGGGACATGTCATCTGCTGCTGTTGGTCCACTGTGTTTTCTAAAGTCCAGAGTCAATGCCAGGAAGCAGGAATCTTTAGAGCACTTCATGCTCCCTTCTTCTGACAAGCTTTATGGAGAAGCTGGTTTCATTTTCCAGCAGGACTTGGCTCCTGCCCACAGCTCCAAAAGAACCAAAAGCTGATTCATTGACCATGATGTTACTGTGCTTGGTCTGTAGCTGAACCCCAGAGAGAATCTATGAGGTGTTATCAAGAGGAGGATGAGAGACACCAGACCCAGTAACACAGACAAGCTGAAGGCCACTATCAAATCAACCTGAGCTTCCAGTTAACTTTTTCACCGTGTACTCATTTATTGAGATGCATCTGATTCTAATTTTAGACCAAAATCTACGTTTGAGTTAAATTTTAGTTTAGCCAGCTTCTCTCTGATCTTCTCTTTGGATTTATTTCGTTTTCTGAAAATGAACACTGAATTCTAGCTTTTTCTCACACCGTTATCTGTCAGCTCCCACCTTGTCACGCATCTGTCGTTGTTATTCTGTCTCTTGCTGTGTGTAATTTTGTTGTTTGTCAGTTTGTTCTTTCCCTAAATGTCACTTTTTTTTAAAGGTCATTTTACCAAAACAGCACAGCAAAAGAAGAGAAGAATAACTTTTACAACTTTTGATGGTTACTGGAATATAATTTAAAAAATGTAATGTAACATGCTGAGGTTTGAAACTTTTTAAAATTCTCAGAACAGCTTCATATTGTGAGGATATTTCAAAGGTACGTTCAAATTAAGGTGTTAAAATGTTTTCTCACAGGGGGCAGGTAGAAACATCTTAGCAGAATGAAAGCTGCATCGGTCTTTTAATACACGCTCAAAAACGCCTGTCATTGCAAATAGTGCCTTTGGCTGTGAATTCGACCTACATGTCTTTTTTTGTTGTTGTTTGTGGTTTTGCGGTCATGTCCACATTTTTCTGAATAGTATCATAATACATCAGCCCGAGATATATATAAAACAATTTCAGGTCAAATCTAAGAGCAGTGTCTTTCCTTTTCCAGTGACGGCATGTATCACCTGCTCTTCAGAAAAGTGCAGTAATTCAGCAGAACTGTAGAAATGGATTACAATATTCAGTATGTTTGAAAGAGTGTTTATTGAGCAGAGTATGAAAATTGTTTTGTTTTTGTCAATTTGAGATGACTCACAGGAGCAGGTCTTCTTCAAAAGTAATGCAGACAGACAGATGAGCAACATCTCTGTTTTTGTATTCACTGTGTGGCTGAATGAAATGCACCGAGTGGTAGAAGAAAAAAGAAGCCTGTTGTCGTTGTTGTTGTTCACAAAACATTAGTATAAATAGATTTTTCTGACGATTGAATCTTTTCAAATGCAAGATCGTAGTTATCATGCAGCTTCACAAACAGGAGGAGTGAGCAAGAGAGTGTTTCAATCCGACAGCAACCTCTGGTCTAAAACTATAAAAGTGAAGCAGAGGTGCAAAAACTGCCGTTCCTCGAGTGTCCACTTAAGGCTGTCTGCAGAAACACCAGACCCCATACACACCTATGAAAAAAGCATACATTTACAGCAGAAATAAACATGTTTACAGCCTGGATCTAAAAAATGTCTCATTCTGAAAAGCTCATTTCTACATCAGCACACTGTACAGGGGTGGATTTTTGGTTTACCTCGTTACAAGTTTTGCCCATATAAGGTCATGGCTGAATTGATTGACAGGTGGGCACCCTGTAGTTGTCTGTAAAGAGTCTAAAGGCCCGCCTCTTTACCTCATCCTAACTTGAATGAAGCTTGATTGGCATGGCTGACAACAGACTTCAAAACTCTGCCTCAGAAAAAAATGTGTGACATCACAAAGTTTACATCCATGTTACTCGAATTTCCACTCGCTGAACCCTAAAAAAACACTTTAAGTTACTGTCTGCAGTTATTTAACTGACCTTTGCCTCCCAGGTGTGTACTTTTATTTATAACCAACATGTAGATATGCATGAAGCGAATGCACAAGTTTGTCATCCTTTAGTTTAGCCGTAAAAAAAAGCAGGTTAAATCAAGCCTCATCTGAGCAGGAAATCACAGAGCTTATGTCAGGAGTGAGATTAGATATTCAACTGATAACTGTTCTTTTCCTGCAGTTCAAACATAGACTCAAGTGTAAGAGTCATGATCCAATCAGATTTGAACAAACAAGCAAAAAATAAAATCAGTTCACCCCTCATGGTGTATTATTATTATTTATCTTGATTCTGTTCTTTTTGTCAGTGCTCGAACAGCGCTGCTGTCAGTCAGAGCAGTGTGACTTTTGGGATGAGCTAAAGTTTGAGCCAAAGTTTTAATATAACTACCAGGCGTTCATCTTCTTTCATTGAGGATACAAAGTCAAGCTCCACTCACAGTACGTAATCTGTTCTTAACACCATCCTCCCACGTCCACCCCTGCTCCTCCTTCATGCTGTGCCTGATTTTACCAGGGTCATTTGTACCGTCACTGATGCTCACTCTGTTCGGACCCTGGGGCTCTTTGCTGATTCTTAGCCTGCCTTGACTTGTCACATCTGCACATGAAAGAAAGAAGAGATGTTCTCTGCTTGTATCAGGGTTTGGCATTCCACATAAGCTTGTGGAAAGGCACAGGGCTCCTAGAGCAGAGCCATACCACCAAATATATCACATGTAATCAGTCCTCTCTCTTGAGCTAGTTCAACCTTTGGTTTGGTATTTAAAGAGGTAACTTTCAATGATGACATGGGAAACAGAAGACAAATTCACATTTCACATGAAATGTATTTTAACTGGACCTTTTCCCTTGGAACATGGTATTTTGATCGTAGCCTATTTGTGTTTATGTTATGTTAAAAACATTTAACATTATATTTTAGTGTTATATCTCTGATATGAGCTGTTATTTCCTTGATCTGAAGGAGAGAAAGCATATTTTGCTACTGAGCTGTGTTGCGTGTTAGCACGAGCAGATTGCATGTCATAACAATACGCTCAACCCTGCTTGCACTATAACTCACCAGATGGGGATTTTGTTGTTGTATTCTCTGATAATGGATTAACATTCAGAGCAAAGGTTTCACTGATACTTCAACTGTTTTCTATAATTACAGAAGTACAACTTTGATTTTACCCTGACCTAAATTATTCATCAATCCTTGTCAATCTGACTTCAACTTGAGTTTTATCTAAAGATCTTGATGAAATATTCCTGAAGCTTCAGTAAAGGAGGGAGGAATAAAGGGTAGCTGCAGCTCGCAGTCACTCACAGAGCTTTCCCTGCATATGCAGGAGTTACAGATGCAGGTCATTGAGTTGATTTTTGTGAATAAGAGGATGTGTGCCAAACACTGATAGGGAGGTCCTGAAATGTCTTCCAACGTCAAAAACTATGTACCACCCCATATTTCATCCGCCATTGTAAAAATATAAACAAAAACAGAGTTTAAATTTGATACAACCATGCAAACAGAAAATGCTTGATCAGTTTTCCACATTTCTTTGTTGAAGACCCCCGTGGTGACTAAACCAGGATAATGATGCTCTCAGTGGAGGCAGATTAATGTAGGAAATTTGATATGGACGTAGGTGGTCTCATTTTCTACATCAGCTAAATTGAATATATTTTTATCTGTTTTTTGATTGACCTATTAGTCTATTCCCACAGCAGGGGGTTGCTGGTCTCCAGTAGTGCTATTTTGGGGATTGTAGGCTGAAAAAGTTTGGGAAGCTCTGGACTAAGACAGACAAAATCATCCTGTGTATCTGTGACTGAGTCTCTGAACTTCTGTAGTTTGCATCTGTTAGGATTTGAAGGACCTTAGATTGATGAATTTTTTTTTAGATCTTTGTGATTGGCAGTGGCTGGAGGTTGATTTTTACAACCCCAATTCCATTGAATTTGGGACATTGTGTAGAACGTAAAACAGAATTCAATGATTTGCAAACCCTGTTTAACCTATATTCAACTGAATGCACTACAAAGACAAGATATTCATTGTTCAAACTGATAAACTTGATTGTGTTTTTCCAAATATTCACTCATTTTGAATTTGAAGCCTTCAACATGTACCAAAAAAGCTGGGACAGGGTCAACAAAGACTGTAAAAGCTAATGAATGCTAAAAAAGCACCTGTTTGGAACATTCCACAAGTGAACAGGTTCACTGGAAACAGGTGAGTGTCATAATTGGGTGTAAAAGGAGCATGTCTCAAAGGCTGGGTTGTTTACAAGCAAGGATGGGGCGAGGTTCCCAACTATGTAAACAACTGCGTGAGCAAATAGTCCAACAGTTTACGATCAAAGTTTCTCAACATACAGTTGCAAAGAATTGATGGATTTGATCATCTACAGTCCATAATATCATCAAAAGATTCAGAGAATCTGGAGAAATCTCTGCACGTAAGCAGCAAGGCTGAAAACCAACATTGAACGCCCGTGACCTTTGACCCCTCAGGCAGCACTGCATTAAAAACCAACATCATCAAGTTTTTATTTATGTTTACACAACATCCCAACTTTGATGGAATTAGTGTTGTATCTTATAAGTCTGTTGCTGTTTTATGTCTCAGGACGAGATTGTTTTTTCATCTTTCCATGTAGGTATGTATTGCTGATGATTGTTGTCACCATCCTTCTAATATGCTCAGAGAAACTTCATTGTATGGCGCCACAGGTGCTATTCGTGTCTTCCTTTCTTCAGGATGTTGAACACGCCTTGTGAATAACTGTGTTACTAACTTGATGCTGGAAGCTTCTGTGTGGATATCAGAGAGAGGAGGGGATTGAATGTTTTGAAGCACTGCATCTGCTCCTGTAAGAAACAGAGTTGAGTTCATTAAGGCGAGAGTGTGAAAGGGGCTGCTGGCAGGGCTGAGCACATTACCCAGAGGAGAGCTGAATTAGAAATGGGCTATGTCAGGTCATTGTCTGAATGGATGGGAACAGGCAGCCTCTGTCTGAGGATTAGGCTCACTGTTAGCTCGCCACTAGGCATCTGGTCCTCCCACAGCAGACTGTTTCACAGACTCGTAGCGCTGCAGTATGACCGGAGAGAGCAGAGAGCTTTTACTGCACTGTGAGTTACTCTCAGAAACTTTATTCTTTTCAAAAAACCCTCAGATGATGTGTTCAGAGTTTTAAAGTCTGGTGCAGAGACGGGCTGTGTGATAGGAGCTGTTTGTGCTTGTTAAACTATGCCCTGCTGTCGGGATTGTATCTGATCCGAATAAAGATCTTGTTATACTGAATCTTTATGGTGACTCAAAGGTGAAAACTTATATACTTGAGTAAACAGGTTTATTTCTGACAAGACAAGCAGCCTCTGTCTTTTGAAATGATTCTGTATGTTCTGAGCGTCGACAGTCTGACATATGAACTCATGGAGGTAAGCTCTAAGGATTGATATAACTGTAACCGTTCTTATCTAATGTACAAAAGAAGAGAGCAGATAATAATATTTGTCTGTTTGGATGACTCAGGCATACTTCAGTCTGTTTCCTGTTCCTGAAAAGGATGGCCAAGATCATTTGTGTGTGACAGACAGAAACAGGACTCTGTGTCTGCTCCTGAATGTGGACAGCTTGTGTTTCTCAACATCCATTTAAATGTAAATCCCTCTTTTGTGTGCAAAGCAGAGCTACTGGACTGGGTTGGCGGAGCACTTGTCAGGAGTCTAGATCTTTGGGGGGAACATGGCTCTCCATTCAAAACGTGCGGCTGAGTTTCTAAAACCAAAGTGCTCAGAGTGAGAGCCAAACAAAGAGCGTCCACAGTAGATATAATGTGAAGCTTATCATGCAGCGAGGCTGGTAAGTGACTCAAAATGACATTCAGTTACAGCAGGCAGACCCTGTCCCAGAATATTGATTTACACACTGTTTAACTTCTGCATTGGCGATTTCAAAATAAAAGCCCTGCCTGGAGCCCGGAGCAGTGATCACATGTGCTCCTGTTTTTTGCACCATTTCTTAGCCAGTCTGGTTGATTGGTCGCTCTAAATTTACCATGTGTTGTGTGTGTGTGTGTGTGTGTGTGTGTGTGTGTGTGTGTGTGTGTGTGTGTGTGTGTGTGTGTGTGTGTGTGTGTGAATGGTTTACTGTTAGATAGGAGCCTCTAAATTTTCATCCACCCACCCTCCACATAATTTGTTCACCTGTGGCTCAAACCCTCCCAGAGAGCATCACATGAAGCGACGTGTTTTGGTGATGATGGCGTCACCTGATCACCTCTGGATCATCAGTCAGTCAGCTCTAACAGCTGTTTGTGTGTCTGCACATGTGTGCTGTAATAATTCTGGATATTAGTCATTTATTAGATCCCAGGGAGAACAGAAATTGTGTTACCCTTGACAAACTTTGCTCATAAATGAAATTTCATAAACTCTAAAGAAAGTGTACCAAGTACTTTTTTCTGACAGACTTTTCTCTCAGCCTTAAATTCTCTTTATAAATAAGAGAGAATCCTCTCTTGTACTCATGATGCTCGTGTTCAGTATTTTGTGCTTAAAACTCACATAAAACACTTTTTTAATCCCAGATTTATGACCTGTATCAGAACTATCACCAGTTTTCAACTCCGCCTTTGCACTCTCATTAAACTCAGATGATGTGAAGCTCCAGAGGTGTCTGAGCTGCTGCAGCGTCCAATCAATGAGTGATAGCCCATAGTATGGGGGCGTGTCTGTCAGTGAAAAGACTTCTG
Organism: Labroides dimidiatus; assembly: GCA_030710495.1. Lineage (NCBI taxonomy): Eukaryota > Metazoa > Chordata > Actinopteri > Labriformes > Labridae > Labroides > Labroides dimidiatus. The sequence goes on from CM061159.1 coordinate 8,103,186, forward strand.
CGAAGCCTGCTCTTGTGTCTCCTCGCTCATTGCTCCTCCAATTTCCCTCCTCTCTCCTCGTTCCCTTTTTCTCTGAGCAGCGTTTAGAGTTTTGTGACTTTGGTTGATAAGGCGGGTCAGTAAGAACTTCCAGTTCAGCAGAGGAGGGAGGAGACTGAAGTTTAGAGCTTTTGGGTGCATGTTGTCTCTCCATGTTGGCCCTGTGATACCGACAGGACAGTCACAATCACATTTCATTATATTTATAGACTAAATACAGCATGATTCATAAAGCCTAGTTTTAGTTTGTGAACCACAAATTAATGTTGGTAAACCAGTGGAGAGTCCAAAGTCACCACAATATCCTGCAGTTTCATTTTAAACTTGTTTTTAACAGTTGTGAAACCAGTCAGACATCTTTAAATTCTTTATCTTATTCTTATTCAAACATGGCATCCTTCTGCTTATGATATCAGGTCTTAATGACTACATGATCACACAAGCATACACACAACCACAATCCAACACCCCATTTTATTGTTAATTTTATGAATCAATACTGCAAACCTCAGTTAAACGGATGATATCATTACAAAGGTTTGACACCCACAAATATGTGCTAGTTTAGACACCAACAGGGTTTGCACAAACAGATATTAGCCCTGTCTTGCATAAATAGTGTTTTATTAGACAAAGCCTTAATGTCGAGTTTTCAGAAGCTATATTGAAGTTGATATAAAAATCTGTACACTCCTGTTAAAATATGAGTTTTTTTGTGAAGTAAAAAAATGAGACCAAGTTAAATCATTTCAGAACTTTTCCACCTTCAATGTAACCTGTACAACTCAACTGAAAAGAAACTGGAATCTGTTTTTTTGTGTGGGTGGGGAGACCTGGTGATATTTGACCACTATTCTTTGCAAAAATGCTCCAAATCTGTCAGATTGCATCAGAGGTCACCTCACAGTCCAGTCCAGTCTACAGGTTTTCAGGAATTCAGGTCTGGACTCTGGCTGGGCTGTCCCCAAACTTGAATCTTCTTCTGGTGAAGCCGTTCTCTTGTTGATGTGGATGGCGGCTTTTGAAGGAATGTCCACATGGTGACTGTCTTCATTGTGTTTGTGGTAGATGTGATGTCTTGGAAACTCTTTTGTAGCCCTCTCCTGTCTGATATCTTTGAACAGTGAGATCCCTCTGATGCTTTGGAAGCTCTCTGCAGACCATGGGTCCACGGCTTTTTCTGTAGGATGGAATAAGAAACTGTCAGGAAACAGCTGGATACTAGAAGAGCTGAACAGCTTTATTTGGGGTTAACCAGGGGCTCTTTAAACCTAAGCCCGCTGAATTAAAATTCCCCCACATTTCCCCCAGTGCTGAATTTATTTTAGAAAACTTCTGAAATCATTCAACATGAGCTGAGATCTTCACAGAGATGCCCTGGGAGCGCCTAAAAAGGCAGATTTTTTTTCCAGTGATGGTTGTGACATTTTTTCTGGACTCTGTTCTACACGTTGTGTGATTGTCTGTCTGTGTGTGTGTGTGTTTGTGCATGCACACACACGCACGGGCTCACATGTTCATGTCTGTGCATCGGGGCGGAGAGTTGTGAACGCTTAACAGGGTATAGATATGCACCTCATTTGGTTCAGAGCCATGAGTCCTTTTTTCTGCACTTTGCTCTCCCTCTCTTGCGCTCTGCGCGTCTCCTTTTCCAAGCGGGTTTTCCACAGTTATCGCGGTCTGGACCATTTTCTATGCGTGCATCACACGCTTTACTAATTAATATCTGTGGGTCTTTCTCAGAAATTTTGAAATATGTCAGCCCTTATCCAGACAAGAGCGTGCTGGTCGCGGTTGTAGCTTGTGTCATCACAACATTCTGTTTCTGTGATAAAAGTCTTTCGGCAGAAAACCAAAAATGCACTTTTGGTCCATTTTTGGATGAAAATCTTCCATGGCCTAAATTTCGGTGCATCCCTAAAAAAAAACGAACATTCTTGGTCTTAGCGCTAGTGGAAACGAGAGGGCTGACCGAGTATTCTCGCTCTTAGCGGGCGAAGGGTTAAATGATGGCAGGTGTGGACTAACTCCTATTCAATGTGAGTTTGAACCTGATGGGTTTATTCTGAACACAGACAGATCCCAATTAATAAGATGGTGTACAAACTCATGAAACTATATAAAAGATTCTGGTTTGTTTTTCAGTTGAGTTGTACAGATTATAGGTTACATTAAAAGTGGAAAAAGTTCTGAAATTAGTTATCTTTCTCATATTTACATCAAAACAACTTCACATTTTGCATGTAGACATTTTATATCCACTAGAGCTCTTGTTCTCTGGGTGAGCAGTGCACACAAAGCAATGAAGCTGTTGACTGTCCGTCACTTGCAGCTCCACTTGACAGGGACTGGCAGGGAAGACCCAAATGCAGGACGCTTATAACAAAATTACTCTTTACTTATGAGAGACGAAAAGGTTTATGAAACAAAATCTCAGCTTACATGCTGGAAGCGAAATAAAACAAAGTTCTAACAAAGAATCTCAGCAACGCTGACAAAACTGGATAATGTAGAATCACAAAGGCACAGCTAGAGCAGGTAAGAAAAATGGGAAAACTGAGTGTTTTCCTGTGAAGTGAAGACAACCTCAGACAGTTTATGTGAAGAGAGGGAGGAGAGGGCCACTCTCCTCCGACAAGTTGAGACTGATACATCCTGCCCCACCTGGAGAGAAAGAGATGTCTATGTACACCAAGGTGTGTGATTGTACGTTCCCATAGAAACTGTGCTCATGCCTCCTGCACAATAAACGGTAAAGTGCTTCATTTATCAACAGCAAAAGCTGGCTCATGAGTCTTTTTTATACCCACCAAACTGAATTTTCACCTGCATTTGGCAGGTGATAATTTAGAGCCCTGGTACTCTGTAACAAATGATATGTAAAATGTAGTGAAGTATGATACTCGCCACAAAAAATACTTAAATAGATGTAGAGTGCTGATACAAAAAACTTCTCAAAAACTAAAAGTACATAAAAAAGCTACTCAACTACAGGAATGTGGGAAAATGTAATCAATTTCTTTACACCTCTGCTTCAGCACCATAAGCTCTTTGTCCCATCAAAGAGCTGTTTTTTTTGTGAGAATGTTTTGACCGTCGATGAGATTATTTGCATGGAGAAGAGTAAAGTGGGACCTGTGCTCACAGTTTCTGCAGCCAGCGTTTGCTCCAGCTATTAATAAACTTATGTAATGCTGCCCACTCACTGCTGTCAAAGTTACTCCTTTGTCTGACAATAATTCAGTGAACTGCAGGTCAGTGCAGTACCAACTGCTGCAGTGCTTCTTCACCTATCAATTTGTCAAGACTGGATCATTTTTTTTATTATCTCTAAGTCAAATTCCAGTTTAACATCTCTTAATGAATACATCATTAAAATTTACAGCATGTAAGAACCTGAGATCAGAGAATGACTTTGGTCAGGCTCACACTCGGTCAGTTGTATGTTGTGCTTTTGAGAAGCTGTGCAGCCCATGAATCACCCGACACCTCTGTTTCCACAGATATCCAGGAGTTCTATGAAGTGACGCTGCTAAACACCCAGAAGAGCTGCGAGCAAAAGCTGGAGGAGGTCAACCACATCGCAGACGAGTGGGAAAAGAGTGTTTCTATCCAAAACTTTGAGCTAGCACACTCTGCCTGTCTGGTGGAAGAGGTGAGTTGACGACACAAGATTTACCTCATAACCTCTGCGTGACTGGATTATATCCTTAAGCCAATCAGAAAGAGCAGGGGTAAAGCTGGTGGAGGCCAAGGTGGGCACTTCACTGGCAGTCAGCAGCAACAACGTATGCATCTGCAAGGGAGCTGCAAAATAACTCATAACTACTTTTTTCTGGTGGTGATGTTGAAAGTACAAAAGTATACACAGGTGTATCTAAATAAATTAGAATTTGGTGGGAAAATTAATTTATTTGATAATTCAGCTCAAAAGAAACTCATTTCATCTGCTGGCCAATCCAGAATGGCCATTCAACCAGCTTTTGGTTATGTTGGCGCTGTGGGCAGGAGCCAAGTCCTGCTGGAAAATGAAATCAGCATCTCCATGAAGCTTGTCAGCAGAAGGAAGGTATCCTGGATATTTGAGCCCAGCAATTTACTGACACACAGTTCAAACATTTTAGATTTAACTGTAGTAATTAAGATATAATCATAAGAACTAATTGTAGCTGTGTAAAGTCAAGCAAATGTATAGTCTGTCACGTTTTAACAACAAACATTTAAATGATATCTTCCAATCAAGCAATAAAAATGGCAGCTTAGTCTCAAACACACTTCCTTGCTGACAAGGCTCTCTCTCTTTCTCATGGTGGGTAATGAGCACTCTTTGTCCTCGTTATCTGAAGTTTGGAACATAAGAAGGCGTGATAGTGGGGCAGAGTTGGTGTGTCTGGTTGTCACTCAGGGGCAGTAACAAAGACGAAACAGGAGGAAGAAAGTTGTGATGTGGAGCATCGGGGCTGAAAGAGTGGAAACATAGATGTTGTTGTGGAACATTGAATAATGAAAGTAACATTAAAACATATAAAACATATAAAACTCGGATGTATTCATCCATCTTTTTCTAATGCAGAGTTTTGAGGCCCATTGTCTTCTTTGGCCATGTTGGGAATGCTGACTCAACCTAGCTTTATTTGATTTGGGATGAGGTAAAGAGGCGGGCCTTGAGCTTCTTTGCAGACAGCTACAGGGTGCCCACCTGTCAGTCAAGTTAAACATGCTCTTATATAGGCTATAATTGGTTTAATAACTTAAAAAAATGTACCCCTGTACAATTTGTGCTCATAGAGAGATTACCTATCTAGACCGAATCTTTTTAACCAGGCTGTTTATTTCTACTGTAAAAGTCAGCTTTTGTTATGTGGTTTCTGTCCATTCTGCACACAGTGTCCAGTGGACACTTTATGAACTGCGGTTTCTGTCACCTCTGCATCAGTTTTGCTTTTGAGGCCAGAGGTTTAAATGTTATGCCACATAGAGCTCTAAGCTTTCTTTATGTGTTTTTAACACACATTCTCTGTGGAGGTTTACTGGATATGGACATCATCTTCTTCTTTGTCTGTTGCTGCACTGATACTGATGCTGTCCTCATAGATGCGGCATATCTGGGGTCAGTCAGAGCTGTCCACCAGGTTTTGATTTTTATTTGAAAAAAACAACAACAACAAAAATGTTAAAAGGTTAAAATGGTTGAAAGGTATTATGCAAATGAAGATGAAATTGGACAGCAAAGGTAGTGTTTGTCTATCAAATATTCCCATGTTTTTTAGCTGTTTTAATGTTTCTGTGCTTCCTTTGTGCTGCGTCTGTCAAAAGGCTGCTAAACTGCCTTTTGGTTTTGTTTTTTAACTTTGACAATTAACATATTTCTGTGACTCAGAACCTGCCTCCATGACAACCTATCAGCCAGGTTTGAAAAGCAACCATGACTGTGTCACTTAGTCCTAAAATGTCCTCAACCAAACCGATTTTTGATGCCCATTGAGCCAAATTCAAGGCTTCAGCTCTCAGAGCAGCAGGGTGTACACCAAACACAACGAACAAAGAAAAGGAAACATCAGAGGACGAGAAATACCATCATTACCATCCCCACATTAAAGCTTGTAGAAATGTAGGTCAGCAGAGGATTTCACACGAGTTTCTGTAAATCCTGATGGATGCAGCTTTTTGTAGTTGTTTTCTCACGGTGTTGGCCAGTGGGGGAAGAACTGACCTTTGGTTTAGTTTTTACAGAGCCTTACTCAAAGTAAGTGGAATATACTCAGGGCCTGTGTGGCCTTTGGACCTGCTGCAAAGGTTACACAGGCCGGAAAACACGGTGTAGTTACAGTAAAAGCCTGTGAAATGATGGAGGAGCAGCGTTAGCGTCTCGCTCATGCAGCACTTTATTTATTGACTTAACCGAGTTCACTGTAACAATATTAAACACGTCATTAGTCAAAGAGCACTTGAACCACTGGGACAGTAAATGATGTCAGACATGGCAAAAATCTCAGCATCACACAACTTCAAAATTTACATAAATCTTATGTATCTTATGCAGCAAAATAGCACTGATACACATTAACTTCATTCTTCTATTTAGTTACCATAACTCTATGCATATAACTAACATCAGTACACGAACAGAGAACACACATCCACATACCTACAATTATTAGCGTTGCTGAGGAAAATCTTTTGACTGTGGTGAGACAGCCGTTAACTGTAAATGTGGAAAAATAAGTACACATAATGTCTCCATAACTCATCATTATTTTATTGCTGACTATTACCTAAACAATGTCCACAACATATATTCTTTTTTTCATAAAACATTTATTGTCATTGTTTACACTCAAGGCAGCAGCTAGTTTCACTGCATCTTACAAAACGTAACATGATAATAATAAGTGCAGTTATATAGGTTTAAAAACCTGGGTTTACAAACAAAAATATACATAAAACAAAGAAAAAAAGCAAAGGAACTTAAACAGAAACCATCCCAAAAATCACAAACAGAAAACAACATGAAGAAAAACCCTGATAATTTAAAGCCCAGGTTACATATTGATCAGATACAAGAACCGAACAAAATGACCTGATACCAGGAAGACCATGAATGTCTGAAAGAATAGAATAGAATAGAATAGAATAGAATAGAATAGAATAGATTAGAATAGAATAGAATAGAATAGAATAGAATAGAATAGAATAGAATAGAATAGAATAGAATAGAATAGAATAGAATAGAGTTATGGAGCCTAATGGCTGCAGGGATGAATGATTTTCTGTATCTCTCAGTCCTGCAGGACAGAGGGATGAGCCGTCCAATGCAGCTGTTTGTCTGCTCCAGAGATGTTGTGAAGTGGAGGGTCTGTATGTTTTATAATGGCCTCTGGCTTGTTCTGTTTACATCTCTCCACCACAGCCCCCAGTGAGTCCAACATGGTTCCAATCACACATTCCTTCACATCCTTGTATTTTATGCTGTTTCCTCAGCATACACCAGCATAGAACAACACACTTGGCACCACAGAGTGATAAAACATCTGCAGAATCTTTCTGACAGTATGGTAGATGGATAATTCGATTAGGAGTGTAAAAACAGGAAGATGAGATTAAAGTGAAATTAATAACAAAAACGAGAACAGTGAAAAGATTAGAGGGTTACAAAATGGGTCCAAAGTAAATACAAATGAATAGGATAAGATACAGATCAAACAAGTATAGATAGATTAATTAAAAACTGCATAAATAGACCCGAAAACAGTCATTTTAATAGATGTGGTGACATATCAAAAATTAGAGAATGAAAGGTTACAAGAATACGACATCACATGAAAGCACATCTTTGACTGAGTTTTATGAAGGGATTCAAAAGGTGCGACTGAAATCACACAGCTTATCTCCTCAGGAAAAGTCGTTCTGAAGTTGAGGAGATTTGATTGAAAAAACTCTGTCACCTCTGGTTTTAAACCAACTTGGTCACCACTGTTTATCAGTTCAAAAAGGTAAGGTATGCCCAATCGGTGCGGACTGCGGAGTGATACCCATGATTATCTCACATCAGGTGGCAAAACCCTCTCACCTCCTGTTGTGTGATCTGCTCTGAGCGCGAGGATCAGGGTCACTGATTGATCAGTTTGCAGCAGCGTCAAACATGCAGATTAACCTTTGTCAGAAGTGAAGCACCTCTGTGTCCTGGTGAAAACCCGGAGTAAAACCTCAGGTTACCTCCCTTATCCCAGATCCTCTCTCTGTTGTAAACAAACATGCCGAACTTGGAATGGGACCCACTAGTTTAATCCAGGGGTAATCCTGTTTGTCTACAAACCAAACAGTCATGGTCATACATGGTAAATGGTAAATGGATGGACCAGTACTTATATAGCGCTTTTCTAGTCTTAGACTACTCAAAGCGCTTTACACTGCTAGCTCATTCACCCAATCACACCACATTCACACACTGAATGGCCAACTGAAACTAACATTGCCATCAGCTATATCTAACACATTCACACCACATTCATACACCACTGAACAACAGTGGGAGCAATTGGGGTTCAGTGTCTTGCTCAAGGACACTTCGGCATGTGACTGCATGAGCTGGAATCGAACTCACAACCTACTGATTGTGGGGCGACAACTCTACCAACTGAGCCACAGCCGCCCGTACCTGCTACTTGCATGATGGTGAAGAATACAGGACATGAAAAAATCACTCTTAAACAGATTACAAATACAAGGTCTGAGTGTTTGAAAATAACCCTTGTATGACAGCAGGAGCTGCTTAAGCAGTGTGCTGAGGTCACTCAGTAGTACCAGGATGAGGATGAGTGGAGCGGATTAGCAGAGCCCTCAGAGACTGATGACACCAGCATGAGGTCATCAGAGCACGGCTGTTATATCTCCTCCTCTGTCCCACAGTCAGCTGTCTGATCAACAGGACAGCACATGTCCCGACAAATACCCAGAGAGCAGATGGCCTCATGCAAATCAATCCCACAGGGTCACATTTAAACAGAGACTGGGCTTTAAATGGGGAGAGGTTTTAAAGATGACAAGGTAAAAAGAAGTCTAAAATCAAGAGGAAACAGACCTGATGATGAGCCTGTCTCTATTGACTGCTGGCCTGGCTCCGCTCATTATGTCTGTCAAACTGTAGTCAAACTAAATAGGATTTGGTTTTGATGTGATTTGTTTTATTTTGAAAGTCACTGGATGTTTTAATGTGGTGTTGGAGCCTGACTTTCTTTCCTGTTCCATCTGCTCCCACAAATCAGATCCAGTGACGTGACAGAGCTGAGAGGGATGTGGTGTGACTTAGCCTGTCACTTTGTTTGTACCTGTAGGTACACTTGGATCACAGTTAATGGGTCAGCATGAGAACAAACACAATAAACAAGGATCTCAGTACTCAAAAAGGTAACCCTTTTAAAACCAAGAAAAAGGTAACCATTAAAAACAAGGTAAGAAAAATGAAGATATAAAGACATAATGATTGCTGCAGGGACATAGCTGTTTCTGTATCACTTGGCTGAACAGGCTGGAACTTTTTATGTCCAGACGGAAGAAGCTTGAATAAATTATTCAATGGATGACAGTTTCTGTTAAAATGGATCCAGACATCCTCAGCACCTGTCGGTTGTACAGGTACTCAGGATGAAGCTGTGACTCTGTGGAAATGTGGAGCACACTCGTAAAGATAATCAGAAAACAGAAAAAGATTTAGACGCACAGTGCCCAGTTTTGTGCCTTCTCACAACCAGGTGTCAGTGGGAAACACAGCCGAGTCACAATCACTCCATGAGCAGAAAACATGCTCAGAAGACTCTGATGTTACTGGTCTGCAGACGTGGGGAGTTGCTGATGACATCAGTGTGATCCCACCAGTCTGTAAAGATTTAAATCAAAAGCTGAGAAAATGTCTTGAGAAAAGTTCTCACTCCTTGTGTTGTTGGTGGTGGTAGTTGTGCATCGCTCTCCCCTCAAAAAGAGCTTGTGGAGACCTGGGGCATGGTCTCAGACTCCGGCTGTGTATCCCTGCTGAGCGAAACCGCTTTAGCCAGTTGATTCACACTGAAACATGCTTTAAACCTCAAACACCTTTCTGATAGATGAATGTAATATGAGATCACATATTTGTATGTGGAAAAACAATGGAAACAAAAATGTGTGTTTGAGTGGGAATTCTTCACTATTAGTTAATCATTACTCTCATAATTCTTAACATACCTAAGTTGTACAAAACCAAACATTCTGTAACAGCTTTAGTAATGGCTTCCCTTTTTTATTAATTTACTCTAGCTTATTTTTTTGTGATCAAATTTTTATTTTATTTTCCAAACTTTGAGAAAGGCAGTTCACTTTGATAACAAATACAAGACCTGATGAAAACACTTCGAATGACCCCCTGCCCTTCCACCACCCTGTGGCTCCCCAAAGTCAAATGATACTAGCAGATTAGGTGGCTAGATCCGCTCCCTTAGTTTCCCTGCCGCTGAGACCCACAGCTCAATCTTGGGTTCCCTCAGATCACACGAGCAGTGGACGACTCCAGGTAAATTACATCAAGAAAAGAGACGATCCAGTTGTTCACCAAGAGCTTCTTGTGGTGTTTCCATCTCATAGCTACTAATTTCTTCGCTACAGTACGGCCAGCAAAAGTAATTATTTTCTGCTGTTCAGGTGGATGATTCAGGAGTAAAGTAGTTATAGACACAAGAATTGTCAAAAAATATATTTGATAAATGAGAAGAAACGCAGTTCCAAAAAACTAGCGACAGGTGAGCATTGCCAGAACATGTGAAGAAAAGTACCAGGAGCCCCAAGAGAACATAGGGTGCACCGGTAGTCAGCCACTAGGCCCATTAAGTGCAAGTCTTCTTTGGGGTCAGGTAAGTTCTGTGAGCATAATTCAGGTGGATTTGTTGGTGACTTAGATTACATGAAGTCAGCAAAATATCAGGCCAGACCTTGTCCCAATCAAAGTCAGGTCTAAGTCCTGGAACATCACTTCTCCTTTCCTTCTTCATTTGTCTAAGAGCAGCTCCTTGTAAGAGGACTTCAGTAGAAAAGTACAAAAAATAGAGACAAAGCCCCTGGAGGTTCCTCTGCTCGTGATAAGTTTTTAAAAGGAGTGTTGTTTCAGTGGCTGACTCCACGGGACTCCATAGGCCTTGAGGGCCGCCCTAAGCTGAAGGCAAAAAAAGAAAGATGCACCTGGCAGGTTAAAACAGTCTTTCAGATCCTGAAATGAGCAAAGACCAGCATCATTATAAACATCCCCTATGGTGTGAATGCTTTTTGTCTCCCACTGAGTAAAAGTAATGGGCCTCTGTCCTATCAGAATTTGGTTGTTATTAAATATCGGGGACTCAAGATGCCAAGGACAAAGAATACCACAAGATTTTGGGGAGTTACGCCAAATCTGAATAACATGAGATGAGAGGACCAAACTTCAGCCAACATTGTTTCATAGTTTGTGACTGTAACATCCTGAAGTCTCCAAGGGGAGACCAACTGTTCCTCCAACACACGTCAGGACACCACATCCTTTGGATTAAACCAGTTAACCAAAGATCTCAAAGAAAATGACCAAAAGTATAGTTTAAAATTTGGTACCGCCAGCCCCCCATCCAGCCTTCTCCGTTGACTAGTCGACATCTTAAGTCTTGGCTGCTTATTGTTCCAATGAATTTTAGAGACAATTGAACCAAGTTTCTTCTAGTATCCATTGGGGGGAGGTAAATAAATATTCCATCTTATTTTGATGCTTTAACTTGTTTGATACTCTTTTCCTTTAATTGCTTAACTCTTTGAACCTGGGGATCCCCCAATTGGGGGACTTTAATGTCACTCTGCAAACACAGCCTGAAATAATGCACTTATCCCAAAAGAATATGTGATGTTGCACATCGGGGCTACACAAGTATTAAACCTTTTTTACATGCCACAGACACAACTTAAATAACAACTAAATAAATCACCACATATCAAACTCTGTACAGCTCCACTGTGAAAACCCACTCGTCACATTTTTGTTTCTACCACTGCACTTCTACTTGCAGAACAAAAGATTAACGCCTCAGATGAAAGAGACTCCAGAGATTCCAATTATATGAGCCAAAGCTCTCTACAGCAAAGTATCACAGAGAGAGAGAGGCCAAAGAATAACAAACACAAAAAGCACTTCACTGAATGAAATTTATAAAATTTACATGTATGCATGAATTTTCAAAGAACTGCCAACAACGGTTGTATTTGGACATATTCATCAACATTTGTGATGGACAAATGAAGTATAGCGTTTTGTAGATAAGAAAATTCAAGTGACACAGATGGAGCCAAACTTTGCCAAAAGAGAGCTCGCCTAAACTCTCTGTGCTTAAACCTCTCTAATTTTGTTCTACTTCACTTTATCAGAGTCAACCTTTGCAGGGATAATGTGCATATATTGCATTTATTGTCCGATATTGTCCATATATTGTCTGATAGAGGTTTAGAGCTGCAGCTTCATCATTTTCAAAGAGATATTCATCCTGAAATGTATTTTTTTTACAATTTTTGTCTGGATGCCACCTTCATTTATTCTTTATACAAGAATCACATATACTTATATATACACATCTCAACAAATCTCACATTTTCCCTTTACTGTGACACCAAAATTGTTCAAATAGATCTTGGGTTTGCAGAGATATACCCATTTTATAATGGGTATGCAATTTTCAAGCAGAGACCTAAAAAATCAGCTCATGGTTCAAAGGGTTTGATTACCTCTGTTTGCTTTCTGTTTTCTTTTTGTTGGTGTGCAGAAGTCTCTACTTCACAATCTGCTACTATTAGCACGGATGAGTAGGAGCCTAAAGAGGCTGCAGGTTAAAGACTACACCTATAAACTACATTATCCCAACTCTGAACTCAACCTTTGACCTAAGTGCATCTTTATTCTTTGTTTTCCAACATCCCTCCAGAAGATCCAAGTCTTAGTGCATTATGTCTAAATATGCTTTATTTTCCTCCTGATGGGGCAAGGAACATCAGACACAGATTTTTAGAATGTAAATTTAGGGAGCTGCATTTGTTTTTATCACAGTCCATGTGTTATGCAACATGAAAGCACACCTTGTTTTCTGCAGTGTTGGATCCGCAGAGAAATCCTGATGCACGTGTGGATATAGGAAGCAGATATTCTTCTTAAAACACTCTTCAATGAGTCTGATTTATCTGATTTATCTCACCAGCAGGCTTAGTCAGCATTTCTATTTCTAGTTCTACTTAAACAGCATTAGCAGGTTAGCAAACATGCTCAGCACTACACACACTGTAAAGAAAATGATGTTCTGTTTTTTTGTTTTTTTTTTTTCCTCTGGTAGCATGTTGTAGAGCCCCCATTGTGTACATACTGCTCATTAGCTATCAGTGAACCAATCCACAGAGGAGTGGGATATTAGGTCTGAGTGTGGAGCTATTAAAAGCAGGGATAAAGAAGGAGTGTGTGCACGAAGGCTTTGTAGTATGTCTTAGTGTGCCAGGGATTTATTTTTGGTTGCTCCAGGCACATATAGGCTTACACTATCTGAGCTTCTAATTAAAGACTTACTGAGCAGCAGACTGGCTGCCCGGCCAACGATGACTCCAACTTTCTATCACTGCCAGTTCTTGCATAACCTTGACACTGTGCTGTGTCCATTTGAAAACAGTGTCTCACCCATACATGTTTTTCTTTTTTAATTTAGTTTAATAGATCTGGATAACATATGCAGAGTAAGAGAACAACAGCTGCTTATGAATGTTGATGAAGGAGCAGAAGCCTATGCACCAAGCCTTACATGCAGCTACATCAATCCTGGAATCACTGTAAATCACCTCTACATCCACAAATCTACAGGATATATCGAGCAATCGATGTGCAATTCAACAACTGAAGTACTGCAGAGTGTCATGGTGGTTTGTGTGTAGAAATGAAAAACCCTCCCAAACCAAAGATGAGCACACAGACTGCTGAGTCTGAGACCTGAGTCATAATAAAGGAACCAGAAAACTACGTCCAGACAGAGACCTGCTCCAAATATATATCAGAATATAAAAGATTTTATATTTTAGATGGATAATTTATCATACTTCATAGTTTGATGATGTACTATAGTTTTACTGTGAACATGAAATCTGTTTGTTAATCATAATTTCAATTTCCTCTTACTACTCTCCATATTGAGACCTAAGTGTCATATTTGGTCCTAACCATGGCTCCAAACTAATTTTTTTCATGAAATACACAAAGTAAAAACTGGATTCTAAATTTCATCAGTTAATTTTACTTATTTGCAGTCAAACCTGGTGAACTGAGGTTGATACAGAAACACATTTAATAACTCACAGCCACAGACATCGCTGCTGTTTGACCCTGTTAACTGTTGACTGTGAGCCCACAATAACTGACATGTTCAGTCAAAGGTCACCAGTTACTATGAAACACCGCTTGCTCTGTAAAGCCCGTTTTATGCTTGAGATCGGCCTGGCTTTGTGCAGATGAATAATGTCATTTTAGCAGTCTCGTCCCCTTGCGCGGTCCTTTTCACATGGTCAATTTCCGCATCGCTTACCTCAGAAAATTTCTAACTAATGTGGATGAACAGGAGCTCCTTGTGTCCGAAGTACAAAAATACTGGCATTAATTCCTCCACAGATTCTTTACACATATAGATCATAAACCACAGACTGATCACACCTCGAGGAAATTTAGAGGACCTCTTCTCTTATATGATCCAACACAAAGAGATCACCGTGATGAACTTTGTGATGAAAAACTCCTGGTGTGAAATTGCCTCCAAACGTGGCAGAAAAGAGGAATTTGAAAAAAACAACTTAGCGGTAGACGTGTGCTTGCGATACATCGCCCCCTGCAGTTTGGGAACGGACGCTGTGCGGAGTGTGAAAAATCATAAAAGCCACACACGATCTCTTGTGCGTCTCAGTTCTGTGCGTTACATTCGTACGGAAAGCTTAATCAGCCCTTAACGGTCAGGATCCAGTAAGAATTCAGCAGAACTTGACTCCACAGTGGAGTATCGTTTCTGACAACCAGAGATTTTTATGCTGCTTGCAGTTTTGATTCAGAGTTTAAGGAACACTTACTCATCTGTATGAATGGAGCTAAATGCTGTTTCGATGCCTAAATGCTTGTACAGCTCTATGATGACGTATGTTGTAAAGGGTCTATATGAGACAGTTGAGACTCCCCCAGTCCATGTACTGATCTTTAAAGCATGGTCCAATGAAAATCTGTTCACATGAACACAATGCTAGAATTTAGATGGTGTGTTTACTAAATACAGCTGCACCTCGCTCATGGTTAAACTCAGCGGTATAACTCATGAATTGAAGAATCCAGTACCTGCCGTATGGTAAAGTGTATTAAAGTTTGAATGTGGCTGTGAGGAGTTATGTGTGTGTTTTCTGTCCCCAGCAGAGGGAGCGGAGCAGCTCAGAGCCCAGCATGATGGAGCAGGAAGAGAGCAACATCAGGACCTCTGAGGTGAGTTCTTCTTCTCCTCTCTACACATCAGCACTGTCCTCTGTTTGTGTTTGTGTTTGTTTTCTTCAGCCCTTTTAATTTTCATCATCATAACTCGTGGTGCGGTGGAACACTACAGTGTGACTTAGCATTTTCCCGCTCATGTAGAAACTTTGGCTTAGTTTACTGGAGATGAGGTTCAAGTGTTGGAGATGCCAGGATAATT
Source organism: Labroides dimidiatus (assembly GCA_030710495.1). NCBI lineage: Eukaryota > Metazoa > Chordata > Actinopteri > Labriformes > Labridae > Labroides > Labroides dimidiatus. The sequence goes on from CM061159.1 coordinate 8,118,452, forward strand.
GTTGCCGTGACAGCAGCTTAACAGCCTTGCAGACGGTGCTGTGACAAGCTGAGATCATCAGTGCTAAGAGTGCAGGGAGGACTCTGTCTCAGAGGGGGCTCTAGCTGCTTTCTCAAAAATAGGCTTTACTACGATGAGCCTGCACAGTTTGAATCTGGAAAAACATTAATTTATTGATTTTCCTAGGTCCATATAGAAAATGAAAAAAAAATACGGCCTCTATCTCTGTTTGTCATGTTAACAAATCCATGCAAAGGCTTTTTGTTTCCTCCCAACTGCACTTCATCAAGATGTTCACGACCACATTTAATTCAAAGTTTTCAGGGGGGGAAGTTTTTTGTGTGAAGTTTTGTTCTTTACTACATTTAAAACTGTATCAGTTAGTGAGTAAAATAAATCAGAAAGGATCCAAGCTGTCCACCAGCAGTGTGGCTGGAAACATGGATGTTTATGGCATGTTTATGACTGACTTGCTAAGAACAACAAAACCCACACTGTCAAATTAAGAAATGAAATATTTTAAATATTCTTTGAGACGATGTTTCATAACAAATAACTTATTTCATCAGTGCACTCGTAACTCGCTGCAGGCTTTGACTTGATGTAGGGAGCGTCTACAAAGGTCAAAATAAAAACAAAGACCCACACCCCCTCATTTATAAAACCTACTTATAATATAGATAAGTTGAACAGCTGAACATTCACAGTTTAGGCGCTCACATTGTGACGTCAAATAAGGACTAGTCAACCTGGGAAAAAATGTCTGGAAGAGTGTGGAACCATATTTGGGTGGTTTTAAAACACAAATGGCAATATTTGTATGGATAAGTGGGTGAAGTTTAGAGGCTGTTCACTGCTTGTAGACAGATCGGTTTGTTTCAGTCAGTTTTCTGCTTACTGTCCTGCTCAGAAAGATAAAGACAGATGCGCTTTATTGTCTGCCATTAAGCTTTGAATCAAACTAAATGAACCTTACTGTACATTTAACAGCACGTTGTGCAGACACCGTGTGTGTGCAGCTTGAAACATCGTTCAACAATTTTTCAGGAAGTTTTTACTGCATTTGGATAAAAGAAAACTTAAGAGATGATAAGACCTAGACTGTATCTCTCAGTGGCTGAGCCAACAGGCACTCCCTCCTGTTAATGCAATAAGTCCAGGCAGCATTAGCCGCCTCACCTGAACAGATTAGCAGCGCAGCTCTGGCAGAGGCAGTCTGAGCTGCCGTGTTCAGAGACATCGACCTAACGCTGGACAAGAAGGCGCTCTGCTCCGTCCGCAAATGAAAGCAGTCATCAAGGTCAAGTTCTGCAACACACCTCTTGGACAGAATGGCTCCAGTAAACAGGCTCTGGGACAGGTAAGGAGGCCGAGTGTGCTGCAGCTGTTGAACAGGCTCAGGTTACCTGAGATGGATCTGAATGCTGGATGGGGATGATGGGCTGTTGATTCCTTGTATTGATTTAGCTTGACTGCGCTTGATTCAGTCACACTGTAGTATCTGAACCTGCAGGACGAACACTAACTTCCTACAGATGGGACTGTTGAAGGAGTCACATCATTGGACGTCACATGAGCTGCATGTATCAGCAAACCTGTCAGCGGAGTGATGGCTGCAGCTCCTAGCGTCATGCTTTTCATACAGAGATGCTGCTGTCGGCCGTGTTCTTCTCCAGAAGTGTTTTACTTAATGAGGACAGAAACTACTCAGTTATTTGATATTTATTTTAGAGTATGGTTCTGTTTAGGAAAAGGCCCAGAGGTGTCTGTGCTTAACTCTGTGTGCAAATCATAAACCAATATTTCCTAAAACCCGAGTAACACCTGAAGTATGAAGTATTTGAGCTCTAGCTCAATTTAAAAAAAACAAAAAAAACAAAACAAATCACGGTTTGAAATCATTTCACCTGTAAGGACGACCAGTGAACATCAGACAATGAGAGGTATTTTAGTAGAACTCCTCTCTCCTTTTTCTTCCTCTCTTTGTTTTCTGCTCTGTCTCAGTGATTCAGGTGCAAAATAATCTTTTTAAGCCTTTCTTCTATTTTTGACTTTCTGATTTTAAAGGCCCTGTGAGGAGTTTCAAAAATGATCTTGATATAGTCTCATGTTTTTGTATTTGCCTGTTCCTAATCCACAATTTAAAATGAGATAATCGGAGCCAAAAAAAAGTTTTTTTCTTAATGCTATTACTCAGTATTCTCAGTCAGGTCAGATTTTCATAGACCATGAATACATTTACAGCCAAGTTAGAAGCAAGAGCTGTCCTTCTTCTCTGCTGAAAATGATTTCTTGGATTAATTTAGTAGTAATGTTGGACACTGGAGCTGGACTGAAAAAAGAAAAAGGACGTCAGAGCAGAAGAAAGCTAAACAGGAGAGTGACACACAAAACAAAACAAGCTGTTTGTGATAATGTTCATTTCAACCCACATGCAGCAGTTATTCTGCAGTGATCTGATCAAACTTGAGAGTCTGTCAATAAAATGAAGAGTGAGGTTGTGTTTGCTCTGCTTGGTGAGGTTGGAGTTGGTAGATGAGCTCCGGTAGGTCATAACCAGGATTCACTATTATTACATGTTAAAGACACGTGTCACAGCACTGGGCTGTGCTAAAAGTTGTCTTGAACAAAGAAAGTAGTGTTAAAAAGACGATCTGTTCTCCAAAAGAAAGGCACGCCTTGAAAAGAGCATCGACTGTATAATTAATGGACGTAGCCTCCGTTACGTCTCCCGTCTGTTTCTGAAACAGATTTTTGAAGCAAAACGGCCGGCGCGGCCATATTGGAAATGGCAGGCTTTAAGTCTCCACAGTAACAGCCATAGGGCGCCCGGCAGTCATGTGAGCTGAGCTGTGCCTCTGATTGGACGAAGAGGCGATCTTAACATCTTGTAAAGTGCCAAGTTAGAAAAAAATTCACCCCTGTACAATGCGTGCCATTAGCGAAATTAGCAATTCGGATGGTAGAATTTTTTTTGTGCCAGGGTGTAAACATGTTTATTTTTGCTGTGCCTCAAGCGGACACTCAACGAACTGCAGATTTTAGCACTTCTGAATTTTCTCATATTTTCAGACTGCTTGGGAAAGAGTCTTGTCTTTATGGCGTTGGGTGCTAATGCTCATGGGAAATGGAGTCTTTATCCAGGAATCAAACTTCAGATTCTGGATTGTCCTCACAGCACCTTACAAGTCTTGATTTCTTTCTCAGAAGTAGAGTGAATGTGTGAATTTTAAAACGTGTCCTTGCTTTTTACTCAGCTCTTCATTCAGCTCAAGCTTTTACATCAGTATGTTTGCCGGTAACAGATTATTGATCAAAGGTCCTGGTTGTTGTTGAAACACAGTCGCAGATATGGATCTGAGAAATCTGAGCTTCACTGCTATGAGATAATCTGATAGGGAGCTGAAAGGTAGAGGTGCTTCTCTCACTTTGGGATGACTCTACACGTCCAGACACAGAGAGCTGAACGGTTATTTGATGTGGTTGCAGACAGTTTGCTGTCAGTGTGTCACTGCAGTGCACTCGGCTTGCTTTGATTGAACTTTTAAGCGCTTCACCTCTTCTGTTGAACGTTTTATTGTCAGTATTCTAATGCTGCAGGAGTGCAGAGCAGTCTGAGTGTCTTTGAACCATGTTTGGTGCATCAGCATGGAGATAAGAAGGCTTAATGATGCAGAGCCACATGTAGACTCAGAGGTGAGGCATTCCACGACTTGTTAACTGAAGAAAACGTTGAGCTGATGTTGCTACCAGCGTTCAACATCTATCAGACCTCAAAGTCAAACCTCACTCAGTGACAGCTGCTGTGCTCCTGTTCTTCTTGCTCCAGTGATCCAGTGAAATCCAGTGTTTTAAAGCAGTTGTGTGCTGCAGCAGCTATCAGCTAGCGAGGCAGAGTGCACGGAAACCTTTTTCATTGTGCCGAGCTGACGCTCGTCCTTCACTCTCTTCCCTCTTGTCTCTGCTCAGTCGCTCAGCCTGGAGACGGAGGAGAGAGAAGGGAAACAGTGAAGTGAAAACAAGAGGCGGAGGACAGATGAGCGGGAGAGAAGCTGAGAGATTCTTGGCTCGCTGGAGGAGTCCTGTCCAGCTCCTGAGTGTTTTTGGAGAGAGTGTGTGTTAGTGTGTTCGGCTGGTGACGCACGCTCTGCTCTGAGACGGCGTTTGGAATCCTGATCGCCTTCAGCAGCGCTGTGGAGGAGGCATCCCAATCCTCACAAGGGGCCCACATGCAGTAACAGCTGTCCGCTGTGGCTGCTCTTCCTCCCCAGCGTGTGTGAGTGTGTGTGTGAGAGAGAGAGAGAGAGAGCTTGAGCGTGCCTGGGTGTGTGTGTTCTCCTCCCCCTCTTCCTCTTCTTCTTCCTTTGCTCCTTTTCTTCCACAGCTTCTTTTATCTCTCCTCATCGCTCCTTCATGTCGGAATCCTTTTCTTCATCTTCCTCCCTCTTTTCTCGTGAGCTGCCCGTAGAGGCGATGAGAGTGAAAATAGGTTGAGGGCTCCTTTTTTTTTGTCTGGCCAGCATGGATTGTCTCTGCATTGTCACAACTAAGGTAAGAGACAGTGGGAGTGGATGACTGAGTGTTTGAGAGGACTGGACAGGGACACAGAAGGTGAATCAGCCTTGAGGAGGAGGACGGATGCTCTGTGTTTCTCTGAATGTTTGCATGTGCACATGTTTTTGTTTTCCCCTCATCCTCAGTCTTTATCCCCTCTTAGTTCCAGGCTTTGGAGCTTATTTTCATCTTTAATGATGCTGTAGGATGCTTTACAGGATATTAATATATACATGTAACTTGTAGTGATAGGTCTGCAGAGTGCGTCCCTCTGACTGCACTCCTCAGCCATGTGTTGGTTGCCTTCCTGGCAGGAGAAGCTGTGTTGAACTTCAGTCAGCTGCTGCTTGCCGACACTTTGAGCGCTCTGTAAAATGTCATCATAATTACTTCTCTCGATGAAGAGATGTTTTCTGAGACAACCTTCCTCAAATCAACTTTTAGCGTCAACTCTTGTCTCTGAGCCTGAATTGCTTGTTGTGCTCTGTACTTTATAAACAACTCTTAAAAAAACTACAGAGGGGAACCCTTCTGAAGTCATTTCAGTTTTTCCTTCAGGGCATACTTTTTTAGTCCTGATTTTTGATAGTCAGTACTCCTGATAGCATGAACTGAAGGGTGGGAGGACGCACAACTCAGGACCTTTTTTTGTTGTGTTTTAAGTTGATGTTTCATTGAGTCAAAAGTTTTTCAGTACTCTTGTTTTTTATCCAGGGAAAGGATAAGGGCCATTGGAAAACACTCGGAAAGAAAAGGCCATTTAAGAAAAAAGTTCTGGTATTGTTTCAGTCAGATATTCTTATTCTTAGACCCATTTTTCCCCCTTTGAATCCCGACTTTCAAAGATATCAAAGATCAGCCCTCAGGATACCAAGCAGTTTCTGGTCGTGTTTTACTTCTGTCTCATTTTTCTAAGCAAAGTGAAGTCCTGCACCTCTATAGATTCAGGATTCATGACCATAGACTGCTGTAACTCAATTATGTCTTCATGCAGTGTGATGAAATTTAAAAGCTACAAATCATTAGAAAAAAAGAATGAATTTCTCTGATTTTATCCTTTTAAAATGGGAAAAAATAAAGAATTAGTGCATACAACACATTCTCAGGTGGCTCATGCCTGAGGAACATAGGAAAAATATTGGTGGTGGCACTAAATGCAAAGAATCTACAAATTTTGATGTTTGTAAATGTTTTTCCTGACTGTGGTCTCATTTTTCTCTGCAGTATGAAGTCCTGCTCCTCTCTTGGTTCATGATAAGTCAACAATGTCCCCTAAGCAGTATAACATCATCAGAATGCAACAATTATTACAACATTATTACAAGATATTTACTCTTTATAAACAAGTCACAGTCAGTACTGTCACTACTGTTTACACAGTTTACAGTCTACACTGCAGAGGCATCATGTCCATCTGCAGAGAAGTTTCTGTCAGTAATGAGACAGAGAGCTGAGCGGCTCTGAGCAGAAAGTTTATGCCTGCAAGACAACGCCATGGGAAGCAAAACTCAAAAAAGTTTTTAAGTGCTGCTACAAGGTGTATTTGGATCATTCAGGGCTGAAAGCATCAAAGAGCTCTGAATTATTTGTTTTTACAGAATTTATCAACAGCGAACAGTTTATTTTCTGCAAATTTTCAAAGAAGTCATGAGAATCAAAGCGATGTTCACTTGTGATACGTTCAGGTACCTTTTGAAACTTGAGAATCTGATGATTACCCCAGTTTTTTCAGTTTTTGGATTGGACAAACGGTTTGTGAATGTCAGTCATTTAAGAATAAGTGGTATTTTGATCCTGCTGGCAGGATTGAGATCTGAGGGTTAAAGTCAAAATTTGGAGTTTTTTTTTCTGAATTTAAAGTAAAAATCTAAAACATGACTGTTTTTTTTAATTTGCTTTACCTCCAAAAGAATTTTATTGTTTCAACATTTGTATTGTCAGAGTTTTCTCATACACCATTGTGAGAAAAATAGGGATTTATTGAGCTGTAAATCATGATAAAGCTACTGCGGCTGCACCAGAGGGAGGGAAGCTCAATTACCTCCTCATAAAAAAAAGAAAAACTGAAAAATGTGGTCAACCCTGAAGCATCGACATCTTATCGTTTCATTTTATTCTCTCTAAAGGACAAAGCAGATGACAAAAGGAGTCAGATTGACAAATAAACAACCAACAACATTAAAACACAACAAACAAATATAAGAATTTCACAGCGAAAGAGAGAAACAATAAAAAGCAGTTAAATGAAAAACTACAGTCAATGATATCATTTAGGTGTCTACATTGTCGTTTATTATGATACACTGACTATTCATTCTTAAAGTGTGCAGTTTGACCTCCACATTAGATCTGTTTTTCTAAAAGAAATGCTGTACACCATGTGATCTGGTTTTTGACGACTCGGACACAAGTGAACAAGAATCAAGTCAAGTTAGCCGGGAAAGTCGCTTGGATCGCAGCTCTCAAGGCGTAATCCAACACCAGAGGACAGGTACCTGATGTGGACATGCACTAACGCTGGACTGGCTTCTTGCAGTCTAAGTAAACTATTGTTGCCACGATACCAAATTAAGGATTCGATACAATACCTGCTTAAAATTAAAGATATTTATTTATTTTAAATATATTTATTTTTAAAACACCCTCCAAATATATATTTAACAAATATTCACAACGTTTCAGAAAATTTGTACTCTGGAGGGTGTTTTAAAAAAGTTGCGTTTTAGGTCGGCTGAAACAGTGTTTCCCTATAAATGAGAGGCCGGAACACAACAAACTTTTACGTTTCATCCTAATACCGTTGTCATATAAATGGGGCCTTAACTGCACAACAACACACACACACACACACACACACACACACACACACACACACACACACACACACACACACACACACACACACACACAACAACACACACACACACACACACACACACACACACACACAAACACACACACACACACACACACGCACGCACACACACACACACACACACACACACACACACAAACACACACACACACACACACACACACACACACACAAATACACGCTTTGGGGAGGTCCATATAATGGGGAATAATCGGTAAAAAAATGTCAGTGTTTATCTGAGTCCAAGATGACATTATCAAATGTCTCGTTTTATCCACAAACCAAAGATATTCAGGAGTAAAGAAAGCAGATATATTTAAATATATGAAGCTGAAATCAGAGAATTTGGACATCTTTCTCTTCAATATTTAGTAATATTATTAATACTATTTATTTATTTATTCATTTATTTATTTATTCATTTACTGACTTACTTACTTACTTACTTAAACTGATTCATCAGTTTTCAAAATAGTTGGTTATTAATTTAGTAATTGATCAATAATTGCTTTTTGATTAATTGTTGAAGCTCTAATCCACTGGTTATTAACATGCTCACTTATATGCAGATGATACAATATTGCACTGTATTGAAAACTCTGCTCAGCTCGCCAAGTGTTCCTTTAATGTTCTCCAAGTTGCACTTAGTGAACCTGAAAGAGCTTCCTCCATCATTTATGAACACAGATCCATGGAGTGGTTTGCAGCCTAAGTATAGGCACAGCTCAGAGTTAGTCCACAGTGCTATCAGTCATGTTGAGGATGGACACGTGTGTCTTTGCCTTCTTCACATGTTGGAGCAGCACAGATGCCGTTGGTCAGCTGTTAAAAGCTGTGGTTAAATATTCACACTGAGCCATTTCCAGTCAGCCTGTGTGCTGCCCTTCACTCAGAGAGCCTCATGCTGTGTGCTCTCCTCCTGTGAAAACTGATGTGACATTAAAGGCTGCCTGGTGATCAGGACACTTTTTAAAGTTCTTCAAAAAGTTAGCAGAGCATTTTAGAAATGACTCATTTAACAAACCCTCCTCCAAACCTGAGTCTTCACATGGCAAAGGCCATGTCTGCACAGGCTGCTGTATATGTCTGTCCTGAGCAGAGCCATAATATCTGTAGTGATCTGAAGTGGTGGTGTTTCAGCTCACACTGAAACTCATGGCGAAGCTTATTTCCTTACAGCAGAGTACTTCTCTGAAATCTACAAGAGAAAAAAGAGAGAGAGAGAGAGAGAGAGAGAGAGAGAGAGCCTGCACACGAGTCAGTGCCACAAAATCTTCCTACATACCTCTCAGCATTCAGTTTAGCTGCTGTCAAGAGTTGTTTCTGTTTCTTGCCTAACTATATCCCAGAATGCACTGCCTATCAGTCATTTAGACTAAAAACTGAAGGAGGACTTCACCCACAAAGTCCTGCAGCCCTGTGCAGTTTTCACCTGACTGAGAAGAGCTGTTAGCATCTCCACTCTGCACTGCACAGAGCTGAGCCGTGAGTGCTCATCCTGACCAAGATAAACTCTGTCCACGTATGCACCTAAATTTCAGTCACCAAAAATTCTCTGCCGAAAACGGCCCAAGAGTGCATTTTCGGTTTTCGGCTGAAAGACTTTTATCACCAAAACAACCTGGCCAAAACAGTATGTTGTGATGACGCAAGCAAAAACAGTGTTTGGCATGCTCTTGTCTGATTAAGGCTCAACGTATTTCAATAAATCTGAGAAAAACCCACAGATAGTGATTTGCAAAGAGTGTTATGCGCGCATGAGAAATGATCCAGGTCGCAATGGATGCAGAGAACCCGCTTGAAGAGGGAGAACAGTGGGCACAATGCAGGAGAAGGAGAGCAGACTAAATAGCGCTATATTATTTGTCTTATTTACATGACGTGATGGTCACGTGTTCACAACTCTCCTCTGCTCTCTGTATCGCCCATGACAGAACTCCACCCCGTTGCACATAGACACAAACACATAAGCTTTCTCTCTCTCTCCTTCTCTTTCTCTCTCTCTCTCTCTCTCTCTCTCTCTCTCTCTCTCTCACACACACACACACACACACACAAACACACACACACACACACACACACACACACACACACACACACACACACACACACACACACACACACACACACACACACACACACAGATGAGCACTCTTCATATAGTAGACAGAGTCCAGAAAATAATGTCACAACTACCACAAGAAACAAACAAAAAATCAGCCTTTTTTAAGTGCTCCCGGGCATCTCTGTGAAGTTGGCATTATTCTTTGAAGCATTAATATTAATTTATGCCATGGTACTAATGATTGGTGGTTTCATGCTATTTCCAGCACATCCAGAGGTGAATAGCTGTTTTGATATCTGAAAAGTTTGAGTATAACAGCTCTTATAAACACCTCGGTGCAGTTAGCAGCAGCTCTCAGCAGACGGTAACTGTGCCGGGCTGTTAGCCCCAGTAAAATTAGATAATCATTTATTCGTCCCACAATGGGAAATTTAGAGTAACAGCAGCAAACAGGAAATTTATAGTTCAAACATTACAATAAGAAAGAGAATAATATAATAAGTGTAACCTAGAAGAAAAATATTTACACATGTAGCACAACATAAAGGTAAAAATTTTTCTGAAAGGGGTGAGACATGTCCATCAAAGATGATAGCTTGGTCATCATCTGTTGACACAGAGGGTGAAGTGGTGAATTGAAGCCTGTAGATACTAACTGATGCTTACTGATGCACACCATGTCCAGGTTTTTTACATGTGTACATTTGCAGTGATTTTTTTTGCACTCTTTTATAAATGAGGCCCCTGGTCTTTTTCACCAAATTTGTTCAGTCTCTACTTTCGCCTGTTCGCCAGCAGAAGGTGAAATCTATCCAATCCTTGCCTCCTTCTCCTCAGCTTGTGGGGGACATCGGTCCTAGCAACGATTAGCATCAACATGGTACAGGCTGCTAACAGCTAAACTTGTGTGTAAACAATGTGACCATCGCTAAAATTAGGATCCTTATACACACAGGAACTAAAATAGTAAAAACACCATTGCAGATGTAACCAGTTTGGTGTCCATGGCAGCAAATGGACCATAAAATGTAATTACAGGCCCCGAATACAAAGATGACAAAAACAATCAGAAAAAGTAGAAAAAGGACAATGAAGAGCGAGCTGCTGCAACGAGTGGCCACTTGAGTGGCCCCTAGCAACAATAGGACAATATTAGTGAATCAGCTGTTATTCTTAATGAGGCTCATTTTATGGGGGTCTATTCAAAGGGTCTGTTTATTTAAAATGAATGCGTAATGGCTCATTTAAATGTACGCTCTTTGCTCTGCAGAGTAGTTTGTGGAGTATTCAACCCTTTTATCAGAGGATACCTTGTGCTCATTTGCACACGTTCTTCAGGCGTAATAGCTGCACAATCTTTTAGTTAATCAGGCCCTGAGTTTGAGTGATTTTTCTTATGTGACGTATTCTGAGTTTATAAGGGTCAGCTGCAGTTTGGATAAAGTAAAGCAGTGTCATTCCCCTGTGTTTGACTTTAAGCAGATGTTTTATGATTGCACATTTAAACTCATGCATGGTTAAAGGCTGATATACTGCACGGAAAAGCTGCTTGCCACAATAAATAAATAAATAAATAAATAAATAAATAAATATGAAATGTAGGGTTTAGGAATGAAGTGTAAACTCAAAGATCTGTAGTTTCCACCCAGCATCAAACTGCACTCTGTAGTGTGGACCAGGGGGAGTTTATGACGGCATTATTGACATGCTTTATATAAGGTTTAACTTCAGCCCACACAAAGCTCAACCTAAGATTAGCTCTCTTCCTATCTCTAAAAAAAATCCTCTCAGTGAAAGCGGCAACAAGAGAAAGGCCTTTTTGAAGAATAACATGAGTACGAAGGGCTGAATTCCTGTCATTGACCTCAGGGTGTGAGTATTAACTGCTGTAACCAGCTCATACAGTTATACTACATCAAGTTAATGTGGGTTACTAAGCACCCAGCCCTTAATAAATACACATAGAGCAGTCACTAAGCAGCACTCCCTCTCAGTACTTGTGTCACACTGTGAATATTAAATCCATCTCTCTACCTTAAGTATTCTGGTTTTCATAATGAATGTGCACTGCTTAATGATATGCAGTTCTATTCCAACGCCACATTATGTAATGCTTTGGGGGCATGATGAGTACACCGGACTGAAGCTCAGCGTGAGAGAAAAAAGGGGGGAAGAAATCACTCCTACAAGAGTGTATTTAAACTCTGCTCCTCTTTCTTTTTTTAGACTCTTCATCTGGAGTCCAACACTTTGTGTTAAAGTTAAACTGCAGAGGCTGACCGTCATACGCTCCAGAACAAACACAATAGAGGTTCAGTTTGGGATCCCAAATTTTGTGTTGCTTCAGCAGTCAGCAGAAAGTTGGTTTGTGCTGCTCTGAGTGAATTAAGACTCTGGTTTGTGGCTTGTTAGTGATGTTGCTTGAGAGCAGATATGAACCTGTCTTAAGTTAGCTTAATCCCCCCTAGAATACAGTGCACCTGAATTTTGTACTGTGTTGAAGAGTGTTTACAGCATAAGTTAATTAGCAAAGCTATAAATCTGAGGCCAGGCCAAGTTATTTGTGCATGCTGTACACATCAAAGAAGGTTGACCTTGTGACTCTGCAAGGGGGCAGGCTGCACGGCGGTTTTCACAGCAAGAAGGTTCCTGGATCTTTCTTAACTTTTCTGTGAAGAGTTTGTATGTTTGCAAACATCTAGCACAGACGGTTGCCTTGAAATTTTGAGTTCCCCAACTCTTTTACAGTGTATGTAATGACACCTGGCCTGTAAAATCTAAGCTTTGAACAACTGTGGAGCTGGTCTGAAACTGCAGCTGATAATGTGAGACATGTCAACTGCAACACATGTTAGCCTATTGCTAACAATTCTGTTGTTTGTTGTGGTATGTGATGTAATTGGTGTACCAAAAGAACGCACAGTAGTAACAAGGTACAGCAGTAGAGCAGACATCATTTTCTTGGTGCTTGTACATTGGGACGAGGATAACAGTCTAAATAATTTTCCCAATTAAGCTTTAAAGCAGGGTCAACATTATCATATGATGTTGCAATTCCTGAATCTATCAGTAAACTGAACGAAATGCTCTGTTCTCAAAAAGAAAAAGAAAAAAAAAGAACAGGAAAAAAATTGCACAAGATCTGCACAGGACTTGTTGAAATGATGATCACATTGGGATATCCCAACTGGTTTATGATATGTTGGAGAAACAGGCCTCAAACACCAAGGTCTACCCATAGCTCTGCCCCGACAGGCCTCCAGAAATCTGGCCAATCAGAGTGAAGGAGGTTTGTGGAGCAGGGAGGCTTAAAGAGACAGCAGTTTAAATGCAGCGTTTCAGAAAGAGGCTGAAATAAGGGTTTTCTAAAACACTAGAGAGAGAAAAGCAGAGATTTTTTGATAGGACATTATGAAGACTAAAAAATGAGGACAAAGCACCCTCTTTAACAGTGGGTCTTCTCAGCTGTGTGTAAACGTGCTAAGCACAGGCACAGAGATTGTGGCGCTGTTACCGTAAAGCAGCTAAAAATACACACCTCACCTGCAGCACATCCTCCTGTTTTCCATTTTCAGCATTTTAAGGTGCAGTTTTGATTTCCTCTGTCCTCTCCTTAAAACCAGTTTCTCTTTAGGCCTTTTCGGGCAACATGGAAAGTGAACTGATAAACCCTGACAGAGTCATGACTCAGTGCTCCTTTTCACCTACAGAGGAACATGTCGACCCAGAACAAGTCCTCACACCTCTGATCTCTGGCTCCGTCAGAGTGTCAGCTTTGTGATGGGTCAGCTCGGTGTAGTTTACTCTCATAGACATGCATAAGGATGCCTGATTCACTGATATAAAGAACCAAACTCATTTGGTCAGCTAAAAAGTATCAGCACTTTAAAATGAAGTGGATATATATCTGTTTGTATATTGCACAGAGAGGCAGAGTTAAGAAAATGACTCTCATTAGCACATGGCCAGGGTAGAAACCATGTCCTCTGCAAACAAGACAACTTTCCTCCCACTACAGCACAGCCTGCTGGGTAGACGTGTGATGAGTTGTGTTGCCTGGAAACAGGAATCCTTCTCTACATGGGTGAAGAGGACAGACTTTCTGGAGACAGCAGAAAGTCAGAAGTCTTAAGCTACTGACTGCACAACTTTTTGCATGTCTTCTTTTGAAGTTAGATTTTACAAGTTCACACCTACGTAATAAGAATCTATTCATGTTGATCATAGAAGAGGAGGGGAGTCTGAATCACTCATCTGAACCGTGCTACGCTAGCAGGAGTGATGTGGTAAAGTCCTGGACAGAAGAATGACGAGACCGAGTCATTATCAAGAACATAAATTTTGTTTAAAATATCACAAAAGTTGACCAAACAATATTAATATAGTTTATTTTTAATTAAAATACCATCTCATCTCATTTCCTGTCTAAAACATTTCATTACACTCTTTAAAATCCACACACAGGTACAGATATAAATCTTATGAATGAAGTCAATCAATGGGTTTGACCCCCTTTTTCCTTTAGAACATTCTTAATTCTTGGTGTCATAGATTCAACAAGGTACTGGAAACATTTTTCAGAGATTTTGCTCCATATTAATGTGATAGCATCACACAGTTGCTGCAGATTTGTCGGCTGAACATCCATGATGAGAATCTCCCGTTCCACCACGTCCCAAAGGTGCTCTGTTGGATTGAGATCTGGTGACTGGGGAGGCCATTAGAGTCCAAAGAACTCATCATGTTCAAGAAACCAGTTTGAGATGGTTTGAACTTTGTGACATGGAGCATTATTCTGCTGGAAGTTTCCATCAGAAGATGGGTACACTGTGTTCATGGTCAGCAACAATACTCAGGTAGACTGTGGACTTGAGACCAGGCTCAGTTGGTACTAAAGGGTCCAAAGTGTGCCAAGAAAACCTCCCCCACACCATCACACCACCAGCAGCAGCAGCAGTAAGCTGAAGCGTTGATCCAAGGCAGGATGGATCCATGCTTTCATGTTATTAACTCCAAATTCTTAACCAAACATCTGACTATGGAGCAGAAATCCATCCTCATCAGACCAGGAGACATTTTTCAGTCTTCTATGGTCCACTTTTGGTGAGCCTGTGTGAATTATAGACTCAGTTTCCTGTTCTTAGCTGACAGGAGGGTCACCCAGTGTTGTCTTTTGCTGCTGTAGCCTGTCTACTTCAAGGTTGGACGTGACCCCAGAGATGGTCTTTTGCAGAAGTTGGTTGTAACCAGTGGTTATTTAAGTTCCTGTTGTCTTTCAGTCTGTCCATTCTCCTCTGACCTCTGGCATCAACCTGGCATTTAGTCCCAGAGAACTGCTGCTCACTGGATATTTCCTCTTTTTGGGACCATTCTCTGTAAACTCTGGGGTTGGTCCTTGGTGAAAATTCCAGTCAATCAGCAGTTTGTCAAATACTTAGACCAATATCTGAACCACTATAGCCACTGTCAGAGTCTCTTAAATCTCCCTTCTTCATTCTGATGTGCAGTTTGAACTTTAGCAGCTCATCTTCAACGTTTCCGCATTTCTAAATTTTGAGGAGATGCTGCCATGTGGTTGGCACATTGGATATTTGTATTAATGAGCAGTTGAACAGGTGAACCTAATCAAGTGTCCCTTAAATGTTTATGTCCATTGAGTCCTAATGCAGCCAATGCTTGGGCCTGAGTCTTGAAATTCAGGACTGAAGTCAGAGTCCTTGGGTCTCATTTATAAACGAGTGCATAAAATCCATTCTAAAAATGTATGTGCCCCAAAAACACAGACTGGCGTGGGCACAAAATGATTCAGATTTATAAAACCGTTTGAACACACATCTGCAAGCAATGTTCCCTTTATATATTAGGATCCACTTGGAGAAGTGTGCATATGGAGAAGCCGCAAATTCCGCCCCTGGCATGCCCACAATCAACCCATAAATGGTTCAATGCAAACACCTCATGAATATTGAGGTATATAAACCAGCCGAAAGATTATCATCTTAACAGTGGCAAGCAATCACATCAATTGCCTAACATCTTGCTTATTTCTTTACATTTTGTGAAATGTTGATGATTTTTAAGTTTGTGAATGAAGTGATGGATAGGATAGACATATCGGTAGTTCACTGCAGCAGGAGATCGAAAGCTTTTTTTTTTTTTTTAACTTTTCCAATATTGACAAACATAAAGCATAACAAAACATACACAAACAAATATAGTGAGGGAATACATCTCAGTATCTATCTTTTTTTTTCTCTCTCTATTCTTCTTCTAGTCAATCCATTTATTCCAGCATTGATCATTTGTTTGTGCTTTAGGCCGTAAGTAATAAGTCAGTTTTTCCATCGAATATAGTTTTTCCACTTCGGCCAACCACTTGGACTTGGAGGATCATTTTTCATCCAGTTTCTTGTGATGGCTGTTTTACAGGCAGGAATCAGGAGATCGAAAACTTTACAAAAATCAAAGAATGCTGCTGCATTCATCCTGTCTTATGTGCCAAAACATCCAATGTTCTTCATTACGCTCGAGTATATATGCAGTGTTTACAAGTTTGCCGAACCCACACTGACTTCATATATTTTCAGAGAGGACACGTTAGTCAGTCTCCCTCTCTCTAAATTATTATTTATCAAAGGTTTGATTGATCTACAAAAACTTTTAATTGTTGGCCACATTTTTTTCTTTGTGTAATTATGAGGATATAATGAGGCCTAATGATCATGTCAGAGATGGCCCGACTGTGGCTCTTCTCAACTCTTGAATTATTTATAGAATAAATACGTGCAGCTGATGAAGATGTGCCGAGTATGGAGGAGGCAAATTGTGTGAATCCTACGCCATGTCTCTGTGCGCTCTGTGTGTCTTGACACAGGTGTCTTCATTAAACCTTAAAAACACACTTGATGATAAAATACATGATAATCAAAGATATTAATGACAACTGGAGGCTCTATGGTTTCTGTTAGACTCATTTTTAACTCTACATCAGTGATTACATTAGTGTCTGGTCCTGTCCAGGTCCATCTGGGATAATCAAGGCGAGATGGCGAAATATGAATGTGGCAGACTTTTATTTTATTTATTTAATTTTTTTTGTTTGTATATTGTCATAATGGAGGTGAGTTATTGGAAACGGCTCACTACATGCGCGATTGTAGCCTTAATAAACCTGTAGGTTTGAATGGTGTGACCAGTTTCAGTTCTTGTTTTGTGCGTAAACAGGGTTTATAAATGAGGCCCCTGGACAACACTGCTAAGAGGTACATCAGGTTCATTTTAACTTCATTTCTGAGGGATTCAGAGACCTCAGTGCTGTTTGCAAAGACTCAGGTAGTGAGTGAGTGGGCTCCTGATGTGACATACGGCCTTATCTGATACAGAACTTCTCTGGTCTGACGAAGTCTTCTGTCCAGCTCATCCACTCCCAGACCTCCCACTGACTCAGTCCGCCCCCTTCTTTCCTCCCACGGCTCTCCCTCACACTCTGCAGAGGAAATGATCATAAGGATGGTGTAGTGGGGGATCTGTTTGGATCTATGTTTGCTAATAGTGCTGAATCGATGGACAGTTACCATGGTAACAGGGAGGCTGGAACCAAAAATATATTCTTTACAACGTCTTTTAAACCTCCCCGCGACACTTAGAGAAAACAGTGGAGCTTCTTCCCACACAGTGAGATAACTCCCCAACAAGCAAGAGGTAAAAAACCCACCGTGATGGATAGATGGATAGATGGATAGATGGATAGATGGATAGATAGATAGATAGATAGATAGATAGATAGATAGATAGATAGATAGATAGATAGATAGATAGATAGATAGATAGATAGATAGATTACTTACATTTACCAGGGATGGAAATATTCCGGCTTCATCCAGATATTATAATTTCTGACCTAAAATAGTGATTTGGATCTTGATTTGATAATGCTTTATAGCACTCATTCAGTTCATTGGGTTATCACTTGAAATCGGACAAGAACTAGTGGTGTAATCGTTGCCTGTTAAATCTGTTTCTAAAAAGCCCAAATATGCTTTAGCTGATGAAACCACTTTGCTCTCTGAGGTGTCAGGACGCCAGAGATCAACTTCTGTTTTGGTATAAAAATGAGCCTGTTTATTGAGAACTGGGATGCATCCTTCTCAAACGGTTTAAGATCATCATTAAAATCTTTATCTTTATCAATCTTTATCTGACACATATATGCGTTTATAAAACTAAACTAGGATGCATTCCCGAGAACTTTTTCTGTGTTTGAACAGCTGTTGTAACCTGGATATCCACTGACACATTCAGCTGAAGGTCTCCAGTTTACAGGGTCACTCTTTAAACTGTATCACCGAGAGACAGAGCTGCTGATCCTCCCACGAATACCTCTGTAAAACTTCCGCGATACAGATAATTACTTCTTCCAAACTTGAATGTAGTTAGTAGGGCTGTCACTTTTTCAAAAAATCAATTTCGAACAAATATAAAACGACCCGTTTTTCGTTGGAATATATATTCTATAATATATATCATATCATATTGGGGTAGTGTCCGCGGAGAGACCAGCGGAGGAGTGACGTTTTGTTTGGACGTGAAGCAGTGGGTTGTTGTCTGCAGATAGAGGAGTTTCCTTCACATAGGCTGACATCTCAAGGATGCAGCAGACATTCGAATGGATAATTAGAGTTCAAATGTCAACTTTTCACCTAATATTTGAACGAATATTCGAAGCTCGAATAAAAAGTGACAGCCCTAGTAGTTAGGTTGAGTTCACCATCACCAGTGTGTCCCCACTCAACAAAGAGCTTCAATACTCCAAAAACGGGTGACTTCACTGAGACTACGTCCATGTATTAAACAGTCTGTAGTAAAACTCTAGTTCAGTAAAAAACTGACAAGTAAAAGTCCAGCAGCAAATTGTCCACTGTCAGAGCTCTCTCTCTCTCTCTCTTTCTCTGACAATCACACTAAAAGTAAAGAGGACTTAAATCCTAATCCTTCAAACTCCACAAGTCCCTCTGGTTCTACTTCCTCTTTTATCTATCCTTACTCAGCCTGAGCTGCACCACGTTTTAAGACTTCCTCTTGCCAATGCACCTGCTCCACAACCAGCTTCCTTCTTTAGGACCTGATTTTTTTCAGACCGTCCTGTCTGAACTAAGCTTTAAACCCCCAGGTCCCTGCCAACAGTCTCCGTGTGCAAGGCTGCCTCTGCATCCTGAACTGTCTGTCTTGGGTTCTATTTCCTCCCCTGGTCAGATTTGGGGCCAAGTTACCAAACACAAAATCTTGGCTCCCAGTCAGGAACAGACGGGTCTTGACCTGACCTTTACACATGTTAATTCAGGTGTTAAAGTTGGTGATAGCTGGAGTTTGAATTGATTTCCTAGAGAGAAAATGAACCAGTGTGTATCAGTATTTCATGAACTGACAGTGACCACATCAACCTGAGGAGGACCAAACTGCAAACACCAAAGCTTTCATTCGACCGTTATTCCTGAAGCTGTTCCACAGATTATGTTCCACAATCTGTCAACAGTAAGTCAAGTCTCCATTACAACACCACGTTCATAAATCTTTCTCTCTATCACATTCCTTCTGGACATTCAAATGCTGTTTTATTGTATTAGGCTTAATCTTAATCCCAGACCATCTAAGATTTGGGGTATCATTGTAGTTCCATCATGATTCTGAAGGCTGTATGGGAAATGGTACACTGTGCCATACTATTTCTAGTCTCTGCCCGTCAGTTTAGAAACCAACCATACACGACTTGATGTCCTGGAGTGATGCTTTCACTAGCTGCCAGATTTTCAGATCACACAAGATCTGTCTTTGCTCAGGCACAGCACCACACCTGATCGGTTTCAATTCAAGTCAAAGTGTTAAGTCATACTGGCTCCACTCTGTTGTGTTCCAGCTCCGTCTCAGGTCCAGCAGGTCGGTACCCTCTGGATCAGATTCACAAGACTTCTTTTTTTGCCGTATGCCGGAGCTACAACACATCACATTTTTTTTGACAGCAACCTTTCTTTTCATCACCACCTTAAAATGGCCTTCTTCCACCTCAGAAACATAGCTCGCCTCTGTCCATTCCTCTCTTTCCCTGCTGCTGAAACACTTACCCGTGCATCCATCACATCCAGTTTAGATTACTGCAACAGCATCCTTTACAGCCCATCTTCTAAAGTCCTTTATAAACAATACACCAAGAACTCTGCTGCACGCCTCCTCACATCACCCGTATCACCCCCATCCTCCAACATCTTCACTGGCTTCCCTTCCCCTACCACGTACAGTTTAAAATCCTCCTCTTCACCCACAAAGCCCTCCACCACCAGGCCCCTTCCTACATCACTGACCTCATCCACCATCACACTCCTCCCTGTAACCTGCGTTCCTCACACGCCAACCTCCTGTTTCCAGTTCACAGAACCAAGCGCTGACCCTGAGGTGGGGGGTTCAGGAAGTTGTGCACTAAAACCACATTAAAACAACAAGTGGCTTTCAAAATTAAACAAACTGTATTGACACCAGATAGTATATAACTTGACTACAACAACAAACCGATATAATGAGCAGGGGCAGACCAGGAGTCAACAGGTTAGAGGTTTTATAACTTATTGTGAATGAGGAGAGGGCCATCAGTGGAGTGAGAAGCATGTAAGCTCCTCGGGCTCGGCTAAACTAACTTTATTCTGAAAGGTTGAAAATATGTCTGAAGAAAACATGTTTTCAATCATCATTCATTCCCCAGTTTTCCTCCTTCACTCGGCTCCATGTGTCAGGATTTGTGGTGGAGGATTTGTGGTTGTCGGAAGAAGGAATCCTGCATCCGTGAAGGTGTGAGCTGTTACTCCTGCTTGTGTTTCTCCTCAGAATAAGGCACCGCTTGTTACGTAACACTGTGTGCATGTGTGAGCGAGAGAGGGAGGGAAGAAAATATTTAATCCAAGCTGGTGTGCAACAAGCTGCAAAGAGAAATACTCCATCTGTGACGTCACTCAGCGTACTCCCGCTGTCTGTCCAACATCTTTCACTCAACGTGTGAAATCTTAAGGCACTCTAATTTCAGATGTTTTCTCCACCTATCAGTGAGTCACAAACCTGAACATCACACTTAGACAGCACACTGTTTGTGTTTACTGTGAGACACAGATCCCCTCTGTCCTCTCACTGCTGCTGCTGCCAGCCTGTGAGCTGCCATGGAGCTTTGCATCTATTGAAAGGTTTCTTTTTAATGCTGTTAAGGATTCCCCAGGAGAAAAAAAAAAAAGTGGTCTCGCCACCTCGGTTTGTGAACCAACAGATCAGTGGTTCTCTCACTCTCGGGGACGCTTCCTCCTCCATCTCTCCTGGACGTGCAGATCCTTTTTCTGCTTCTTGTTTTCTGTCCTTGAAGAGGATTATTTCCTTCATGTTCCTGCCATGTTCCTCGCATGCTACTGTGCTCTTAGGTCTGACATGCAGGTAGGGGACTGTCACTGATGTGTGTGTGTGTGTGCTGTAGTGAGTGGAGCTTTAAGCTCAGATGTACAGAGCTTCTTTGAGTTTATTTGCTCTGGTTTAATGGAAGTTTCTCTGACACTGGAAGGAGGAACCCTTCATTTTTATATTGTTTTCTTGAGCTGATGTGTGTGTGTGTGTGTGTGTAGACGTTCTCATGCTGGACTCTATCACCTCAACTTTTGAACTTGGCTGAAACTTGGATTCCAAAGTTGGTTACATTTTGCAAATATTTTGGTGTTATTGTCTAAGGTGGGGGAAGTTTGCAGGAAGACAGTTGAGATTTAAACATGAACACCTGCAGACACCCATCCTTAAATTGTATTTATTCCTCAGTTAAATTGTATTTAAACTGTGAGTACGAATTCATTTGACTTTTTTGTCTGTGATGAGAGAGCTTTTTTTTTTCTAGCAGAAAGAATGAAATTCATTAATTATCTCAACAGTGGAGAGTGGAGGAACAGTGGGCTGGTGACTGTAATAGGTTAGATCATAACATGCCCACACAAAAGAGACAAGTTTATTTCCAAGGGATTCTTGGTGCTTGTGAATCTCTGGGGGTTTGAGTTATGATTATGGCATGTCGTGGTCTTTGTGTTCTTTGAAACATGAACACTTTAACCCTTTTATTATGGGAAAACAGTTTCATTCTCCAGGATGACAGGAACATCATCTGGGAATCAGCGTGAGCTTCTTTAATTTAGGAAACAATGACGATCACTCAGAATCAGAAACACTTTATTCAACCCCAAGGGGAATTAAAATTATTACAGTTTTCCTTCTACACAATGAAGTGAGTTTTAATAGAGAGCATACCTGTCAGCACTCTGGATTTCTGCAGGAGTCTCTCACATTTTAAACTGTTCTGCTGCTGATCTCCCGATTTGTAATTTCTCCCAGTTTTTCCGGTTAGTACCAAGGATCAAAAAACACTTATTTTTAAATGAATGACATTTACAAATCATTTGTCCAATTTAAAATCTTAACTGAAAAAAAATAAAAAAAATGGCACAATTGTTAGATTCTGAAGTTTCCAGTTTCATAAGTGACATCAGCAACGTGTGTAAACAGACCAGAGAAGACAGGAGAGTAGAATCAACCAGTTTTGTAAAAAATGATAAAAAATGAAATTCTACACTTTTCCTTTTACATCCTGTACAGGTGCTTCAAAAATCATTAGAATTTTGCCTGAACTGGTTGCATTGTAGGATTTCATATTGCAGTAAATGAGAACACAGTGACGGAAAAAAAATCCAAACATCAAAACTTGTAGATTCTTTGAATGTTGTGCCACCACCACCAATATTTTTCCTTAGGTTTGAGGCTACCTGAAAATGTGCTGTATACACTGACTTTTTATTTGTACAGATTTTAAAATGATAAAATCAGAAAAAAATCCCTTTTTCCTTTTGTTCTCTAATGATTTATAGCGTTTAAATTTTGTTACACCACATGAAAACATAATTCAGTTACATCAGCCTATAGCCATGATTGTCCTGAATCTATAGAGGTGCAGGACTTTTTTTTGGACTTTTTTTCTCATTTTGCTGAGAAAAATTAGACCACAGTGAATAAAAATGTGACGGGAGCAAAAAATGACCAGAAACTGCTTGGGATCCCGAGGCTCATTCATTAGTATATTTGTCATCGGTTAAAATGTTAAGGCACGGGGGAGAATCTTCCGCTTTGTCAAAGTGTGATGTTGGCAGGTATGAGAAAGTACAAATGAATAAGTAATAAATGTTAAATTAAATAAAACAGAAAATTAGACAGTTTTAATTAACAACTTAAGACAAGTAAAAACAGTTCAAAAAGCATGAGCTAAAATAACACACGTGCCTATAATATACAAATACCTTACCTTACCTATACCTTCTCATATTTAAAAGAAGCCAAACAAATAAAAGTGTCAGCACATAACTGTAGTTGAATTTTTTTTTTTCAGTTTTGGGCAAAGATTTATCTGATCCGACATGTTTTACACTTTTCCCTGCGGTGTCTTCCTCCCATCGCAGCAGAGAGGCTCGACTCAGCAAAGTCCTCCTCCCTCTTTCCTCTTTCTTTCTTTTCTTCCTTTCTCTTGCTTCCCCCAGACTCTGTGATCAATAATTGAATTGAGCCTGCACTTTTGCAGCGATTTTTGCTTTCACTACTAAAAAAGCATTACTGTTAAGCATATACTCTGTAGAATGGATAGTTTTGAAGCCAACTTTTATAGCACGTGTAGACGAACATGGGGTCTGTGACTAAAGACTGCACATCACGTTACAGCCACAATGGAGACTCCAGCTACCTGAGCAGTGGAGTGGAGCTTGTGATGTTAATACCCTCAGTTAACACACAAGATGAACAAAACCTTACATTACAATAATTAGATGAGAAGTTTGCAATGTATAAACAGTTTTAAAGCTCAATCATAATAAAAATGCTCCATATAAATGCCTCAATCAGGATCAACCATTTGCCAGCTGTGCATTTCACATCTAGGCCTTCAGTACTGCTCCGCTTGAATGAATCCACCTCTCAATAACTACTTCATGGCAATAGAAACCATCTTATTATGCAGAAATGCAGTAAAAAGGGCCGTTGCATCACAGATAAATAACTTGTGTAGCCAGAATAAATGTCTTTAATGACCAAAAAAAAAAGAAAAACAATCAGATCAGTTTTTCTTAGAATGCTTCCACTCTACTGGAGAAAATCTCCTCTTTAAATGCTTCAGAGGTTGTTTGGATTTCACCTGGGGAAAAGGTGAGAACCATCTTTTCAACTCCATCTTTTCCCAGTCCATCAGTGATGAGCAAAGCAACATAACGTACCTGCAGTGAGGAACTTGCTCTCATTTGCTGCATGTCCAGATTTTTTAGAGAGGGGTGTCCCAACCAGGGCACTGACTTATAGGGGGGGGCATAATTTGTGTGAGCCCACACTCTATTAAGTAGTGTTTATTCATACTTAAATATGTGTGTTATAAATACAGGATCAACAGGCGACAGCTTTAACAAAATATAAAACTGAAAAAAACAAGAACAAAAAAAATCAAACTAGACTAAAACAGTGTTTTTTAATGAATCATTTAAACTAAAATTTAACTGAATCGTACTTTAAGACATCAAAAATAGTCCTGTACACACTTTTTAGTTGTATTTTGAAATACAAAATGTATAAAACTATTATTTTTGTACATATTTCCCATCTACCAATAAACTATTTGTGTTCCTTTATAACAAAGCATGTATACGTATTATTTCTTAATAATAATCACAATATTGACTAAAATAATCGCAACTGCACAATTTTGCCAAGTCGTGCAGCTCTCGTTTGCAGTTTGTTTTATTTTGAAAGTCACTGTCAGGAAGTCATGCATGGAAACTACCTAAATACATTATTTTGACTTTCAAAATAAAACAAACCACGTCAAAACCCTACCATATTTAGCTCAACTCTAACAACAAACCGTCATGATGAGCGGAGCCTGGCCAAGAGTCAACAGTTTGAGGTTTTACATCCCAACATGAAAGAAGAGAGGATCGAAGGAATTCCTGTCTCTGACTCCAGCTGTCTGTCAGTAATGGGTGTTGTCAACTCAAAATCTAATTGGTTAAAACAACAGTTTGATCAACACTTATTTTATGCTACAGGTCATGCAGAAATGATTGTAAAGGCCTCCGGGTAGATTTCTTTGACCCTAGCAACAAATGATGTCTGAAATGTGATTGGATAAATGCTTTAATATGAAAGTACCATAGATCATAGGAAAGTACATGTCTGGAAGCAGCACAACCACAGGAAAAGCTATGAAAGGAAGCACACAGAACATTTAGAATTATGTATTAAGGTCCCATGAAAAATAAAATTAACATTAGTCTGTTACTCAGTTATTTTTTAGGCCAGCAGAGAAGGCCTTGCAGGCCCTGATGGCCCTCAACAGGGATCAACAGGCCCAAAGTGGATGAAGCCTCAACTGGTTGCAGGGATGTAACTTTTTGATGAACTGATTAAAATAAAAATAGTCGGTGAAAGTTATGTTTCTGATCGTCCCTGGCTGTCTTTCTGCGCATGCTTAATGTCTAACCAGTGCTCACATTGAGGACAGTCTGTACAGCCTTAAGCCTTACAGCCTGACAGCATTCTTTATTTTATGTTTATAAAAACTGAACAACAAATGAACACTGACAAAAACAAGTTCTCAGAGGTACAGTATTTATTTACCAACTTTAAAATGGAACACAAATGAGATTTTGTGGTTACTTAGCCCTCTATGGAGTCCTCTTCCTTCTCAGTGATGACTCCAACATCTTAATTTCTTCCATACTGAGTGACAGAAGCATCCACCCTCTGTACAGAGCATGCTAATAGAGAAATAAGATACTCAGACCCCAGCTGTTTTTTGAACCTGTAAACATGTTTATTTTTGCTTTAGAAGCTGTATCAGCTTTTCTGAACTGTTGTGTTTGTGGTTTCTGGTCTTCTTGCCGCCAGCCTCGAGCAGACTCTTTATAAACTGCAGTATTTAGCACTTCTGCATGGACAGCTGGAAGTTGCTGCTTGGTATTATCCCTTATGATGCAGTCCTGACTTAAAATTCCCCCACACTGTAGACATCTCCAGCCTTAAAGCTTTCCTTGCCATGTCACATATTAATCACTTTTTAGCGCTGCAGCTTATTATTATTATTATTTTTGATGTTAATTTTTTTTGATTGGTCGATTAATCATGATTATTTTGTGCATCACAGAGACTTTCAGTCTATGTGTTGTGAATGGATTCATTTTCTCCCTAGGGTTGCACAGTATACAGATACTGAGAAAGTATCGCAATACCCAGTTGGCACTCAGGTTTTAGATGAATTACAGCCACCGCCACCACAATACAACACTTCAGTTGAACAGTCTGTGAGAAAGAAGAGCAGTGATGCAAATGAAAAGCTGTTAAAACTTCACTTCTAGTCTTAAAAGAGGAGTTTACTTCTACAGATTCATTAATCATTATATTGAAGCTGTTTTTACTTACTTTACTTTTGCTTCAAAGAACTCTTCGCTAAAATATAATAACTATCCTTCCCTTCCTCAATTATATTTATTTATTTATATTCTATTATTAAAAAAAAAAAATCCATCAGCTGTAGTCCCATTTTCCTTAACTGAAAACCAGAGTAGCAAACTACAAAACAGACCCAACAGAACAGTCAGACTACATACTACATTCATAAGCAGTAGGCAGTATGCAGTGCCTACATACTAAATTCACATGTAGTATGTAGTCGGTGGTTTGGAAAACAGCCCGTATATTTATATGTTTGTGTGTGTGTGTGTGTGTTGTTATGAAGTTAAACGATGAGTCAGTGAGTCACAGGCATGGCTTCAAGTTCTTGCGCTCCCGTAAACCGGCTGTAGCTTGTGGAAAAAGCCGGTGCACGGAGAGAAATGTAGCATTATTTTGCTTACGAAGCCAACAGTTCAAAGCCTGTCTGTAACGCTTGACACACGCAGACGAAGGGAGGAAACACTACGAACATGATGAAGAGCCTCGCCATTCAGCATCCTCACCTCTTTAAAGAGCTCAAAGAGCGACAGGTTATCAAGTATAACAGATGTAAACGATGTGCCCTAACATATAAATCAAATGACTGTCACTTCCTTCTTCTTTATCAGGCAGTCCAGCAGAAACAGCTCTAGAACCCCTCCTTCTACGCCTCCTCCTTTGGCGTCTTTTCTTCGTAGGCAGAGTGTCATCTTATAAGTTATCAATCATCAATAAGTCAATCATCTTATCATCAATAAGTTTTCTACAATAATACAGAAAAAACAGTTGATATGGTATTTTAATACAAAGTGATCCATTTGCAGTGATTTCTGTGTGTGCTGTTATATAGTAACAGTAATGACATTGTGCAGCCAAAACATCATATATTTAATGTTGGCGGTGAACGACAACAGCCACAAATATTCAGGATTACATGCTGTCATTTTTTTCAACAACTTTTTATGATCTGTGTATATCTGAGTGTGTGTGTGTGAGTGTGTGTGAGTGTGTGTGAGTGTGTGTGAGTGTGTTAAGTGTCCGTGCTGCAGCCGAGCTGGTCCTGCCTTTGGTTCCTTCTTGGCTGATCTCCCTGCAGCCGGGCGGGGTGAGGGAGGGAACTTGTTTGCCGCAGTTACTGATGCAGCAGTGGGGAAGCAATTCATTGCTGCCCCACAACACTCACAACTATTGGGCAACACACACACACACACACACACACAGACACAGTGCTGCCAGAGAGCAGGCAGCAGTTTGAGGAGAGCTCTCCCAGCCAGTGAGATTACAGGTTGAATCTCCACACACACATACCCAGAGAAACACACACACACACAGAGTCAGATCTTAATCAGGCATGCAGGAGGAAAAGGAAAAGAACAAGGAGGTAAGAACAGACTTTGAGGTTTTCACAGTTTAGTCTTAAATGAGTGTGAGGGATGGAGTTAAGCTCTACGTGCTGTATGTGTGTTTGTGTGTGTGCATCTCTTATCATGTGCACATTGCCTGCTAGCTCATCCTGCAGTCTGCAGGAGCATGAACTCAGAAAACTGCAAGATCTCCTTTTTTTCCAGTACTTTCTAAGCCTGAGAAAGCTCCCTGCCCCCCTCTGCTGTAGATCCCTCCCAATGATGCAGTCAGGTTACAGTAAGATTCTAACTACCATGTCATTCATCCATTCATTCATTCATTCATTCATTCATTCATTCATTCATTCATTCATTCATTCAGTTTCACAAGGATGTTCTGGTGTGTGCTAGAACATGCTATAGTTTTTGCACAGCTGGACACACTTATCAAAGGATGTGATGGCCAGCAGGGGACGATGGCATTGGTTGCAGAAAGAGTCCTGTTGTTTAAACAATCATCAGTCAAGGCTGTTCCCCCTTCCAAAATGTATGTTTCTCTGTTTAGAATAACTTCCACTGATTAGAAAACTTTTCTCACACAATTAATACAGAAAACTATGGACACATTTAGGCCCCGTTTACACAACTACAGTGTTAGGGTGGAATGCAAAAGTATTGTTGCGTTCAGCCTCTCGTTTACACGGAAATGCTTTTTAGTCTACCTAAAATGCAAATTTTTTTAAACACCCTCCAGAGTGGAATTTTTCTTAAACGCTGGAGCCACCATTGCCGTGTAAACAGGAAGCTGAGTTTTCAGTGGATACGCTGATGTCACAGTTCGCTCTGCGCGTGCACATTCCACTTTCATTGTGGGAACTTTAATTGCCATGCCACTACCGTGTTGTGCTTGTGCTGCTGAATCTGCTGTCTGCCTTCCAAAAAATGTGCATCTGTTGCTCTACTTCTGCACTCAGATAAGATGCATTCAAAATATACGCCCACCTCTCCTTCGGCGGAGGGCCACCAAAAGACTCTACAGTTATATAGCCCACTACAGATCTGGCACACATACTACAGCGTTTCCGTGTAAACATATTTTTTTTCTCTCAGTTCGCCTCAGTTCACTCTCCTCTCCTGTTCCCCTGAATTTTAAAGTAGAGAAATAAACTAAAGCTTTGATGAGCAGCGTTATCATGTCTAAATTTCATATGGCGAATAAAGGCTAATGTATTGCGTTGATGCTTTCATAAAATTTTGATGGAGTCAGATGACAATTAGCTTCTTTTTTTGCATCGACGCTGTCTCTCTGTTCTTATACATCTTTCATATAATTGGGATGATGCCTCTGCTGGTCAGAGAATGTTGTTACTTCTTGCAAATGAAGCACCTGTGCTAGCAAGCATTCAGGGTGTCGCACCAGATCTGTGTCCTTTCTGTCTCTGCTCTGTTGCATTTTGTCTCTTGTCCACCTTTGACTGACAACAAACACCGGCTGTGTTGGCAGATGCTGCATGCAGCTGTACCACAGAACAGCTGGATACATGTGACAGATGATTTCCTACCCGTCATACCCCAATGATGATTCTCTCCTCATCCATGGGCATTAGGCAGTAAATGACAGGAAGTATTGCAGTTTGTGCTGGAGTGCGGTTCACTAAGGCTGTGAAGTTAAGAGGCAGTGAAGTGACCATTGACTGAACCAGCCCATACATGATCTGGAGCCTAATGGCTGTTCTTCTACTGCAGCATTTCCAACCCAGACTATGAGCTCACCATGTCAACGTCCACACTAGTTGCACCTTACCAGCAGCCTACATCAAGAGACAGAGCTCTCCCAGCCTGTGCAAGCTGGTGACCAATCCGTGGCAGAGGGTGCACCCCTACTTCTCCTCTCTTAAGGCCATGGATGCACCAGGGCCACTGAAAGGGGAGCAGAGTGCAGGAGAAAGGAGGCTCAATTCTCAGGTGGCGGTGGTCATCTTGGATCAAGACAGTAATACTGTTTGCTTCATGGGGACCAACATATTTCCCACCTTCTGTCTGTGTGAGAAATGACCATCTGCCCCAGGATGTGATGCTCTGTGGCCTCTGGACCAAGGCTGATTCTGTTTGTCTCTCTGTGGCCTCACATTGTTTTCACCATGACAGTGTCTCTTGAATAGAGCTCTCTCTTCAGAGGGACTAAAGTGTATGTCTTGTACCCTGAAAGGAAGCTGTTTCTAGGCTTTCCAGAGCCAGTAGTGACAACCATGAAGATGTTTTTTTTAGCTACATCAGCTCACCAGGCAGATCTCTACAGTGTCTTGGTTCAGGAAATCCTTCAAGTTTTTCAAGTGGTCTATGGCCAGACCACCTTGAAGTGGTCCTTGTTGCCTTTAGGCTTCCCCCCTCCAAACCCCAGAAGACTGCTGATCTCAGATAGCTTTTTTTAAAACACCATTTCTAGTTGCTTTGACTTTTACTTGGAGACTTGGTTAGCTCCTAGCACTGTGGTAGCCCCAGTCTGTGCGGAGGAAAGTGAGGGCATCAGTGGAGTATGTCTGGCAAACAGAGACTACTAGAAAGTCCAATCAGCCATTTATAAGTCTTTGTCTCTTCGGGCGAGTTTGGGCAAACCCTGAGCAAAGTTAAGGCTGTGGACACAATCCAGCTGTGTTTTCTACCACCAACAGTCAGCCTATTGCCTGTTTCTAGATCAGGTGGATGTCAAGTTGAGTCAGGACCACCGATATGGGCTTCATGATGTCTCTTCACAAACCCAGGGGGGCGGTGCTGAGACTACATCTATGTTTACACCCCATAAATGAGTTCCTGCCTGTTTTCTCCAACCTGCTCAGTGGGATCAATCTTAACAGCAAAGACTTAAAAAATATGGAATTATCTAAACCTAAACTTTGAAAAAGGAGGAGGTCAAAGAAACTATCATATAAAGTTCTTCGGCACCACGGAGGTTGTCATTTTGGTAAGGGACAACATGGTTAGGTCTTTGTTCTTCTGCCTGTTGCCATGTCCTGTAATGGCTTCAGAAACACTTTAGTAGAACAGCCAACGCTTTCTTTAAGGAGTTGTGTTCAGTGCAACTAAATCAAGGCTTTCATTCTGATCAATCAGAACACGTGTTGTTCAAAAAAACCAACAAGCTGTGAAGCTTGTGTGCTGAGTGTCTGGATTTGGTTCCAGAGCCTCTTTTTGTAAGCCAGTCAAGCATGCTCTCTCTCTCTCTCTCTCTCTCTCTCTCTCTCTCTCTCTCTCTCACTCTCTCTCTCTCTCTCTCTCGCTTGGCCTCTCTTTTGTCGGGATGAAGATATTTTTCAGAGGGGAAAACGCCTCTGGATTTTAAACACTGACATAAGGGAATGTGAGATTTAAAAAAATATATATCTTGCCCCAACCTGTGTATGATAAGAAAAGAAGATAAAATGAGATGAGATGAGACTTGATAAGACACACTGAGATAAGACATGACACAACAGTGCAGTATGCTTGAGTCTGGGTATTGTCACACTTTGTTAGGGTTCTACTAACTTGAGATACAAACAACTTTGCAGAAAACATTGATAAAGGATTATTTATTGACTTGAAATGGTGTACAGCTTTATGGAGGGGGAAGCAGACACAAATAATTAAAGGAATTATGGTGTTCATTTACACAGCGTCACACTAATCACAGTAGAATGAGTGTTATTTCTTGTGTTCATATCCTTTAGAGTCCTCAGTTTTAATAATTTTAAACTATATAAAACCCTGGAGAGAGACAGTAGTGTATACACTAGCTTGGGATCTGTCTTATTTGGGCTATGGCAGTGGGATTTGGTGACAGTAACAAGCAAAATGGGCTTTTATAAGTGTCAACATTTCAATTATTCACAGATTCAGCTGTTTTTATGGATTTTTTTTTGTACCAGACAGCCAAAAATGTTTTCGCACAGATCTCAGCACATCCCGTCATCTCCTAAGAAGTGTCATCTGACTGTTTCAAAGACAGTCTGCACAAACTCAGGGCATCTGTTTGTTTCTAGCTAAATTTGGCTGCTGTTGTTTAGTTGTGTCGTATCCTTCTTTCTACAATCTATCATTAGAATAATCAGGAACTTGTTGACTGAATATGCTGTTTAAGTTGCAGACTCTGCACATATCATGCACAGAGCTGCAGAACCTTGTGGATTTTTTTGTGCTTGAACATCATAAGAGTTTGTGTAGTTTGTGAATAAATACTTTTCTTTAGGTTTAGAGAATTTAGTTTCAGCAGTAGTTACTTGCAGGAGTTGATATCAGGTAGGGAAATAACTCATATGCCTTTTTCTACAACTGTTTCACTGTTTGATAAAAAATAAATAAATAAAGATCCTCATTTTCCATGACTAATCCACCAGAACAGTCAGTCTGTTACGAGCGGTCCAGTCATCTCCCAGAGTACTGTAATTAGTTTTAACTATGCTGGAGAAAGGGGCTCTGATATGCATGGCGGCTCTTGAGTGTTTCTCTTCTGGATCACCCTGCTCCAAACGCATTGTATGAGTTCAGACGTGTCACAGAGTGTTTACAGTTAAGTGGCTAGTCCTTAATGCATCTCAAACTGGGGCTGAAGAAGGCGGTGAGCATTCATTTGCAGGAGAACATTGTTGCAGGTGTGATGTAAGAGATTCTGAAGAAAATAACACTTGTGATATAAAGAAATATCTTTGGATTGTGTGGGCATGTACATAAATCTGTTTGTTGCTCAGGGTTCAGTGTTGTATCTTGTAAATAATTAGTGAACAGCTTTTCAAGACAAAGAGGAAGTATTTTATGAGCACTGTGTGGGAGTCACCTATTGTCATCTAGGAGCAAACAAGCCTGCAGGGTAACACAGACAGTCTGGAGAAATACCTCAGTCTGCTGTCCATTTGATCAGAAATCATCTCCACAAAGCTTTTCTAAACAGAAGAATTTTACTGATAAGACTGATACTGAACATAAGTGGCAGTTCAGGAGAAATGTGTCTCCTCTCCTCGAGTGGACATATTTTTGACGGATCATTAAGCGAGTGTGGGGGAAGTGTTGTGTGTAAACATCGTCAGTCAGCCACAGAGTGGGTGTTCAGCTTACTACTCTGCTTCTCTGAGCTGTTTGTGTCACAGTCATGGGCTCATATTTGCAAATATTTTCATATCAGTATAGATTCTAGTTCTTCATACTGTGTGACAACAAATAAATATTTACCATCTGTCGGTTCTGAAATAATACCAAACCATCGACAAACTTTGTGAGCAGCAACATGTGCAGAGGAGCAGATTAAACTGCTTTGCTTTGGCAAAAGTTCTGATCAAAGTCTCAAACACATTCCTTTAAAGAGGGTATTCTGCTTTCTTATATTGTAAACATGAATTAAAATAAAACCATAAAGTAACAATGCTGGATGTTCACTCTAAACGTCTAGATCTTCAAAGCTCTATATATTCATTTGTTGTAGAAATCCCTAAATCTGTCTGTAAACTGATCAAAACACTTCTAAAAATAGCACAAGATCCTCACAAGACTTCCTGATATGATTAGGTCACTGCTGAAGGATCTTCGCACTGGTTCATGACACATTGGATAGGGTGGGCCTCAATCACCAAGGTCTGCTCATTGCTCCACCCCCAAAAGGCTTCCAAAGGGCTGGCCGATCAAAGGAAAGGGGTTTGTTTAGTCGTCAAAGCAGCTAAAACCAAGTGTTTAAAGCAGAGGCTGAAATTGGAGTTTTCAAAAACACAAAATAGAGATTTATTTACGTGTAAAAAAATACCACAGGGACAATAAAGAGACAGAATAGAGACCAAAAAAACAAGAGGAAGTGGAACGTAAGCATGTTATCACAAATTGCCCACATTCATTAGGAGCAAATAGCAATAAGTTTCTTTCCTTTTTTAAAGCGTGCTATCAATGTTTGAGTTAGCCGTTCAAAGTGAATGGAGATGCATTGTTCATATAAACCGTGTTGGGTGCTGATATGTCCAAAAGACTCTGACATTGAAGGCCGGAAGTGAATCAGCGGAGGTCACTTGATGGTGGACACCTTTTCAAGTCAGATCTCTCTGTATCTTTCATGCCCACTGCCCCGCACACTCTACTCTACACACTCTACTGGACAATTTACCCACTTTATACATAGCTGCTTGGCAAGAGTTTGACCTGACCTTCACAGAAAGTGCTTTTAAGTTATGAAAGGTTTTTCCTGTATTTACCAAAGGAAGAGTGTACAGTGTGTGTGTGTGTGTTTATTGCATTCAGGATGTGTTTATGTTGTGTACTAAACAAATTTATTGACATAAAATATGTTGCTGGCATGCACTTAACACAGCTTTGCTGTTAAACAGAGGCTGTAATGAAGTCACTGACATTTTATGCTCCATTGTGGATCAGATCTAGATCCTACATTACACTGCCCTCTGGTGGTTCATATGTAATAACATGGTTCTGTGAGGCTTACTGCAGACTTCACTTGTTTTTACCTCTCTTAGTGAAATAGGAGGAGAGGGTACCATGTGATCTGACCTTTATTTACAGCACTACTCAGACAGTAAGGACTAAACATCTGTTTATGGATTAACAGTCTGGGATGTTTGGGTTGCTCTGTCCCCCACGAGGTTCAGTGCTTGGTCTTGATGATCAGGGGACAAAAGACTGGCACTTGATCTGAGGTGATGGAGTCTTGAGTTTTATATTTATGGGTTCTATCTTAAAAGTTATGATTTTAAATACAAGGAGTTTGCTAAGTCAAGTTTGTAAGTTGTTGTCAGACTGAATTTCCTTGAATACAAATGTCGACTGTGTGAGGAAGCACATTGTCCTCGTGTGAGTTAAGGGTCAGGTCTCTATTTTGGTATTCCTTGGTGACGTTTCCAGAGATGAAAAACATGACTTTCATTAAGAATAAAACACATCAGTCTGAACCTACAGACAGGCTTCCCTACTGTAGAGAAGAAATCACTCTGTGGTGAGTTTTGGAGAGGATGACTTTGCCGTCCTTGTATTTTGTGTTAGCAGTTCAGAAACAAACATGTTATTAGCCCTCACAGGGTGTAATGTCTAAAGATAGAAGCCAACTGTGGTTTTGTCATTTTCACCTGGTTTGTACTGGTCAGCACTTTGAGCAGGACTCTTACCGCTAACCTGGGACAGGTGCCCATGTGTTCCCCTTATCTGCACTGCTTTATGTGTCTGTGTAAGCCAGAGGCTACATCACAGAGGAACTGATCCTGCTAACCTGTATTCAACTGAATACACTACAAAGACAAGATATTTAATGTTCAAACCGATAAACTTTTTCTTGTTTTTTTCTTTTTTGCAAATATTCACTCATTTTGAATTTCATGCCTACAACACGTTCCAAAAAGCTGGGACAGGGTCATGTTTCCCACTGTGTTCCATCATCTTTCCTTTTAACAACACTCAGTAAGTGTTTGTGAACTGAGGACACTAATTGTTGAAGCTCTGGAGGTGGAATTCTTTACCATTCTTGATTAATGAACAACTTAAGTTTCTCAACAGTCCTGGGTCTCTGTTGTCGTGTTTTCCCTGAAAATGACGTGGCTTGGATAGCAGCATATGTTGCTCCAAAACCTGTATGTACCTTTCAGCATTAATGGAGCCTTCACAGATGGCCAAGTTAGCCATGCCATGGGCACTAACACACCCCCATACAATCACAGATGCCGGCTATGAAACTTTGACCTGATAACAATCCAGATTGTCCTTTTCCTCTTTGACCTGGAGGACACCACGTCCATGATTTCCAAAAACAATTTGAAATGTGGACTCGTCAGACCACAGCACACTTTTCCACTTTGCGTCAGTCCATCTCAGATGAGCCCAGAGAAGCCGGCGGTGTTTCTGGGTGTTGCTGATATATGTCGTTGTCTTTGCATGGTAGAGTTTGAACTTGCACTTGTAGATGTAGTGATGAACTGTGTTAACTGACAATGGTTTTCTGAAGTGTTCCTGAGCCCACGTGGTAATATCCTTTATACAATGATGTTGGTTTTTAATGCAGTGCTGGCTGAGGGGTCAAAGGTCACGGACATTCAGTGTTGGTTTTCAGCCTTGCTGCTTACGTGCAGAGATTTCTCCAGATTCTCTGAATCTTTTGATGATATTATGGACTGTTGATGATGAAATCCCTAAAATCTTTGTAATTGTACATAAAGAAACATTGTTCTTGAACTGTTGGACTATTTGCTCACGCAGTTGTTCACAAAGTGGTGAACCTGCCCCATCCTTGCATGTGAATGGCAGAGCCTTTTGGGGATGCTCCTGTTTTAACCCAATCATGACTCTCACTTGTTTCCAGTTAACCTGTTCACCTGTGGAATGCTCCAGACAGGTGTATTTTGAGCATTTCTTGCCTGTCTCCCTTAAAGGAAAGATGACGTAACACAGCAGGAAACATGACCCTGTCCCAGCTTTTTTGGAATGTGTTGCAGGCATCAAATTCAAAATAAGTGAATATATGCAAAAAAAAAACAAAAAAAAAAAGGTTTATCAGTTTGAACAATAAATATCTTGTCTTTGTAGTGTATTGACTTGAATATAGGTTAGACAGGAGTTACAAATCACTGTATTCTGTTTTTATTTACGGTTTATACAATGTCCCAGCTTTATTAGGTTTGGGGCTGTAGATTTGGATAAGTGGTTGTGGGATTCTCTGCAGATTAAATGGGATGGGAAATCCTTTTCCAAACCTGTGAGGACTTTATATATCTTCATAAAATAATCTCACTCTTCTATATCTTTATAATCCATGATTTAAAATGAGATAATCAGCACCAAAATTGGTTATTTCTAAATGCTATTTCTCAGCATCTGTGATTTCCCCAGGAGAACATCCCTTTGATGACACCACGCTGGCAAAGTTTGGCAGTGAAAAGTCACAAGCATAAAGTAGCACAGCATTCAGACCTAAGAAGAGTGGAAGAGAGATATGGCAGGAAACTGGGATGGAGTATGAGTGTGTGACAGAGAGAGAGAGAGAGAGAGAGAGAGAGAGAGAGAGAGAGAGAGAGAGAGAGAGAGAGAGAGAAGCCCGTATGTATAACCTCGCTCTCTTGAGGAGGGATCTTCCTTCTTGCTCTCTTGTCTGATCCGTCTGTAGCTTCTCGTCTCTCTGCCTGAACGCTGAGCTGCAGCAGACTCTGTTTGGACACTTTTCTTCCTCAGGATGTCTCCTATAGTCAAAAGCCCAGAGTGCACCCCGCTGCTGTGCCACTGTAAAGTTGCGTGCACCAACAACACTTTGTCGTTAATGTTTGGATGTAAGGTAGGTCAGAGTGTCTCTTTGCCTGGTAAATAGTTTTTTAATGATTTACCTTTTTTCTTAATGTGAGCGACAGAATTACTTTGAGTCTTTGATAGTAAGTGCAGCACCAGCACTCTTGTTTTTCCATCTGCGACCCTTGAAGCCATATTATTGCTTAGTGGGGCTTAATGAGGGCATATTTATAGCTACTGTAGTATTTCTGCATCCCTCCACTGTCACCCTTCATTTATCACAGGGACAGTATACTCACTCCTCTGCTTTTTATCTGCTGTTATACAAGTCAAACACTCCTGCTCTGTCTCCTCAGTGTTTACCCCTGTATCTGTTTCATCTTTAAATTAAATAATAGACATTGAATATGATAATTGTCCGACCTCCATACCCGTTTCTCCAAACTCTTAAAAATATAAGGGCCCACACAGTTACTTTGATGTTTTTTTTCTGAAGTAGAAGTCATTGTCTTAGTCAGTAAAAGTAAAAAGTGCTTTCTTTAAAATCTCTTCAAAGTCCTGAGTTTTCCTTTTGAAATCAGGGGGTGTGGAGTGAGGGTGTGTGTGTGAAAAGATGTCAGTAAGATCTGAGCTCCAAATGCAGTCAGATCATCTCTCCCTGTGCTGATAGTTGATAGTCCAACCAACACAAGAGCATTAATGTGAGAACAAAATCAGGTTTAGACTCACATTTGAGCTGACTGTGGTTGAAAAGAGTTGTCAAATATATAAAATCTCTGTTTCTCTGAGCAGTTACTGACCTGAAGGACCAACCTGTGAAAGGATTTGTTGATATTTCAGTGTGAGCAGTATGTTCTCCTCCTCCTCTATGTTAGTTCACCTAGACCAGAGATGTCAGCCAATCAGCTGCAGGCACACTGTTGATGGACAGCTTGGATCTTTTCTGATGAAATGTGACAAACAGTCAAATACAAAACTCTGTTGAAAAATATCCAAGTAGAAGTTAAAGCTCTGGCTTTAAAAACTACAAGTGCACAAAAAGCTGCTGAGTTACAGTAACTGGAGAAAATGTGATCAGTTACTTCCACCTCTGAGCATTAGGTCACATGATCAGCCCTTGCAGTGAGAATTATATGTGGAGGAGATGAAGGATTAGCAGTACCATTGATGCATCTGAGAGGAGCCATCGATCAGCTCATTATCAGCTGACTATTATTGGCTGTCAGCCCATAGAAATAAAAAAAGAAAAGAAAAATTGACTTAAATTAAATTTATAATGTCACCCTGATCCATATAAATGAATTAAGTTAGTTGAAAACAATACTTTTAGGGTCAATCAGAGTAAACTTGAAAATACTGATGATCAACTAAACCAATAAGTTTACATGGAACTGGGTGAATAATACATTTTAGTGTCAGTGTTTCATTTCTTTGAGTGAGTAAGAATCTGAGCATATACTGTTGAGCATTTGGACTTAACTTATTAAAACATGATATTATAGATGTTTCGGTTACCTAAGAAATGAAGTTTTCAGAGTACTCGGAGGCTTTGGAGGCTTTTGTAGTTCCAGAACAACACTATAGCTAAAGTTAGTAAATCAGACGTCATGTTTGGCTGCATGTACCTGTGAATGACCCCGTGTTCCTGAATAATCACCTCAAAGTGCACACTTGTTCTTCATCTGAAAAAGTTCAACAGCCACATTACCCTCAGTGTCAGTGAAGAGCTACTTTTCCAGGTCAGTGTCAATGAGAACAAAAGGCTGACAGAGTTCTTTTTCTATCGCAAAATTCATCACTCTTTTGTTGCTTTCAGCTCTAAAATGAGCGAACAGGGATATTAGGCTTTTGATTAGCTTTATTCTGTTCTTTTGGGGCCGCTGTAGTATTTTTACATGATTACAGCTCAAAAATAAATCCCTGTTTTCCTCTGACTGGTGTTTTTGTAAACCCTTATTTCAGTCTCTGTCTGACACACTTTGTATTAGCTGCTGTCTCTTTAAGACTCCACACTCCATAAACCTCTTTCCCTCCAATTAGACAGCCCTCTGGAGGCCTTTCAGGGGCGGAGCTATGTGCTAACCTTGGTGTTTGAGGTCCTTTCCTCCAATATGTTATGAACCAGTTGGGGGATCCTTATGTGATGATGTCATCTTTTCAGCAAGTCTTGTGAAAAACGGAGCATTTTGATGAGTTTACAGACAGATTCAGGGATTTCTACAACATATGAATACGTAAGGGTTTGAAAATCTGCACGTTTTATATGAACATCATAAGCTTTTTACAAAGTTTCTTTATTTTGGGTCCCTTGGTGATGCTGCACAGTTCATGTCATAGTTAAGATGATATGAAAATTTTCAATCAACTGCTACTTTTAGAATTTTTCGCAGTAAATCATCAAACCATCAGTTTTTCCTTATTTAGCATTCAAACATTTAACCTGATGGGGTCTGGGGCTAATGTTCAGGCTTCCATAGCATTTTGACACAGACAAGTAGCAGTGCTCATTTGGTTAACAAAAAAATATGACAAATGTTTGTCAGTGACTCATTTTTCCATGACAAAGACGAGCTAAAATATTTCACTGAGTTAGCAGTGTTAGCTTTGCCTCTTACCTGTAACAGACTCAGTGAGTTAGCTTTTAGCAGTGCTAGCTGAGTTAGCAGTGTTAGCTTGGTCTCTTACCTCTAACAGGTACGCTGTGGTGTGCTCCTCCAGGCATCTTTTGCATGTTCATTGAGGATTTTAACCCTTTGGTGTGCGTTAGTGGCAAAACCACAACCGGCTCCTGGGCTTACGTCTGTTTCATATTTAACTTTTGAAGGTTTTTATTTGCTGCTGTTAGCGTTGATAGCTCCGTGTCCTCAGTTCTATTTATCTTTGTTTGGTGATCTGTTTGACACATTCAGCAAGATATTTGGAGGTTTGAATCAACTCTTCATCACTGAAGATGAAGAAGCAGCTCAGAGTGCAGTAAACTGTCCGCCCAGTGTCTGTCTGTCACAGCAGTTGCATTTAATGACTGTCGTGAAAGTGAAACTCAGTCTGTATTTTGTGCCCGTAGCACTTTAATTTGAAACAGAGATTAAAAATAGATCCACAGTGTTTCTCACAGATAGTTTTCTTTGGACCTGACTTGGAGTAAGGATCGTTCTTCTGTAACTCCACTTTTATCTGTGTGTAAAGACCTTTATTTCCTCTGTAGATGAGCAGGGACAGCACAGCAGCACCACATTGCTGTAAACCTTTTACAGCAGTATTTATTTTGGATTGATAACACAGACAGTTATTGTGTAAAGCATGAAAAACAGCAGTTAGATGTGGAAACCGTGAGTTAAAGCTAAAATGCACCCTTCCAGGGTTCTGGAATAACTACACAGATTACAGTGAAGTGTATCATAAATGACAGGAAGAAAGATGTACAAGTCATCTGTTTGTGGAAAATCCTTCTGTAAATCTAAAGTTAAAAGCCCCCGATGACAACGACTTTAACATGTGAAAGCGAGGACAGCAGAGGGCAGGTGCTCCTCCTTCAGCTCTCCCTGCTCGTGTCTGAGGGATTCTAACCGTAGGTATATGAGAAGGAGGTCAGTGCACACAACTGTGAGGAGATTCCACAGTGAAGGAGCACAGAGACTGAATCTGCCCTCGGCCATGCCAACACACATTTCCATCTCATCCTGATTCTGCTGGTTAGAGCCGCAGTGAACATCAGAGAGCAGGAATCCTCTCAGTGGGTCAGCAGCATCACACGTGAGCGGTTACGCTGTGCACACTGTGCCACCCGGCTAGCCCCACAGATACTGAATACTCTGCATCTGGACGGTTCATGTGCAGAGCTGGGTTCAGGATCAGGTTTTACATGGTTTAGACTGAACACTGCCTTAGAAACAGTCCAAGATCAAGACACAGTGTCTGTTACTGACTTTTTTATTAACCATGAAAATAACATAAGAATGCTCTATTTGTTAACTGTTTCTTTTACTGATTTCTGTAAAAATCAGTCACTAAGTGGCTCAGACATCCTTGTTCCATCATCACAGACTGATGAAATCAAAGCTCACCTGTCCCTCAGGTGTCTCTATATACCTGATGATCAGTGGTCAGTGTTCTGCAGTGTTACGTGCTGCGTAAACATCAGCAAACTCTGCTTCTGACCAAGGAAAATGTTCTCCATTAGGGGGCGATATGGGACAAATATGTCAGGATACATCCATGGGTAGGATCAGGATCTGGATTGTTTTTCATATTCAGACTATTTTGACCTGAAACGTTTTTGTTGACCCAAATATTTCTTATCCTGCATTCTGAACTATTTTTGTGTTTCTGCTCCATTTCACAACTTAAATCCAGTCTTGTGTCCTCTTATGTGTTTTTTGAACTCTAAAGATGTTGTTGAGTCTCTGTGGAATGCAAAGGGTGTGTGCAGTCAGACTTCATAGTGTTGTAGTTTGTGGCTCAGTTTTAGACGGTGGTGTTTTTAACATCAGGCTCCTGAACTGAACTGAACTGAACTGAGTGTACCTCCTCACCTCATGTTGATATCATTGTTCTGTCTGTGTGAATCCATCTGTTTCTTTGTGTTTGCTTCAGTTTGTGATCGCTTCCTGCATGTCCTGATATCTGTGACGCTGGACCTACTCAGTGTGTGTGTGTGTGTGTGTGTGTGTGTGTATGTGTGTGTGTGTGTGTGGGGGGGGGGGGGGGGGGGGGAGCAATAATTTTCGATTCTTCAGGGATTTTCTGTAAA
Organism: Labroides dimidiatus; assembly: GCA_030710495.1. NCBI lineage: Eukaryota > Metazoa > Chordata > Actinopteri > Labriformes > Labridae > Labroides > Labroides dimidiatus. The sequence goes on from CM061159.1 coordinate 8,159,791, forward strand.
AACTTGAACATTTTGAGTATCCCCATAACGTAACCAAAATGCATGCACATCTTTATGTTAATGTTGACCTGCCAGGTGTCGATGGGTTGCTGTCTGCAGACAGAGGAGCCCCTCCTCTGTATGGCTCTGCTGCAGCTCTGGGGGTCTCTGAAAACAAACTGAGATACAGGCAGAGATAAAAAAAAATATATATTAAGATGAAGAAACAGCATGAAAATGAGAGCACACACTTCTTTCTCTGCCTCCTTTTGTTTTTCTCAAGCTCTCTCACGCACACACACTCACACACAGATGCACACAGCATCCTTCCTCATGTTCATACACACTGACACACAAACAGACTGTCTCTCCCTTCACTCATCGACACACACATGCACACAGTCTCCTTCTTTTTACACACACTCGCACAAACAGTCACACACTTGCACCATCTCACCTTTGCTGTCATACACAGACATACACACTCACACAGTCCCTGTCTCAAAATCATGAACACACTCACAAACACACAATCACCCCCCCCACACACACACACACACATACACACAAACACAAACTCTCTCTCTCTCTTATCAGTGCCACTTTAGATTATAAAAGAGGAAGTTGGAGCCACAGTAGAAAAGAAATAATCTGAGATTAAATTCATAAATCTGTGAGAATAAACTCAGAAATGTTTGTCAGAGGACTCTGTCGTTCATCAGTTTGTAATTTTTTAATCAGATTTAATATTTAAATATAATTATCAGTCCTAAATGACAAAAATCTCTTTATTCTTTAAACTGATTTACTTCTTCAGTCTCACAGATTAACCACTTCTGTCATGAGATTAAACTGGAGTAGTTCTCTCTTCTCTCTCTCTCTCTCTCTGGTGTTGAGCTCTTCTGTTCTCTAAAGACACACAGATCTTCACAGAGTGTGTGAGTGTTTGGTTCTGGACTGAGTGTTTTAGTTCTCTTTGCTCTCAGTGGTCACACATGGTCCTGTTGCTCTCTCCAGAACAGGCCCCCAGCAGTTCAGAGGTCACCCACCAACGGCCAGCCCTCACCCTGCATGACCCCCGCCTTGATGAACGCACCCTGGGTGAGAGAGGGGAGGAGGGTTTCTTTTTCTCACTCCCTTCAAACTGTTTCATCGTAGCCATCCAGCTCGAGTCAGGCTCATATTTCATCCATCATGGTTCGAGGTTGAGTTCATTGTGCTGTGGGTCACACTTTAGGGCCACAACTCAATATTTTCATCTCATTTTTCATTTTGATAAAGTCATGTTACTGGAGAGTGTTCTTTTACTGACTGAGGAGGAGGTTATTAGTCAAAGTCAGAATGCTATGATATGTTTCTATTGGATTAAATATACATATTTCAGATTCTTGTCAGATTAAGGCAGTTTCCTGATGTGTTATAACTCAGAATAAAGCAGAGTGATGTTGATAATCCAGCAGACAGGATGTGGAGGGGCAGCAGGCTGAGCTGCTGTTCTTAAAAATATCTGTCTTTTGAAACCTGCGTTTGAATCTCATCACTTCCTCCTGTCTCGCTTTCCTCGTTCAGCAGTACCACTACCAAGAAGATGACTCTCCTCCTATCGACCAGGGTTTCCCCCGGCTAACCAATGAGGTGCGCGCCCCTGAGCTGGTGCACGTGTCTGAGAAGAACCTCTCTGAGATCGAGAATGTGCACGGCTACGTGTCCCACGCCCACATCTCTCCCCTCAAGGTGAGTGCTCCAACCTGTCTGCCACCAACACCTGCTGGTCTGAAAACCAGATCCTGCCGCTCTCTGCTCCTCTGGCTCTCTCTTTCTGTATCTCTCTCCTCGCTTCTTTATTCAAGCTGGAATATTTTCCATCACTCATTTTGTGTCCTGTGTAGATGACAGCTTACATCATGATGATGAGATTTTACCTTGCTGGGACTGGGAAAGAAAACTTTTAAAACACAGATCACGTATGATTTATTGTTGAAAGGCTATTAGCAGTTATTTAAGAGTTTTTCCTCTTCTTTTGTTTTGTTTCCTTTCACTTCTTTGGCGTGCTTTTTTTGATCCTGATGCTCAAAGAGGTGAACAATAAACTCCGGATGTCACGTTCACCCCCCTCCTTGCCTTCACCATTCCTGGTGTACGTTTCACGTTGCCCATGTTTGCATTGTCTTAACTCAAAGGTGCTCGGGCGTCGTGGTTTTAACCTGTTAACTTTGCTGTTATACAGTGTTGAATAAATACATTAGAGATCCTTTCAGATGGTGGAGTCTGGAGCCTTTTAGAATAAAAAAAATCCACAGCTGTTAAAGTCAGAAGAAGGATTTTAAATATTGTCAGACACTCAAACACACTGAGCCTGTCAGTAACAGACACACACACACCACTCATGTATTTGTTGTTCAGACACATTTGCTGTCAGGATTATTCTTCAGCTGCTCTAGCTTTCAAAAAAATGACACTTTACACCATTAACACCTCAAACATGAGACTATTAATCCCCTTTAAATTCAGCAGGATGTCCCTTTAGCAGGTGTGAGGTCCTGAGTACAAGCTGCAGTATGTTTCGAGTTCAGCTGGCAGATGGAGCTGGAGTGGCTGTGTTGTTATTCAGCATGAAGCCAGCAGAGGGCAGTGTTGGAAATGAAGAGTTTATCTGAGGCAGTTTGAGACCTCTGCTGAGCCGACGGTTGCTCCATGGATTATAAAATCCAGATTTTCTCTTTACTTCAGAAAAAAAGAAGAATGTCCTGCTGCACAATACTAATACTATGCTAATATTCCGGGGGGGGGGGGGGGGGGGGGGGGGGGTGTTAAATCAGTGATGCGATAAAGACATTTGGTGCTATAACACAAAAGATGATGACCGATAAACTGTCCTTTATACAAGAACACATGAAATTCAGTCATGTCTCTTTTAAAAAATACATAATATTAAATATATTTAGAAAGACTATAAACCATCATGGCATTCTGGAGAAAGTTTGTGATACTGGAATAAATTTTAAAAAACTAAGTGATCTCCTGTGAATTTGATCTGATATGTATGAACGCCTGTGTCCTCCAGGTGAATCCAGTAAGAACACATTTAAAATCAAAACAATGACATATAATGTAATGGCTATAACAAAGTTAGCCTTAATGATGAGATTTGAAGTCAAAATTAAAGGAAATTGAGTCATAACTATGAGATATGAGATATGAAGATGAGAGGAGAGGAAGTCTGCTTTATTTTTTTCATAATTTGACCTTTTTTCATTATTATCATAACTTTTTATATAATAATTTCAAAGATGATCTTATGATTATGACTTTTTTTTTTAAATCTCATAATCAGGCTCTTTTCACCTTCATAATTATGGCTTGCTTTCTCACAATTTGACTTCCTCTCTCATAATTATGACTCAGTAACTCATTGTTATGACTCTAGATTTGAGGCATTTTTTCATCCTCCTCATTTAATCATTAAAGCAGACTTCCACTGATGTGCATAGAATAATTCCTCATAGTAAGAGTGTGCAAAGGATACAATATTGATAAAATTAAAGGTGTAAATCGTACTCTGTCATTTTCAGAGGTTATCTCCTCTGTTCTCATGCTCAGCTGAAATAAGTACCCTGAATGGGTAAAAAAAAAACGGCGATACCTCGAGTGGATTCGTTTGTTAAATGTTGTCTTCAGTCACATCAGACTTAATGCTCAGAGTTAACTTTTAAAGAGTGTTTAAATTAGCCAATGCATTAAAGGAGGCAGTCCTCAAACATCATGAGACACAGCACTGCTGTTGTTAAATACTGGATGGTCTTATTTCAGCCTCTGTCCTGAAGTATGAGCAGGTTTTAGTTGCTCTCTGCATCCTTTTGAAAGCTCTGATATTGACCTTTGTCCCCCTCTACTGTCAGGAGCCCTGAGGGCCTGGGCTCTAGCTGGACTCTGGTCTATGTGTCTCACATAGTGATGTATTTTGGTGCAGTGATGTAATCCAGCAGACTGTTTATGGTATCTGACCCATTGCCATACATCATAAAACCAAGGTAATAGAGGTAATGATCCTGTGGAGGACGGCCAAATGTCCGTGTGATGATCTTCAGACTGGTACCTCAGAGTAAAGGAGAGTTTTGTTTTATGCCGAGTGACGTACAGCAGGGAAAGAACGCAGACAAGATGAGACAACTGCTCTCTGAGAGGAAACAAGATATGCTGTCTCTTCCTCTTGATGGGTGTCGATCTTGCATCTACCCCAGCGTCCCATTGTATATGTAGAGTCAAGTCCGTAACAAAGCCTGTGTAGTATCCTCTGAAATGTTTGGAGAGAAGTTTTACTCTGCATAAGATGAGGCATGCACACCCGGTTTTATAAGTGGGTCCAGCTCCTTGACCCACTTATAATGCAGTATCTTGAACAGTTAGAGTATTATACACCAACGAAACATCTTTGAATGTAGAATTAATACAGAACTGTCAGCCTTCTAAAAAGTATGTTCATTGTTATTCACTCAGTTCTTGGTTTGGACTCACTTTTGCATGAGTTCATGCATCACTGCGGTGTGCCATGGAGGAGATCAGCCTGTGGCTCTGCTGCGGTGTTATATAAACTCAGGTTGCTTTGATAGCAGCCTTCAGCGCATCTGTGTTACTGGGTTTCGGTGTCTCTCATCTTCCTCTTGATAATACCTCAGAGACTCTCTATTCAGGGGTTCAGGTCCGGTGAGTTCGATGGCCAAAAAAGCGCAGTAACATCATGGTCATTTAACCATGATGGTTCTTTTGGTTCATTTGGCGTTTTGTACAGGAACCAACTCCTGCTGGAAAATGAAATCAGCTTGAAATGGAGGTTTCATGATGGTGATGTTGTGCTGTTGGAAATATGGCTTGGTCAAGAGTATGGTCTAAATGCTGAGAGAAGAGGTGTAAGTCTTGGATACAAAACGATGGCTCTGAATGTTCCTGCAGATACAGTTGAAGGTATAGTTCACAAGTTTAAAGTTAAGGAAGGCTGGTGGTCAAAAAGCCTCAAGAGATTGCAAAAGACCTGCAGAAGGAACTAGGGTTTCAGTTTGCACTTAAACCTGAAATCTCCAGGGTCCAACTCCAAGACACACACCAGTAAAATAGAATAGAATATATTTTCTTAATCCCTGAAGGAAAAATTCAGGGAGAGTCACAGCTGCAATAAAAGAAAGAGTAAAGTGCAAAAATTCTAATACAACTATACAAATCTAATAATGTAAATGTAACTTAGAAATAAAGAAATGTCCATCAGGGACGATGGCTTGGCCATAATTCTTCTGTCAGCCTCCACCGCCACAGGGTCCAGGACTGAGCTGTCCCTCTTCACCAATTTGTTCAGTCCCGCTCTTCTTTGTCCTGTCTGCTCACAGAGGGTGCAATCCATCCAATGTGGTGTTAGTGTCCGGTGTTATCTCCATTAGCCATGATGCTACTCTACTGTCTGGTATTCCCTCTGGTGCTGTGTTAGCACCGTTAGCTTGTCCATCTTATTGGAGATAGATCTTACATTCCCCATAATGATGGATGGAAGAACAGGTCAGTGTCTCTTCTTTGCTAACACTGCAGCACCAGCATGTTGTCCTCACCTCCTTCTCCTCAGCTTGCAGGGAACATTTGGGCCTAGCACTGGTTAGCATTAACATGCTACGGGCTGCTAATAGCTGATCTAGTGCGTAAACATTATGACCATGGCTACACTTATGGTCCCCGGACAAACACAAGAACAAAAATAGTAAAAACACCACTGCAGATAACCAGTGTGGTGTCCATGGCCAACAAATGGGCCGTAAAAAGTAATGAGAGGCTCAAAAAGTAATTAGAGGCTCAAAAACTAATGAGAGGCTCAAAATACAGAGAACTAAAAAGATAAGAAGAAAAGAAGAAGAAAGAACAACAATGAGAGAGTTGCTTCACATTACTGGCCTACAAACATAAGAAAAGTCAACTACAGTTTGCTTCAAACCAGATAAATAGGCCACTGAAGTTTTGGGATTTTGTTCTGTGGAGTGATGAAACAAAACTGGGACTTTTTGGGACTTTTAATCTGTGGTTTGTCTGAAGGAGGAAGAATGACACACTATGTTGTATATGAGCTCTGTGATGAGATAATGCTCCTCTTGCTAGCGTATCTCCTCATTGTTAAATAAGAAGCTGATGTGATTCATCCCTCCCCATTGTCATCAGTCTGAATCCCTGTGAACGTTTCCTTCTTGTACCCACAGCACACCTGTTGCAGGTAAGTTCCAGAGCTAACACTGTGCCCCTCAGCTAACTAAGGGAGCCAGGTACAAGAATGCATCACTTGCATTTGGACAGATTGGACACACAGTGGGGCAAACATTGTGGATTTTGTCATTTGTCATCATCTTCTTAATGACAACAAAACACAAGCCCGTCAGAATTTCTATCACCAGTGAAGTGTTATAACTCAGTGGAAAATGGGTCATAGGAACATTTATCGATACAACTTTCCTTCACAAATTAACACTGGATCTTGTTTTTCATTTCTTACCTGCAGCCTGCACTGGTTACCCGTTTTGATCTTGCTTACCCGGGTCTGACCTCAGCAAACTACATGGCAAGTTTGATATCATATACTTTGATTTTATCACACTCTCCTGTGTTTTTTTGGGGGGGTGGGAGTTGGGGGGGGGTTAACTCTTTTTCATCAGTATTGGGTCCTTGTACCCAGGACAGACGGTTGATGTCTACTTGGTGCTGCATGCACTTTGTTTGGTGTTGTCTTTAGTCCATTGCCTGAAGAGTTAGTCTTTCCTTGTCCAGTGACTCTCTGCCCTTTTCTAACTCCATGTTTTTTTGTGACCCATGTGCATGCCAGCTAATCTCATGTGCTTGCATTGTTGTTTCTGTGATCTGCTGTTGATCCGTCTCTATTAGTTATCATGTGATTTAAGATAGCTCTTCTAGTACTAAGGGGTATGAGCAGAGGGAAGTTACCTTTGATGCAAGGTAACAGCATGTTTTACTGTGCTCTGTGTTTGTCACCTCTGATGTTGAATGGATCAAACTTGAGTGATCAACGGATTCCAGCAACTCTTGAACTGAAAGGGTTGAAAAAGCAGCTTCAGTACGATACAAGAGATTAAAGGGATGAGTGCACATGTTCAGAGGGACCAAAAACACCTTTGCTACAGTTGTAATGATGATATGTTCCACTTTACTGTACTGTGGAAATAAACGCTGAAGTCACAGCAGGCCCAGAAAAATGAAGAGACAGAAAGTGAGAGACATGCCCACAAGTCATCTGTCATCTCTCAGTAGAAAAGATGAAGTATATCCTCTCTCAGGACAAGTTCACACAATAAATGCTTCATAACCCAGATTTATTCAGGAACACTTAATGACAGAGCCTGAGATTTACTGAACACTTTCCCAAAGACTTTAGAGGACAAAACTTGGAGCCTTTGAAGGTTCATGTTCTTCATCACAGGTCCGTGTAATTTCTTTAGGCTTGTTGCTCCATAATCAAGTTAGTCTATTCAAAGAAAATATGACTCATTCCTGTGGCATTAAAACTTTATTCCACAAGTATTATGACTTTATTCCTGTAGCATTACCACCTTATTCCAGTATAATGTCTTTATTCCTGTAGCACTATGACTTTATTCCAGTATAACCTCTGTATTCCAGTAGTGTTATGACTTAATTTCTGTAGTATTACGACTATTCCACCATTACTTTTTTTTCCAGTGACATTACAATTTTATTCCAGAATATCTTCTGTATTTCAGTGGTATGAAGAGTTCATTCCAGAAGTATTGACTGTCTTTCCAGTACAACTTCTTTATTCCAGTAGTATTACAATCTTATTCCAGTTTAATTATGTATTCCAGTGGCATTTCAACTTTATTCCTGTTAAATTACAATATTCCAGTTTAATTATGTATTACAGTGGCATTACAGTTTTTTCCTCTATAACTTCTTTATTCTAGTGGCATTACAACTTTATTCCTTTAACATTGTTTTTTTGCCTGTTATGACTCTATTCCTGTATTACATTTTACTCCAGTAGGATTACAACTGTATTCTTGTTGCAGTATGACTTTATTATATTCTTTCTTACTGTAATCCTCAGTTCAGTTTCCTGAAGTGTTGGAGAGCCAACCTCTAGAAAAATCAAGAAAAAAAACTTTTGTTGATATTTTTGGATACGTATTCAGGTTGATCTCAAAATATGCACATTTGTGCCAGATAAGGAAGCAATACTGATCAAATTTCTTCTTTCTTCCTTTGCTAAATTGTTCATTCTGACTGATGTTACAAAGCTGCTGCTGATTAAATTATTCTCAACAAATGAGTGAAAGATAAACCCTCAATGAAAACCATTTAAAACACAAGGTTTCAGTTTGGTTCTTTTATAACTCTTAGACGTGTACCTGTGCTTATTATTGATCTGTTCTGTACTCATGTCTTTGTGAGTGTGCTTTTGGTGCAGCGAGAGACCTGAGTCTTAATATGAGTCCTGAGAAGGCAGGCGCGCAAGCAGGACTTCAGAATCCTTGCTCAGCTTATTTATTCCTCTCAGCCTTGGGACTTTTGAATGAAAAATTGCTTTAATATAGCCGGTGTAATTGTAAAAGCAGCAGCCAGGCAAGAGTTATGGTTTGTCTATGGGCAGAGTAAGAGTCCCCCCTCCCTCACTGTGCAAATCAAGCAGCACACATTGGCGTGTGACTCAGGAGGACGGTATTGATCTGTCCTGCTACAGCATTAATCGATCATCTACCTCTTTCCATGGAAATATCTGCTTGTTAAAACACACACATTTTTTGGCAGCAATTACTCCTGTGTCCATGAGGGAGGGGGAGGACTGTTAGTGGTAAACAGCAGTCTAATGACTGCTGCAGCCGCAGGAGCTGGTCACTGCTCGCTCCTGGTGTCAGAGGGAGGTTCAACAGGGAACCTTCGTAGAACAGACTTGATGGCTTTGGGGCAAGCTCCCTGTGGCGATATTTCTTCAGTCTTTGTATTCACTCAGTGGGAGGCTCTGACTCAGATCAGCTTATTGAGCCACGGTGAGCAACATCTGACCAGCAGCAGCCCAACAGTCTGACTGAGCGATGGTTTAGAGTGGGGGTTTCTGCTTTCTCATGTCTGAAACATGGATATAAAGTCACAATGCTGGATGTTTATACTAAATGTGTTTAGATTTTCAAACTACTAGTTTTGAAAGCTTTGCTGCTCTCTGCACTTCTCTGTTAGTACACTGAGAGCTTCACATTCCTTCAGTTTGTACATTTATGCTGATTCTGATGCTGAAACTGAATACTTACAAAGCTGTGCACCACAACACTGTCTGAGAGGGACACAATTTAAGAGAGAGTGTTTTTTTTTTTAAACTATAATCATCTAAAGGTTACATGGAAATTTTTCTTCATCATAGAAAAAAAAGAATAAATATTCATGTTGTCTCTAGAGCAGCACTTACCAGAAGCCTTAATTGGGTGAAAGGAGCTCTGCAGACTTCAGATCATAAAACCCAGACTCATAAAAACATCACACTCACTCACATTCAGGCTGCTCTGAAAAGCCTGCCCCGCCTTGGTGTCTCACTATCTGTCCTTGGAGGGAAAAATGAAAGCTTAAACTGAAAACATTCTCTGTTATGTGACAAACCTTTATAAATGTAAATACATTTCTTGACCTGGGGGTCTTTGCTGATGATCTACCTGCCTTGGCTTTCCAGGTATGTACATGAATATGATGTGAGGTGTGCTCTCCTCACCTCAGGCTTAAGCATTTCACATAAGCTTGTAGAGCAGGGGCCCCTCTGAACAGAGCCAAACTGCTAGATACAGCTTAGTGTGTGTGAATAATTCATCCATGACTGAGTTTTAAATTAAGAGGAATGGACTCAGGAGTTAATATTTTAGTTTTTATTTATTTATTTATTTATTTATTTATTTATTTATTTATTTATTTAGGCCTAGCTATTCAGTTGTGGAGGGCAGATCTTTTCAGCAACACTTTTCTTTGTTCAAGACAACATTTCCCATGATGCTATGCAATGAGGTTATGTATTTATTTGTAGTTATATAGCTATTGTTTGAGACGTGACAACAGTCAGACTTTGTAAACTCAGTTTATTGTGCAGTTTAGTAGTCAGTTGTATGTAGTGTTACTCACAGCCCGGTGCTCTGAGACCATAGACTGTATAATTAATGGACGTAGTCTCTGCCACATTACCTGTCGGTTTCTAAAACAGAGTTTTGAAGCAAATCGGCTGGCAGCGCCATATTGGAATTTTTTTTTATTTTTTTTATTTTTGCTCAATATGTAGGTGTACCCAGTACTTCTGGAGCCAGCCTCAAGCGGACACTCAACAAACTGCAGATTTTAGCACTTTTGCATTGTATCGTATTTACAGACCGGAGGTTGCGGCCTGTCTGCCGCGTGTCTGTAACCTGTAACGTTAGTAAATCCTGGTTATGTCCTACCAGAACTCATCTACCAACTCCAACCTCACCAAAGTATGACTGCTGCATGTGGGTTGGAATGAACATTATCACAAACAGATTAATGCGCATTTTAGCCCGTGCTCTATCCCTCTCCTGTTTAGCTTTTTTCTGCTCTTCTGTCCTTTTTCTTTTTGACAGTCCAGCTCCAGTGTCCACGATTACTAAAAAAATAAATTCAAGAAATCCTTTTCAGCAGTGAAAAATTAAGACTATTCCAGGGTAACTTAGAAAGTTCTCAGAGAGCTTTTAAAGTCTGACAAATTAAAAAAAATCAGGAATAGCAACCATGCTTTTCCAGGTTTAAGCAACAGATCAGTTCAGTTGTACAGCTCATCAGCTCATTTACTTTATAACCTCCCTTACATCACTTATAAGGCCAATTGTGCTCAACTGTCCAAATCTGACATCCTCAGAAAAACTACTAAAGCTTTCAGACATTTTATTGGGTCTTCTTTATCCCATTAATGGAGAGTTCGAGCTCGTGTCAAACAGGTCAAACACAGTCATTCATCATCATCTTCACTCATTCTCTGCTTCTCTTTTCATTATGGTCTCCCAGTATCAATGTATCAATGGGCCTGGTGAAGGTTAACACACTCTTTAGCTTGAGTAATGGCCACTTGTGGTCCTTGACCCTGGGTGCTCACAATACATTAGCTTGAATGGAAGTAGTGAGGAGTCAAAATGTTGCCCTGAGCATCAGTGATCTCTCCCCAAAGCCTGTTCACAAGAAGTTTCCATCACACCCATAGACTGAACATAACGCCACCCTACAAATAAGTCCACAGACTAATCCATCTGAGGGACTTGGTGTGTGCTTTGTTTTGCAGATGAGTAAATCAATGTGAGCATGAATTGTAGCTGATGAAAACTCTCACAGGAGAAAAGTCAGATAAATGGAGTGGCCCCTGTGATGTTGTCTTGATAGAGCCTGAAAGGGTGCAGCACTTAGCAGACGAAGAGGAAATGGAAAGCCATTAAAGGGAAGCTGCTGTTAGTACATCCAGAGTGCTGCTGTGGCTTCTCAGACCATGAGATGGAGCCTGATGCAGCTGAAGGCCCGGACAAGGACCTTTTGGGTCATGATTATTCACTCAGTTTCCCAACAACAGTCATATTGCTTACTGTTATGGATGTTCCGGAAATGTAAAACTTAAAAATAATCCACAGCAACTCATTAATGTGGGAGATCATATTGGAAAGATAAAGATCCACACTCAGAAGGGTTTAGGTTGTGATCTCACAGGAGGAGCATGTATGTGTTGTGTTCTGAACAGTGCACAAAGAGTTCTTTTTAGTTCTGAGAACTACGAGATGGAACCAAATGGTTACTTTGGCACATGCAAAAATAAATAAAGTATATAAAAGTAATTGCACTACACCATCATACCAGTAGAGGGCGATAAGACAACGACAAAGGCCATTCAGAAAAAATAACACCATCGATGGAGACCATCAGTCCAGCACCATCATGTGCAGCACTGCAGTTAGCCTGTTTGCATGTAGGATATTTTTGTTTTGATTGTGTTTTATTGAAAAGCAGATGGATTTGTTGACATTAAAAGGAGTAAAGCTCTAGAGAGTGAGCCGTTTAAAAAGGTCAGAAAAAGGCTTTTCAATAAACAGTATGGACCTGGTAACACTGGTTTATCTCTGGCATCTAAAGCTTGAAGACAGCAGAGATTAACCTGTGTTAGAACTTAAAGAGCGACCCTGTTAATTTATGACTTTCTCAGCTGTCTTCAGATAGCTGACAGAGACACATTCATACTTTCAGGCCCAAAGAGGACCATTTTTAGGAGTTATTAGAGCTGGCTGTCATCTCATTTTGGATGGATGGAGGGAGAAATTTAAACACTCTGGCTGCTCCACCAATCAGAAACTTTCAACTTGCAGGCCCCCACCCCCAAAGGTTCCTGGACCTCTGAAAAGTTCTACTCCCTGCGGTTGAAAAGCAACTCATGTCTCGATGTTTTTTAAAAAATACAATGGAAAGTGTAACTTTGAGTATTTCTGCCTGTATTGTGCGTGTAGAAAAGAGGAGAGTGTCTTTAGTGCCTATTGATCTGTGTTTGTGTGTATGGATAGTTTAATGTGTGCTGGCCTTTGGCTCCTCATTCTGGAAGTCCAGGTCAACAGCCCGGTTCAATATGTCAATCTGGTGCTCTCAGAGTTTAACTTTGTGTGTGTGTGTGTGTGTGTGTGTGTGAGAGAGAGAGAGAGAGATATGTGTTGTATGGAGATAATGTCTGTAGGTTTATGGGTTACTGGCTACTTGAGATTTATTTTTGATAGTTTGTATTATATTTAGGTCATACACACATGTACACATCACATTCACGTGCATCTGTCCGCCCTCTTCTGGATAGAAGGGACACTTTGGTGTTAAATGAATGAGGCACTGTTTACACAAGCATAGTTGTAGGATGAAACACAAAAGAACTGTTGTATTTCAGCCTCTCGTTTACACAGAAACAGCAACCTAAAATGCAAATTTTCTGACATTGACCCTAGAGTAAAAATTTTTGTGAAACGCTGGAGCCACCATTGCCAGCAGGCAAGAGTTTTCAGTGGAAACGCTGACGTCACACTCCACTTTGCACATGTGTATTACACTATCACTGTGGGAACTTTTGATTCCCATGCATGAACTGGACAACAACAACAGTTCAGTAGTGAGCTACCTGGTTGTGCTTATGCTTAATGAATTAATGAATCTGTTCGCTGTTTCCGGCGTAAATGCCGGAGGGTTGAGCGTCTGTGAAAATCTACCAAGCTCCATGTTCATCGCCTTCATTACAAGGACCTCATCCTGGAATTTAACACCATGGTTAAGAATGCAAGAACTTCATATTTTGCCAACTTAATCTCCTCCAACAGATGCAACCCAAAATTCTTAATTTGACACCATGAACAACCTTGTTAATCCTGCACCCCCAGATATTCCAATCTATTCTAACAAGGATTGTAACACCTTTCTCACTTACTTTGTGGATAAGGTCAGAGACGCCAGGGATGGCATCATCCCCCCATCTTCTTCTCCTCTTTCTGATCATCTACCTTGCCCAACAACAATGAGCTCCTTCACCCAGATATCCTTACAGGACCTCTCTGATGTGGTAGATAGCATGAACACCTCCTCAAGCCTGTTAGACGTGGTTCCTACCTCCTTGCTTAAAAAAGTACTTAACTCTGTCGGCCCATGTCTGGTTGATATTATTAATTGCTCGTTGAGCTCTGGTTGTGTCCCAGCTGACTTTAAACAAGCTGTTGTTCAGCCTCTATTAAAGAAATCAAACCTTGATCCCTCTCTACCCAACCACTACAGGCCCATCTCTAAATTGCCTTTCATTTCTAAAATTTTAGAGAAAGTTGTTGCCAAACAGCTCACTGCCGTCCTGGCCTCACATAACATTTCTGACAAATTTCAATCTGGTTTCTGACAAAAGCACTCAACTGAAACGGCCCTTCTAAGGGTATCTAATGATATTATGATGTCCTCTGACAAAGGTGACTGCTCTGTTTTGGTGCTACTAGACCTGAGTTCAGCTTTTGATACAGTCGATCACTGTATCCTTATTGACAGACTGAAGCTGTGGGCGGGTATCTCTGGAGTTGCCCTGGACTGGTTTTCCTCTTATCTCTCTGACAGATCTTTTTCTGTATCACTGGGTCCATACTCATCTGAACCTGCTGCTCTTTCATGTGGTGTCCCCCAAGGTTCTGTTTTAGGTCCTATTTTATTTGCCTTGTATTTGTTGCCCTTGAGTCATATTATCAGCAAATTTAAGGGGGTTTCGTATCATTGCTATGCTGATGACATACAGTTGTATATGTCCTTTAAGCCTGTTGATACAGACAATGTGGTTGTACTGTTGAATTGCTTGACAGCCATTAATGACTGGATGGCTCATAACTTCCTGCAGCTTAATGCCAACAAAACAGAGGTCCTCATCATTGGCTCTGACATTGCAGTTTCTAAGGTTATTCAGTGCATTGGTTCCCTCTCCTCCGCTGTCCAGTCCAAACTCAGAAATCTGGGGGTAATATTTTACCAGTCCATGTCCTTTGATCACCACACTGAACAGTTGTCACGATCCTGCTTCTTCCACCTACGCAATATCGCCAAACTCAGGTCCATCGTGTCACACTCAGAACTGGAAATGATCATTCATGCTTTTGTTTCATCCCACCTGGACTATTGTAATTCACTTTTCACCTGCCTTAGTAAGTCATCCCTCCATCGTCTTCACTTAGTTCAGAACACTGCAGCAAGGATACTGACCAAATCCAGTCGGGTTGCTCACATCACCCCGATCTTATGTTCCCTGCACTGGCTCCCAGTAAAATTCAGAATTGACTTTAAGGTTCTTGTTTATGTATACAAAGCTTTGCATGGGCAGGCTCCTGATTACATTTCTGACCTGCTCCACCCCTACCTTACGAGCAGGCCACTTAGGTCTTCTGAACAGGGCTTGCTGGTTGTTCCCCGAGCCCGCCTAATGACTAAAGGTGATCGAGCCTTTGAAGTGGTGGCAGCAAAATTTTGGAATAATCTGCCAGGTAATATTCGTTCTGCTGTCTCCACCTCCACTTTCAAAAAGCTCCTAAAAACTCATTTGTTTAAACAGGCTTTTAACTCTCTTCTTACTGACTAATGTCTTAATAATGGTATTGTTTTTACTTGTATTGTCTTTTACTCTGTTTTATTGTTTCTTGCTTTATGATGTCATTTTAATAGTTCATGTAAAGCACCTTGTGACTCTGTGCTATGAAAGGTGCTATATTAAATAAAGTTTACTTACTTACTTACTTATGCTGCTGAATCTACCAACTACCATTCGTCAAATATGCTTCTCTTTTACCACTTCTACACTCAGATAAGACGCGTTCAATATATATGCCAGATGATCAGCCTATCTCTTCCTCGGTAGAGGGCTACCAAAAGACTTTACAGTTATATTGCCCGATACAGGTCTGGCACGCATACTACAACGTTTTTAGTTCCTCAGTGTTTCCGAGTGAACACAGATTTTTTTCTCTGTGTTTTTTGGGGTTTTAGAGTGAAACGCTCTGAAATGTTGTCGTGTAAACAGGGCCTAAGTCTTGTCATCAAATTCCACACAGTAAACTTTTAATTCACGTATTAATTTGTTATTACTGTCTGTAGTAGTAAAGTGGAGTGTAATAAAAGAAAGGACTAATAAAACTGTCCATTGAGGCTAAAAGAAATGTAAATAAGACGAAGTAGATCAGAACACCAACAGGTCTCCCTGGAATCATCGACCTCTTCCACCTTTTTGTGAGTGGAATACAAATGCAGCCGGCCGACCTCCTCTACAAGGCCAAGGATGGCTACACACACACACACACACACACACACACACACACACACACACACACACACACACACACACACACACACACACACACACACACACACACACCTGGCAGAAAACCCTGTTTCCTCCTGCTCACCGAGACAACTTGAGTACAGCCCTGGGGATGTCAGGACCCTTTAGTCCAGATGGCCAAGGCCTCCTCCAGCCTGGCCTGACAGCCAATCACTGCTATCCACAGTCAGGGAGGATGTAGCACCAAAACTAAACAACCTTGACACATAAAGCTCCAAGAGGCAGACAAAGATAGACAAAAAAGTACCAACAAGTACATTTCTTTATCACCAGCATATGAGATGGGGCAAAGAGGCTTCAACTCAAAGCGATGATGTGACTGGACGTGAAATCTGAAGATAAAGAGAAAAAAAAAGTTGTTTAGAAGAGATGGAGTTAAAAACTCAAATAATGACATGCAGAGGTTTTACGTATGGCTTAAAAAAATACCAATCTGCTGATTAAAATGATGTTTGAGATATTATTTATAATCACGAGAAAATGATTCATTAAATGTCAAATTTAACAACCTTTTTCCGAGCACATCAACACCTCTACTGTGAACACAATCTCCTGAATTTAAGCCCACCAATTTAGTCTTAAGAAAGGATGATCGCTTAGTAAAGAAACTCACCAAACTACTGCTTCTACATGACTCCTTAAGCCCTCAAGCCTGAAGAAGGATGGGTACCAAGAGCCAGAATATCACAGGGGTCATCAAGTGGGTTCTTCCTGTCACTGGTAGTTCATTAAGTTAGGCCCAGGACACCTTGGAGAGGCTCAACAGTTAGCTCTGAGGTCCCAGATAAACCCTCTTCCATACCAGCTCTCCATCATATCCATCAGTTAAACACCTCAGTTAACTGATCTCAGCCAGTACTGTCACATTCAGACCCAGTACATGTGAGCTCCAGTAATGTGACAACACTGGCACTATACCTATGCTGCCATTGGCTGCCCTCAACCCCTAAACCCAGCAAAGAAAAGAAGCGTCTGTAGTAAGAAGTTAGAAAGAGGAGAGAAGTACTCATCCCTGCTGGACGAAGCTGTGCACTACAAAAACTGAAATATAATCAAGTGATTCTGTCTAAAGGGGGATACACTTATAAGGGTTTTCTAAATCTGAAGAGATTTTTTTTTTTTATCTGTTAGCGAGCCCACACATGAAGATAAAAAAATCAGGCATCGAACTGTTTTGATCGTACGGTGTGTGGTGTGCTCTGATAATGTCAACACAGCTCACCACATAAAATTCTGTCCCATCACCGATCTAGAATCTCGTCTTCCAAGACAGAAATCTCACGTGACCAAACATGATCTAACAAAAATGTAGAAGAAGAAACATAGCAACAGATAGCAACAGCCGCTAAACACAAAATGCAACATGGAAGGGGAAATAATGGTGGTCTTGGGACTATTTTTAATGGAAAATTCCCAAACCAGAAAGAAAAGACTTTCGAAAGAATCCTGGAGACGGCAGGAACACAGACTTTCCGTGTCAGATCACCCATGCTTGTTTCTGTTTACATCTGCTTCCTTATTCCTCAATTAGCCCACTTCCTGATTGGCTATATTCCATTCCACGTCACAACTCATGGAGTCATGACTCAGGAGTCGTTGGCTTTTTCCACACACATGAAGATTTTTGGTCATAAATATTGACTAAGTTTAATATTTACAATTGTCGGCCCTGACTGTTTTACAGCCAATTACTGGGACAAATTCACTCTTAACACACCTCAGACAACAGGATGATCTGATAGGATAATCTTAGAAGACATAAGATAATCAGGCGTTTACCAACCTTGGTTGGAAAGGAGGAAAGTCAGGACAAAACAGCCCAGTAATCTTTATGTGTGTACCACTTAATATGAGACACAGTCACCTGACGAGTCCAGAAAAATGTCTCGTTTCATTATCAAGAGACAAATTTGACACCTGAATTACTTATAATGGGTTAAAAAACCTTTTCCTAATATCAGAAAACTTATCAACTGTCTGATAAGATAACTTAAAGAAAAATAAGACATGAACAGCTGCTTGGATCTAAATTTTTTGTAGTGTGCACTCTGCCTCCTGAGGGTAGAAGAGGAAGAAAAGCAAAGAAATAGGCATGTTGAGAGGTGTTTTCTGTTATTTTGGCCCCCTAGATGTGATATTTCTCCTCATCCAGACCCGATGACTCGTCCTGACTGCTTTGTCTGACATTTTCTTAACCATCTTTAGGAAATTTAGTCCACACACTCCCAAGTCCCTGAGTAGTGAGATAAATGATCAGATTGATAAATGATCGTCTACCTGGTCAGTACCCCTCCTCAGGGGTCCTTACCTGGTCATCTTTAAAAAATTTGCCTCCCTCACATTTCTCGCCTTCACAGACAAACTTAACAGCCCCACTCTCTCCCTGGTGACACCCTGAGTTTAAATTTCGTCTTCTACTTTCAATTCATGCTGCTAAGCTTTTCAACACCTGCCATGTCATGTCTGTACGACCTGACAGACTACACCTTAATGTTGCTGTCAAGGCACAGAGAGGGCATGAGGGGTCCCCGCGACCCAACGTTTAGGTTCTGTGGTGATGGTATCACATCACGTTACCTCCAGCAGGAATCTGGAGCACCACAGATCCTTCCAGCTAAGCTTCCTCCTTCCTGCACTCTAAATTCAGCCGTCAAACCAACTTAAGGCTAAAATCATCCCTCCTCAAAGGATCTTTTGTTTTAACCCCCTGGTGTCGCCTTGACGTGTGATGACGTGTCTTTGATAAAATGTTCCAGTGTGCGATACGGTGAAAACAACCACAGGGAAGAAACAAATACTCACCCTCTCCCCTGTGATTCCTTTTAGGAATCACCTTAAAGACATTTAGTGTGAAGTTGTGACGAGTGCAGAGCTGCTGACGTCTTCTTTCCCTCAGCACTGAGAGACTGAAGAGAACTGTGTTTGTTCTGTGAGATCAAGTCAGAGGGGGAGAGAAGAGGATTAGAGTCACTGAAGTTTCAGTCAGCAAAGAAAAGTAAATCCTGACTTATTTCGGAAGACTTCTTTTTCTTGCCTAGTAACCTCCAAGAAAACTGACTTCAGTGTCCCTGAGCTTCTTCCATATAGACCTCTTTACAAACTAATTCACTATAAAGGACCTTCTGAAGCATATGCACACGCTGAGCTCCATTTATTTAGACGAGTTAGTGTTTTTTAAGCTCTGAATAAAACTGTAAGCAGCATGAAAGTATTTGGTTGTTCTGTGGTCGGTTGTCAGAAATGATTCTCCTCTGTTCACTCAATTTCTACTAAACTCTGATCATGACTGTTACTGAGCAACCAGACATTTGGAGTTTAGAGTGACCATTGCTAACTGGAGACCTTAACATCTGTATCAACCTCAGTTCATCAGGTTTGACTGTAAATAAGTAACATGAACTGATGAACGTCTGAATCCAGTTTTTACTTTTTGTAGTTCATGAAAAAGTTTGGAGCCAAGGTTTTGACCAAATACGAACCTTGAACTCTATCTGTAGTGTAAATAATAAGAGGAAGTTTAAATTATGATTAACCCCTTCACCTTCTCCCCAGAAATTTTGGTAAAATTCATACCCAAATTAAAATAGATGCTGTACCTCAACCCTCTTGAGTTCATACAAAATTTGGTGTCTGTAAAGGTAAGACTCTGAACATTTAACCTCAGCAGTCAAACTTACTGTAACTGTAAATATGCATTTATTGACCTAAGAACACAGAAATGGATTTTTTTCTTTCTTGTCCTCACCTGGATTTTGTTTGATTAGTTCATTTATTCATTTTTATGTAGCGGCACATGGGAAGATGACGTATGGGATCTAACTCTTGGGGATGTTAATGGCTCTGGAGAGACCATAGATCAACACAGTTGGTGGAATGAGGTGTCAGTCAAAAGGAAATTGATATTTTAATCACCTTGTAGAATCTTCATGGCTCTGTATTTGTATGTGTCTAAGTCAAAACGGCCAGTGAGTAGTCGGGTTAACAGAAACAGATTTCATCCATCCAGCTATCTTCTCTATGGCTTACCCTGTTCAGGAAAAGCTGTAGAGGGTGTCTGGAGCCTATCCAAGCTGTCTTAGGATGAGAGGCGGGGTACACCCTGGACTGGTCTCCAGTCAATCACAGGGCTGACACACAGAGACAGACAACCTTTCCCGGTATGGGCAATTTAGAATCACCAAATCATCAGACCTAGTGAGCGTGTTTCTGGATTGTGTGAGGCAGCTGGAGTACCCACACATTAAGAGAAACCACACATCCACAAGGAGAACAGACAAACTCCACACGGAAAGGCACACCTTGCCTGAATGGGGATTCAAACTAGCGACCTTCTTGCTGTGCAGCAGCAGCGCTAACAGCTGTGCCACCATGCAGCCTACAGGTTTTATGTTCACAGTAAAACTACAGTACATTACCAAACTATAAGTTATGATAATTATCAATCTTATATTCTGATATATTTGGAGCAGTTCTCTGTCTGGACGGGGTTTTCCTTTATTATGACTCAGGTCTTGGACTCAGCGGTTTTTGTGCTCGTCTTTGGTTTGAAAAGGTTTCTGGTTTATTGACACAAGTCTTTGGATCGATATTTGAGTCTGTAAATGTCCACTGATAATTTAGTCACAAGCATCGAGTGACTTGTGTATTTAAACTCCTCCTGAATTTCACCACCAAAAATATCTGTCCTCTGAATATCTGTCCATATGCTGATGTCTTCCATCCACTCACTGGTTTCACATAGATCTGGGAGTCATTGAGCATTACCATAAACGTGAGTTTGTAGCTCGTCAAACTATAATGCCCTGTAGCTGCTCCGTTGCCAAAATGTGTGTGTGTGTATATGTAACTGTTCACACACAGTACAGGGGCCATAGTCATCTCTACTGTAGGGTGTTGTCTATCACAGCCTTTTGCTGTAGCTGCTGAGAGCTGTGCTATAAGATGCAGGACAGGATGAACCGGGCTGACGGACAAACAAAACCACCTCCTCCTCCCCATCCGGTGGTTCATCATTGTTCAGCTGCTGTCGTCTTTCCCGGCAATTAGCCTGCAGCCAGGCTGTGAGAGGAACAGCACACATATTCGATGCTGGAGGACAGACTGTCTTCTGGTCTGTGTTATGTTTGTTATATACAGTAACCAATCGATTGAATTAGTGAACTGTGGAGCGCCTTGTTTTTAGAGTTGATGCATGGTGCAGCAGTTTTTAACACCATCCTTTGAGGGCTGTAAAATCAGCAGTATATTCATTTGAAGGCGTCTGTAGCTCCTGATGTTGTCAGTTTGACATATTCCCTCACCTGAAGCCTCAGACCGACTGTTCGTTACGGGATGCAGTTACATTCAGCTGCTGCAGAGTTGCATCAATGTAAAATCTTTAAAGGATTACAAAAAGTGTGAGAATAAAATGTTGACGTTTCACTGAGATTTCCTGTTTGCTCCTTATTGGCTGGCAGGGAAAGTGTCTGCTTGCGTAGGTATAGTGAAAGCAAATCGTCATCCCCCACACCCCCTCCTCTGGAAACCTCTCAGCAGGTTTCAATTGGTGCTTGAGAATCTGTTTCCACGTGGAACGCAGTCGTCCCTCCTTCCTTTCTATCCCCTCGCCTCTCTTCCCCTCTGTCCCCTCTCTCTCTTTCCCTTTGCTTTTAACAAAGACCTCACTCTCCCTCCCTCAGCACCATCCTGTCTTTCCTCCACCCCTCCCTCTCTCTTTTTGCTCTCGTCCGTGCACTACAGTCACTGATAAGAAGCACTCTGTCCAGATGGGCAGCGTGTAGAGCCGCTGGGGTTGTGACTACAGACCACAGAGAATCATTATTCCACCTGTCGCGATGTTCGCCTCTATTTGGTACGCCAAGAAGCTAGGGAGACGACTTGTGCAGAACAGCCGAAAGGCTAAGATGCTGAAAGAGAAGGTAAGTTCAGCACTGTGCATGATTTACTGACAGGGTTTGGGTTCCTGATAATGAAAACTAATCTCACACACAGTCATAAGTGATGTCATTTTGTAGAGTCGGGATGTTTCCTTAAGGAGGAACCTGCAGGAAGAAGTGCTCCTTCAGAGGACCTGTTGATTTAAAGAGTCTCTGTTTGTGATGTGGCTCCAGAAAATAACTGACTTTGCTCATCGGAGGAAGAGAATGAGAAACAACAAACTCTGAACCTGCCGCCAGAGACACCACATCTTGTATTTTGTTTATGTTCAGGGGGTTTCTGTATCACATCTCTCTGAGAAACAGGATGCTTAATGTTCCCCTGCTCTGTTCCTTTACTCATTTGTCATCTGAAAGGAGCAGGCGCAGCGCCTGCAGGAGAGAACTACTGATGTTTCTGAATGTAGATTTGATAACTTCTGCATGCAGAGGTGGAGCCGAGGGCTGGAGGTGACGGTCAGCTCAGTAAAACAAACTGAAGTTATTCTCATGACTCCCCTAGGCGTTCCTTTCAGCACCACAAGAAAGTCAAATCTAAAACCTGACTCATGTTTGGTGATGAAAATGGGCTGAAATTTGTGTCACTAGGAACTACATTTGAGTGATCGTATTAGTATAAACAAGATCTGAAACTGAATTTAATGTTTTGAAATTTATTTGCTTTAAAAGTGTTTTTAACCTACTTAAAAATTAAACTCTCTGTATTCATTAAATAAAATGCAGTGTGAGGACTTTCTAAGTGGTCTTGAAAAAGTCTCACTTCTAGATACCTGGTTGATCGTAATCCACATCTTAAAATGAGATTATTATCACCACAATAGGTTATCACTAAATGCTATTTGTGAGCTTCCCAATCAGGTTGGACAGAACCAGATTGATTTACTGCACACTGAAGTCTTTATGACAACACCACGTTGGCTGACAAAGTTTAGTAGTGAGAAGAGAGATCTGTGTTTTTTTCTCTGCTGAAAACGATTTCTGTGATTAATTTAGTAGTGATGGCTGACACTGGAGCCGAACAGTTTGACAGAATAAGGACGTCAGAGCAGAAAAAAAGCTGTTGTTCAATGTTTATTCCATCCCACGTGCAGCAGTTATTTTGTTCTGTTCAAACCTTATAGTCTGTCAATAAAATGAAGAGTGAGGTTACGTTAGCTCTTCTTTGCAGATAAGCAGGACTCAAGGATTTGCTAAAGTAACACATTAGCCTACGGATACATCTCAGAGTACCGGGCTGTGAGAGGCACATAAAAGCCGGCTACTAAACTACGCTACAAACTGACAAAGTTTGCTTGTTGTCAAGTTTCAAACAACAGTGCTGTGCAACTGTTGATAAATACCTTATCTCATTGCATTGTGTCCTGTAAAAAGCTGTCTTGAACAAAGAAAAGTAGTGTTAAAAAGATGATCTGATCTCCATTCATTTCAAAAACAAACACACGCCTTGTTAAAAAGCACATCATCACGACAATGTGCGTATGATTCCAGCCAAAAGGTGTCGCTGCAATCCTCTTCAAACAGATAGTCCTCACAGTGTGTTTAATTTCATTCATTCATTTATTCATTCATTCATTCATCTTCTGTACCTCTTGTCCTGTTCAGGGTCGCGGTTGGCTGGAGCCTATCCCAGCTGTCGTAGGGCGAGAGAAAGGGTACACCCTGGAAAAGTTACTGAATAATCAGGTTTACCTGAAACTTAAGTTTTTGTGGACGTATAGAGGATTTCTGTGACTCTGTGCTTGATTACTCTTTCACAGAGATGTAGATGACACAATGCCGAGTCATGCTGGACTGAAATTGATTTTTGTACTCTAAAATTTAAGGAATAAAGGGAGTTAAATGTTCAAGTAAGTTAAATCTAATGTCAAGGCAGAAGAAAAAGTAAGTTTTAAAACATGAAATTCAATTTCAAATTCAATAAAATAATACAAATTCAGTTTCAGTGGCACAAATCTCAGCCCACAGATGAATCATCCTGTCTCTGCACCCATCAAGCCGAATTACCACCAGTCTTAATACAGTATTTGCATTAAGATAAACTGACTTACTGACGACATTCAAATTATCCAATGAATGAAACTTTTTTGTGTAAGGGACGGAGCTTAAAATATCCACTGAGTTACCTGAAGGTGGCAGAAAGAAAAACTCCCCTGATAATGCTGCCAATGCCGGACTCACACCAGATCTGTCCACTCTGTAACAGTTCAGCTTCCTCATCCGTCAATACATACTTTACTGCAAGAGACATGTGACCCATGGTTTCCCGCACTTCCCCTTATTCTCCTGAGACTCTCCATGTTGTCTTCATTGGGCTGTTAAAGCTCAAACCTGTTGACGTCTGGCCAGGCTTCGATCAGTACTGCATATTTTATTTTGAAAGTCACCAGGATGTTTTTATTTGGTTCAGTGGCTGACTTCCTGTCCCCTCTGATCTGCTCTGTGTGAATTGATGCGTCGTTGCTCCAGAGGCTAAAACGTCTCTTCAACAGTAAAAATAGAAGTCTTGCATATCTGATCCAGAGGGCTGTGACTCTGAATCAGTAATTAACTCCTTTGTGAGCTGCATTTGAAACTCAAACCAACAAACAAAGCTGTGAAAGCCTGATTAGTATCTGAGTTTAAACCCTGGCTGTGTCATACATTATAGAGCAGCTTGGTCAGATTAAGTCAACAAGTGAATAGTGATCAATAAAGAGGTTCATAGTAAAAAAAAAAAAAAAGTAAAGAAGTTTCTAAAAATGTGGAGATGTGACGCTGTCTGAAACCTTACTGCTGATTGATGACGTGGTTGCACACTCCTGTTGATCGTTACTCCTCTCTCTCTGCTGATCCAGGAGTCAAGTTTTCACCGTCCGCTTCTAAAGGCGCTCTTTCTTTGTGATGGACACGTGTTCTTTTGCTGCTTTTGTTCAGCAAACCTGACAGCCTAACATCGTTCAGGTCCTGCTGTCTTCTCTGTACTGCTGTGTTGCTGTGACGTAGAATGTCACTGCACCGTCACCAAAGAATGCAGGCCTTAAAAAAGAGCAGACCTTGAATAGACGGATACACTTTTCTACCTTCATTTTGAGGGAAATTAAAGCATTCAGATGTTAATAGTTATTTTCTATTAACTGCTCAGACTACAAACAGCAGTGGCAGGAGCTTCTTTTTTAACCTCGAGTAAGTTGGCTGTACCTGAGACCTCATATGAGTCAAACAAACTAGACTTTGGGGCAGATTACAGTTTGTGTGAGTCACACCTGAGACCACTCTACAAAACTAACTGAGTCTGTTATCAGGCTGCTGAAGTTAACTCTCAGATCTTATTGAGCGTGTCCATAAAACAAGCTTCAGATCCCTGTGATCACATGACCTCAATGCAGGGATCAGAGAGAGAAGCTTCATTTTTCAGATAAAGCTAACAACCCCACGACCATCAGGACAGCAGTGAAGGAACACTTCAACAGCAGGGTGAGAGGATTCACAGAGAGGCAAGAGCCACATCAGTGGCTTGCTGGAAAATACAGAGTAGAGGCCTCAGACAGAGACTAACATGAGCCCCTTTTATGCACTCAAGCCCTTTATTTCCAATACTTGTAGAAATAATAATTATGTACATGAATGAAATGTATACTCAAGATGTACACTTGCTATCGTCAAACATTTCTTGATAAAAGTTTGAACATAGGCAACATGCATTTACTCTACCATCAGTCTAAGTGTTACTCCCTGAGTTCACACAGTGTCGTGTCTTCACTGTTTACCTCATCAATGTCTGCTGCTCTTGACTTTCCAATCCTAGCGCAGCCTTAACACAGTAACACTGAAGAGAAATTGTCAGACCTCGTCTGATTTTAAGATCGGTTACCTCAGGGTCTGTTGTCCTTTAACAAGATGAGGGTACTGAGTAGAGTTTTTTTCCCACAATGGCATAAACTGTGAAAATCTCAACCTTCCTCCAACTGTAATGATGCATTTATTTAAGCTCATAAATCAGTGTTTCTGTCTTAAAACGTGGACCAGTCACGATCTTTGGGGTGCAAGCTGGGGTGTCAGAGCACTTTTCAGGGGTCACATTTGCAGCTCAAAGAACTCCTCATTGAAAATTCATTATTATTTTACTTGGAGCACTGGGTTCAGAGCCTCTGTGGGACCCCCTCGAAAACAAGATGCTGCATCTCAAGGGGCAATCCTAAATAATTTGAATTGAAATAGTTTCACTAACAGTTGAGCTGCAGATCTTAATTTTGTCATCAGAGGAGTGGAGAGACAAAACAGCCTCAATACGGCTTTTCCCACTGTTTTCTGGAACCTTCATCTTTGGGTAGAAAAGCTGTGACTCTCCTTCAAAGCTCAAAGAACACTTTTGAGTTACCAGCTGAGACCCACTGAATCATAAATCTTTTTTAGCTCAGCAGTAAAATGGCCTTTGAGCTTCCAGTCAGGTGTGTCTTTGGCCTAATAGGATGGCTGAATCTCAGGGTCAGGTCAGGCCAGGTCTTGCAAGATCCTCAAAATGATCTGTTAATAGAAGTTGGTAAACATGTCTGATGATTAATCCAACATCTCCGGTTTAGTATAGACAGAAACTGAAATATAAACACTCATGAGTCACTTTGCCTAGTACCAGTTTGGATCCCTTTTGTCTTCAAACTGTTTTACTTTTTGGTGGCATACGTAGATTCAACAAGGTGTAAACTGTAGCCTCATTTTCCTGTTCTCAGCCAACAGAAGGGTCACCCAGTGTGGTCTTCTGCTGCTCTAGCCTGTCTGCTTAAAGATTGAACGTTTTGTGTGTTCAGAGACGGTCTTCTGCAGACCTTGGTTGTACAATATGTATCCTGTGTGTGTCATTTTTCCCATACATATATCAGCCAATATACTGGTTATCAGCCAAAATATCAGATATCACTTTTTTAGTCCTCAATATCCATATCAGCCCCAAAAATTTCAAATTGGTCAGACTCTAAAGAAGATATCAAATAAAATAGTATAATTAGTGTAACCTATATGAAATATATGTGCAGGACTATTTAACTACAAGAAGTATGATGTAAAGATTCCAATGTAGGATTCATGTCTGGTGTTAGCTCCGTTAGCCATGTCTCTGTGAATAGCTTGATGCTGCTCTGCCCTCTGGTATTCTCTCTGGTGCAGGGTTAGCACTGCTAGCTTGTCCATCTTATTGAAGATAGATCTTACGTTCCCCATACCGATGGATAGAAGGTTGATGTCATCCCTTCTTAGCTCACACTGCAGCGCCAGCATGTTGTCCTTACCCCCATCTCCTCTGCTTATGGGGGAACATCAGGCCTAGCACTGATTAGCATCAACATGCTGTGAGCTGTTAACAGCTGATCTCATGTGTAAACAAAAAGACCATAGTTACTCATAAGATCCCCAGACACATGGGAACAAAAATAGTAAAAACACCACTGCAGATGTAACCAGTTTGGTGACCATGGCCAACAAATTAGACATAAAACATAGTTACATACTCCAAATGCAAAAAGAACTAAAAATAGGATGCAATAGTAGAAAAAAGAACAACGAAGAGAGAGAGTTACTACAACGAGAGGCACTTAGCAATGAACGTTGTGTGTATAAATCCCAGGAGATCACAACATATTCAAAGTCTCTTAAATCCCCTTTCTTCTCTGTTCTGATGCTCAGTTAAAATGTCAGCAGCTCATCTTCACCATTACTACATGACTAAACGGTTTGAATTGCTGCCCTGTGATTGACTGATTGGATATTTGTGTTAATGAGCAGATGAACAGGTGTTCCTCATAAAGTGGATGCTGAGTGGATATCTGTCCTTCTCTTTGTTTCAGGTTCTGCACTGGTATGAGACAGTGTATAAGAGGCAGAGGTATCACAGATTCTCTGTATATTTTTCGTGTAAGGACAGTGCTGACTCACATTTATAAAGGGCACAGAGTTTTGCTTATCAGCTGATACCTATGAGGAGCACAGATAGTGGCTCCAGAGTGTTATCACTCTGTTATTTTAGTCTTTTTGTATAACATTCAGGGAATGGTTCTACTACTTTAGCTATCAGTTGCGGTAACAAGTAATAATGCTTTCCTTATAACATTTCAGTCTCACGATACTGTTGAGCACAGCAATAGGGTTTCATTCCACTGCTTAAAGAGGGGCTTTAAGATCTGTATCAGACTTCCTGAAATGATGATGAAGTCATCACATAAGTATCTCCTCACTGGTTCAGGACATGTTGAAAGGGAGGCCTGCAACACCAAGGTCTCCCTTGATAGGCCTCCAGAGGGCTGGCCAATCAGAGGGAAGGGGGTTTGTAGAGCAGGGAACCTTGTAGAGACAGCAGCTAGACTGAAGCAGTGAAAGTGAGAAAAATACTTTTTTTATTTTTTAGATTTAAATCAAGTGAAGCTGCTGTGGGAGCACCGGGTAGGCAGAATAAAGATGAGAAAAAAAGAACAATACTCCGTCTTTTAACCATCATTTTTCTGATGTATTGTCCGTCTCATTTGATGTACTCACCCATCATTTTTTTCCCCTTGAGTGTGATGTCACACCCTCCCTCCCTTGTGGTTCAGTACTAAAAGCAGTATCAACAGCGATTATTTCCTGGCTCTGTACGTAATCTGTGACGCCCTGAAGTGTGTTTGCCAAGGCCACATTTCACATGAACAAAAGGCAATGTGCTGCTTAGCAACCAGTGTGTTGGGGTGTGTGTATGTGTGTGTGTGTGGTGTGTGTGTGTGGTACAGCTGTGGTAGATGCTGATTAGACGCCCAGTATGAGGGTTGGAGTAGGTCAGTAATGGATCTGATGCATTGAAATGATGAATTTGAAACAGCAGAGCTTTAGCAGACTGATGTTTCCCTTTAGGGACAAGAACACAGTGAACAGTCTGACTTTTTACTCCTCGTTCAGACGTGGAGGTTGGCTAAATGCATCAAACAGTTTTGAATCTTATTGACTGATTTAGAGTTCTATGACATGTTTTTTCTCATCCCGCGAGCTTGATTTACTCCTTTATTTTTAAAATACCTTCATTTAGCTTGAAAACTTTACAGATGAACGCTTCCTCCTGTGACCACTTGAATCCAGTAATGATCTGTTTTAACACAGAAATAAGACCTTTTTCTTAGCTTAAGAAACATCTCTGTTACCCTCTGTGTTTTGCTGTCTGCTCAGTATCTGTCACTCTGATTTAAGGCATACAACATCTGACAAAGCTATCTCTCCAGTCGACAGTAAGGTCATAAACATGTGATCAAACAGGCTCTAGATGTGGTGATAGCCATGGACATGGACGCATTTGTTTTCTGTGGTGCGTACAGACAGGAAGACTCAAGCAAGGTTTTCCTTCCTCCATATTTGTTTCCAATTATTGACCTCTAAGGTGAAAACTGGACGTAGCATAATGTTAAATGCGGTAAACTTTCTTGCCATGTGTGAACCAACACTACCTGAACATACAGTTAAATATTACCCTTACTGAAAGGTGAGCGTCTTAGTCTCATGAGATCGAGGATGCTTCCTACAGTCGAATTAAACACATCAAGACCTGGATCAGACCCTTGAAACTGATGACATAATGACATTTTTATCTAGCCAGGGTACCCTGGATCAGTGCACTCAGATCTGTGACATAAAAATTGGTAACCACCACTGACCCGCATGCTCAGTTGAACATTAATGGCGTCACACACAGAATGGTGTTTAGGGAAATGAACATGGCAGCAGCCAGGCCAGTAGTCTCATTTAAGGTCTTGTGGTAAAAACAGTGTGTGGCGGCAGCCAGCAAATTTGAGCCTCCATTTTTGTCTGTGACGCAGACACTCCAGAATGACATCAAAGTAGTGCTGGGCGATATGGCCTTTTTTTTTTTTGCCTAATTACATGCATAAAACTGAACCAGACCAAAATGATTAACATTATAAACCAGAAAGTTTATTTAACAATTCTAAAAATCACTAAGAAATTTACTAAATTTACTGCTACTTAATTCAATAACTTTTCCAGGTATTAAAAAAAATATAATAATCTCAGAATAAAAGAAGCCACTGCAGCAGACAGGGTAGGGGGCCTTACTCACAATATTTCAAACTGATCATCTGTGCAAAACAACACCTGAAGGTATGCTCTTCTATATTAACCAAACTTATAAATGAAGTAAAATAATCAGTATTAAACTAAAATAAAAAAGAGCAGTACAAAAACAGTATATTATTAGAAAACTTCAATTAAATGCAAGAATAAGTTAAGAACAGAGAATTCCATAATATGATATGGCTTGCAAAACATTAGAGCTTGGGTGTTCTTTAGTTTTCAAAAATTAGTGCAAAATTAACAGCTTATTGGGCCATGCTTGTGGCAGGGACACAGAGTTATTGTTTTTCCTTGTTACTGAAGTCAGGGTAGTTGGCCTCAAGATCTTTCCAGTGGATCTGTGTCACTTTCAGGTTTTATTCTGTGTAGGCAGCCTCACAGTTCTTCCTCAATCAGCTCTCTATGTGTCTTGGTGTGTGGCTTTGCTGGCTGCTTGAAGAAGCTTCCAAGGCTTCGCTTCTCCCGTTTAGCTGCTGGGGTTGCTTCTTCTGTGGTGGCAGCTGCATCACACTGTGATGTGGTGGCCAGTTCATGGAGCAAAGCGTCTGCCTCTGAGATAACTCTCTCTTTCTGTTCCTCAGTTTTGCACTCTGGGACAAATGTGCTTCTGAATCAGGGATATATGAATGAGGCTGTATTTCTGTCTGCAGAGAGGACCTGTGTGATCACCTTCTCTTGCTGCAGCACTCTCTGTATCATTTTGGCCCCTGACCCCCATCTGAGGTAGAATTAGATCCTTCTGAGCTGCAGCCAAATCTCTTCTGCTCTTCCAGCGAAGTGAGAAATTAGCAACCAACTTTTTGCACACACTAACGACCCTCTCAAACCAAGGATCCTGCATGCTCTGCTCTGGATAAAGAAACACAATTTGAAACACATTTAGTTAAACACAACCAGAGTACAAATGTGTCTGAACACTGGGATTAAAGTTTAGGTCATTCTAAATTATTGTCTATATACTATCTCAACAGTTCCTTTTGTTTTCCCATTTTAATTTTCACTGTGTTTATTTTGTGAGGTTTTAATGATGGATTATATATATACAATACTAAAATAAAATGATATTAACAAAGCATGAACAAGACTTGCTATAATACACATAAGAGTTAAGATAATTATGTAGATGTCTGTTTACAGTTTTGCTTGTGTGGTTTTGTTGGTGAGTGAGAGTTCCAATGGCAAGATGCAGCCTGTGCCCAAAACATTGTAGTCTTTACCATCTGTTTATGGCAACTGCCTTGTCAACATTGCTGCCATTACCTGTGGTGATGCAGACCTGATCCTCCCGGTTCAGCTTCCAAGAATTTAAAGCATCTTTAAGGTCCGTGTAAAGCAGAAATAAATTTGTGTTTGTTTGAGTTTGTCAAACCACAGAAACGTGTCATTGACCACTGAGCAGAATTTGAAAGATTAAAAACAATGCTGAGTATATAAAATTTGGTCTCAAAATCATGGAAAAAAAAAAACAGTTAGAGATGCTGGAGCCACGCCCACACATGGGATGGGAGCCGCCTCCATGTACTCTACAAAGACGTTACCTACAGTAACAATGGAAGCTAGCACCATCAGAGCCAGAAACTGACTCTGAGTCAGACACTGATAGAGCTCAGCCTCGTTCCTCACAGTCTCCATCAGAATGATCATTTATTTCTCCATTTATCACATTTAGCAACATGTTACGTTACAGTGTAGCCAAATACAGTTAGGCTATCAGTTCACCCGTTTCTTCAGAAGCCTGTGGGTGTTGCTATGACAGATAAATACTTCTGCTGGTGGTTTCCAGTTACCTTCCAACTATATGGGTGACCGGCAGTAGCAATGGGCGGGGTTATGCTAATAATGGCTCTGTGACGTAACTCGGCTATGATTTCTGACCCGCCCATTAAATCCTGAACACAGAAATCTTTGCACAGTTTGTGAGTTTTAAGGAAATACATTTGCGACCGATTTATTGTGTTAAGAAGAAAAAGGCTGATTTAGCTTTACACAGACTTTAAGTCCTCGCACAATTGTCTCATTTTAGAATCTCTCAGTTAAAGGCTGTTCCACTAACATTTAGTGCTCATGCGTGTTGGAGAGCTGATGTTTTAGAAACAACACGACAAAAGTGAAAATAAGGGGTGAGTCTAAAATTGGACCAGAGCGATCAGGTTGTGTTATAATCAGAAAGGTTGACAAAGCACCGCTGGAAGGAAACCAGAGTTCAGCCAATGAATGAGTCATGAAGCAAAGGATGACATGGTGAGGTCAAGCAGGCTTCTGTTTTTGTCCTCTTTGAATCACACCACAGGTGATGTCTGTGTTTTAGGAGGCGAGGAAGAGTCCAGATCGAAGAAAGAGCCAGATGATGTCACTCAGTTTACTGGTTTGTTTCTAACAACAGGGCTTCTCATTTATGAGCTATTTGAGGCGAGGCAGAGAGATTTGGTTTGCTTTTACACTCTAGCTGAGGCTGTCGCATTAACCAGTATAAAGGATAGAGGAAAACAAGCAGCAGGGACAACAAAAGAAGAAAACAGGTTGTCAGCTGGCCTTTACAGCAGTGTGCGACTTTTACGGTGTCACAAACCATGTTGGGTCTCTGTGGGACAGTTAAAAACACATCACAGCTAACATTTTGCAGGTTTGGTTGTATTAGGCATACAGAAGCAGCGACCAGTCAGCACAGAGACTGTTGTGGCTGTTCGTACTCTGGTGGCCTTCTTTTGTCATTTTGTGACCATGTGACTGGGATTCATCCAGGGCTACCTGACTCTCCACGTCAAACAGGAGCTTGTTCTCCAAACACCCCAAATTAATCTGTCTCCACAGCTGTCCACAGCAAACTCTGCTGTGCTTCAGAGGATCATCCAGGCTCACAGAGAGCCTCACAGCTGCTGGATGATCGTCTGCCGACAGAGATAGCGTCATGTTAAACCAAAACAACAGATGAACGAGCAAACAAAGGAACAGGACGGACACAGAACACACTGAATACAGGAAATGCGTACTGATAACTGTTTTAACTGTTTCGGTTTTTAAAGCTGTACATCCTACATGTTCCTGTTAGCAGACAATAAGATGTACTTTAATCCAAGCGTAGGATGAGCAGGTGAGGGGAGCATTAATGACTTGGAGGTGGTGGAGCAGAGAGCTTCTTCCCCCTCATCTCATGCCCACATATGAAGTTTTCATTTCTCCTTTAACTCATGGTGTGTGTGTGTGTGTGTGTGAGTAGTTCACGCAGAGGCACACATGCTCTATCATTTTTAGTCTTTTATTCCCCTACAGGTGCTCTTCTTTCAGCATGTTCCTCTTGAAATTGGTGAGAAAGTAGAAAAGTCAGTACACTCAATATCCCTGACCGTCTTTTACTCGGGGCAGAGTCGTGTACTGAACTGCCACAGACTAATTTCTATGCTCCTGACTGTATATGTCCTTGAATAGAATCAAGCAGTCTGTTTTGTTGTGGTGATAGTTTTTGGCCTGCCTGCATACAGCCTTTGTCCAAGATTCACACAGTCTTTATTTTCCTGCAGCCTTCAGAGTTATTCAGTTCAGTCAGTCAGGAACACTCTAGTCAGAGATTTAACCATTATTGCTGATATGGGTAAAAACAGACTTAGCGCTGCAATGATTAGTTGATGTTATAGATTACGTTAACTATAAAATTTAATTGACCCAGAATTTTAACAGTCACTGTGTTGTTGTTTTTTTTGTTGTTATCATGCGGTGAAATCAAACACCAGGTGGTAAATGTTCATCTGTAACTTCAGTTCATTGCATGAGGTGCTGTGTTATTGGATAATTGTATAGAAAAAGATCCCTAAATTCATACATGAAGTATATTGATGAAGAAATATCTCTGCGGCCCTGATGGCCCTGCACGCTGGCAGAGGCTCTGCGGCTCCAGCTTGGACAGCCTGACAGCTCCAGGTGTTCAGCGCCTGATAATGTGGTTTAGAGAAGTACAAGTTTGCCAGCGTCTTCTTCGCCCTCTGTTGTAGACAGTTTTTCAGGATTTGAGTCACAAACTAGTGTCAAAACACCTGTAACTTTTTTAAAAGTGAGGACATTTATCTGCTCATTTAAGCTCACACTGCACAGGTGTGGTACCTTGTTTCCTGCTCACATGACACAGTGCTGACCAATCAGAGGCAAGAACCTAACTCTTCAACACATTCAACAGGTGTTGGTCACAGATATGAGGTGCTGCTGGAAAACTATTTAAATCTATCAAAGTTATATGTACATAGTTCCCTCTGGAAATTTAAATTTTCAAGAAAAAAAGCTCAAAAATTTTGAGTTTTTTTCTCAAGAAAAAAAAAAAAAAAAAGATAAATGGCACTAATACGCCCTCATGGTAAACATGCTTCAACTTAAGTGTAAAAAAATATATGAGTTGACTTCACTGTTAAAGCTTTTATATAGAACGGAAACTATGGGGTCTAAAGGGTTAATACCTTAAAGATTTCATTATATTCAGTTATTGACCACTTTGTGTTTTAGATAAAGTTAATTGATAAACTTATCATGTTGGCGTTCAAGGTTAATCTGTTGGACCATCATAATTGATTCTTGTCAGGACAAAACTTTCCCAGTCATTATTTAGTTTGTAATTTGCTGAGTCATCTGTTTGATTATTCAACATTAAAAGTAGGCGAAATGAGGTTAACATGCATCACCACGGGTTGAGTTACACAGGTTGAATTTTACAGGCGTGCCCTCTTTAGCCACTGAGGTGAAACGGGGTCCAAATGAGGTGTATACACAAAATAATCATCATTAATTGACTTATCAAAAAAAATATACGGATTAGTCAACGTCAAAAATAATCATTTGCTGCAGCCTTAGACTTAATGGGAGGAGGCAGGGACAGAGGAGGCAAAGTTAACCTTTTCATTAGAAAGAGCTGTGATTGGTTGAGTGGGGTTGGAAACAATGATTCAAACATCAGCCTGTCAGCTGGTGTGAAAATACCTGAGACTTACGAATTAAAACATTATGTAAACAATAAATAGTTAGAAGGGAAAACTATAACACTTTGTATTTGTTAGCATGTGTAGCTTAAACATTTAGGTTCTGTTACATAGGAATTATGAGTTATCTCAACTAAGGAAAAATGAGTTGGCTAAAATGTGGGCCTTAACACCCAAAAATGTAGTGCTGATAGTTGCTCTAAAAACTAAGGTTTTGATAACTTTTTGGATTCTATATTTGGGAAGAGGCTCCTTTTTAATAATGTGTACTGTGGTAGTTTACAAGGGGGCTTCTGGAAGCAGATGGAGACTCAGAATCATGCAGTATGAGATCTGTTTTGCCTGCTTCAGGGGAGAGAACATTCGTAGAGTCTGTTTACCCTCTGTGGTGTTTTACCTGCACGTACCTGTTATTGTCACACCAGACACGGCTATTCCTGAAGTCATTCAGCGCTGAGGCAGAGGGAGAGAGAGTCACTGCTTCCAGGCCGCTTTCATTTCCAGCATCCTCAAATCCAGGTCCACCTACGGCCCGTTCCACTGGATTAAAAAGGAAGGGAAGAAATGAGGAAGACTTCCCAGATCATGAAACAAGGGATTGAATCAACATTGTGATATTGTCAGGCTGAAGATTGGAATTAACACTGATGTCAGATATTGAAAAAAACATTGAAAGTGCTCACTGTGATCGACATGGAAATAACTTCCAATTAAGTCTGACAATGATTCAGCTACTATTATATGATCAACATTGAAAGATGTAGAATTGTATCAACAGTGATTCAACTATGTATATATGTGCCATGTGGAGCATAGATAGCCGGTCTGTGTCATGTGAGCTAAACAGCCTGTGCCACCGTGCAGCTCACCCACTTGCCACATTTGTCCAAATACCAGTCGCAGTTTGAACTCAACTCCCATGTACCCTCCATCAGCACCACTGAAACAATGTCAATTTATTTATGTGCATTTCAGCATTAAAAAAAATCATCTATTCTACATTGATTCAACAACAGTTTTTTTTAATGTTGAAATGGTAACAATAATTAAACATTGACATCAACAACTTTTTTTAACCTCAGCCAAAATGAACCAATCTGATCAAAATCAAACATCAAATTAATGTCTATAGTTTTGCCATATGAGTTATGAGAGGTCAGTGTGTAGGAGCTGAAAATCAGTAAACCAAAAGATAGAGGAAGTGAGAGAAGGAGGAAGTGAGAGGAGATTGACGGGTAAGTGAGGTGCTGGTGGAAGCTTTTATCTTTGGTTTCTGCACCACAAAGAAGAAAAATAAAGCTGCTGTTGTCTATGAATTTTCTATCAGCCTCAACCTGAATTTAGCATTAAATCACCTCTACCTGCAGTAAACTCAGTGTTTGCTGTTTGCTCATTACACAGTGTTTGTGCTTTGATGGGTGTGTGTGTTTATGTTCTGATAGGTGTGTGTTTCTCTGGCCGGTCCTCTTGTTGCTCCGCCTCTTTCCTGACGTGCTCCATTGATCCGTCTCTAATCTAGTTCTGGCTTCCTGACAGAGCTGGCTTCCCTCAGGCATTAATTATGCCTCTGTGTGATTTATATCAGTGGGCTCCAGCACCCAGCACTCTCTGCTGCCTAATCCAATTGGATGCACGTCTGTGGCCCAGCACTGCAGCTCTCACCCAATCAGATATATTGAGTATGTGTCGCAAGTGTTTCCCCATGCTTACACCCCCCCACAGCGATACTACCCATCTGTGCTGGACAGTCAGTGCTCTGCTGTTGTTCTAAAGTCCGCTCAGTGTGTAAAGGGAGCTGGGACACTAACTTTCTGTCATGGAGGAAGGGTGAGTGTAAAACAGGAGGGTCCGGGTGATGACGACTTTGAGGATGTGGGAAACTGCTGAACTTCTTCTCCTCGCTGGGATGTGTGGTCTGAACAGGATTTAAAGCAGCTGTTTGTGGAGGCTGTGTGATCTTCTCGGTGCCTTGTCAGTCTGGGAACTTTTTAGTGATGACCTTTGTGGGGAATCGACGTTGGGATGGAGCTATGAACAATTCCTCCCTGGGCTATGCGCTCCATGGTGGAAGTGCCCCAAACCTCCTGTCTCCTCCAAGCTCAGAGAGCTTGGGAACCCTCAAGAAGAGACTGTCCATGGACGTCCTGCGGGGCTGGACCCCAGACCTGGGGAGCCTCAGCATGGGCCTCAATCTTAACCTGAACCCTGTGAAATGGCCCTCTCTGATTACCATCTGCAAGTGGAAACAAACCCTGACGCAGAAGCTGAAGATGGGTCACTGTGGCAGAGAGGGAGACGCTCAGGTTAGACACAAATCATGAGAAAATGTGACGACTAACAGACATGCTGGGTCTGAAGCAAAGCTGAGGCAGCCTGGTGAAGTGTGTGATTGATGATGTCATCACATTAGATGCTGTATATCACAGAGTATAACCAACCACAAGAGGCTTTTGTTTCAACATTTCTGTTATTGTTTTAAAACATAAAGAAAGTATCTGGAGTAAAGTGTCTGAGTGAAGTCATGCTTAGAAAAAGAGAAAACAGACACGTGGGAGCAACACACCATATGAGTTACATAATCCGGTTAATATTGATCCAGAGTCAAAACCTCAACAGCAAGAGCACAGCTGACAGGACTGAAATAACCTCCAGTGATAGAAATTGACATTATGACCAGTGAAATGTTAATTTCGCACATCATATTTAAAGAGGGGGTATTCTGCTTACCATGTTTGAAACATGGATACAAAGTAACAATGCTAGATGTCAAAACTAAGGGTGTGCAAGTGACATGTTGGAGGATGGGCCTTTAACACCAAGGTCTGCTCATAGCACTGCCCCAAAAAGGTTTCTAGAGGGCTGGCCAATAAGGGAAGGGGGGTTTGTGTAGCTGGGAGCCTTAAAGAGACAACAGCTAAAATGAAGGCTGAAAGAAGGGTTTTCTAAAACACCAGCTTGAGGAAAAATAAGGATTATTATTGAGCTGTAAATAATGTAAAGCTACTACAGTGGTGCCTTGACTTACGAGTTAAACAAGTTCCATGTTGAAGCTCGTAACTCAAATCACGCTTATGTCATATTCATTCTCCCCATTGAAATGAATTGAAATGACATTTATCTGTTCCAGACAAACTCATGAGTTGGGACATTCATAAGTCAAGGTACCGCTGCATATGTATGCCCCTCTTTAACTGTCCAATTAAAACGCTAAGAGAACTCATCTTAAGTGGCAACGAAACCTAATTTTTTCATGTTTTAAGAGTTGGAATTGTTTGGGATCATTTACAGACTCAAGAAAAAACAAGGCTGTTGTAGAGTTATAAACTTTAATCAAAGTGTTCATTCTATAATCTCACTTTTAGTTGTTAATGCAATTATTTAGTATTTTTAAAAAGTTTTAAAGTCCATTTTACAAAATGTAGGAGGTAATTTTTATACGTGAGGATCATTTTGATTATCTAGCATCAATGATCGCCCTCGGGTCTGTTTAACTCTGTGTTTTCTGGCAGTTTCTACTTTTTTAGCAATTACCGTTATTACCTTCTTTAAATCAGTTTCCTCTGATGCTTTGTGCTGATTCACACAATAGAAAAACATTCCTCTGCTGTTTTTTTTTCCATTGTTGCTCATCAACATCAGTCTGATTAGCTGCACCTGTGTGCTTAATGCACTTCAAAGGTCAGGTGTGTTGTTAGTTTTTAAGAAGAAAGATGGAATATGCAGAGTCCCCTCTTTGACTGTATTATGTGTGCAGTTTCTTTCTCGAAGTTCATCTTGTGCAGTCAGAAGACAGAGAGAGTTCCTGACAGGCTCAGGTCCTGTCACATCAGGTCCAGTGTTTGGTCCTCGAAGGTGTGGACAGGATGAAGGGTGTGAGGATCCAGGTGAAGATGGTGGGTGAGGGGATGGAGTGAAGGTATGGAGGGCCTTGGAAGCGAAGACAGGGAGTTATAAGTGCTCCTCTGATGGGCCGGGCAGCTGCTGAGGGTGATTGAGGACAGAGGAGCAGCTGAGTTCAGGATGAACGGAGTGTGTGGAGGACTCTGGATGATGTATGATAAAGAATGGCCTTGCAGCAGTCAGCTGTGTGTGTGGTGAAAGAGGAGGTGTGGGTCTGAGGAGCAGAGGAGAGGGAGACGAGTGATGCTCAGTGTCACGAGGAAATACAACCTGTGTGTAATGTAGAGGTCTGTGTAAAGAGTTCTGATGAGCTGTCTGCTGTTTCACTGTTCAAAGATGTTTTCGGGCTTTTTGAAAAGGCTTCAACCATTGATGGCCTTGCTATTTGCACTCGTCTCCTTTCAGGTGTCATTAAATCCATTTACTTTTTTTGAGAAGAGGTACAGAAATGTTCTCTCATGGAAGAAAAGGTCAAACTGTAGCAGGAAAAATCTGCACTGTCATTCTGCAAACTCGTCTGAACAGCAGTTTGAGTGTTTCATCCGTAAATCATCTCTGACCGGTGAGAGAAGTTGGTACAACGAGGTGAGATGAAATGCTTTCAGTGGTCATGGAAAGTTAAACCTCCCCTGGGCTGCAGTGAAAGTCCATCACCTGCAGTAGGGATATTTCTACACACTCACACATTTTCCAGGTAGAAGCTGAATTATGGTTCAGTCATTACTGGCTGAGACATCAGCTGCAGCTTTAAGAGGAGGCTCTCTGGAGGCTGCTCTCTGGGGTCAGAGCGGGACCGCCTTCTTCTCAGTATGCAGGTTCAGCTTTCCTGGTCGTGGCCCTCTGCACTGAAGCATGTTTGTGTATAATTTAACAGTGAGTACAGGATTCAACAGTCAGTCTTTAAAAATCATGCTCTATCCTTCGATGTAGATGTCTTAAGTTCTCTGGCATGTGACTGTTACTGAGGATCAAAGAGCAACTACAGTGTTTTTAGCTTCCAAGAGAAACTTAAAAACTCTTTATTAAAAACCTTTCTGACCTTATTAAGTTACATCAGCCCTCCAGAGCCCTTAGGTCAGCTGATCAGGTGGTCTTGGACGTTCCTCAACCCTTTTTCAAATCTAGAGGAGATTGAGCGTTCGCATTTGCAGTTCCACTCCACTTTTAAAACACATCTTGAGATGCACTTGTTCACTTTTTCCTTTGGCGAGGTGTAGTTACTTTTACTGGGTCTTTTATTTGTTGTTGTTTTTTATGCTTTTAAATGCTTTTATTGTTTTATAGCTTTTCTTTTTCTTTTTATTGTTTCTGCCTATTTTGATGGAAAGCACTTTGGTAGGCTACTTGCTGTTTTAAATGTGCTATATAAACAAAGCTGACATTGACATATAACACATTTTTATATGTTCTATTGAAATTTTTTGGAACTCAAATTCTTGATGATTTTTTTCCCTCTATCTGCTTGAAATCTGTTCCATTTTATTGAATGTTTAGTCATAGTACCAGTTTTTTTGACACTTGTTCTGCTTGTTGACTTCAGTGACTGCTCTAAAGATTGATATAATTGATTGGATGGATTGGTCGTTGTAGTGTGGTCATTGCCTCAGAGTTACAGCTGTCAGAATAGAGAGAGCTTCAGATATTTAGACTGTGTTTAGATGTAGTTAATGGAAAAGAATATCTCCATCAGAGACTTTTTGTAATAACTATCTAAATGTACTTATTTAATACTATCTCTGGTCATTTCTTTCAAAGACTCCTGGAGTTGCTCTCTCTGCCTCACAATGTATCAAACATTTGGACCTGAACAGATATTTAAACGTGATGAGTTTAATATCCGCAGACAGTCACACTCAGTACATGTAGGAAAACTGTCTGCACATTTCATTTCTGCTCATCTATGAGTTTGGTACGACACTATTTGTGTATTATATACAACATACAAACACCCAGCTCTGTTCACATATTTGTGCAAAACTGAGTGACGTGTGGTTTTTATCCAGGACAGCTTCAAAGTGCAGCTCCACAGTCCACTGGAAAGATCTGAGGCTGCACACAAAGTGCCCCCTGGAGGCAAGTGGATGTACTGCACAACACTTTGGACAGATATAAGACAGAATAGATAGATAGATAGATAGATAGATAGATAGATAGATAGATAGATAGATAGATAGATAGATAGATAGATAGATAGATAGATAGATAGATAGATAGATAGATAGATAGATTTCAATAAACTCCCTTAAAGAGACAGACACTCACTAAATACAGGCTCTCTGATCATAAACTGGCGGTTGTCATTTGTGGATTTAGAAATCAGTGGATAGAGAGATCTCAGAGAGTCTGTAGACTCTGTCACACAGGACAGGTGGAAACTGAGGTCCATTTCCTCATCATCTGTCCAAATTATATAAATATTAGAGACATGTTTTTCCCAAAATTTTATTACTAAATTTCTTAATCTCCCAAAATAGGAACAGATCCAGAAGATTCTGGGGGAAGAGAACGTGACTGTTTAACTTTCAAGTGAATATGTGTGTGTTGTTCGTTTTTATTTATTTATTTTCTAATTTTTTTGACTGATTTTATTATTATTGTTATTTCTGTTGTTTATTGTTGTTCTTATTTATTACTATTGATTTAAGTAAAAAAAAAAATCAAATATAACTGTATATAATATGTGTTAGATTGTAGACAAGTTTTCTTAATAATTTTAATTATACATTAACTTCGGCAACATGTTTTTTAAAAAACTTCATGCCAATAAAGCTTATTTTGAATTTAGACATTTAGATTGAGGCCATTTCTGAGAAGCAGTGTTTAAAACTTGCTCCCTTTGCATGTTTAATCTTTCTTGAGAAAGCAGAAAGCCTCAGTTTATTTGCAGAGGAGGATTATGGGAGTAAAACTGACTCCATACTATCATCTGTGCATGTTGTTGACTCAAACTACAGCCAAAGTAGTCTCCAGTTTTGAGGGCACCGTAGCTTATACAGAATCATGGGAAAGTTTGGCCACATCGAACAGAAAAGCAAATCTTTAAAGAGCGGGTATTCTGCTGTACCATTTTGTGGACATGGATAAAAAGTAACAAACCTGGATGGTCAGAACAAATGTGTGCATATTTTCAAACCTTTACATGTTCATTTGTTTTAGAAATCCCTGAATCTGTCTGTAAACCGATCAAGACGATCTGCTCCGTAAATAGCACAAAATCTTCACAAAGTCTTTACGTGACTTGCTGAAATGTCACATAAGAATCTCCTAAATGGTTCATGTCAAGTTGGAGGGGGTGGGCCTCAAACACCAAGGTCTGCCCATAGCTCTGCCCCTAACATGCCTCTAGAGTGCTGGCCAGTCAGAGGGAAGTAGGTTTGTTTGTTGGGTCTTAAAGAGACAGCATCTCAAACAAAGTGTTTCATACAGAGGCTGAAATAAGTGTTTACTAAAACACCAGTGAGAGGAAAATAGGACGTTTTTGAACTGTAAATCAAGCAAAGCTACTACAGGGCCACCAGAGGGACAGAATAAAGATTAAGATAAGAGAAATACCTCCTGAGTATCGGTGGTTGATGTTATCACTTGTTAAATATGGACAAATAAGTGAGCAGCGAAAGTAGCTTCTCAAGTGCAGGGCAAACTATGCTCCACATCTACACACAGCATGATGCCAATTTCATCTGGGTCATCATCAGAAGATCAGAAATACAAGACTAAAGGATGGCAGGGCCACATCTTGTCCTGAATGAATCATTAATGTGCAATATTCTGGAAAATAGAGTAGTGTCTGACTAAGGTGGTGTTTGTTTTTGTGTGTTTATGCCCCCTGCTGCCCACATGTCCTCTTGATTTCTGCTACAGCTGCACACACACACACACACACACACACACACACACACACACACACACACACACACACACACACACACACACACACATACACATACACATACACATGTTGGGGCTGCGTGCTCAGCGCTCTCAGCAGAGGGCTTTCTGTTTGCTGCCTTTGTCAACTGATGATTTATTATTTTCCATCACTGCCTGTTATGTGGATGGATCAGGTAATGATAACACCCACACATACCACAACATCTCCAAAAGGACCATGTGATGAACAAGTGCTGGAGGAAGCACAGAGAAGACTGATTCCACAGATAAACCTTTCTCTATCATGGCTGACATGGAACTCCAGAGTGTATTCGTGCTCCTGATACTTTGAGGCACTCAGCTTGTTTCCTTCACTCTCATCACAGATGATACTGATGCTAAAGCAGCCGGATGTTAGCATCATGTGCTCACAGCTAAAGCCTGTGACTCTGAA
The DNA here is from genome assembly GCA_030710495.1 of Labroides dimidiatus. Taxonomy (NCBI): domain Eukaryota; kingdom Metazoa; phylum Chordata; class Actinopteri; order Labriformes; family Labridae; genus Labroides; species Labroides dimidiatus. The sequence continues at coordinate 8,202,868 of CM061159.1, forward strand.
TACATCTGACAGAAAGTGGGGGAGGAGGAAGTTAAGAAATTTAGAGTGAATTTGTTTTTTGGTCAGCAATCTGAGTGCATAATAAATACACAATGTTTTTACACCAGGCTCTTGAGCTTGGATGCTTTTTGGAATGTTTCTCCTGTTGTCTTTTAGCTCTTGGGTACTCTTTGTTACTATATCCATTGAGAAACAAAGGTTAGAAATAATGGCAAAAATAATGAGGATTGTGCTATAAGGAAGTTGATATTTTTGTTGAAGGTGACTGAAAGCATGTGCAGATTCAAGAATCTGCACAGTCTGTTCTATTCTATTCTATTCTATTCTATTCTATTCTATTCTATTCTATTCTATACTATTCTATTCTATTCTATTCTACACTTTTCTTCTCAGCCTGGTTTTGGTCTCCACCAAGCGGCATCCTCCAAGTCAGTGTGGAAGTGCTATGGACTGTAGTTCTCTGAACAACTGTGAGGCACAAACAAACCCGTTCAGAGGAACCCATCACTGAGAAACAGAAACATGCTCGCATGTGTATGATTTGGGACCTAATAGCTCATTTTTCCAACAGCACACTGTGTGGGCTGAATATTTTTATGACTTCTTAAATTTTAAGATCTTCAAGTTGGAAGTTTTGCATAGTTACAGTTAAAGGCACTGTGAGGACTATCATAAATTGGTACTGTTTTTCCAGGACAAAGACTCCATTTCCCATGAGCACCATCACCCACTGTCTTAAAGAGGTGACTCTAACCAAGGTGTGTGTTTGTTTTTGAAGCAAATGAATGGAGATCTTCTTTTTAACACTGTTTTTCTTCGTTCAAGAAAACTTTTCCCAGGATGCAAAGCGATGAGGTAATGTGTTTATTCGTAGTTATGTAGCACAATTGTTTGAAAGGTGACAACAATCAAACTCTGTGAACTCAGTTTGTAGTTTAGTGTCCAGAAGGTGAGCAGACTGTCTGTTTAGTGTTCCTCACAGCTCGGTGCTCTGAGATGGGTCTGTAACGTGTAACGTGAATGAATCCTGGTTATGTTCAACCAGAGCTCATCTACCAACTCCAACCTCACCAATCAGAGCTAACATAACTTCACTCTTCATTCTATTGACAGACTCTCAAGTTTGATCAGATCACTGCAGAATAACTGCTGCATGTGGGTTGAAATGAAAATTATCACAAACAGCTTGTTTTAGCCTGCGCTCTGTCACTCTCCTGTTTAGCTTTCTTCTGCTTTGATGTCCTTTTTCCTTTGGTACAGTCCAGCTCCAGTGTCCAACATTACTACAAAATAAGTCCAAGAAATTGTTTTCAGCAGTGAAAAACACAGATCTCTCCTCTCACTGCTAAAAGTTGCTGGCTAATGTTGTGTCATCAAAGGGACTTCCGGTCTATGTGCCAAGAACAGATTCATGTTCTGTTAGAAAAATCTTACCCAAACACAGATACTGAGAAGTAGCACTTGGAAATAACATATTTTGGTGCTGAAAAAATCTCATTTTAAATAATGGATTATGAAGAGACAAATATCCGAAGATACTAAAAGACGACAAAGTACCTTTATAAACCATACATTTATTTAAACATTCCTTTACTATTTGACTAACTGAATTAATAAAAAACCTTTATTTACAACTGACCTATAGGTGCCAGCTTTGCAAATAGTACACATCGCTTCCCACCGGTCACGATCACGACAAAAAGTGGGATACTTTTTCTGCAGTTCGTCTGTAAAGGTGCATTTACAGTAAGGTTCAGTTATTTTGGGACCTGTCTCAATTTTAGTCAATGAAAACACTACAAAAACTACAAAATGTGTGCTGTACCACGAAGAACCAAACTGAACCGCTGTCTGAGAGCGCAGTGCTGGCCGTCAGAGCATGTGTCTTGTTTTGATCTGAGAGAAGGAACAGCCTGGGTCTTTTGCGTCATGACACATGCACTGCATTCTCAACATCTTGACATGAAGATACATCCAAATAATTCCTGTGGCCCAGTACAGCGCTATATTATAAATATTAAAAGTCTGCAGAACAAGATGAGCAAAATTTGGACGTTTTAGGGGGTTTCAAAAAAATCCTCTTGGACATTATTTTACAACCAAAAAGGAGGACATGTCTGGGAAAAAGAGGACGGTTGGTCACCCTATAAATGTGAAACTATTTCATGACCATTCATCAAGTCCTCACAGGGCCTTTAAGGTCATGGCTGACTTGACTGACAGGTGGGCTCACTGTAGCCGCTAGCCAGGAGGCTAAAGGCCCACCTCTTTACCTTTCTCTAAGTTGACTCAAAGCTAGGTTGACTCAGCATTTTCAGCGTAATGACTGCTGACCGTGACATCACAGAGACTAAACCCTTGTATGATGCAGCCTGTAGTTGCCACCAGCTCCTGTGGCTGTTGGTAATAATGTGCGTAACAGGAAGTCTGCAGTTTCATCTTCTGTTATTAGAGCCTGCTTTATTTCTGCTGGGAGCCTGCAGGCTGTAAACAGCCCTCAGTGGAGCTGTGTGTGAACTGCAGAGCTGAGTGATTGTAGCCTGTGGGTCGGCCTCAGCAAACAACATCTTTGATGTTCCGTCGTAGTCGCGGGTTTATCATCAATATTACACACTCTGTGTGGAGTTTGCATGTTCTCTCCGTGTGCATGGGGCCTTTTCGGCTTCCTCCCGTAGTGCAAAAACAAACTCATCAGGTTGACTGGTCACCCCCCCCCCCCCCCCCCCCCCACGATGCTGAAAAGAAAAAGCAGTAAAGACAATGAATGGATGACAGAAGATGACATGTCGCTGCTCTCACCGGCCCATGTACAGTATTACTTAGCCGTCCAAAAAATCAGAACATGTAAACTTAAACACTCCCACATGCTCCTACCAGAGCAGTGTAGGGATTTGTAGTTCCCGTTCCTGCTGCCTCTGACTCCCAGCAGTCTCATCCTCTCTTCTTTTTGCCTGGAGGTGTGAATGCTGTCAAGAAGCTCTGCTGGTTAAGTCATTTATTGACAGAGGGCTGGCAGTCAGCACACAAACATCTCCCTTTCTCTCTCTCCTCTCTCTCTCTCTCTCTCTGCCTCTCTCTCCCTCACATCGTCCCCCTCTCTTTATCCCCCTCCGTTCTCTTGCTCATTATTCTCCTCATCAAGTATCTCACTCTCTCTCCACTTGTGCTCCCTCCCCTTTCTTTTTTCCTCATTTCTGGTTCGCTCCCTCCAGAAGCTCCTACACACACACACACATACACACACTCTCTCACACACAAAGCGTACGTACAGCTCCAGCAGCCAGCCCGTGCCTTCATTCATCATTCATTTTTACCCGAGCGAGTGGCTCTGACATGTGCAGCACGGCGTCTTGTGTTTGATGACTCCAGCAGCGAGCCTTCAGTGGTGAACCTTCAGTAGAGGACCTGGTGTTGAGGTGAGCAGGGTCAGTATGACTGCCTACCTGAGGAAACAGCACAGTTGCTATGCGGACTTGGATGTTGGGGGGGACTTTGAGGAGGTGCCATGTTCCTTCAGCTGGCACCATCAGCACTCAAGGAGTCAGAATCCTCATGTGGGCCAGCGGTACCAAGGATCTGTCCCTGGTGGAGCCACCCTCCCCCGTAGGGGAGGCCAGCAGATGATGGGCTGGCGTGCAAACAGCATGTCCTGTAGAAGCCCCGACTGCTCAGCGGCAGGGAGAAGCAAAGGGGGGAGCTGTGACTTGTGGCCCTCTGAGTGTGGCTGTGCCCGGTCCTGGCAGGATCCTTATCAGGTAAAACCTACAAAAAACCTATTACAAGTTAGTTCCTGACTTTGTGGGGTAGGGACATACATTACAAATAATGAGATACAGCAAAGTTTTTCCGCACATGGACGCTTTAAATCTCATCTTTCTTCTCATATGTTCCTGTAATGGTTCTGATCTCCGCTCCTGTAGACATCAGTCTTTGACAAGCTGAGCCTAAATCTGCTTCATGAAGAGATAGAGAGGAGAAACTAAGAATGCTGTTGCCCGTTTTTTATTCACCATTCAAAGCTCTGCACAAGCAATGTGCCAAAAAAAGAGCCAAACTTTGTTCATATTCTGCCTGCTGTTTGTCCACGCTGCTCTCCCACAGCTGTGACACAAGTATCGATTCTGGTGTGTAGATCGTTTGGCATCTTGTCGGCAGAGACGTCATCTGATCAGATTTTCTTTATTCTCATCTGTTGACTGTAGGGAACTTAATGATGGCACACAGAACCGACCCACCCGGTACAGACGAGGCTGATATAGACACAATCTCATTCAACACTTCAAAAAAAAGGAAAGGGTATTTTTTTCTGCAATTTTTTTTTCTTAGTGGCACAAATTAGGATTTGATTACACCCCAAGTATTCTCAGCTTTACTTTGAATAATAATCAGTAAGTGATGTAGTGTTACAGTACGATAAACAGAGCTGCCGTTTGCCAGCAGGCAAGGCAAGCAACTGCTTGGGGTCCCTGAACCAAAAGGGCCCCCTGAGGGCTGACAAACTTCAACCTCTAGCAGCAACCTCCAACTTCATGCAATGACAGTAAACACACTCAAACCCTTTTACTGGGGCCCCATGTCACTGCACTCACCCGGTATACAGGCTGCTGCTATGCTCTGAACGCCCTTTTTTCTTGTGAAAACAAGTTTTAAATGAAGTAACAAAGAAAGATGAAGAGAAATGGGCAAGAAACAAATGAGGAAAAAAGATGAAAAGGCGCTAGCTAAGGCCCGTCAGAAGCATCTGTAAAATCAGTGCTCAAAAAGCGTGGATGAATTTATTCTCATTTTGTATTTTTATTTTGTGCCAACTAACTGCAATCTGCTTCATTATATTGATGTTTTTAAAATGGTACAGCATGGTTTTTGTTTATTTTATGAACATTTGAGCTTTAGAAAATACACTGTAAACAATTGTCCTGTAAATTAACAGTAAAATACTGGCAGCAGTGGTTCCAGTATTTTACTGTTAATTTTACGGTTGGCCTACTGTTATATACTTTACAGTATATTACTGTAATGATTCCAACAGTAATATGCTGTAATTCAGCACATGAATAACAGTACATTACTGTTTTTTCTTGATTTTTACAGTAGACTACTGGTAGCAGGGTTTCCAGTATATTACTGTTTTATACAGTTTTCTTACTGTAAGATTAATGTACAGTTTATTATTTTTAATTATTAAAACACTGTATATTGCTCGATTTACAGTGCACAATACTGCTTTTTATATTAACAACAAAACTTCACCATGATCCCAAAGAAAACACCATGAAGACCTTTTTGTAATTTTAAACATTTATTAAAACATATAAAGAAGGGTCTGAGTCCTCTAAGAATATAACATAATCATCATAAACATTTTTTTTTCTGCAGTGCTATACAACTTAAATACCCGCATTTTTTGCAGTAAAAAGGAGAACATGTCCCAGAGAAAAAAAAAAAAAAGGAAATGAGGGTGCATTGATCTGCAGTGCCTAGGTGACCTCACTAACCTAGCCTATATGAAATCCCACTCGGAGTCCATCAGGTTCTTCAGAAGAGTGGACACATGGTGGTTGATGGTGGTGGACTTCTTTTGAACGACTCTCCCTGTCTTCTTGGAGACAGTCGTGCCCTGGCTGGCCTCGGTCCCCTTTTCCGGGTTGATCCTGATGAAGCGCCTGAAAAGCACACAATAGTCTGACATTAGAGGTCATAGTCTGCTACTATCTATAACAGGGATGTAACCTTCATTACTGTCATTAGTAACACCTGGGTTTAGCCTGCAATTTCATGTAAACATGAGTGCTGTGAAAAATGTCTGTTAGACAACAAAAGCCTTACCTTTGAATGAATTCAAGAGTACAGGCAGCCTGTACTCTTTGCCAACATTTTGATAGCAAATCCAATAACAGGAAAAGTTGCAAATACAAATACACAAATCCAAGTTTTAGCATACTAGTTAATTAATGTTGATGCAAATTTGCACTGCGACATTGAAACACAAGAGCCAAGAATTTCAAGAAGCCCTGATGTGGTTGGTTAACGTTACCCAACTCTGTCTTTGCTTACATCAGTAAATTAAATAAGGCAAAAAAAAAAAAAAAGCAACATAAGTTACTATGCAATGTTCATAAACTGTAACCTGTTACCTGCAAAATGATGATAGCAAGTTGCTAAACAATACTACTGCTGTACTTTCCTGCAAGCTTACCAGTCACTCACAGTCTAAGGTTTTTTTTACACAATGTATTTATTTGTAAGTTTACTTCAATGGAAGTACCTTTTAGAAAGCAAACATCACCAGAAAAGATAAAAGGTATTTCAACTTACGTATTATAGGATGATAGAGGATCTTGAGGTAAATCCAACAGAAAAGAGTCCAGAAATGGCTTCTCGGCATGCACCTCTTGAAAAATACTGTATTGTATTGTATTTTTACCGCTTATTCAAAAATCACTCCCAGAATGCAATGCTATTAATGGTATGTTACAGTATTTTATGGGAAACAATAAAGTGCCTAGAAATATTACCCAGAATGCATTGTTTTATACAATATATTACTGTTTTAAGGGGAAACGGTATGCTACTGTCAGAATTTGACCGTATTCTTACAGCATTTTGTTACAGTGTAGTTTAATTTTTTTTTTCTTAACTTTGCTGTCAGATTATTTATAACAGGATGGTGATATACGCTGATTAAAGGGCCCCCGGGGAATTTTTTGCCAAGGGCCCGTTGAGACTCTAGAATCTCCCTTGACAGTAAATAACATATCACTAGGTCTAAGGTCCAGCCCGCTCACACGGTGTTCCATTTGTTCAAACACATTTCTTCTTATCGGTTCCAAACAGCAACATAAATCTTTCTGGATTAAACCTCAGTGAGAATTTTCCAGTCTGAGTCCACAAGTTATTCTTATCTTCCAGGACCTGCTGTGTCGGTGTAACATTTACATCTGATGAGGAAAACCAATCAAGTCTTCATATATTTTTAATCTTTTTCTGTTTGAGACGAGTTCTGAAAGCTCTCCTCCAACCCCGCTCCTCCTCCCAGTCCCCGCGGTTAAGGATGGAGGGCAAGAAAGATGAAGAAAGTCTCTGTGCAGTTGATAGATTTGTGCTGAAAGGGTTTACATCTCTGTCAGAAATCTTTTATATTCTAATGTGTTTCTGTGAATTTTTTTCTTCTATTTATTCAGATCATTTCAGTTTAATTAGTATCTGGTACTGATAAATATTAGACAGTACCCAACCGTACTCTAACAGCATTGGGGTCACAGGGAAACCAGTTCTGGACGGACAAAGTTCAGCTTGCGTTTCACATTAAACGGTCCCAAAAGACTTTGTTAGAGCACATGTTCAGTTGATAAACTCAGAAATTTTGGAGATGAAAGATACCGTTAAGTTAAAAATTGTCTCAGCAATTAATTTATTACATAATAATTCGTTACTTACATGAAGCTCATCAAAGTATTCAATTTTTTCAAAAGAGCAGTGGCTTGTCTTTCCAGGACTCTTTGGTTTCCTGATGAAAGGGCTGAAAGTAGTCTGGGTCTGTCAGGTATGTGTTCCAGGAACTAAATGGTTCCTGTAGCCCATTGTTGTCTTTGTTTTCACTGAAGCCTGAAGTCATGTGGATTTTGGAGAAAAAAAATCAGTAACATCACACTACCAGACCAGTAGAGGGCAGTAAAAGGACAAAGGCCATTCAGACAAAAATGACACCGTATAAGGAGAAGGCAGGCCGGCATCGTAATGTGCAGCACCACAGTTAGCCTGTCAGCATGGAGGATATTCAGTCTGTGCTGGGTTTTGATCGTGATTCATTGCACTGCAGATGGATTTGTTAGTTCATTACTTCGAAACAGGCTTTGTGATTCAGCTTCAACCAACAAAACACTGGACAATTCCTGTGTGTAGAGCACAAAGGCATGAGAGATGGACTGGGGTTTTGGCTTGAAGACCAACACTGTTGATTGAGGACTCTTGGCGGGATAAATCCATCTCAAACAGCTTTAGATCATCTCAGAATACTTATTTGATGAGATTTGAGATTTTGACTTTTATATATAAAACTAAACTATGATGCATTCCAGGACTTCTGTATTTGAACAGCTGTTGTAAACTGGATATCCACTGACATGTTCAGCTGAAGGTCACCAGTTTACAGGGTCACTCTTTAACCTGGAACACCAGGAGCTGTCAGAGACACATTCACACTATCAGGCTCGAAGAAGACCATTTTTCAGGAGTTATTAAACCAAGTCAGTCACAGCTGGGGGTCATCTTATTGTGGGAGGGGGGAATAAAAACACTGTGGCTGTTCCACCAATCAGAAACAGTGACCATGCAGGCCCTGAGCATTTAGAAAGTACTACCCCCCAGACAGGGTGTTTTTCAGGGGAAAATTTATTCCTCTTGACTAAATCTAGACCCTAGTTCCTGCAGTCGAAAAATACATAATTGCTCAAGAAGTCTCTTAATATTAAAAGGCTTAGAATATGAGCAGCTTTCACACAATGCACTGTTTGTCAGCAATGCTCAAAGAGAGGAGAAGCAAAGAATAGCACAGAAAATGGACCAACTCCTCTGCAAACACTGAGAACTTCTGTTGTTGTTTCTCTCAGGGGGGTGTCCTGATCTGATATTGTCAATGGATAATGGGCCAATATCAGCAACAAAAAAAAAAACAAAAATAAAAAACAAGTATCAGATTATATAGGCCTGCATCTAAAATCTCGGATATGAGCAGTGCATTCCAGACTCCGCCCCAGCACTTCTATCTAGTCGCGCCCAGATCCAGCATGCAGAGCCCACATGGTGTGCTAAGGTACAAACCAAGTAGCAAAGAGTAAGAGTGATGTTGATCACGTGACAGTATATAAACTTTAAACATTCCCCCAAGCTTATTCAATCCTTGGAGACTTAAAAATAGAGCTGAATGTCGCCACATTTATGCTGATGTCATATCAATATTGGTATCGGCCAATACCCATGCTGAATTATTGGTTTCATATGTGGAAGTGAAAAGGTAGTATCTGGACACCCCCATTCTTTTGTGAACACAGTGATTTCTAAATACAGAAAAAAAGAGGAAAATCTGATCCCACAGAGGAAATTGATTTCATGGGTGACTTGTTCTGCCCTGAATTCATCTCAGCAGAAGTCAGAGTAATGAACTGAGCTGCGTGAATCGCGAGCACTCTGAGCAGAGACACACCATTCTTGATTACTGAGTCAAATCTGGTCGTGAAACAGACTCTGGGAAGATTTGTTTGGCACACTTTGGACCCCTTAGTACCAACTGAGCCTGATTTAAAGTCCACAGTTTAGAGTATTGTTGCTGACTATGTCCATCCCTTTATGAGCACAGTGTACCCATCTTCTGATGGAAACTTTCAGCAGGATAACGCGCCATGTCATAAAGCAGGAATCATCTCAGACTGGTTTCTTGAACATGACGATGAGTTCACTGGACTCTAACTGCCTTCACAGCCACCAGATCTCAATCCAGTGGAGCTCCTTTGGGATGTGTTGGAACTAGAGATTCTCATCATGGATGTTCAGCCCACAAATCTGTAGCAACTGTGATGCTTACACGATAATATGGAGCACAATCTCTGAGGTTCACTGAGTTGAACATTAAGTCATACTTTAGACGTAATTTTATGAAAGATCCTGTTCTGTCCTTTATTTCCATTGAATGTTTCCCTGCTGCTCAAATGTCTACAAACAGTTTAACATACCTCTCTTTTCATGCCTTTTTTGTTCAGCTTAGAACTTGTATTTGTTAAGCTGCTGTTTTGCAAGAGCAAACCATAATTGTGGATTTCATTGTTGGGAAATGTTGTATTTGTGCAACCAAAGCATACTTGGAATTACCTGGAGCAAGGCCAGAAGAAGGTAATGGGAAGCATCCATCATGTAGCAAATGGAAAAAGAAGGCTTAGAGATTACCAGAGGGAGCAGGGGTTAGGAAGAGAGAGAGAGAGTGAGAGAGAGGGTGTTTACTCCTGTTCTGTCACTCTCCCTGGAGGATGAGATAATCTAAATTGTAAAATGTTTTTTTTAATTATACCAAAGATGCAAAGTAGAAAAGGGTGATCATGGAGCGCGGAGCAAAGCTGTGATCAGCAGGCTTATGGAGAGAAGATGCAGGTAGCCTGGTCAGACAAAATCAGAGGCGGGAATCACGCTCAATGAAAACAAACACGAAAAAAAAAAAAAAAACAAAAGCACACGAACACAGACAGGCCACATTTAGAAATGCTATTTAAACACCCTAACAAAAAAATCAGAAACAATATATTGGAATTGAGCTTTAAGGCCTGCAGTGTGAATGTAGCCTAAGTGGACTGGAGGGGGATCAGACTACAGTAACAACACAACACCTGCAGGATGATGGACACTAACAGAAGATGCTTTGTTGCCTTGGTTACAACAGTTGTAAGATTAGAACAAATTAACCTCGTTGCTGTCATACTCTTTGGTTTTTATTTCACAGTTACTGGAAATTTGAAGGGGAAACATTTTCTTTCCTGTTCGGCCACCAGTTGGGCCACCTTAAAACTCTTTAAAACCCATCCAATTTTTGCGCTCCTGTTTTACAAATGCTCTTTAAATCACCGTAAGTCTTCAACCATTTGGGCCAGCAAGAAAATCCAAATAGCTTATCAAAGAAGACAAGACAGGCTTCACGGTGATCTCTGGGGTGTTACGGCACTGCACAGGAATCCTCGTGCAACTATCTTAAATCACAGACAATCACTGATGCAAGCTGTTCTCGTTACCGTAACTCTTCAACTATTCGGGCAAAAGAAAAATTTCAAAGAAAAGAAGATGATCTTTCCAGCTGTGATCTTTGACTCTTTTAAGACCAAAATAATAAAAAAAATGTCCAGGTGGCCTAATTAAAACATCAAATGACAATTCAGATTCTCATCATCCTTATTGCATGACATAAACTTTAGAGTTAATCAGATCTTGAAGCTCTCAAAACAGTGGATCGTTTCAAACTGAAAGTATTCTCAATCCGAGAAAAGAAAGAGTCCCCTGGTGTTGTTCTGGTTCACTTCAGCAACTATGTGTTAACATCTAGAGAGAGAAGCTAGACGTCACACACTTGTCAACACACTGGAAAAAAAGATCCTTTACTCTCTGAGTGGGTTAATGAGAGCCAATGATTTAAAAGAACCTAATGAAGATGACTAGAGCAGGAATTCCCAAACTTTTCAGGCTGCGACCCCGCGGGATATCGGTGCTGTAGACCCCTACTGTGAAAAAAGACAAACGGGCCAATCCAAAAACAGACATTAACAAGCCAAGAAAAAGAAAGGCCTAAGACTACAACTAATAGACCACTTTCACATTGTTTGGAATTGCTCTAGAATCCAGTTTTATTGGGGGGAAGTAAGTAGGACACTACAAAACATTTTTGGTGCTGGGATTTATAGTTCATGCTCCAAAATCTATCTTGGTTACAGTGCTGCCCACCTTTCAAAGAAGGATAACTACCAATTAAAGATTTTATCAGCAGCTAGTGAAAATGGTTTAACACGAAAAAGGCTGCAACCCCAATCCTTCAACAAAGACTGACTGGATTAATGTGGTGTCTCAAATTGAAAATATGGAAAGAATGACTTTCTCACTAAATCTAAGAGTACCAACTTTTTTTTTTTTTGCAATACTGAGAAAAATGGTTTGTGTACATAACATCGAAGGCTTAATGAACCACCAAAGTATGAACTGACCATATTTTTCACAACTGTACCATGAAGATATATTTAATGACCCATTGTTTATGTTATTTTTCAGCTGCACCCATGTTTTCTTATGTTTATTTAAGAAAGAGTAATAATAAAGTAATAATTAAAAAAGGCCCAAGACACTTAATTGATCTCATTAGTGGGAAATGAAACTCAAAACCACTCATACTGTCATTGTCCTGGTTTTGCAACCCCTACTTTGAGAACCAGTGGACTGAAGCAAGAGATCCAAAGGTTAGGCAATTAAAAAAAATCAAACTTTTCCAAATTCTGACTTTAAAATCAAGTCAGAACATGAGTATTTTTTCTCAGAACTCTATGGGTGGAAATCTGAAATGAAAGATTCAACATCGACTGTTTGTCTGAAGTCTTTGTGAGTTTTTATTTTAAGCGTTGGCTTTTCAGGCAGTCAGCTGGCACCATGATCTGAGTCTGCACATCTGACCCAGAGTAAAGATTCAGCATTGTTCTTATTGCCGACACGGGCTAAAAGATAACTGCAGAGATGGAAACGAATGATCTTCCTGTTTCAGCACAGTCTCAGTCATTTGTTGGATTCCATCTCTCCTCCAGCTGAGCTCGTCTTTGCAATTCTGTCACCCTGATCCATTTTTCCTCCCCCTCCTTCTAACCGTGACACACTTCACGTTCTGCCGCTGACTTCTCTTCCATGAGTCGGTGAATTATTGATACGGGGCCATGTTTTCATGAGCAAATAGAGGTGGCAGTGAATTATTGAGCAAAACCCAACAGAAGAATATACAACCAAGCCTTTCTGTAACAGCTTATAAACATCCTTCACTGTCGCGCTGCAGTTTAGATTCTTTCATTTAGCAAATTAAGAAACTTTCTGTTAAAGAGAACCCTGTTCAAGCAAAGCTCCAGCGTGCTCCAGTAAAGATCACTCTGCAGTCAGTCTTGGATCTGAAGTGATAACTTGGTGCGTTGGAGCGATGACATTATGATCAGTGTAGCTGTTTGAAAGCCTCTGAGCGCGCACAGCGTTGACGTGCTGCTGGACCACAGCTTAATGTGTTGAAGGCAGAAGATCACGTGGCGGTGTGAGGACGCAGAGACGAGAGCAGAAATGAGCCTAAGTGCAGTTAAGCATGCCATTTATGTGCACAGCTGAGTGGTCATTACCTCTCGAGGGGTCTGTGTGTGCATACACGTGGATTCACAGATGCAGTGGTATCCATGTGATGTGTTATTATACGCTGCATGTTGGAGCGTTACGGCAGAGAGGATGTGCAGGCCAATATCAGACTGATAACCTTTGCATCCCTCAGTAATCAGTCCTTTTTTTTTAGAGAATAAACGTGACATCCATCCATCTGGTTAGGTTGGATGAGGTGAGCAGGGCAGCTGCAGGAGTATTTCTGTGCAGGAATGGGAATATTTAGCAATATCTAGCCGTCAAATCATATAAATGGACCGGATTACTCTCTTGCTTGTCTCTCCCATTGGGGACATTCCAGTGAAGCTGCTGTGATTCATGATAAGAATGATGAAGGTTTTTAACCATTCATTTAACATTCAGTTACCTTGCACACAGCAGCAGCAGCATCACTCTCCTTTGACTTATTTTTCTCTAAACAATGCAACTTTGTTAAACCAAAACCTGAATGTTAGAAGTTTGTCTGTTCTGTGTTGCTGTAGAAACATGGATGAATATCACACTGAGCATGAATCTTTGGATTACAAAGACAGCAGAAGTTGGACATTTTCTCTTGCTATTTACTTGCTATCTTGCTTTCTTAGTCTTCATTCTGTGCTTCTGGTAGAAACTGTACATGAGTTACAGCTGAAATGCTTTGTTTTGGCTGCTGTCTCTTTAAGGCTCTCCCCTTCCACAAACCCCCTTCCCTCTGATTGGCCAGCTGTTTCATTCACCCGGTCAAGGTGCCAGAATCTCTCTTTCTTTCTCTGTTCAGATCTTTTAAGGGTGCACACTTTGAAGCTCTAACACCCTCCTTAAACATACATTTTCTTTGTTCTGGAACCCAACAAGGTTGTTTCATGTGGTGAGCACGAGATATACTGATGTAAGGCAGCCAAAAGTGGCCACATGACCCAATGTTTTTAATCTTTATGTTTGGCTTTAAATTATTTGAATGCTTAATTGGGTAAGAAAAATTTCAGTGAACATTTTTCAATTATTCCATTGAATGTATTTAAGGTTAATCGCCTTAAAATGCCTGAATAAAGGAATATAACTGTTTCGTAAAAACAGTGGGAGGGGCTCAGCACTTTTAAAGAGGGCCAGTCTGGATTCTCTTGGTAGATGAGCCAAACTCCTCAGCAGGTAATGTCTGTGTTTTTTGATGATTGAACTCTGTTTTTGTGGATGTGGTGAGTTAATATGGAGCACAGAGCACATTGACGTTGTACTGTAGAGATTTTTTTTATTACTCTTGTAAATTGTTTTAATTAAACAGAGGCCGACAGCTAATTCAATAACACCAAAATTTAATTTATTTGACTGCGCCTGTTTTTCCTGTTCGGTTCTGAGTCCAGCAAAGAGAACCCTGCAACAATCAGTTTACAAACAGACGCAGGGATTTCTACAACATATGAACATGTAGAGGTTTGAAAATCTGCACACGTTTAGTCTGATCATCCAGCGTTTTTACTTCATATCCATGTTTTAAATGTGGGAGAGCAGAATGACCCTTCCAGCGTTGGTTTCCTGCAAACATGGAGCGGATCGACACTGTCTGGGTATTTTTGGCCGTTCGTTTTGTCGATGCAGCTGATGGGCAGCTTTTTGTCTCTTGACTGCAGAGAGCAGTGGAGTCGATGCATAATGATGTCTGCTCTTGTTGTTAAGGCCCACAGGCAGATGAAGACATCATGCACAATGCTTTTCAAACTGTTTGCACTGTGGAGCATTTCAGACATGTATGGTTATTTTCACCAGGTGTATTTTAACCTTGAAAGGTTATTGCATTTGTCTTTCAGGGTTACTCTGTTTCTGTAGCAAAAAGGAAAAAAAATCCATCAAATCAAAGGTACATGCAGGAAACACAAACTCATGCTGAAGAAGAAGCCATCCGTGCTCCCTTTACAATCCACAACCACCCAGAAAAAACCTTCCTCCTCTTGGCCATCCACAGCCGGGTGGTTGATGCTGCATGTGATCAGTTTAAAGGATGTCAACTCGACACTCAGGTCCGAGTATCAAAGAGCTGTATGAGTGCTGCAGGCTGGCTGTTCGCCCCCTTTCCAGAGGTTCAAAAGCTCAGGCACCAAAGTGCTCCACGGTCTTTTTTATTAGAGTTTATTTTTAAATATTGGAAGTAAAGTGAGTTACCAGAAGTTTATTATGAATGCAGTTTTATTAGATGAGCGTGATACTACAACAGAGCAGTAAAAGCACAACAGTCGTAAGCAGCTGCAGACAGTCCAGCAGAGTGTAAGTGGGTCATGGAGCAGAAATGTGTATTATGGTTGTGATGGAGACATGAGTGGACAGGCTGAGTCTCCAGCTGATGACATGTGCTGTCTCTGGACTGATGAGCAAGCAAAGCCTCTCGTCTGTCGCAGCATCGTGTCAGTCAGATGGCAGAGTGTAAGGTGCTCTCAGACTGCTCACTGATAGCAGAGAGCTCCGTCTGTGTGTGTGTAGGAACTCCTCACTCTGTGTGTTTACAGTTACACTGTTGATCTCAATATCACACACACACACACACACACACACCGTGCTGTAGATCCGGATATGAATCAGATCCGTCTTTGCACTCAAGAGAAGAAAAATCTGTGAAAACTTCTCTGAGCCTGGTTTTAATGTGTGTGTTTGTGTTTCTCATATGAACTGTGTGCAGGGGGAGATTTTCTACAACCATCCAGCAAACTGAAGTCTGTTAAACTGTTGATGATACACAGCTCCTCACTAACTCCTCTCCTTCATGTTTTTATATAGAAAGTAAAGTAATGATGGTTCCAAACCTCCTCCATCACTGAACCAAAGTCTGACTCTCCTCTTCTCTTCTCTTTTTCTCTGTTACAGGCCAGCCCGGCCCCCATCATCGTCAACACAGACACTCTGGATTCGGTTCCTTATGTGAGTTTGGATTCTTTGTCTCTTGTTAAATCACCTTTCATTGTTTCTCAAAAGACGACCAACAGCTGCTGGATATGATTCATGAAGCAGTTTCCTCTCAGTTTGAAGAAGTTTTTTTTCCTCCTTCATCATCTTACTCTTGTCTTAAAACAAAATAAGCCAGTAAATCCAGCACATCCGCACCGAAATTCTACCAAAAGTCACTTCTGGCATTTGTCTTATGGGATTTATATCAATACAAATAAAAAATGTTTCTGCTGCAGAGAGAGAAAATTAAATTCTGATATCACTATGCATCTAAAAACTAGATATTAGAAATATAAAAATATATAAAAAGTATAAACATAAATATAGTTTTCAAAGTGTTGCTGACAAACCAAGAAAGGTCACCGAACCCTGAAATCTTATAAAACAGCTCATGCAGGAAGCTGAGATTGGGGTGTCCATGAAGCGTCTTTACAAGTTAAAGATTTATTACAAAAGCAAATGAACATCCATCCTTCCTCTATACCGCTTATCCTGTTCAAGGTCGCGGGTGTCTAGAGCCTACCCCAGCTGGCTTAAGGTGAGAGGCGGGGTACACCCTGGACTGGTCTCCAGCCAATCACAGGGCTGACACACAGAGACAGACAACCTTTCATGCTCACACTCACACCTACGGGCAATTTAGAATCACTAATTGACCTGATGAGCATGTTTTTGGACTGCGGGAAGAAGCAGGAGAGAACCCACACATGCACCAGGAGAACATGCAGACTCCACACAGAAAGGCACACCTTGCCTGAACCTGGATTCAAACCGTTGACCTTCTCACTGAGTCTGCAGCACTATCAGCGTTGCCACTGTGCAGCCCGCAAATGAACAAACTGAAGTTTTTTAACTAATTTAAGAGCAGAAATAATTTTGTAGGAGAACACTGAGAGGCTTGTCTTACACGATTAATACTCTCTGTGGTCGTCCGCTCCTCCCTTTACCCAGAGCTGTCCCTGTCTCCATAAATGTCTTGTGCCATACACACATTGATGGACGTGATGGTGGACTTCTTCCATACCTGGTTTTGTTATTTTACTGAGTCTGTGTATCCAATTTTCTTTCAGAAAACCATGACACACATTGGGCTTTTTCTTAAAGAGCAGCCATTTTTTAGTCATTCATTTGACATAAAAATCATCAGGATACCTGAAATACACGAATGTAATGAAGTTAAAAACTCCTGTGTAGAGAGAACAAATCTGATTAAGATATCTCTTCAACTGTCTTTGTGATATTTTTTTTTTTAAATGTAAAGTCACTTTATGGACACCCTGTAGATTGATTAGAATCAAGTGAAAATAATAGAACATAGAAGAATAACAATAATAATGATAAGAATAAAAAATAAACATAGTAAAAACAATAATAAGAATATAATAATAAGTGTATGATGTAGCACTATTAAAAACACAGGGTCACAAATAAAATCCCAATCAAACAAAAGAAATAAAAAAATAAAGAGATCAAATAGAAGAGAAATGTGAGTAATTCAATGGGTTAAAAGTTAAGGAATTAAAACAGAACATCAGGAAATTAACACATAAAGCCATGAATGATGGACTTTCAGAATTATTCAGATTAGCTTTTATATTGCCTTGTCTGTTGATGCGAACAGTTATAAAAAGCACCAACACACTGAGGCAGCCATCTGCGGTGCCATCGGAGCTCTTACTGAAAAGGAAATAAAGGATTTAGACTGATAAGAATGAAAAAGGAATAAAACATGGTACGGGGGCTGAATTCACTGACAGATAAAAAAGAAAATAAAACAGTCAGAAGGATAAAACTAACAAAGTATCAAAATATCAAATGATCAAAAAATATAAGATCAAGCCTGAAATGGAATAAAAGCAGGATTGAAGCATGCTGGAATAAGATCTGTGAAACTCATGAATAAAAACATGTTTTTAAAGAGAGTTTGGGGCTTTGTCTCTGCTCTCTCATCTTCATGTCCACAGACTTCCTGTGGGGTTAATGTAGAAGCATGTAGACTTTATCTGAGATGTGTCATTAAACTTTCTTTTACATCCTGACTGAACACTGATTTCGTCTGGCTTTGTTATGAAACACTGTTGTTTGCTGCTTTTGGAAATGAGGACAGGAGGTCAGCCTCAGTGAGTCTCTTGATGTTTCCTCTAATCCTGACTAAATGACTGACTGTACGTTCAGAGTGTCGACCCTCTGATCAAGTTTAAACCAAATATTAACTCAGTTTAAACTCTTTCCTGTGGTTCCTTCCGCCAGCTAAACTCTGACATCTGATGCTTCTTAGCAGGGGAAGTGATGTGCAGCATTTCATATCCTCCTGTGCTATTCTTGTATGAATGCATAATGATGGAGAGCTTGCTGCTAATTAATCATCTCAGTCAGACACAGGAAGAGGCGGACTCCTCTGCAGCTAACCTGCATGCTTCAGAAATAGCAAACGCTGATGATCCGTCATCTTAAGCTGTTTCCCTGGAGGGGAGGCCTATTTAGCAGATGAATTGAGAGGAAAACACCTGTCACACCTTCACATTTATTACACAGCCTCAGCCTCACTGTGGAGCCAAAGATGTGTTTTCATTCTGAGAAATAAGCCTGAAAAAACAATGTCGTCTTTCTTCTCAGGTCAACGGCACAGAAATCGAATACGAGTTTGAAGAAATCACTTTAGAGCGGGTGAGTATCTCAAAGTGTAACGGCAGCTTTGTGTGATCTGATACAGGTATGAAAACACATAATGTAATCCAAAGTACAGATTAAGTGGAGATATTTTCTGCAGGGCTGTGGGATATTTATCCTGGCTAAACTCAAATATTTATGAAAGTAAAGAACAGTCATATAGCTTACCTGTTTATACCTCAGGTGTCATCTGCTGTTATATTGTAATCAGTCATCATGGATACCTGCTGAGGATCAGGAAGTGTCACAATCAACTATTTTTGCTGTCAGATGTTCAGTGGAGGAGTGATTTCAGCATCATGTTAAACTGAACAGTCATCTCTGCTCACAGTATGTTGAGCTGATAGCAAAGCATTTTATCACTGATCAATCATTAATCCCCATTTCATTCAAAAAAGTCACCAAGAGCCTCAGCTGCTCAGAGCAAGCTGCTACTTCAGGTGTTTTAAACAGAAAGAGAAGATGCACAGGTGCAGAACTTTGAATGTTATCAGGCACTATGTTTGAAACACCTGTTTTGATTATATTAAGTCTTGAGTCATACAGAATGGGTGATAGCCACTTTGAGTGCATGCTGCTGTGTGTCTGCGGCATGTTTTATCATCAGTGACAACATGCAGGCTGCACATCCATGCAGTGACACCTCACAACCAAGCTGTGGTCTTTATCTCTGAATAACGAATATGGTGCTCATAGAGTTTTTTTGAGTGTGTGTGGAAAATTTAATCAGATTAATGATCCTTTACAGGCCCTGGACATGAGAGCTGCAGCCAGATTAAATTTTTTTGTAAACAGGAAGTAAACCACTGACTCAAACCGGTCCTCAGCACAAAGTTTTTGTTTGCTCTACGTTACCAGTAATCAGGGTATAGAAAGTTTTTCTGCCATTCTCCAGCGTACTTGGATCCCTCTTGGTTATGTTCACTGAATCAGGGCTAGTGTACCCCAGTGAAATGTACACGCAGGAGGCGGGCAGGATGGGATTTAGTTTGTTAACAAATTGGCTGCCAGACGTTAGGATTGGTTGGTGTTTTCCCAGGTTTGCTCCTGCTGTAGACAGCAGATATTTTTCGCTCTATTTTAAGAACACATCATGACTTGATTGACATCAGGACATAAAAATCATTTTAACTAGAATAACAAAAAGTGTATCTAAATCTGATTACCAACCCTGCCTTTAAATTGACGTGTCACAGCTCCAGCAACCGGAAAAAATGGGATTGCTGCTATATGCTGTGACCTGCCACAGCTGGACACAGATTTTATTTATTTATTTATTTATTTATTTATTTATTTATTAAGACAAATCCATCATTGCATGAACTGTTCAATGATTTTTTTTATGTTAATGACTATTCAAATATCCTGAAATCATTGCCCATCGCTAAATTTTGCAGTATCTATACACACTGAGTCACAACTACAGTATAAAACACAAAAATACATTCGCTGCATTCAAACTCTTCACATAACTTCTACAAAACATCTTCTTTGGTGTTATCCTCCAAGTACGTAAACACAAGAAAATATTTGTTTCAAATATGTTTGATCACCTGCTTTAAAGCACTTTACACCTGTAATACTGCTGCTAACAGGTTCAAAGTTAAAGTGACTAAGACTAGCGGAGTGTTTTATTAATTGAACTTATACTAAGTGAAAAACATGGTAATAAACCATATGTTTGACTCTTAATCACTTGAGATGTGCTGCTCGGGACTTGAAAGAGATTAGATTTGTTACAGACAGCATTGCGTCTCCATCACAACCTTGATTCTAACTTCCAGCTATCACACTTCAGTCTGAGCGTGTCAGGCTTGTGTGAGCTGTGATTCTTCCTCAGTGAGGCCCGGCAGGCACGCTCAGCAGGTTATTGTAATCAAGAGAGGCTGCTCTTCTCATCACTTAAAATTTAATCAAACTTTGGCTCTCAGTTTGTGAGTGAGCGTCAGGGGATTGTGTTAGCAGTGCAGGCACAGAGTAGCTGCTGCTCTGAGAGGCACGGCTGTAATCCAACTGTGATATTAAAGAGAGACACTGCGACCTGGTGGTACTGCAGAATGACCAACTCATAATGTTACAACAAACAGAAGACACCTCCGAGCACTCATAATAATAATGAGAGCAATGACACTGTGAAACCAGTCTGCTAACAAGTGATTACAGTGTCAGTGACGTTAAAGATATGTGGTAGAAAGAGTCACCAGAGGTTATGTCTGTTGCATGGTTTCTCTAAAGGACATGAAAACTCACAAAGTTGGTGTCCCCTGCCTGGGGACACCAAATGGTGTTTTTTGAGAATAATCTTAAACATATAGCATGGAGACGACATACAATATGGACTCCGGATGAACATGCATGTTTTTTGTTGATGATGTGTCAGATAATAGGAGCATAATGTAAAGGAGCCTTGGGATGACTGAGGCTGACTAACATATGATCATGAGTTGCACATTAAAACAAATGGCTGTTACATGTAATTATAATGCAATAACACTGTTATATAAAATGCTGTTACCCAGAAATCATAACCTTGTTAATACAGTACTATTACACAGTAATTCTAATGCTATAAATGATTTATTAAAATGTAATAACATAGTAACTTTATAATGCTTGTATAACATTGTTACAGAGTAGTAATAATAATGTAACACTGTCATTACAATACTGTTATAGAGTAATTGCAAAACTAAAACTATTATTACAGTGCTGTTGCGCAACAATAGCTGTATTACAATATTATTACAACACTATTACACAGTAGTCACAACACAGTGGCATTATAATTACAACGCCATCACACAGTAATGATAACGCTGATGATAAAAAACCATTACACACCAATTATAATATTATAACACTGATATTACATAGTGTTACATGGCAGCTATAATGCCACAACACTATTACTGTAGTTAAAGCGCCATAACAGTTTTAATACTTATTAGACAGTTACTATAAAGCTGTTAGTACAAAAGGGACACACAGTAATTGGAATGCTGTTGTTACAATACTGTTACACAGTAACTATACTGCTCTTTGTTGCCACAGGGTAACTCAGGACTGGGCTTCAGCATTGCTGGAGGGACAGATAACCCACACATTGGTGATGACCCTGGTATCTTCATCACCAAAATCATCCCTGGAGGCGCTGCAGCAGAGGACGGACGCCTGAGGTTAGGCACTCGCTTTCTACCTGTTTGGTTTTTAGTTAGAGACATCGAGAGGACTTGTCAGACCTGAAAGACTGTTTAGCACTTCATAATATGTTAGTACTTGTTGTGTCAGTTCGTTGATTTATCTGTGAGGATGAAAAGCCCATAATGCAAACACAGCACCAGGCTCTGTCAGTACAGAGGAAGACAGCATGGCTTTAATCAGACTTTGCCAAACTGATGTTTACTTGCTAAAGGTTGACAGCAGAACTGATGCATGTTGTAGCTCTAAAAGGGATTTTTAATTGCCATAGCAGCCAAACACGTCCTGCAGCTGTTCTTGGACAACAAGGCAAGTTTATTTAATTTAAGCACTTTTCACACATAAAACTACTCAAAGTGCTTTAGAAACAAAATGGTGACTTCAACAGCATTAAAAGAAACATGTCATAAAGGACACAAGAATTAAAACAAAATATACCTTAAATTTTCATTTCAGTCATTAGAGTTGGCCCAAAGAGAGTAAAACGGAAGTTTAAAAATGAGTTTGCTTCCATTGGAGGGCAGAGTAAGTGGAGTCAAAGAGGAATGCTTGGTCAGAGTCCAGGTTGGTCCAACATTATCTGGGAGCTTTTTTCAGGGCTGCATAATAACAAAACAACATCACAAAATGTTGCACCTGCATGCTTAGTTTTGGCTCCGAGGACAGTCAGTCAGCACAAGCATGTCAGAGATGAGCAACAGAGGGACTTAAAGACCAGCAGAGAATCTTTAAGAACAATCTCCTGAGTGACAGGAAGTCAGTGTGAGGATTTTAAAAGTGGAGTAATGTGCTTATTCGTCTTAGTTTTTGTCAGGACTCTGACAACGGCAGTTTGAATACACTGACATCGTTAAACAGCTTTTTGACAGTCCTAAAATAAATGCATGTAAGGTCTGTTAGTGACTTTAGTCCTCAAACTCTAGCTATGTTCTTTATTTATTTAAAAAAGCAAAAGTTATGAAAATTTGATGTGACCCAGTGGGAATTTAAATTTATGTCCAGGATGGCTCCAGCAGCAGAGGCTTACAGCATGTTGAATGTTTGGAGGCTGTGTTTTTAAAAAGGTAATGGATGTAGAACAGAGTAAATATGTTATTTTATCCGTGTGTATTGTATCTGTATGTTGTGTGTGTGTGCTGGGTCTCAGCTGTTTCATCTGAGCACCCTCAGGAGAGCCGTGTCCTTGATTTTCAGGGCATGGATGGCTGGGTCAAAACCTGAAGGGAATTCAAAGGAAGCAGCTCATTCATGTCATGTGTACACCCGTGTGTACTGACCCACCTGACAGCCAATCCCAGACCTGGACTCACCCTTTTTATTCTGAAGGATCTCTCACAAAAAGCCTGCAGATTCAGATGTTTCCCACAGTTGGGTTGATGCTTTTGCAAATACCAGGACTTGTCATTAATGATCACCATAAGTTATTATTCTCATGTCACACTGTGTGTCCTGCAGGGTGAATGACTGCATCCTGCGGGTGAATGATGCAGATGTATCGGAGGTCTCTCACAGTAAAGCAGTGGAAGCCTTAAAGGTGGCAGGTTCTATTGTGCGGCTGTATGTGAGGCGCCGCAGACCAATGCTAGAGACCATCATTGAGATCAAACTCATTAAAGGACCAAAAGGTGAGTCCATCTCACTCAGTTATAATAATAGTAATAATAATAATAATAATAATAATAATAATAATAATAATAATAATAATACTTTAAAAACACTGGAATTTCCCTTTAACTTGGACCTGCCATGAATCTGTGCTCCAGCCAAGAAACTAACCAGCTCGTCTGACTCAAACACACACAGGGCTGGGCTTCAGTATCGCAGGTGGAGTCGGGAACCAGCACATCCCAGGTGACAACAGCATCTACGTCACCAAGATCATAGACGGCGGAGCGGCACTGAAGGACGGCCGATTACACGTTGGAGACAGGTTGTTAATGGTAAGTAATTACGCACGCTGCACTCTAACAGATACTTTAATAAAAGTATTTAAACAATGTTTAAGAACAGAGTGTTCACTTACTGTGTGGAGAGCTGAACAGACATCAGTTTATTGACTGTGTCATTATCATGCTGGAAGTCAAACTTTTTCACTCTTGATAGGGATATTATCATCTCCATTATGCAGGCAAAAAGGTTTATTAGACATTTGAAGCTCTTCTCTTTCCTCATTTGCCTTGAATGACACTGAATGTGTTTTTAATAAACATATCTTCAGAATGGTAACTTTTGATGTGCTCCGTAATGAAAACGTTTAATCCATGAAGTATTCACACTCTAATGAAGGCCATGCGGCTCCAAGCAGAATAAAAGAGTAGCTTGTTTACCACTGAATGGGTGGCTCAGCTTTTAATCTTTGTTGTGGCTCAGACTCTTTAAAAGCAGGACAGGATGTCTCCGTAACACAAAGGTTCATCTCTGTTATGTAATGGACACACTTCCTTTGCTGCAGAGAACATCCGGACAAATTTTTCATACTATTGTTGTTTCTAAATTATGGTTAATGATTTTTAGTGACTGATACAAAACACATAGAGAAACTAAAAACAGACATTTGGCATTATAGTTGAGGGCGGGGCGTCCTTGTTGGAGAAAGCAATTCTTTTTTTTCAGCTGCTTGTTTTCCCCACAGCAGGAAATGGATATGACCTTGGATGGGATGCCAAATATCTAAATAAGTGTGATAGTGTTTGTAGAGATGCTAATTTGCAACATTGTCTCCAGAAAGGGTTTCATGAGAGTAAAAGTTTTAATGAAAAGTCATAAGAAAAACCAAGTTAAGATTTGAAAGCAGGATTGAGGTAACCAGGTTTCTATGGCTCATTTAAAGAGGGGGTATCTCTACAGTAGCTTTACATGATTTTCAGCTCAAAAAAAGTTCTATTTTTCTCTCACTACTGTTTTAGAAAACTCTTAAATCAGCCTCTGTCTGAAACTCTTTGTTTTAGCTGCTGTCTCTTTAAAGCCCCCCGCTTTGAAACCCCCATTCACTCTGATTGGCCAGCCCTTTGGAGACCTGTTAGGGTGAAGCTATGGGCGGATCTTGGTGTTTGAGGCCACTACAATGTGTCATGAACCAGTTAGGAAATTCTTATGTTATGACATCATTGTTTCAGTTTCTATCCATGTTTAGAATAGAGAGGGAAGCAGAGTACCCTCTCTTTAAAGATGATCAGGAAGCCCGGGGATTTTAGTCTTTTCACTTTCAGAGCTGTTTAAACAAGATGTTTTGCAGAATAAAACCTTATTATAATATTTGTTAAAGCGGCTCTGTGAGGTTCTTTATGTTTGAGCAGAAAGCTCGAGTGGTGGGTCGGAATTACACTTATTAAAAACAATAAAAGATGACCTGTTCACTTCAAGAATACTTCTTACAGTGTGTCAAACAGCAGTTTATTAAACAGGTCATCTGACGTTATTACTTGCAGCTACGCTACACCATGACCATGAATTGATGAGTCTGGATTATAAGTGTAACACCAGCCTCCTCCTGAGGAGGGCATCCTTCTTTCTTAACCAGCTCTTAATTTGTTGTAATTCCCTCCCCACTGTTGTATCCTCTCACCAACACCATCTGTCATAATCCAGCCTCCAGGAGGCAGGGAGCACGCTGGACTAATCTGAACTGAGCTGTGAGAAAACAAGAGACAGTCTGTGTTGTGCTAAGTGGAGAAACAAGGACTGTGTGTGTTTGTGTGTGTGTTTGTGTGTGTGTGTTTGTGTGTGTGTGCCCAGGTGAACAACTACAGTCTGGAGGAGGTGTCTCATGAGGAAGCTGTGGCCATTTTAAAGAACACGTCCGATGTGGTTTACCTAAAGGTGGGGAAGCCCACCAATGTCTACCTTTCTGATCCCTATGGGCCTCCTGATATCACACACTGTAAGTCCTTGTCCCCTGTCTTTAAAGTCATGTAATGTGTTAGTGTTAAGTTAGAATACCCGTCACTGAGTTTATATCTGTCAGCATGACTGTGTTTTACTCATCACAGCAGCAGAGCGACGTTAGTCACCATCATGACTCTGTTTGTCTGATGCATGGGAGACAGATACTCCTGCTGACTGCATGTGGAGTTTACTAACTTGTCTTAAAGTGGAGATGTGCTGCTAACTCATCCACTCTCTCTCTTCACAGCTTTCTCTCCAGCCATGGAAAACCATATCTCTTCCCCTGTCAACAGCGGCACTCTGGAGTACAAGTCTAGCCTCCCTCCCATCTCCCCAGGGAGATATTCCCCCCTCCCTAAGCACTTATTGGGGGAAGAGGATATAAACAGGTTGGATGGTTTTTCTTTCCTACGGTAATTACTTCCCTTCCTACTAGACTTCTTGAAGCTCAGGTAGAAGCTGTGTCAGCCCTGCTCCTCCCGTCTCCCCTGGTGTTGTGTTGGTGTCTGGATCATCATCTACTGTTTTCTGCAGTTTTTCAAAGTCAGTTGGAGCTAGTATCTAATATCTGACTTTGATCACCTAACCCCAACCCAGCTACAGGACTGTTTGTCTGTGGTGTTGTGTTGTGTTGTGTTGTGTCGTAGTGTGTTGTGTTGTGGTGTGTTGTGGTGTAGTGTGGTGTGGTGTGGTGTGGTATGTTGTGGAGTGTTGTGGTGTGGTGTGATGCGCTGTTGTTTGTAGCTGCTTGTCTCTTTTTACGGTTTCTTTGAAGATGTTGTAGTGCTGAGCTTGGATAAGGTTGGAACATTAACAAATCTGATCTCTCTTTTTGCTTGAGCTCAAGTTGCTAATATTAGCTAACATTTTTGCTGCATTCTTGACCAATGTGATGCTGATTGAATCTTAGCTTTTAGCCAAAATGTTAATCAATATGATGCTAAATGGATCTAATGTTTATGCCACAATGTTAACCAATATGATGTTAACAGAAGCTAGCAGTTAGCCAAATTGTTAATCAATATGATGCAAACAGAAAACATAATAGCAATGTCATTTACCAAATTTATTAGAAAGGAGGCTGATTTTTTCCCCACAGTGTTTATCACTGGGACCAATATAATGCTAATGGAAGCTAACGTGTTTACCACAATGTTAACAAATTTGATGCTAACAGCAGCAAACATTTAAGTCACTGTTTGCTATTTTGATGCTGATGGGAGCTAACTTTTAAGCCACATTTTTTACCAACATGAATCTGACAGAAGTTAACATTTTAGTCACATTGTTTACAACAGTTGCTAAATCAAGCTAACATTCAAGCTGCATTGTTTACCATTCTGATTCTTTTGAAGCTAAGGTATTGACCACATTGAATGTACAGGCTACATTGTTTAAGCAATGGTGTTTGCCAAAATGGTGCTAATTAATAATAATATTAAACCACATGTTTTTACCAATATGATGCTGACAGAAGCTAACTTTTTGCTAGTTTTTTTTCCACTGTAATGCCAACTGAAGCTATCATTTAACCAATGGTGTGCAACAAAAACACAGGGACAGCCACATTGTATACCAAAATGATGTTATCAGATGCTACCCTTAGCCACATAGATGTCTACAGTTTGTTTCTGATACAGAGTTTTGAGACCCATCATCAACAGGGGCCTTATTGAAAAAGCTTGATTCAACCTGGATTAGTTTAAGTAAGCATGAGGCAGAAGTGTCCTTTAGCAACTTTTGCAGACAGCTATTCAAGCCCAAACTATTTTTGAACCAGGCTGTTAAAATGTTTATGTCTGCTGTCGAGATCTGTTTTTTTTAAATAGATTTTTGTTTCTGATGTTCTAGTGGACAAGTGGACACTTGAAGAACTGCATTTGTCACTCATATTCTCAGATATTTTGAAATACATCAGCCCTAATCCAGACAAGAGCGTGCTAGCTGTGGTTTCTGTTTGCGTCATCACAACATACTGTTTTGGCGATAAATATGTTTTCGGTGGCTGAAATTTTGGTGCATCCCTGCCGAGCAAACTTTGAACGATACTGACTTGATGATCCAGGACAACACTACCAATCTTCTAATTAGTGTTTTCACCTGCATTACCTCTTGAGTCACTGGCTGTTTTTCAAACCACCTATTACACTAGCAGTGCCTACTGATTTGGCTGAAATTCAGTATGTAGTGGGCAGTATGTGAAAACTTGTAAAATCTGCAGTATACCAAAAATTCCCGGATGTCCTACTGATCTGGGAAAATTTCAGAATGCATCTGACCAGTCTACCTGGCGTACCGTTTCCCACAATGAACAGCGTTAATGTTGTTTGGGTGAATTGCTACAACAATATTAACGTGGGATGGTCCGTGTGATAGAAGTGAAGTGATGCAAGAGAAACAGTTAACACGTGTCACTTTTTGTCTGTAAAAAGAATCAGAAATACTCTATTAATCCCAGGGGGAAATCAGTAATTTGGTGTTTACTTCTACAAATTCATCAAATCCCATATAAACCACTAATTATCTTTTTTTAAAAAAAAAAAAAAAAACAAAAAAAAAAAACATGTGGATTATATGGAAGTGTTTTTTCCTTGAGCTGTGAAAATAAAAAAGTCAGTCTGTTCTGGATTTATTTTCAGTAAATAATAAACCTTTTGGTGCTAGAAAAAAATGAATCAGTGTGATGACTCTGCTGTAATATAATTTTTATACCTTTTTAATTTTTTATTTTTTTAAAAAAGGACCCTGAAATCTCTCCCTGGAGAGATTAAAAGGACCAAAAGAACAAAAATATACAATCACTTGAAAGAACTTTTCGCCAAATATAATAACTATTCTCTTTACAGCTTAATTTTTTTTATTTACATTTATATTTTATGATAAAGTCAAACATTAAAAAAAAAATCCATCAGCTGTAGTCTCATTTTCCAAAACTAAAAACCAGAGTAGCAGACTACAAAACAGACTCAACAGAACAGTCAGACTACATACTACATTCCAAAGCAGTAGGCAGTATGCAGTGCCTACTACATACTAAATTCACATGTAGTATGTGGTAGGTGGTTTGAAAAACAGCCACACCAACCTAAAAAGATGTCCTCTGAATCGTCATCATTTGTTTGTATGCCTGGGAGCATCATTTTTTAGAGATTCTTTTAATCAGTGTAACAAGTTTATCTCTTTGTTTAGGCACAAAGTTCGAGTCTGGAGCTAAACAGGCCGTTTGGTGTCTTAAATATCTGATTTTATGTTCAGAAATTAAACCGGATTTGGAGGAAGGGGTTTTAACTTTGTGTCAAATTTATTGGCTAATTTCTTCTTTTTTTCACTTTAAGCCCTACCACAGCTTATTAATTAGCCCTGAAAGTTCCAGTATATGTTTGCACACTTTGTCTATTTTTGTATGGTTTTTTTCCCCTGCTGTGGTTTTCAGTCTGCCCCTTTAACAGCTGTTTACAGTCTAAAAAGAAGAGCACTCCGTAGTTGAAATGAGTCACATTTAAACATTAGCAGCTTCCCAACGCTTGAATACCTAATCCTAAATCAATCTGACTCAAAGCTCTGTATCCCATGAGCCAAATTTCTGATCAAGTCCCATCTCAGAGTACGGATTTGATCTTTGCTCGTGTCTCCCGAGGTGGATGCAAGCTGCTTGTCAAACAGAAGGTTTAGTTCTCTGCAGCAGCTTGGTGGTGTCTGAAACAGGACAGTCTGAGTTTAAGGCAGCACCAGGGGGCACAGTGGATATTATATTAGAATGCATAAAACTACTGCTGCAGGTGATGATAATAAAAGCTCCTTTCAGAGCATAATTGAAGGAGTCCTGTGTCCAGCTTGGTCCAGTGAAGGATTAAAGTCCCATTCTCTTCGGAGTTAAGAGGTTTAGTATTCGCTCTTGGCTAAGGTGCATCCCTAATAGCCTTTGAGATTACCTCTAAGACCTAAAGAGCAGCACTCTGACAGCAGCTCTCGTCCCTTCTGTTCACTCTGTTCTGGAGGGAGATAGTAAAAAACACGAAGCTACCCCGCTGAGTGCATCCTCATATTCTTAAATAACCCAAAGATGAGGCATATTTTCATGAAAAAAGAGAAGTGGCTGTTTGAAAGGGTTTGCTCCTGATGATACTTTCGACAGCTTGAAGAGAACAGCCTGCTTTGGTAGATGTCACGTCGTCCTCTGTGTTGCATGCCTCCCCATGTTTCTGTGCTAAGTGTCTTAATGCACTGTGATAAATGAGAAAATGACAGCTATCAGTGAGTACGTTTTATAAGTTGACTTTTTCTGCCTTTGCCAGAAACTCCTCATTAGATGACGGAGAGAGTCACAGGTTTGAGTCTCAGCACTTCCAGTTAAGGTGAGATGTTGACCTGCATGAGTCTGCATGTTCATTAAAGACAGGACGTGAATCCGTCCAAGCATGAGGCCTCGGTTTTAAAGCCTGACCAAAAGTAATGAGGGAATCTGATGTGCAGCAAAAAAACTCTTCCTGAAACATCTTTCATCGGCGTTAACCTTCCTGTCATCTTTGTTTACAAACAAAACTTGCTGAAATGATGAGGTCATCACATAAGGATCTCTTAACTAGTTCATAACATGCTGGAGGAACGGGCCTCAAACATTGAGGTCTGGGAAGGGGGTTTGTGGAGTGAGGAGCCTTAAAGAGACAAGCATTTTAGACAGAGGCTGAAATAAGAGTTTTTTTTAAATCACCAGTGTAAGAAAAACTGGGATTTTTTAGCTGTAAATCATGAAAAGCTTCTATGGGGGCCACCAGAGGTACAGAAAAAAATACAAATACCCCCTCTTTAAAAAAGGTTACAGTGTTCAAGCAAAGATGCCCACCATGCTTTTATTACAGCTCCTGAAAGATGAGATGTGTCTACTCTCTCTGATTGTTAAACATGGTGGGATATTTTGTAATAATTATTGATGTTGAACAGACTGAGGGGTTAACCTGTTGATTTTAGACTGACAGATTAACAGGAAGTGAGCTAGCTCAAGTACAGTATCTCTGTGTGTATAGACTGGGGGATGTTAGCTCTGGACTTTGTTTTGGCTCCGTCACACCTGTTCCTCCTCTCCCTCCCTCTATCCCCCCTCCTGCTTGTTCATGTCTTATCCTCTCCCTGTCTACGTGTATCTTCATCCCCATGTTCCCCTCAGACTCTTGTCCCCACCTCTGTCTCTGGACACTAACCTCTCTGTTCTTGTCTCTCACTTCACTGTAGGCCTCCTGAGCCAGTTTACAGCACTGTCAACAAACTTTGTGACAAAGCACCCTCCCCCCGACACTATTCCCCAGTAGAGTGCGACAAAAGCCTCCTCCACTCCACCCCCCTCCCAAACTATCACTTAAGCCTGTTCCCCGAGTCGGACACCAACAGGTACTTCCTCCACCAACGTCACCTCCTCTGTGGCATGCTGTGTTCATCTATAATCACTTCTAGTCTCTTAAAGGTGATTTTTCAACAAGAACTATTAGTTCCAGGAACTGAAAGGTTCCTGTACCCAGTTGTAATCTGTTTTCAGCAAGACCTGAAGTCCTGGCTAGATTATACAAACAAGTCCACTGGGGGAAAAAAAATAAAACTGCATTACTCAAATGGACCAGTAGAGGGTAGTAGAACAACAGTGTTAAAAATAAAGATGAGAAACATATATATTTATACATATATATTTATATATATAAACAAGGAGGACTGAGGACGTCCTCTATTTTTGAACAGCTATTGTAAACTGGATATCAACTGAGATGTTCAGCTGAAAGTCTCCAGTGTACAGGGTCACTCTTTAAACTGGAACACCAGGAGCTGACAGAGACATATTCACACTATCAGGCTCAAAGAAGACCATCGATTAGGAGTTATTAAACCAAGTCAAACACAGCTGGGGATCATTCTTCTGTGAACAAACTAAAATTAGTCCCTAGTTGCTGTTATCAAAAAATAGTTCCTGTTTCCTGGGGAAAGTTCCTGTGGTTGAAAAGCACCTTTCTACACCCAGTGCCTTCACCCTCCTTTAAGCTGCCTGTAACCTTGTCCTTGATGTTTTTCTTTTATTTTGTCGGCCTGCGTGTCTGTCTCCTTTCTCCTCGCTCTCACTCCTCAGGGCTGTGGTGTAGCAGGGCGAGATTCAGACTTATCTCTCACCAACACATTTCCAAATCTTTTCTCTGCTGGAAGAACCACTCAGGCCTTTTACTCGCACTTTATAACAGAAGCAAACCATGTTGAATTTAAACATGGTGTGAGGAGTTTTTCCACTGCAGACTGAGGAGCCTTTGTTTTGAGTTTCACTGCTCTCTGATGTTTTGTCATGTTAGAAAACCAAAGTCTGATTGTCTACGTTTGGAAAACAGCAGAAGAAAGTCCTGTAGCTTAAGTTGTGATGTCATCTGTTTATAAACATCCAGTTTCCACTAAAAATTGTGTTTAAATATCCTAGCTCAGAATCCTCTAAAGGTAACTGCCATTTTTCACACCTAGTGATCTTTTAGAGACTCATTATTCATGTTAGAAATGATGCATGATTAATCATTCTCTGTCAGGGGCTGATTAAATGTCGTGTTTCAGATATTTAGCTCTAATGAATGATCACAGACCACAGACTTTGTACACAAAGTTCTCTGTGAGAAGTTCTTTCTTCCGCCCTACAGCTGCTTCCTGTAAACTCTCATCATAATGTCAGTTCCACCTGCCGGGCTTGAAAGCTGCATGATCAGAATGTGTGTCTTTTCATGGATATCTCAGGGCTACGGAGATGACTGAAAACAGCAGAGGGATGACTGTAATCGTGTCTGAATGTATGCTCATATATGAAGCTGCCTGTTTCTTACAAAGTCAGAAATCTGGTTTCTCTTTGGAAGATGGAGGCTGACATACAGTTACAAGTTAAAACTAAATAAAAGGAGAGAAACACAGTCGGTCACCAGCTTTGAACCAAGAAAAAAGACACATTGACAAAGGTCTGTAATGATGCTGCGCTTATCTCAGATGCTGCTGTAGTTCACGTCTTAACCAGCAGATGGCAGTGTGCTGCACACATTCTGTCACATCATCAGGAAGGAATCTTTGTCTCATGTCTTTGGACGCAGAACGAATAAAGAAAATGAGATGGCAAATAGGACATTACTTCTAGTGTTGTTTTTTGTCAGATAATTATGTTTGATAACTAAGAAGAATGAGTTGTGTCATTATAAAGGTATAGTCTGAGTTGAGGTGCTCCCTAAAATGTTGACTTGATGCTTTCAAAATCATTTAAAATTTAATTCCATCAAAAAAAAAATAATGTTTAGACAGCATATCAGATTATGGAAATGGAAAACTGTATTGATTTATGACAAAATATGCTCATTTTTATGCCAGCAACACTTTTTAAAATAGACGTGACAGGAGCATATTTAAACCTTCATGAACCAAGGAGACCAGTTTCTGTAATTTGAAGTCAAATATTGGCCCAATCTTCCCTGATTGAGGATTTCAGCTGCTCAACACCTCAGGGTCCCCTTTGTCGTAATTTTTATTTCATGATGCTCCAAATGGTTTTTGATAGGCGACAGGTCAGAACTGTAAGCAGGTCAGTTCAGCGCCTGGACTCTTCTACTTCTGAACCCTGCTGTTGTTATCAGTGCATAATATGATTGGTCCTTGTCTCGCTGAAATCTGGAGGGTCTTCCTTAAAAAAAAGTTATAGTCTGGACAGCGGCATGTTGCTCCTAAACCTGTAGATAATGTCCAGCATTAATGGAAACGTCACAGATGTGTAAGCTCCGCGTGTCATGGACTCTTCTGATCCCCAGACCATCAGGGATGCTGGCTTTGAACTGTTAGCTGAGTGACCGAGTCTATGATTTCCAAAAAAAAAGTATCAGATATGGATCCATCAGACCACATAACAGTTTTCCATTTCCCCTCAGTCCACCTTAAACGGGCTCAGGTCCAGAGAAGTCTCTGATGTGTCTGGATCAGGGTGATATCTGATGTCCTCTTAGCATGGTGCAGTTTGAACCTGACTCAGTAAACGTTATAATAAACTGTATTTACAGACAGTGGATGATGAAGTGATTCTGAGCCCATGCAGTGAACTCCACTTCAGAGTCACGTCTGTTTTTGAAATATCCTAATTCTTTCTCAGTTTACTCGACTTGTCTGAAATGTGTTGCTGGCATCAAATTTAAAGTGAATATATATTTTTCATCAGACAACATTATTTTAGTTGTAACATTTGAACAGTTTTTTGAAAAGTCAAACCTTTTCAAATGAAATTCATATTTTAAATCTTTCACTAACCATTGTTACATTACATTATTTGTTGTCTTTGGAGTCTTTATAAGATGTGAGCTAAGACTTATTCTTTATCTGAATCTGAGAAAGCTGAAACAACCCGATGTTGACCTGGTCCCTTACCCTGGCAGTATGCTTTTACACACCTATGCATGTTTTGAGGTGTGTGTATATGCATGTATGACAAAGAGACAGAGGCTGTATGAGCATGAGATAAGGTCCCTTTTCCATCAGAGCTGAATCGGGGACAAGTGATCCTAAGTAGAGCACCATCCCCCTGTGGAGATTCAGCAGCCTCAGAGCTGGTTCGCCTGAGCAGAGTGTCAGTGAGGCTTCTGACGACGTACTGTGCGATTGTTGTCCACCTCTCTGTCCTCCACTTTTCGGACTAAAGATGCTGAAACCGAGTGACTCTCCTGAGCTGATGTACTATCTGAACTGTCTGTACAGGGACCCCAGGAAGGTGGTGCTCCACAAAGGGTCCACAGGCCTCGGTTTCAACATCGTGGGCGGTGAAGACGGCGAGGGCATCTTTGTTTCCTTCATCCTGGCAGGAGGGCCTGCCGACCTGAGTGGAGAACTGAGGAGAGGGGACCAGATCTTATCGGTATGTACACAAAAGCCCACTCAGCCTGACAAACACACACCTACACACACACCTACACACAGCATGTTAGAAACATGTAAGTAATGAGTCATGAACAGGTCACCATGTACGGTGAATGTGTCCGGTGCTCTGCATGGCTTCTTAGTTGAAAATGTGTTTATTTTTATTAAATGTATCAAAAACAGAGCTGCTGTTGTGCAGATGTAGACGACCTGCTGTCACATGATCACCTTTAAAGGTGACAGATCACTCATACATCTGGAGTCTGGCAGGAGGCTTTGACAAAGTTCCCGTCCTGCCTGAGCAGATCAGCTTTAAGATGGTCGACTCTGGTTGAGTCTTTGTGTTCCAGCATATTTATAGAGAGTGTAATAGTCCTACTGGCCTAGATTAATTCTCAGGGCTTCAGGGCTTAATTGTCCTGCAGCATTTCTCCATCATTATGACGGAGAGGTGGAGCACGCCTGTGAGGGTGGAGATGCATTCTGCATTTTAAATGTCGGGGTTCTCAGCCCTGAGGATGGGTTAAGGAGATGTCTGTGTTTCTGCTGCATGATAATCAGGTGACAGTTTTTCCATTAACAATATGCACTGTTTACTCATAAAACAAACCATGCTGTCAATGATAGGATAGAGTATGTCTTTATCACCATGAAGAGCTGAGATTTTGATTTATTTATTCATTTATTTATTTATTTATTTATTTATTTATTTATTTATTTATTCATTCATTTATTTATTCATTTATTTATTTGGAAGTAATTGGTAGCTTTTGTTCTTGTTCTCTTTTGTTTTAGTTTTATGGATCAGGGTTGTTTCTTTAATTTATTTTTTGGTTTTGCCGTTTTTTGTTCTGTTTTGTTGTTGATGTGGCTCTTTTAAGTGTTTGGATTTTATTTTATTTTATTTTTTTTTTTATTTCTTGCTAATTGTGTTTTGAGAATTTTCCTTGTTTTTTATTGTTGTTTGGTTGTTTTGGTGTTTGGTTTTTGTTTTTTGATGATGTTTTTATTTTGTTGTCATGTCTTAAACGGGTTTGTTTCTGATTTTGTTTAGTTTGTTGTGTGGTAGTTTGTTTTGTTTGGATGTTTTGTGTTGGTTTCTTTTTTTGTTGGTTTTTTGAGATCTTAGATCAGATATTTTGTTTGTTATTTTTTTTTATTTTGTTATTTTTTCAAATTGTTTTGTTGTTTTTCTTTTTGGTTTTGTTATTTCTTTGAGCTGTTTCTTTGGTCTTTTGTTAATTTTTTCTAGTTTTTCTGTCTTGACAGTTAGGGGTTTTTGTGAGTTTGGTTTGTTTTTAGTTATGTTTCGTTGTTTTATTTGTTTCTTTTTTGTTGGTGTTTTTTCCTGTTGTTCTGTTTTGGTGTTTTGTTGTTATCTGTAATTTTTTTTTCTTTAACTGTTTTTGTCTATCACAGGACCTACACATACAGACAAACATTCATCCGCACTCAAACTTAAGGACAGTTTAGAGGGACCAAATAACCTGT
Source organism: Labroides dimidiatus (assembly GCA_030710495.1). Taxonomy (NCBI): domain Eukaryota; kingdom Metazoa; phylum Chordata; class Actinopteri; order Labriformes; family Labridae; genus Labroides; species Labroides dimidiatus. The sequence goes on from CM061159.1 coordinate 8,238,841, forward strand.
TAAACAAGTTTTTGGACTGTGGGAGGCAGGGCTGTTTCTCGCATTTTGGGGATCCAATTCAAGATTCTGTTTTGGGGCCCCTAGTCAGTCAGGACAGCACAGTCCCTCAGCAAGTTTATTTTATTTCAGCCAGTTTTCTTGAAGCAAACACTAAAGCTTTATGAGCATACAAATCCTAGCCAGCCAGCTTATTCGAGGCTAGCTGAACTAGCTAGCGGGAAAAATAAACAAACTTGCTAAAAACACAGTGTTATACCCCCCCCCCCCCCCCCCCCCCATTCACCCTACATCATGAACAATTCACTTACTTTAATCCATTTGTCATCTTCTGTTTTCTTTTTCTTCCACTTTTCTTCCCGGCTAGGATAAATTTGTTTAATATCATACTGCTGTTCATCATTAACATCCTCACTAACAGGAATGATTGGTAGTTATGAATCATTCCCATCGTACCTGTTGGTGGCCCACACACTCACTGCGTGACAGTGACTTAATTTATGCCACAAAACACTAGCCACAGATTACCATTCCAGATTATTTTATTTTAAGCATGTGAGGGAAATAACCACGTTGGATAACAGCAGATGGTCAGACTTCTGTCACTTAGGTTGTTGTTGATCGGAGTAAATGTGAGTGAAAACCACATGTGACAGAGCAGGCAGGGAGACGTCTGCAGCACCTCAGGAGCTCTGGCACTCATCTTATTCTTGGTGCTAATGCTAGCTGTGGCTACTGCTGTGTTCCTCAACATCTTCATGATGACGATGAGTTTTCAGTTGACTTTTAAGGATCGTCTTGTCAAAACTTGAAGATATTTTTCCTCCTCTGGGAATCCTGCAGTCCATGTTTTTCACCTTTCTTCTTAGAAACAGGACAAACATCCACAGCTAGCAGCAGACAGGAAGTGATATTTCTGCTTTATTATAGCTGACAGTTAGTTTGCATCCTATAATCACACCGCTCACACTGTCTCCTTTCATTGTAGGTAATGGTTGTGAATAGATCTCAGATCATCAAACCAGCTTCACACTGTCTTCCTGATCATTTGACTCCAATCAGGAAGTCAGTCAGCCTCAATGAAAACAGACAGTTTGTATTTCCAACAGTTGTCTGGTTATGAAGTTGAATTTCTCCTTCCTCTCTCACACATTACTTCCTCTGTTACTGAACAGCTAGCACAAAAAGTAAGCACATTTGTTTGATAAATTATGTCATTGTTTAACAATGCTTCTTGGTAATAAATCCTATACTTAGATTAGCCTCATGGGATGCACAACCTAGACCACTGGGCTCTACAGGAGCTCCAACAGATGAGCACGTTTTAATGAATTCCTGCACCTAACAGTTATGTTTACATCATGCTGGGATTTATACAAAAGTCTGTAAACATGAGGGATGTAGTTTTCTGGCCTTTTAAGAATTAATCCAACATTTGTGGTATCCCTAAATGAAACCATAGGCTGTTCTGGTACATCTTATGTTATTGTTACTTAGGTGCTGACTACAGACACACTCACTGAGCTGTGTTGAGGAGCAACTTGTCTCTGTTGGTCTCCAGAGACAGTGCGGTCATCCCCCCTCGTGGCCCAGTTGTTGAGAAAACTGGTTAAACATGATAAACTGCCCCCTTGGATGGCAAAAAACATGTACTCCATGTGTGTTTCTTTTTCTTTTCTTTTCTTTTTTAGATTTTGTCTGGCAAGATGTATCTCAAGAAGTTTCTGGTTGAGAGAAAAGAAGAAATTAGTGTCTGGTTGTTTGTTTATTATTACTATAATTTGCTTTTGTCACATTTTTACTCACTGTGGTCTTATTTTCTCAGCAAAGTGAAGTCCTGCACCTCCATAGATTCAGGACAACCATGGCTATAGACTGATGTAACTCAGTTGTGTCTTGATGCAGTGTAACAAAATTTAAAAGCTATAAATCCTTAAAAAAAAAAAAACGGAAATTGATTTTTCTTTGATTTTATCATTTTAAAATTTTAGAAAATTAAGAATTAGTGTTTAGAAGACATTTTCAGGTACCCTCAAGCTCAAGGGACATAGGAAAATCTTGGTGGTGGCACTTAATTCAGAGAATCTACAAATTTTGATGGTTGGATTTTTTTACTCACTGTGTTCTTATTTATCACTGCAATATGAAATCCTGCACCTCTCTGTGTTCAGGCAAAATTCAAATGATTTTTGAAGCACAAATACAGGGTTTATGTCCATCCTTCAGGGTTTGATGAAAGCAGTGAGGAGCGTATAATTATTTGTTTTTTTTACAGAATTTAGCTAATGCAAAAAGGACATCAAATCAAAGTGATGTTGATGAAATTCTCCCGTCTCCTCCGGTCTGTTTGCACATGTTGCTGACGTCACTTGTGAAACTTGATGATTTCGCCGGGTTTTCAAATTTTTGGATTGGATGAATGGTTTATAAATGCTAGTCATTTGAAAAAAAAAGTGGTATTTTGATCCCACTGGTAGAGTTGGCATCCAGAGGATTTAATTGGTATTGATGTGAAAAAACCAGGAGAAATTACAGATCAGGAGATCAGCAGGAGAACGGTTTAAAAGCAGGAGACTCCCTCAGAAATCAGGAATGGTTAAACTAAAATCTGAGTTTATCAGTGGCAAAACAAGAACTTTTATTGAACAGACTTTGACCGGGTGCTTTGACCTCCCTGAGATTACACTGAAACTATTCCTGCCTGGAGAGACTTAATGTCTCTTTATTTTACACTTCATTAGTTTAGTTTAGCAGCACAATGTTAATGTGGGTCATTTCAGTACATCTGATGAAATCTGTATCTTATAATGTGTGTGTATTTTTATCTTGTTGAACAGGTGAACGGCATTGACCTCCGTGGAGCCACACATGAACAGGCAGCTGCAGCACTGAAAGGAGCCGGACAGGTGGTCACCATCTTTGCCCAGTACAGACCGGAAGGTGAGTGAGGCCCTGAGCTGAACGCGTCCTGATCCGCCGCTCGTCATCGGACGTCCTTCCTCTGTCACACACTCACACTGTCGCAGGAGTTTGACTTTTACAGCTCTTGAATGGTCTCGTATGTTTCTTCTGGATGATGAGTGAGCAGGAAGCAAAAAGAGAGCCCGCCTCTGTGCCATGTTGGTGTTTACAGTATTTTCACGGTCACTTATCATCTTAAAGAGAAGAGTCTGTACGATCATAATTAATACCCGCGCTGGGGCTGAAAGTTAGGCACCAGTCACAAAAAACTGCCACCTTGACTCAGTGGTTTCATATTTCAGTGTCATCAGAGTTAAATCAGAGGCCAGCTTCAGTGACATTTACCCCACCCTGCATTAACAGCAGTCTGTTTAGTTTTGTCAAAGCCTCATAATGACAAAGGTTTCAGACTTATGAAAAGGATGTCGTAAAATAACCTGATTCATGTTCCCGCCGTCTGTAATTCAGCCTGTGACTGTGCCAGCCTTCAGTCAGTGAACTTATACCGACTGAGACGGCTGTGACTGGTGTCACGTCTCCTCTCGTTAACATCTGCAGAATAACTGATGGCAGCAGAGACAGTGACGCACGCTCTGGAGTGACACCCTCACAGAGTGTCCCGACCATCACACTGAAAGCTATGACCAAGCTTTTCTTTATGCCTGTCCTGATTTCTGCTCCGAGCATCAGACAGGCCCGAGCAGGAAGTGATGACGGCCACCCTGAGAGTAAAACCACAGCGTCAGGTTCCTCTTCCAGCGTCTGTAATGTTCAAACACTGCTGAGTTCAGTTTCACAAACTGACTTTTCTCCATCTCACAGTAAACTCAAGCAGCTCACATTCCCTCTGCTGAGCTGCTTGAGTTTCTGTCATGGCACTGAAACTTGAACTCCTGCAGTTTGTTCGAGGTAGAAGTTACAAAATGAGCTGTCGCAGCTGCAACATACAGAAGTCTGTCAGGGCTGACTGATCCAAAAGCGATGTCAGAAAAAGGGTTTCTTTTTGTCCCCTGAAAGACTCAGTTTGTCTTTTAACAGGGAGGGTCCTTTAAGACTTCAAGCTTTCACCTACGATAAGCTTCTTCTTTATCCAGAGGAGGAAACTAATCAGACTCCACAGACAAACTCTTCCTCTTCTTCAGCAGCTTCAACTGTTTGATGTGTTAAATTTGTTGTTTTGTGTTTGTGCTGATCAAATTTAAAACAGAGCTTTTCAAACCTTTTGGACTGTGACCCCCCAAAAAGCACTAACAAGCAAAAAAAAAAAAACAAACAGACAAAATCAAGGCCTCAAAACAGTCTGGCTGCAGACCCCCATTGTCAGGCCCCTTCCTCATGTCCACCTCCAGGCACCAAGAGACATGCAAAATAAAATTTAGCTGCTCTTCTGGTGAAAGTTTTGAGAGGTTTTAGTTGTTTTTGTTAAATTGGTCATTTTCATTATAAAAAAAAAAAGAACATTAAAAATGGTGGACTGACCCCCTCAAATCCAGACCTCAACCTCATCCAGTAAATTTTGTGGAGTTGTAAAATAAAATGTACAGATTTATAGAACATTCAAAGGAAAGCCTTTGGCTTGAGTTGCAGAAGACATGGGATAACACTGAAGTTCTCAGGAAATTTAGTGACACTCTGCCAGAGACATGCGCTCCTGTAACTGCTGCAAAAAGTGAACAAACCGAATATTAAAGTTCAAAGTAGATAAAAACAGAAGGAATCATTTCATCTGAGATTTGTTGTGCTCATATGACCATCTGCATGTTTTATGATCCTGCTTTGGAGACAAATAAAAAAGGTCAACACTTTCAGATCTGTCAAGTGTGATTATAAGACTTAAAACTGCTCAGGACACCATAATATAATGATTTTTCTACACAGCGAAGCTTTAAACAGTAACCAGCAGCAAAGTATATCTCTAAAAACCTGATCTGAAGAGTCTCCTTCACAGAACTTTAAAAAAAAGCTCAATGAACAGCAGGCTCACAGGAAAAAACAGTCTCCACCTCTTCAAACCTCGTGACAGCTAATGCTAACATTCATGTAACACAGCTAACACTATCATTTGTTTATTTTAACAAATCTGTCCTACTGGAGTCACATTTGGATACTTTTTTGATGAATGTCCAAATTTACTGGAACCATAAAAACTTACTAATAATTATCACCGTAACAAATTACATCCGGGCTGGCTGTGGAGGAGCTGGTTTTATATCAAATTCAGCATCTGTTTTTGTTTATATACAGTGTGGGAAATAAGTATTTGATCCCCTGCTGAATTTGTAAGTTTACCCATTTCCATAGAAATTAACACACTCTAATTTTTATGGTTGTTTACTGGTTATAAGTATTATATACTATTCTGTCTATCCTTATAACCAGTAAACAACCATAAAAATTAGAGTGTGTTAATTTCTATGGAAATGGGTAAAATTACAAATTCAGCAGGGGATCAAATACTTATTTCCCACACTGTATATGTTGGAAACCACTGATTTGAAACACAAAAGTCTCACAGAAAAACAAATATGTAAACCAAGTCAGGAGACATGGAGCAGCAAATATTGAAAAATGGAGTAAGGGGATGTCAAAGGATGAGTGTGAGGTTTGTAGCTTATTTTTAAAAAATATCTGTAACAAAACGAAATGTCTCTGTAGGGAGCAAACTGAATGTTGTTTGACTCTTTAGAACAATCTGAACCTGTCAGGGACAGAAACACGCTCTTAGTGGACATATTTGAACTGGATTAGATTAAAATAAGTTCACTTTTAACTGGAGTGCTCTGAAGGATAATGTTGAAGTCATGACAGCAGTTTGAAGGTTTATTCACAGGAGAAACTGCAGAGCTGTTGTATTAAACCAGAATGAACCCAGATCCCCCTCCACGTGGACGAGCTGGGCTCTGCTTCCCTCTGACTCTAACATCCACTTTCTCTTCTTACCCATCAGAACTTGCTCTTTGCTCCCCGAGACGGGCCCACTCTCCTGCACCAGGTTTGTGCCATTGGCACGTGTGGCTGCTCTGACTTTTAGCATCATTCTCCAGAGCTCTGCTCAGAGGGAACACTGATGTGATCACAGACAGTCTGTGCACACCTGATCCTCCTCACGCACCCCTCCTGCACATGCACGCTCCAAACCCCCCTGACTTTACCCTCTGTTCTGTGCCTGTGACATCCAGACTGTGTGCACACTCTTTTTTTCCCTTTACGCCTCACTTTTTGGCTTTGTCAAGTATTCTTTGCCCTTATTGTGTGCCCTTTGCTTTTTATTTACTTCAGCCGATTCCAAACTCTCTTACTCGTCTAAAAATAAAACACTCATGTGATGTCTGCAGATCAATGAGGACACATATTCTTGTATTTATTTCTTTAAGCCTGAAAAGCTTTTTTTCTTTTAAATTCTGATCAACAAGTACCTGCACCGTATGCATGCTGGGAGCAGAGTGGATGAATGTGTGCTGCAGCTCTGTTCTGTAGTCTCATCAGGGCACCTGCATGTGAGAGGGTGGACAGGTGTTACTCCTTTAAAACAAATCCAGCAGAGAAAGACTCAGAAATGAAGACAGACGAATAAGACATGAATCAGAAAAGCAACAGGTTTGTATCGTCCAGTCAGTCAGAATTAATCTGTTCGTCTAAAAGCCCACATTGGGATGTACTTCTGAAGCATACTGACTACCAGCAGTTAAGACACTCCTGAAGCTGCGGCACTGATTAAGACCCTCCTTTAATAATAATTTAACAATATATAAAGATCTTGAAAGTTTTTAATTCAGACATTTTAAAAAATGTGAATCATCACTAGATTTAGTTGGAAAATATTTTAGTATTTTAATTGCAATAAAGTTGCATAAATATGATTTCCTGCGCACTTAATCAGTCATATTGCAAATAATCAGTATCATTCTCCTGAGTGAAGAGAACAAAGTCCATCCAAGACATCAAGAACTGACAAGTCATCAAACTGCATCATATACAGAAATCCAGCTCCTCAGGAAGGCTGTGGAGTTGTTTTAGTTTAGGAGGAGGTGAGGGCTATGAGCCAGGGTGAATAAATACACTGCAAAAACTACAATCTAAGCAAGTGTTTGTGTATTATTTTGGTCTTATTAGACTGAATTTGAGCCACATTTAATGTAGCTCTTGTTTTTTTCAGAATGCCCAGGAGATCAGAATCTGTTTACCATAATGATATTAGAGGACGTCTTAAATAGTTCATACATCATGAATACAAAAAACCCACCAAGCAGAACTAAAATAGTACAAATATATAACAAAATAAATGTGAAATGACAATAGAATAAAACATCTGACATCCTGAGGTAGTTCTACTTTGACTTTGGAAATGGGGAGAAGTGAAATAAAGCCTGCATTCAAGAATAGAAGTCATTTTTAGAAAAAAAATGTGCTTTTCATTTTTTACTCTCCTGTAATGAAAAATGATATTTCATAAGTAATGAATGGCTGTACAATTCCCCTGGAAAAAAAGAAACAAGAAATAAACCAAAAAAAAATTATATTGCAATAACTTTTTTGTCCACATGGGGGAGCCCTTGGGTGATTAATAAGAGTTTTAGAGCAGGCATTCATGTTTCAGTAGTGTTTTAGGGTTAGCTGATCCAGATACAGCCACTGATTGGTTGACTGGTTTGACATCGATCATCTCTGGGCCATAGAAAATCCTTTCAGTGTGATGTGGAGAAATGGAGATTATCTCCAGCAGGCTGTGGATCTCAGTGAGTGACTGCTTTCGAAGGCGAGTCTCTATGACACACTTTTCTTTTATGGAGTAAAGAAGTCTTCTTGTATTGAGACATTTTTCCTTCTGTCAAGCTCGTATTAAGTCTAAAAGAGTTTTTTTTTTGTACTAACATCAAGATATAAACACTTACTAAGATTTTAGTTTTTGCAGTGTACAAACTTTTTTATCTCAAGCAAGTGATGTGAGCTCAAAAGTAACTTGGTCCAAACTCAGCTTGTGAAGTTTTCATTCTAGTGAAAACTTAAACATGTAAGAGGAGCTTTAGTTCTTTCACAGTTCATAATGAAGACAGGCATCAAAACATTGATGTTGCTTTCTGCACTTATCCACGCCCCTGTGCCGCTTACAGGCACCCATAGGAGAGAGACCGAGAGGAGAGAGAGAGAAATAGAGAGAGTTATTTTACTCTCTCTCTCTCTCTCCTCGGTGCTGCACTCAGCAGGCTCTCAGAGTTAGACTGTGTTTGGAGATCAGCGAGGAGAAGATCACAGGAGGAGCAGAGTTCATAAGAGCAGAAGACTTAACCCCACAGTGACCATGCAGAAAGGTACGTGAGACCACTTCAGAGCAGAAAGACAAACAAACGATTCATTTCTCCTCTGAGGATCAGAGTCTGCTTTGATGTTTTCTTCTAACTAATGATCAACCTCTTGGATCAGTTTAGTCTCAGTCTTGGTGTTTGCTTTGAGGGCCAGACTTATTGTATGATGATGATGATGTTTTAGTATGTGATAGAGGAACGATGAGTTAGGATTACAGGCTCTCTTGGCTTTAACTAAATAACAGAAACAGCACTCTGAGTCCTCTGAGGCGTGTTCAGAGTGAATCTTTGAACTGGGTGGTACAGACAGTTGTGATCGTGTCATGACAGAGCGCGTCATGTTGACTTTCTTCAAGTGACAGATAAGCCAGCCGTGCCTGAAGCAACCAGCCCTGTCATGGTGAGAGTAACTGCACTGTCAGGAGCAGCTAGCTCTTCAGCAGCATGATGTGTTTTACATCCTGACATCCTCGTCCCCAAAGCCAAGAGCAGCTCAGTTCATGACCTCAGACTTCACTGCCTCCAAACCTCCTGCTGGGTCAGACTGAGTGCAGCTCAGGAAACTAAAGACAGAAACCAGGTGCTGCAGACGGTTTGTACGCCGTCAGAGAGAACCTGGATGTGGACGGACTTTAGGGAATTCAGCTTTTGATCTTGAAGAGTTCTGCCCAATGGAAACCATTCAGGATCTCTGATGACCCGTCTTTGTTCCTGCCTTTGTCTGTGCCTCATCAGTGGAGCCAGATGCTTGTTTTTACTGAGCAGGAAAGAAATATCTCAGATCACCAAGTATCACCTCAGATCCTCTCTGTTAAACTGAGCTGGTGGCAAAGTTTACATCACAACTCGATGTGACAGCAGACCTGAGAACATGTATGTTACCTGCTGTTTAAACTTTTCAGTATTTACACCACAGATCCAAACTGACACGAACAGACCAACAGCTTAGACACACAGATTTAAACTGATTCAAAGTTGACTGGATTTATAAATAAAGAGGGAGATTCAGGCTTCATGGATACACCCTTAAAATGCCTTTATTAAACATGAGATAAGTACAAATTATGAAATTTAAAGCGTAATTCATGAGATAAGTCGTCTGAATTATTAGGAAAAAAAGTCCAAATAAGGAAGTGAAATTAAAAGTCCCAGTAATGACAAAGAAAGTCATTATTTTGAGATCAAAATCTTATTATTTTTTTTTTAAATATGAGATAAAAAAAAAGCTTAAAAATGACAAAAAAAAGTCAAAATTGTGAAATATAAAGTCAAAATGATTAGATCAAAAGTCAATTTTATAAGATTAAAAGTGTAATTTATGACAAAGTAAGTAATTGTAATCATGTGAAAGTCATTATATTGAAGTATTTAGACAAATTATGAGAGAGAAGGTCATAAATTTTAGGTTCAAAGCCTCAGTTATGATGGAGAACGTCAACAATTATGAATTTTGAAGTCTAAATTGTGATACATAAAATCAAAATTAGTAGGTTTAAAGTCTAAATCAAGATTTAAAAAATGCAAAATCATAAATTTTAAAGTCTAAATAATGAGGTTTAAAGTCTAAGTTATGGGTAAAAATTGAATTATTATAAATTTCATCAAATTCTGAGATTAAAAGTTTAAATAGTAATAATTATGGGGCAAAAAATGGCAAATCAGGAATTAAATACATTATAAGTGTATTTAAATTCTCATTTATAAGATAAAAAGGTTGAAATTCTAATTAATGACAAACTTAGTCATCACTATGAAGTCAACGTCAAAATTATGAAGCGTGAAGTCACATTCTGTCGTGTAAAGTCCAAATTTTTAGGTCGAAAGTCAAAATTATGAGATTTAAAGTCAAATTCATGACAGTTAACTGTTTAGAGATGAATACAAACCGGTCAGTTTTTTTATTTTATTCATTTTTAAAATTTTATTTTATTTTTTAAGTCAAGGCTGGGCGGTGGTCTTTAGTATTCGTCACAGTTTGCATTTATCATCCTGAGCACGTCGCCACCTTCAGTAACAGCTATCTGCTGAGGTGGAGTTTGAAAGAGGGGGTGTGGAGGTGAAGAAAGAGAGGGATGAACAGCAGCAGAGGAAACAGATTTATGACATACAGAGATGAAGCCGATCTGCATCATGTATGTGTGCACATAAAAAAACCTAAGTGTGCATCATGTCGACTCCGTTTAGCTCTAAATCAAACACATCCACAGAAGCTCACTCTACTCATGGCAGTGTTCTTAAATTGGATGAAGATCAGAATAAAATCAGCTCTGGTACATCCCTCTCACTCTTTTAAAGGAGGCTTTCAGTAACATCATTGTGGTGACCTCCCTTCCCCAGCATGTACTGGAGCCTGAGTTCAGACCTGGCTGTCAGTCCTGATCTTTTCTAATCTTGTCTTGCAGAGTACGGGCGATTTGAGGCCAAAATCCATGACCTGAGGGAGCAGATGATGAACCACAGTATGAGCTCTGGCTCCGGGTCCCTGCGAACCAATCAGAAGAGATCGCTCTATGTGAGGTTAGTCTTTTTTTGGATTCAGCCTACTTCTGGCTGTTCAGGATAACTTCAGAGAGTCCACAGAAGAGAGGCTGTCCGTACCAGCCTGAGTTTTCTCAGATTTTAACAAGAATCTGCAGCAAAACAATGTGACTCAGCATGCAGACAAAGACAAACCATCAACATGTTCATATAAAACCAGCTTTCTAATTCAAATGATCCCTGGGGACGTCTGTACAGCTTTGTGTGCTGCGTTACTCACCCTGATGTCTTCCTCTGAAAAGGGCGCTGTTTGACTACGAGAGGTCAAAGGACAGCGGCCTCCCCAGCCAAGGGCTCAGCTTCAGGTACGGGGACATCCTCCATGTCATCAACGCCTCTGATGACGAGTGGTGGCAGGCCCGCCGGGTCACCCCCCACGGGGACAGTGAAGAAATGGGAGTCATACCCAGTAAGAGAAGGTGAGAAGGTCAGCCACATCTTAGAGTATTCCTCAACAGAGTCTGAGTTCACGAGGACGAGAAGCGACAGAATAAAAGGATACTCTACTGTGAAAGATAAATCCTCATGGATCCAGATACAGAGACGATCAGAGCTGCTGTGTTAGACTTCTGTCTGCTGTTTTTCCTCAGTGTCCTCTTCTGTCTTAGACACTGTCTGCAGCAGTGACACCTTAAACCAAAGCTACATACGGCCATATAAAAACCTATAAATACCCACAACTCCTAAAGTTTCCCTGTGTTTGGAGCAAAAAGTTTGTTCTGAAAATGTTCACATTTAATGAACCATCTTTACAAAACATCAACCAATCAGCAACCTGGAGGAAAAATACTGTCAACGATATTCTGCTTCAGTTTATCATTTCAGTGCATTACATTCAGTCACATATGTGAATGATGAAGTGTTTTACTTTATGATAGAAATGTCTGTGGTAATCCTCACCATACAAACTCAACAGGGAGCTAAGATGAATGTTCAGTTATCCTCCTGCCTCATAAATGTGTAAAACTTGGCAGTGAATGAAGAATAGAGTTTAACCAAACTCAACTCTTTTGCACTGAAGCAGCTAGTTTGGACCCTCTGACATGCCTGTTCTGGCCTGTTCTGGCCCGTTCTGGCCCGCTGGCTGTATGTTTGACACCCTTTCCTCCAAAGCAGTTCATAAATCCAGGACCGCAGCAGCTGATTTCTCCAAAAGAAACACACATCACGTCTGTACTGTCTTCTCCAGCTTAGATTTACTGAGTGTGTCACTCCAGTGATACGTCAGCACCACAGTCAGTATGAAACATGGGCATAGTCTCTGTGACGTCACCCCATCGTAGGTAGGAGCGTTTTGAAATGCTGCTGAACTCAGCTGAGCTTTGTTTGAGTCAGGATGAGGTAAAGAGGTGCACTGCAAAAACTGACGTCCAAGCAGACGTGTTTTTGTCTTATTTAAAGTAAGAATTGTCTTATTATACTTGATATGAGCCACATTCAACAGACAAGTCCAGGAACGTGTCTTATTTCAAGATATTAAAAAGACAAAAATAAGGTCTGAATTACCTGCAACAAGTAAAAAAATCTGCCAGTGGGGTCAGAAAAAAATTCACTTGTTCAGTTTAGAATAATGTCTAAATACAAGAAACTTTCATTTACTCGACTGGCAGATTTTTTTACTTGTTACAAACAATTCAGAGCTGATTTAAATGTCTTTAAATGAGACATGTTTCTGGATTGGTCTGCTGAATGAGGCTCATATTAAGTCAAAAAGACATTTTTACTAAAAGTAAGACAAAATCACTTCCTAAGATTTCAGTTTTTTTGCAGTGTGGACCTTCAGCCTCTTTACAGACAGCCACAGGTTGTCCACCTGTCAGTCCAGTCAGCCATGCCCTTATATGGGCACAACTAATAAATTTAACAACTTCTAAAATAATGAATTACATAAAAAAGTAAAAAGAGAGAGGTGGGTGTTTCAGACCAAAATCCTGTTTTGATTGTTTATTTCTTTATTTAAACATGTTTATTTCTTCTGTACAGATTGTAAAGATTGGTGTTTTTGAATCTTTGTGTGTGGTTACTGGTGCAGACAGCCTTTTTTAAAGTTATTTTTCAGGCTTTTTTTTTGCCTTTAATGAGAGAGGAACAGTGGATAGTTTAGGAATCAGGGTGAGAGTAGGTGATGATGTGGGAAACAGGCCACAGGCTAGACCACCTGCGCCCCTGAACAGCTGTTAACACTTCTTTAATGGATCTTCGTATTTTCAGACCAGAGGTTGCTGTGAGGGCAGCGCTCTCATGCTGATGGACTGTCCTTCCCTAACCCAGAATAATCTCACTTTGACTGACCGGGGCTGTTGTTCGTAGACTTGGTGGTCTCTTTTTTTCTCAGTTTTGCTCATTCTGACCCTTTGCTGGTGTTTGTTTTCTCTTCTGTGCTGAAGTCACATCACACAGAGAACTACTGTCTGTCCTCGAGAGCTACCAAATACAAAGATCAGTCTTTTTTCAGTGCACTTCATTTGACTTCATGTCTCTCATGATCACTTTTTGGTCGGCAGGGTGGAAAGGAAAGAGCGGGCGCGTCTAAAGACGGTGAAATTCAACGCCAAGCCAGGGTCCTTTGACTCTAAAGGGGTGAGTCACTCTCCAGTTTATAGCATCATGTTAATCTGATGAGTCTAGACCCTCTCTGTATGAGCATGATCGTCAGGTATTATCAGGTATCAGTTATCATTTGGCTTCATGGTCTAAAGACTGAGCTCTGGATGTGATGAGTAAAATCTTCTAACCAAAATTCTACAGCTGCCTGTTGAAGCAATTCTTCTGCAATGAATCATTAAGAAAAAAAAACCCTCTAAACCTGCAGATCACTGGCTCTTAAACTGTTCCCACCACAGCCTCCAAATACTGATGGGGATACGCCAACGGGTCAATCCAAAGAAGACAATAATAGACATTTAAAAACATGTTTGTTTTGTTTTATTTCAGTGCTTTTCTTTTTATAATTTAACATCAATCAATAAAAATGCAGTTCTAAAATAATCATCTTTGGAAAACATTTCAGAACCCTATATTTATTTTTCTATGACTCCCCGGTGGGTGCTGGCATAGATGACCCAACAGAAGGCCCATCAGTTCAGAAACTGAGGGCCCTAACGAAAGCCGTGTAAATTAGATTTATTTAACAAAAACTGTGATGATAAATTTAACTCAACGACCCAATTTTGCGTGACAATGTTTAGACGTCAGAGCTTCAACATCTAGAATATTTTCTCCAAGTTTAATCTGTCATAAAATACCATCAATACATTCATGTTCTCACCTCCTCTCTGCATCTTTCACTCCTTCATTGAAACCCTCAGTGGGCATTAGAGACTCAATCACAACCAGCTCCTGGGCTGACGATCTCTTAGACTCATTTAGTCAGACGTTTGGAGGTTTGGATCAACTCTTCATCATCAAAGATGAAGAAGCAGCTCAGAGAGCAGTAAACTGTCTAACTCCACTTTTATCCGTGTGTAATGACCTTTACTTCCTCTGTAGGTCAGCAGGGACAGAGCAGCAGCACCACATTGAGAGGAGAGTCCAGGATCAGTTATCACACACAAGAGGAAGTGTTCAGAAAGAGAACTGTTCCAGATTTAAACACTTGGTTCAGCTTTAATACCAAACTCTGTCTGAATTAATTTAACGAGGAAACATTTTGACTATAAGTAAAGATTAAATGACTAAAACTATAAGAAAGACTCAAATGTGACTAAAATCAAGGATGAATCTAAAATAATTGCCAACAAGAGAAGTTAACCAAACCTAATGCAGGAAACTTTTGAGCAGATCCACAGTAAAACATGTTTTTACTCAGACTGATAGGAGTCGTCTCTCCCTCCAGTATCCTGTGGCCATAAAGCATCCTCTTTAACCCTTAAAAGCCAGACACATAAAAAAGTAGCCAGAAAATGATAATCTTTTGGAACTGAGATGCTCATTGAACCCCTTTAGCAAAATCCATAAAAAATACATTGCTGTATCACAGTGTTTATGATGTATTCTTTGTATCATATTTGAAATGTTGGTGGTTTTAGCAACTTTTTTAGTGAAGTCTTTGGTAACTATACATTCATTCAATGCAGAAAATACTTGTTTTTTAAATGAGTAACGATTTATTTATTTATTTATTTACAACAAACAAACTAAAATAAAACAAAAATAAATCATTTCGGGGGTAAACAGTTCCATTATACCATACAACCAATAAATGAAGCTTTTCATGAGTCCAAAAAAAGGAGCAGGAAGAAGCAGAAGCTTTTCGAGTCCTACCCCCACTTACTCTCCTATCACAGTAACTTCTATTACTGTTTACCCAGAATCCCCCTCACCCACCCACACCCTCATTCAAACACTCACCCATCCACCTACAAAATCTGAAGTGTGGCAAAGTACAGAGACAACATGAGATGTTATTCTTACCACAACTTCTTGAAAATGAGCAATGATTTTACTGAAAAAAAAATGTGTACATAATTTCCTGAGAGCAGACTTTTTTTTTTAAAAGGGGTCAAAATGCAACTAGTAGAAAACATGTTTAAAACAGGTCTTGATTGAAAATATTTATCATTTTGATGAGATAGAGGAACTCATGTATCAAATATGATACGTTTGGCAGTAAAGGGTTAATGAGCCGGTCCTGGTACTGAGTTCAGAGACCTTCTCAGTTTTTATTGGAGCTTCTGAAGGTCAGACTTTTAGAGAACAGCTTTAGGATATTTGCAGACTGAAGTACAGTTTCAGCTCTCTGATCTCTCCTTCATTGTGCCTAAAACAAAAGGCAGCAATCGAAGAACAAATATGAGCTAAAGAAGGAAATGTGCTTTAAAGTTTGTCTCCCCACAAAGAGCCTGCAGCTGTGCAAAGAACGTTACTGAGCTAAATCTTATCCTCTGAGTTTCATCTTTTCTTTCCAGCGCTGCATGTGTTTTCTCTAAGACTTAATCCCAGTAATGTCACTTCTCTCTCTTTTTCTCACCGTGCTTTTACTTTGAATACTCTGATGCAGCCGTGGCACATCAAGAAGCACAGAAACCGGGCTCCAGGAGAGCTCTTTTTACAGTTGGCTTTAAAACAAACGTGTTTCCTCTCCTGTTCTTCAGAGTCAGAGAGGAAACAGATTTGCGTCTCAGAGCTTCTTGACGTCCCACCGCCTGCAGTCAGCTGTTTTGTCTGCATGACTGTGACAGATGTGCCTGTTTGCTCCGTGCTTTCTCTCCCTTCACAGTCATTCAATGACAAACGTAAAAAGAATTTCATCTTTACACGAAAGTTTCCATTCTACAAGAACAAAGAGGGTGAGCAGGATGGCAGTGATTCGGACAGTAAGTAAGCTCACAAACACACATGTTCTTCCTGCAGGGCTCAGTGTAGGTCACACGTAGGTCACATGTAGGCCCCGTCAGGTGTTCACAGGTGGATTTCAGGGGATCTCCTCTGGTGGTTTTGGTTCTCTCTCTCTGTGGGATCCCAGTCAGAGATGATCAGGTGCTGATCATGCAGCAGAGGGAGCCAGATCACACCAGAGAGCGTCAGTCTGAACCTGTTTAATGATGTTGTGTCTGGCTCCCCCTGCTGGCTGCTCAGTGACTGACAGAGTTCCTGCTCCAAACCTTTGCTTATGTTGCGGCTGTCGTCCTCTTTCTCCCCCTCTCTCTCTCTCTCTTTCTCTCTCTCTTTCTCTCTCTTCTGTTTTGGCTCTCTGTGGATGACCCACAGGACATCCTGGGGATGGGTGATGATGGGTATGGGACAAAACCCTTCAGTAAGTTGGTCGATGAATGATTTCTACTCTTATGTCTGACCCCCCGACTCAACCCGACCCTCAGCCAGCTGAGTGCATGCTGCATCTGTCGGATCTGTTGCTGTTTCACAGTTGTTAGAAAGGAACGAAGAACTTCGCTGAACTCAGGGAGGACGTGAGGGTTTAGGTTTCTCTGCTGGCTTTGCTTAATACGACGCCTGCCGAGACTCGATGCACAGGAAGTGAAAGAAATTTCGGAAAGAGATGTGGATTTAAATCCAAACTCCATTGTTAGTCTCTCTCTTATGATAACTAGAGGTCGCCAGTGTTTAAAGATGCATGATACGTGTGGATAGTCACGTCACACATCCTCTCCGTGTGTGTGTGTGTGTGTTTGGATGTGGAGGCTCCACAGGCCTCCTGCAGAGTTTCAGCTTTAACTCATCTGATGAGAGACTCTGCTCGGAGCTCTCTCAGTTTGTCCTCTGCATGCTTCACAGACCTGTTGCTCTCTCTGCATCCCTGACTGACATGAGTCTGGTGACTGATGGCTTTTAGTGCATGTCTGCATGAAGTTAGCAGAGATGTTTTGTGTGTGTTTATCAGCGTGTTGGTTTGAAGTTCCTCTTTTTGATCACGTCTCTGAGTGATGTTTAATGTGAGTGCATAAAAGGACCTCAGATATTTTTACACCTGAGCCTGACGTTTTATAAACCAGGAGTTGATTATATGAACCCTGAAGTCACAGAAACATGACGCAGATCTCCGCATCAGTGTTGATTTTTTCTCCCTGCTGTAGGATTCACTTGTTTTGGAGGAACAAGAAAAGGAAAACACTGCTCCTGTTGAAATACAAAAACATTAGAATCAGATTAAATGTGACATGTTAGCATGCGGATTGTTTTTCTTTGCCTGAGCTGTATTTATCATGAGCAGAGAAATGAATTTGTAATAATAAGTGGTGTTTTAAATTCACATTTTTTCCCACTGTTTACTCCTCCAGGAAGTCAAGACGACGTCATTATCTCGTACGAACCTGTGATGAGGCATGAAAGTAAGTTACTCTCCTGACAGTGTGTCAATAAAACACAACACATTGAGAAAATGAATCATCACAAAAAGTAAGAAATTTGTGTTTGGTGAATTGATCTTTGTTTTTCTCTGGAGAGGCAGAAATACACTTCCGTACAAAAATGAGCATTTTCTTTTGTTTGAACACGTCTCAATTCCCACTTATTTCTAGATTTAAAGTTATTATTTCAAGGTTTCTTGTCAAATAAACTCATCTCGCTGCATTGACAGATAATTCCACTGGTTTTAGAGACACTTTCTTATCAAATTATTTCTTATCTTATCTTTCTCATCCTGACTCTTATCAAAGTTTTGTTCTATATTTGTTGTTGTTTAATTTTCTATATGTGCAATAAATAAAATAACAACTGTTTGTGATAATGTTCAGTTATACTGCATAATGAAGAGTGAGGTTATGTTAGCTCTGATTGATAGATGAGCAGGACATCAGGATTCACTAACGTTACACGTTAGCCTACGGATACATCTCAGACCACCAGGATACCAGCAGCGCTAAATATAGCCATCTACTAAACTGTGGTGCAAACTGACAAAGTTTGCTTTTTGTCATGTTTCAATCAACAGTGCTTTGCAACTGTTGATGAATAATAATAATAATAATAATAATAATAATAATAATAATAATACATTTTAATAATATTTAATACATTTTAATTTTAATAATACCTTACCTCGTTGCGTTGTATCCTGTAAAAAGTTGTCTTGAACAAAGAAAAGTAGTGTTAAAAAGACAATTCTGATCCCCATTCATCTCCAAAACAAACACACACCTTGTTAAGAGACATGTCATCACGACAGTGTGGCTCGATTCCAACCAAAAGGTGTCGCTGTGATCCACTTCAAACAGAAAGTCCTCACACCTTCTTTGAGAAAACTCATGCTGTGTCCCAAATCATGTACTTTCGTAAGTGCACTCACTTGAAGTGCACTCTGTACACTCTGCACTTACTGGAACAGTGCACTAAATCTTCCAGGGTGGTGTTGTCCCAAATCAAACGCTGCAGCTTCTCATTTACCGGAAACTATGATCACATTTGACAACCGTTCACAGGTGTTCCACTGTTATTCAGTGATTACATCCATCAACCATTGTTTGTTTCGTTCCCGCCCTTTCCTCTGTGTAGCCAATATGGCGACCATTGAGTGTGAGAAGTGTCCACCATTTCACACTCAACTTTCAGACTGTTTTGAGTGCGCCAGCTGAGAAATCAAAGTGCGCTGCGTTTTTCCACACAGTCAGTGTAAATGCACTTATGCACTTAAAATAGTAAGAGCAAGTGGAAAAGGACGCAGTTTGGGTCACAGCATCAGAGGCCTCAGTGTCATCTGGCAGATTTTAAAATTAATGCACAAATCTGTTGTTGTTAACCTTCCATCCTCCTGCCTGGTACGGTCACTTCAACTGTACATGCAAAAATATTCTCCCTGAGATCGTTTCATTGGAGGGTACATAAACCAGCAAACCAAGAACTCCTCTGAAGTATTTTCTGACAGGACGAGGAGGAAAGCTAACAGCATCCGAGCAGATATTTCTCATCCTCTCTTCTGCCAGTTTGAGCCTCTGAGCTCAGGGAGGCGCTATAGAGTCTAAACTGTTCATGTGTTTTAGAAGTCATTCATCACAAGAGACAAAAACATCCTGAACCTCACAGTAAAGATGATGAAGATTTATTTTATGTGTATATTTTGTGTTGTATTCCGTCAGAAACAGACTCAGTCCTGTCTTTTGTTCTCTAGTTAATTATGCCAGACCCATCATCATCCTCGGACCGATGAAGGACCGGATCAATGACGATCTGATCTCAGAGTTCCCAGACAAGTTTGGCTCCTGTGTGCCACGTAAGTAGTTTAAAGAAATGTAGCACAGCTTAATGTGATGACACTGAAAAAGGGAAGAACATTTTTAGATCTTGTTGCTGTTTGATCAGGTTTTGTGTCTCTGCATGTGCATGTGTACAACACGTCATTAAAGCATGAAACCGTCTCTCCGCTGTGTGTCTGTGCTCTCCCTTCTTCATCCTTTTGAAGCTCTTTATTTTGCATGTTTGATTTACCCATCTCTCTGTTTCAATGTGAACCAATCACAGCTGCCAACAGCTCAGAGCCGGAGGGTAAGTGCGAGGATCAGCTGGCTTCATTCTTCATGTCTTAAGTTGTTGTGTTTGGACTCCCTCACTTCTGTAGAGACCTTAAAGTCTTTTCTTTAAAGATATCCAGTGAAATTTGAACAGATAGTCCAAGTCTCTAAGAATGATCCCACTGCTGTTGGACAGAGAAACCATCCATTAACTATCTAATAATAAAATTAAAGCTTTATAGAGTTGCAACCTGTTTTTACTCTTTTGTTTAAATTTCATGACGCACACTTTGAGATGTGAGTGGATATCTTTAAAGTTTGTTTGTTTTGTTTGTGGTCGAGTGTTTGTGCCCAGTGAAGCTCCCCACAGATCTTTGCTGTGTGTTTTAATGAACCATGAGACCTTCAGAGAGAAAAGAGGAGTTCAGTTTATTACCAAATATTGCCATTAAATACTGTAAAAATCTTTCCCTACAGCTGAGTCCATCCAAAACTGAGCCAGCATGTCCCACCGTTCAACCACACATCAGTGTCCTGCTTGAATCCAATCAGCGTGTGCCCACGAAATCTAGATGGGCTGAAACACCATTTCAGTGTAATCAAGATGCCGAAACACAACAATACCTTTGCGTTACAAAATTTAAAGTACAAAATGCTGCATAACAGCGTTCAGTCACCGTGCCGCTCATGTTTTCTGATCTCCCGTCAGTACTTTCACAGCACCTGTTTTCATCCAAACAGTCGTGGTCACTTTGTGTGCAGGAAGTGAGGTCTGACTGCTCTCTCTCACACACGCTTTAGGTCGTTGTGCTTTATGAATCTCATTCCTTAGCTGTTGAATTCTCATTGTTATCCTCCTCTCTTGCAGACACCACTCGACCCCGGAGGGACTACGAGGTGGACGGGCGAGACTACCACTTTGTGAACTCCAGGGAGCAGATGGAGAGGGACATCCAAGAGCACAAGTTCATCGAGGCGGGGCAGTACAACGACAATCTGTATGGAACGAGTGTCCAGTCTGTGAAATACGTGGCAGAGAGGGTGAGACGCACTGCATTGAAACAAAATGTGCTGATGTAAAGCTCAGAGTGTTGAGCTGTGTTCACCAAAAGTGACGATCATTTTTCTCTGTAGACATTTTAAGCCCAGCCCAGCTGTGTAAGTTTCATTTAGTGATGTGTCGTTCGTGTCGTTGATGTGATTGTTTTTTAGCAGCTTACAGTTTTCCAAATGTAGCTTTATCCCACTTAATTCTCAGCGCATTGGTTTATTATTCACCAGCAGCTGTTTCACGGGTATGATCGCGAGCAGAGCTAAATGTTCGGCTGTGTTTCAGTTTAGTAAATTCTGATTCACAGGGAGAATTGCGGAGAGGTGAACAAATCTTTTGAACGAATCACTTTAACTGATTCTAATGATTCAGTACACTGAAAGAATTGTTTTTCCCATCACAAGTTTCATTTACCACTGACTGAATTTTGAAGGTCTGACCTTTCTTTTCTCTCCTTCTCTCTCCCAGGGGAAGCACTGCATTCTGGATGTGTCTGGAAACGCCATCAAACGACTACAAGTAGCACAACTTTACCCCATCGCCATCTTCATTAAACCTAAATCTATTGATTCTTTAATGTGAGTGTTTGTTTTTGCTCCTTTCTGTCTTTGTTACTTCAGAAGACAATCCTCTCTTTGCTGCCATGTTTGTTTTGCTGATACATCACTTAGTTTAGCAGTTTATTTCTGCTGTCAGAAACAGGATAAGACATCAGGATACCATGATACATGCAAAATCAGGATGCTTAGATAGAGGATACTGGAGTCCAAATAAAACCACAGATTGTTACTTTAAACTTTGTTTACAGTTTTAATGGTAAGAAATAAAACCATGTGTCTGTTTGTTTGTTCAGGAACATGAATAAGAGACTGACAGAGGATCAAGCCAGGAAGACATTTGACAGGGCGATGAAGCTGGAGCAGGAGTTTGGTGAATTCTTCACAGGTACGTCATTGATAAAAACTCTGACAGTGGCACAGACAGGCCATGGGAGGTGTTGGTCTCCTGATTGGCTTAGTTTGTTTGTGTCACTGTGTTGTGTTGTAAGCAAACCCTCAATAAGAAAATAACTATTCCAACAAACTACATAGAACAAGGCTGTGATATCTCTCTTTACAGAGAACAGGTGATTTTGATCTACTGCTGTCCAGACTGTTTTCTTTTTTCCGTTACTTTGTATAACAGAATATCACAACTATAGCTGCTTTTCAACCAGTAGTTCCAGAAACCAAATGTTTCCTGTGGTGCATTATTGTCTGTGAGCCCTGAAGTCCTGTAAAGACATGTTAATCAGACCAGTGACATATGGAGGAAAAATAAAAGTAACTTCCCTGCACCACCAGACCAGTAGAGGGCAGTAAGACAATGACATGGGCCATTCTGCAAAGTTGACACCATAGTGGAAGACAGGATGGCAACACTGCAGTTAGCCTGTTAGCATGGAGGATATTCAGTCTGTGATGTCCAAAACATAAAGACAGCAGAGATTGATAGGTGTTTTGGCTGAAAGAGCGACCCTGTTTATTGAGATGCATCCTCCTCAAAGATCAGCACCATAATAGGTTATTTATAAATGCTGTCTTAGCTTCCTAAATGGGTCAGATTGGACCGGATTGATTTACGGCACTTTAAAGCCTCTATGAAAACAACACATCGGCTGACGAAGTTTAGCAGTAAGTAGAGAGATCTGTGTTTTTCTCAGCTGAAAAAAATATTTCTGGGATTAATTTTGTAGAGATGGTGGACACTGGAGCTGAACTGTCTGACAGAAAGGACAGAAGAGAAGAAGAAAGCTAAACGGGAGAGTGATAGAGCACAGGCTAAAGGCTAAAACACAGGCCAAACTGTTTGTGATAATGTTCAGTTATTCTGCAGTGATCTGATCAAACTTGAGAGTGTCAATAAAATGAAGAGTGAGGTTACGTTCTGATTGGTAGATGAGCGGGACATAAGGATTTGCCAACGTTACACGTTAGCCGTTAGCCTGTGGATAAATCTCCGAGCACTGGGCTGCCGGCAGCACTAAATATAGATGGCTACTAAATTACAGAACAGACTGACAAAGTTTGCTTGTTGTCACGTATCAAACAACAGCCTTACCTCGTCACATTATATCATGTAAAAAGTTGTCTTGTCTCCTTTTTATTTCCAAAACAAACACACCTTTTTAAGAGTCATGTCATCTAAACAATGTTCGTGCAATTCTGGCTTAAGTTGGCACTGCAATCCACCTCAAACAGATAGTCCTCACAGCCTCTTTAAATACTTATCTGATGAGGAGGTAATGACAGGTATGTAAAACTAAACTAGGATGCTTTCCTGTGGACTTCTTTAGTTTGATCAGTTGTTGTAAACTGGATATCCACTGACACGTTCAGCTGAAGGTCACCAGTTTACAGGGTCACTCTTTAAACCATAACACCGGGAGCTGACAGAGACACATTCACACAATCAGGCTCAAAGTAGACCATCGTTTAGGCGTTCTTAAACCAAGTCTGGCACAGCTGGGGGTCATCTTATTGTAAACAGAGAGAGGGGGGAATAAAAACACTGTGGCGCCTGCACCAGTCAGAAATGACCAGCTTGCAGGCCCCGCCTCTCAAAGTTTGTGGACATCTGAAAAGTACTAATCCCCAGGCAGGGACGTTTTAAGGGATAGATCACTTACCCTGAGCTAAATTTAGACCCTAGTTCCTGCTGTCAAAATCTCACTAATCAATACAGACGATTTTAAGTGTTTATTTTATTTTCTAACTGCATGTTCCTTCTCCGTTTGCAGAGGTCTTTGTGGTCTTAGTACATCAGTAGTCATGTGAAGAGTAGCAGTCTGTCTTTTGTTATGGATTTGAATCAGATATCAGAGTTTAAGCTTTAAACAGTAATGATGGTTACTCTTGCATGTGTGACTGCTCTGAATCCACGTGATGTGTCACTTTACACTCTTTGCTTTGCAGCTCTGGTTCAAGGAGACACCTTAGAGGACATTTATAACTACTGCAAACAGGTCATAGAAGAACATTCAGGACCCTATATCTGGATCCCCTCAAAGGAGAAACTATAATAACTCATCATCCTGCAGGGAGCGTGGACTGCTAGAGAACTAGTAATAAGTTGTAAGAAACGGTAACTGTATGGTGGTGAATATTGCTCATGATGATTATTGTGAATACGTTTTGTTTCTTTTTTTTTTTTCTATGTATTCTTATGTTTGGTTTATTTTTTTCCACTCAACATGAATGTTCCTGAATGTAAACCACAAAGTGTTCAGAGGTTTTAAACCGCTTGTATATTTTGTTGGTTTCAGTTTGAGCAGGAAGACTGCTGTAGTAAAGCTGCAGGTGAGGGATGCTAATAAGGTGCACTTCTCTGCTTCACCAGCAGGGGGCGCACACGTTCAAATAGCAGCAGCAGCAGCCTCAGCTTTGTTACTGCATCAACGAGCAAAACGACAGGAAGAAGTTTGTGTTGTCTCATTTTGTAAATGTGTTTTCCCCTAAAAAATAACCCTGCTTTGTTTTTTTTTACATCCACAACTCTTCTTTAAATTATTGTTTTTGTTCTCTGATGACGTTTGAAGATGTTTGTTATCCACTTGTAAAGTTTCTTTTTGCGTTGTTGCATTGATGGAGAGATGTAAAGGGAGAAAGCTGCTATCAGCTGCACAGATGTAACATTATATTTTGCTACTTCAATTGCTAGAGGGCACAAAAGCACAGAATTATTTATAAGTGAAAGTTTGATTAAAAGGTCATTTCAGGAGCAGATTCTGTTTGAGTGATGTAGTATGTTCTGTCTGTGCTCGTGTGACGCTGCGTTACGCTGAGGGGAGCTTTTAGCTGTATTTTTAGTCAGTTTAACTCGGAAACACATTTGTAGCTTTTAAAACAATCAGCAGGATAGAGAAGAAAGGGAATAAATACTTTTTTAAAAATAAAAGTACCTTTAAAAATGAAAGAAAAGAAAAAAAACAAACAGAAGAAGAGGGTAAAGAAGAAATTGAAAGTTTTTCTGCTTTACTGTAAAGAGCTTCAGACTCAGGCGGCTTGTTCTCCTCAGGCAGCTTTCCCAAGTTTTCATGTGAAATAAAAAAGAAGATGATGATTTTGATGATAAATATTAGAGAGACCCCGCCTCTCACCTCCTTGTTCCTGATCTCTGTGTGAGCTTTAGAGGGAAGATGGTCAGGGGTGTAATGTCTGGATTAAATAGGGGTACAGCTCTTCAGATAGAGAGAATCATTTCTGACACTATCACCTGTAACCCTGATATCATGCTTTAACCGTGGAACAACAACAACAACAACAACAGGCTCACTGCCAAACTGACCCTGAGCTACAACTCATGCTGCAAGTGTGCCAGCACTGGTGTGGACGCGACTCATGGTTTAAGAACAGTTACGCTCCCACACATGACTGTCTGTGAAGCAGAGACAATAATAAACACTAAACAATATATGAGCCAAAAAAAGTCTGTAAAATCAACAACCTAACCCCAGGCTATTAGAAATAAAAGAAAAAACTTACTAAAACTGAGACCTCTTTTTGGGTGACAGCCTCTGTAAAGGATCTAAATCAGTGGCCCCCAACCCCCAGGCCGTAGAACGGTCCTGGTCTGTGCGTCATTTGGTACCGGGCTGCACAGAAAGAATAAATACCTTCCATTATTTCTGTTTGATTTATCATATATATATATATATATATATATATATATATATATATATATATATATATATATATATATATATATATATATATATATATATATATATAAGGTTGGAGGCCACTGATCTAAATGATGGTTCAGATTTGCCCTTGTCTGCAGAGAACTGTAGCTGATTTCTAAAATCTGTTCCTTATTAAAGGGGCTGAACTGACTGGGATCTGTTGTTGCTAATGCAATGACTGAACACGTCTATCAAAACACTGAAATATTCCTTTAACATAAAACTATAACCCCATATTGAATCAGTCTTAGAGAGTCTGGAGGAGAGTTAGTTTGTCTGATCTCAGCAGCGTACAGTATATATTCACTTTATCTAAAGAGTACTCACAGGCTAAAGACATAAAAACATGATGTATTCAGAGCACTCAGAGGGATCTTTATCCAATCACCCTCTCACTCTCAGCATGTCTCACTAACCTGTTAGAAGTTGTTATCCTCATGACACTAAAGCAGCTTTGTTTCTAATCAAAGCGTTACATTTATAAAGTGCACTTATTCATTCATTTGCTAGCAGAAAGAGGCACTGTATGATTGGTTTAACCATGAAAAATGTTTGAATCCTGTATAATCCTGAGAGGAACACTCTGTAAAGCACTTCAAACACTATTTCTCCAACACTTCTTCTTTAAAGGTTGAAATTATGTTCATATGAACTTTCAAACAATCAGCTTTCTCCTTTTCACAAGCTGTCTAAGAACTTAAGGCAAACAGAAAGAAAAGGGACAAAATAATGTTTATTCATCATATTTTCAGCACGGACTTGTTTCCTTTAGTTTTTGTGATGTGTGTTAAATTCATCCGCCGTTTTTCTTTTGCAAATGGTCAACAAGGTGTCGCTCACCACTTGCCTTAACAGAAAAGGTTTACTGTCATTCTAAAGTCAAGCTTCAGAACTTTTCATTTTAACTTCCTTTGCGTCTGGCTGAAGAGGCTTCGTCTCCTCCTCGGTTGTGTCTCACTGTGGATGAAAGTGTTGGGATGAAGTCGAAGGCTGAACATGAACTGATGTGAGTGAATATTCCCCTCCTCAACAACAAACCCAAACACATCCTTCTTTTCTAAATGTTTTGGCCAGCAATACGATGAGATGTAAAAGAAATCCTATTCTGATATTAAAGCTGAAACGAGCAGTCATTCTACTTTGAATATTTTAAGGGTGAGGGAGGATTTTGTGTGGAATTGTAAAGGTGATATGACACTATGCATGCTGTGGATGTGCAATACTCAACACAGGGGAAGCTTTGGGGAACCTGCTGTGTATGAAGACATGAGTCTTTAAAATTGTGTCTATTTTAAAGTTAAATAAAAACCCTGTTGTAAGAGCTGCTGTCCAAGATATATAAATATATAAATATAAATACTCTGCTGAGAACATTTAGTGTTTACTTTTTCATAGAGTATTTACTCTGATGTATTTTCTCTTTAACTTCTTTATGGACTCAATGTTGAGTAGTTTTTACAATCAGTACTTTTACTTGGATCCGAGCTGTTCATCAACAGCGTGCCTGCTGCTGTTTGGTTGACATCTCTGGTCCGTCGATCAGGTGAACGAACGGAGAGGAAGAGAGGAACACGCTGTTCATGCTGAAATCACAACAAATCCTTTCACAGGTTGGTCCTTCAGGTCAATAACTGCTCAGAGAAACAGAGATTTGATAAAACTGACTCCTCTTTTCAACCACAGTCAGCTCAAACATGAGCCTAAAACTGATCCTGATCAGATCAAGCTGTCCTGCAATCCGGACACATCATGGTGAACTCTGTGAACTCACAGCAGTCTGTGACTTGATGTAGGGAGCGTCTTCAAAGGTCAAAATAAAAAGAAAGAGAAAACTTAAATATTCAGGAACTTCAACCTAAATCTGTGTTGTTCTCACATTAAAGCTCTCCTGTTGGTTAGACTTCAACTATCAGCACAGGAAGAGATGTTCTGACTGCATTTAGGGCTCAGATCTTAGCGACAACTTTTCAACCCCTTTCATTCCACATCCTCATTTTAAAAAGATGTACTCAGGACTTTAAAGGCAGGGTTGGCAATTAGATTTAGATATGCTATAGATCAATATGCTTTTTGTTGTACTGGTTAAAATGATCTTTATGTCCCGATGACAATCAATGTATGATGTGTTCTTAAAATAGAGTGAAAAATATCTGCCGTCTACAGCAGGAGTAAACCTGGGAAAACACCAGCCAATCCCAGCGTTAAGGATCCAATTTATTAAACCAATCAAATCCTGGCTTGCCGTTCTGCCTGCCTCCTGAACATACATTTCAATGTGCATAAACAGAGTCCTGAGGAGATGCTACATTCAAATTCATGCTAGATTTCCGTGACTACCAACCCTGCATTTAAGGAGGTTTTAAAGAAAGCACTTTTTTTTTTTACTTTGAATTCATTTGATTTACTGTCTGATCCTGCTCAAATTTCATCACAGTAACTGAATTTATTTCCGTGCTCCTTCCAGCCTTGATTATGATGACCAGGGATTGCCAACCCCTCATCATGATTGGATATCTGGCCTTGTCAGGAGCCGGACTCAGAGTCAGCTTTTGAGGCTGTGTTCCCCTCACAGCCTCTGACACTTGTCTGCGCTGTGATCACACAGTCAGCTCCTCTAGCTCCCCCCTGTGGCTCTTTTCCTGAGGCACAGAATAAAGACGGCAACGAGAACCTAACAGATCCTTGAAGACCTACAGCTTTTTCTAACTAAATATTTCTCTGTTAGAGACAGACACTTATTGTGAGGAAACAAAAAAAAAAAACAGGAATTTCTACAAGCAGGACCCTCAGAGAAAACATTTTCTAACAGATTTCTTCAAGGTCATGGGCAGAAGACAAAGAAAAAAACCTTTAGCCAACATTTGAATCATCCTTAGCTGTTATTGGTAATTCCCTCTCTTGCTTGTCTAATAAATTTACATGGGATGTTCTAGAGCTTTTGAATAGAAGTCCACATATATCTCACAACTCTCCACTAAGAGTGATTTGTGACAGCATACTGTCTGCATGCTAAGGACCAAGTCAGTGAGGGCGACAAAACCTTGGGGGGAAAAAAAGCCAGTTACAGACTGTTAAAAGTTATATAATTGTATAATTTGGTTATGAAAAAAACTTTCTGGAATTAAAGTTTAATGGGGTTCAAAATCAGATAATCAGAGGCTCATCACTTGAACATAAAGGATCATTTCCATTTTTGTTAGCTGGGTCTGTAATTTGGCTCAGATATTTATTTAGCAAGTATGTAGCACAGTAAACACCCTATTTTGAGATTTAAAGTGGCACAATTTACACTCTGGAACTCATATCTTAACATTTAGATGTTGGAAATGCAAATGTTTTGTCCCTTTATTAGAAAAAAACCTACAGCCCATTTAAAAAGTTATATGGTTGAGTTGGATTATGATGACCCCTTCTTTGAACTTTTGTCCAACCCCAGTTGGAGAGGAGACCCTTTGCTTCAGGGTCTTTCTCACTCTGTGAGGATTTTTAATCTAATCTATTTATCATTTCTTAAATCAAGCTGTTATTACATGATCTGACTGAGACCTGAGCTTTTTTTTCGTTATGTATTTTTAACTTTCCCAACTTATTTGGGATCAGTAGGTACTAAAACCTGAACCTCTTGAACAGGAAGTTGTTTTCCTAAAACTCCTCCATGCCTCTTCTCTGTTCCATTAGCTGTTGACTTGATGTTCATTTTGTAGCTCTCAGTGTTTTTGTTTTCACCCTTGTCAGTCAGCTGATTTTGTCTCTTATGTGACTCTAGATGTAAGGAGACAAAAAAAAGTGTTGGTTTAATTTGTTTTTGGCTTTTAGAGTCTTGGTTAAGTTCATTTTCTGTACAGTAGATTAAAGGAAACAAACATTAACACAAAGGAAGATTTAATACGTTGTCTAAAGTACAGCATCAACAGCTCAATCTGCAGTTGCTGAACATTCTAAAACACACTCTCCATTTCTTCTTCCATCAAACTGCCAAAACCTTTTTTGCATCCCATCAGTAGATGGTACTTGTTGTTGTCATCCTGTCATCTCATAGAGATAAAGATCCAGAGATAGAAATGTATTACTGTTTTAAATCAGATCATCGTACACTGAGTTGAGCAATCAGCTACAGCCAACAAAAGCATGTCTGATATAGATCAGAACTGACAACTAATATGATTCAATGATTTTTTTTAAATGATAAGATTATAAATAATACACTAAGCAAACCACTCTCATGAAGCCGTCAGCTTTAATGTAGATTTTCTCTTTTAAATCAAAATATGCATTTAAAAATATCAACTGAAGCCTCATGTTTACACACAACTAGTGTTAAAGAGCAGGCATTCTGCTTCCCCATACTGGGGATACATGGGTATAATATTCCTATGTTGTAGAAATCCCTGAATCTGTCTGTAAACTGATCAAAATGGTCTGTTCCAAAATCAGCACGAGATCTTCATGAGACTTGCTGAAATGATGAGGTCATCACATAAAGATCTCCTAACTTGTTAGTGTGATGTTAGAAGTGAGGGCCTCAAACATCAAGGTCTGCCCATAGCACTGCCCCTGAAGGGTCTCCAAAAGGCTGACCAATCAGAGAGAAGGGGGGTTATGGAGTGGGGAGTCTTAAAGAGACAGCAGCAGAGACAAAGTATTTTAGACAGAGACTAAAATATGGGTTTCTAAAACAACAAAGAGCGAGAAATATGGATATATATATATTTTTTACTGTAAATCATGTAAAGATACTTTGGGGACACCAGAGGGGCAGAATAAAGACTTTAAAAACCTCTCTTTAAGCCTAATAAGTCAAGACTCATGTCATTGTCCAGATGAGAAGTGCTAAATAGAAAGACTTATAAAGATGGTGAAGAGGTTCCCCCGTAGTCAGTATGCTGGCCTGCATGCAGCAGTTTGACTAAGGTCATAGCTTGATCGTAAAGTCACAGTGGGGATCCATGCTGTGTCCCAAATTGCGCACTCTCATAAGTCCACTTACATGAAGTGCACTGCATACACTCTGCACATACTGAAACAGTGCACTAAATCTTACAGGGTAGTGTTGTCCCAAATCAAACACGATCACATTTCACAACCATTCACTGGTGTTCCTCTGCTATTCATGGTTACATCCATCAACCATAGTTTGATCTGTTCCTGCCCCTTCCCATACGTAGCCAATATGACTACGAATAGGAAGTGTGAGAAGTGTCTGCAGTTCCACACTCAACTTTTTGCCGGTTTTGAGTGCACCAGCTGAGAAATCAAAGTGCACTGCGTTCTTCCACACTGTCAGTGTGAACGCACTTATGCACTGAAAACATTAACTGTAAGTGCAGAAATATGCAATTTGGGGCCCAGCACTAGTGTTGTCTGTGTATACATGCAGGAAAATGAATCACACTTCCAGCCGAGAATTTCTCACTCCACTTTGACAGACAGCGTCCTTTTTTGATGAATGAAGCAGCAAGCTTATCAAACTAGTTTCAGTTCATCCGGAGAGGAAGCAACACTGTAACCACGATGGCCGAGATGGGTGCAGCTGTAGCTCTTTATGTTTTTATTTATGCATATGCCATGGTGTTTGCTTGTTGTCTTGGAGCCATAGACTGCTTGAGCGCAGTGACTCTATTTATCATGGTCATCTTATTTTCCTTCTGGCTGAACTGAGGCTCACTGAGACCTGTCGAGTCCTGCTGTATCCAACCACAGTCCAATAGCAATCACATTATCTAGGTGTGCTATGCTCAGTCCATTCTAGGTCTATGTAAATGTACCGAGTAATACAAAGTCAGTGAAGAGTTTGGTGCTGTTATGGTAGGATAAAGAAAGGGCTCCTGGGAAAATATAAACCTACAGTGACTGAGATTTAAACAACTTTCTAGGTTCACGTGGCCTCTGTCAGTTGATGAAGCACTGATATCAAAGGTGAAAAGGCTGGAGATGAGTGAAAGTTACAGAGATGTTGCTTTCAGGAAGCACAGGCATAGTAGTGTGCAATTTACTGCCAAATCCAACCACAGGATTGAAGTGGAGCCCAAACAAGGCTGTACAGGATGTAAAGGCAGCTGCCAGACCTTCAGAGACACTAAGTAATGTCCAACAAGTCCCAGGCAGAGCAGCCTGGAACAAACCAGGTCCTAAAGAGAGAAGGAAGCTGGTAGTAGAGACTCTGCAGGCAAGAGGAAGTCCTAAACAAAGGCTGTGGCTCAGGCTCAGCAAGGACAGTTAAACTGGCAAAGTGTAGAGAGGAGGAAGCTCAGGAGGGACCTGTGGAGAAGGGAAGAGAGTCAACTCAAACTTCTGAAAGGGGATCTCAGCTGATCGTAAGTAATGCAGAAACAATCTAAGTTTTCCTAAGTTTTCAGGCTAACTGCTCAAGGGCTTACCTCATGGGGCATGGGACCAAGCCACTTGTACAGTAAAACAGTAAAGGCTTGGGTTATTGCTGGAAAGCTCCATAGCAGCTTTACTGTGATGAAATTTGAGCAGGATCAGATAGTAAATCAAATGAATTCAAAGTTTAAAAAAGTGCTTTCTTTAAAACCTCCTTAAATGCAGGGTTGGTAGTCACAGAAATCTATGGCATCAGCAGTCAGCCTCTCTTTAGCCCTGCTCATAGACTGTATATAGAAGGGACAGCATGGCTCCGCCTTTCACCATTGTACAGTTCAGAGGTCAAAATACCCCCAACAGCGGCGCCGCCATTATGCAGCCAGAGTCGCAGTACAGACTATGAAAGACTCTGAGAGAATCTGAGTCGAACATGTAACAAATATTAGGTTTTTTTTCTTCTCCTTCCTTACTTATCTTATTATTTCCAAAAAACACACAAGAACAGCAGCTGTCAATCATCGAAAACGTGACACCATTTTTAACGTCTAATGATAAAGAAACTTTTCAGAAAAAAGAGGACCTGAACACAATGCAGCCCAATAATATCTTCATGTCACCACAGCATACCGATGTGAGAAACATTTCTAGGCGGTGTACTTATTTTTTGCAGCCCATCTGGAATGATGGAGGAGACAGAGTTTTTGACATATACTGCAGCCAGTCACTCACTGAGAGAGATGAAGTCCATTTTTTTTACAGTCCATTGCCTGCCCAAAATATTCTGTTTTTAAAATGATGACAATCAAACTTTTAAATTCATTCCTGAGTGATCAACAACCATTATCCATCAATGCAGTCTATTCTAACAGATCTTTATATCTTTATAGCAGGTAGGCTGGATATAATCAGAAGAATGACTAGATGGAGATTTACATGCTGAGGAGACAACTAAAGGCTAACATGCTGAAGGCCAGCAGGCTGAACGGTTGGAGGCAAGGGTGCAGGAGAAGCTGAAACTTCTTGGGACCTAATGCTAATGCTTCGAGCACCTGCTCCTGAGAAGCAGCTGCCTGACAAATATCTGCTACAGAGGGGACAAACAGCACCTCGTGTCACTGGAGGAGGACATTCTTCACTCTCTTGAGATGGACCTGCTGAGGTGCAGTGTGTGTTTTTACAGTAAGGCAGCAGGTGGTGTTTGGACCCCAGTGAAGCTCAAGATTACTGGAAACAGTTTTACTTCAGCAGGTAATAATGCAGTTCATGCTAATTAACAGGTCAGAGACTTGGTTTCAGACCTGAGAGTGCTTGAAAGACTTGTGAAGTCAAGGAACAGTCCAGCAGTGAGGAGGTGAAGTGGGTTAAGTCATAAAAGCTGTCCACTATATGTCTTTGCCATGCTTGTGAAAAGTAAACAGAACAGGATCAGATTATTGTGTATAAATCAGAGAAAAAATGGAAGAATAATCCCCCTCACGCAGCCAACAGGTAACATTTATTACCTGGTTAAATCACCTGGTAAGAGATAATATCACAGTAGCCATAAACTTAATGACTTAAACTCAACATAATGTCATTAGCACTAAATAGACAAGCATGTTTTAATGAATTTCATGCACCTAACAAGTACTACTGACAATGACTTACATCATGACAGAATTTTTCCCACAGAGCAGCCTCCAAAAGTGTGGCATATAGTTTCTTTCTTTCTTTCTTTCTTTCTTTCTTTCTTTCTTTCTTTCTTTCTTTCTTTCTTTCTTTCTTTCTTTCTTTAACTGTTTAACTATTAATCCAACATGGTATCCCTGAAAATAACTAACACTGTTGGCATTATGTGATTTGACATTAAAGTTACTCAGAAGCTGACTACAGACATACAAATGGATGAATTTTGGAAAAGATTAAACTTATCTTCACCCTCAGGTTTATCCTCCTCTGTTCTGAGCTTTAGTTTGTAAATGAAACTTTAAATTTGTTTTTAGTTCATTTATGGTGCAGAAGCGCACACAGCAGCTCTTCAGTCATGAAGCTGGTGGGTTTTTTTCCGGAACCGGATGTGGCGTTTGATTGAATGCTGACTGTGCCTATACCAGTGGGTGAGCCAATCAGTATCTTCATCTGGCTAAATATGACAACCACATGCACTGTTTCTATTCATCTTTCTTCTAAACATTTGTTAAAGTTTGAAGACAAAAAGATAAACTATCTTCCCAAGCCTCAGCAAGTGCTGGTTATTTATTGACTCATCCCTTTTCACCTTTTTTAGGCACGTTCCTGATCTTCCCAACCAATCAAGTTATTTTTTAACATTTAAACTCTAAAATGAGCGGTCCAGATTTATAGAAACTAGCTTGGTCACACATATTACAGAATTGGGATGTAACATACTCTAAATGCTACAGAAAATGGGTTTAAAAAATACTTTTCTTAACTAATAAACATGAAGGTCATGAGGGCAGCAGTTCTGGCAGGTTTGTGTATAGGAAGGTGCCAGATTAATCCTCTGATGCTTCACATAGTAAAAGGCGAATGAAACAGCACAGTGTTCTAAAGCAAGACTACACTAACTGGCAGTGGGATGCACAGTGGACTGTCCAAATTCTCTAAATAATTTCAAGCATATTGTAAGAGACAAGATCTTTTGATGGGATATTTTGTCTCAATTAAATAATTCATTAATGATGGTAAGGAAAATATTCTGAGGTTGGTCACCAGTCTGTTTAACTGAAACCATTAACAAACCATAGACTGTATAAAATATGGACGCAGTCTCCGCGACATCATCCATTTGTTCCTGATACAGTCAAATAAAACCAATCATTGGACAGGGCCATCTTGGATATGATGCAGACTTTGAGTTTCCTTTTTAACAGCTATAGGGCACCTGTCAGTCATATAAGATGAGCTGAGTCCCTGATTGGACACATTTGTAATCCTAATATCGTCTAAACCGCTGAATTAGAAAAAACTTCACTCACCGTATGGTGTGTGCCGATAACCAAATTAACGTTTCAGACCCAAGCCTTTTTTTGAATTAGGCTGTAAATATGCTTTTTAATGCCATAAAAGTCTGTTTTGTATGTTTTCTTTTTCTTTTTTTTTTTGGCTTGATGTGTACGTGAATTCCAGTCTTTCTTCAGCCAGTCTCTAGCAGATTCTCGATGAACAGCAACTTTTAGCACTTCCGCATAGGCTTCATTTTTCTCTACTGGATGCTGCCCCTTGTAACAAACAAGCAGGCTCCTCAAAACACACCTGGACAAAAATACAACTCCTCACCTGCAGAAAAACTTTGGTAAATCGACTCTGACCAGTAAAATGGTTCTCTGGGCTTCTCAGGTGGACGAGATTTATTAAGTTGATGATAGATTGACTGGAAGCATGTGTCTGTTTTGATGTAGCTTGAACAGTTGCCAGTCATTGTCTCTACCTAAAATAGGATGCAACTTTGTTTTTTACTTGTTTGTGTTGTGAAAATCAACATGAATGTGTGTTGTAGTTCGTTGAAGCATTGCCCAGTGCAAACTGGGAGAATGGCCTGTGCTTTGCTCGAGGTAATGGGAATCCGAATAAACAAAATAAGGAGACTTTAAAGTAGCTGAAGTAGTAAACAGACAGGTCCCCTCTACCTGACGGTAGTCAGGATAGTTCAGCAGATTATCAGGCTAATGTCGCATTCTTTGAGAGATTAAACACACACTGTGACATTCTGCTGCCTGTTGGAGTTATCCGCCCTGACTTTACACCAAACATGCTCTGTCTAACTGAAATCAAAGGTTATTTAGACTTAAACTAACAGCATGTGTTCTGCACAAAATATTGGGGACGTTACAGTAATCTAAACACACAGGGATATAAACTCGCTCCGGATTGGTGGAGTCAACCTGTCAATCACTACACTCGTCCACTCACGTGCAGCATTACATGCCGGGGCGGATGTTTTCTGTGTGTACCGAACAGTGCTAAACTGTTGATAATTTAACGGCTGAAGCTTTTTAAAAAGACTGAGGAGGTGAGAGGCAGGTGAACGACGCTGTACCTGACAGGTATGTAGGCTGCTACACACCTGACGTCACACGTTTTTCTAACCTTTTCTGTCAGTTATCACGCGCACAAACACCCAGGAAGCTTACTGAAGTGATCACCGCACTCTGAGATGACAAACGGCGTTTGTGGACTTCTTATCGTGTTCCTGTGATGTGGCCCTCACCTTTTTGATCACCTTTGTAACCTGGACAGGGCTGTGACACAAAGTTTAGTCAGGGATGTAGTTATCACGTACAGGCCACTCCGGCTCTGAGCACTTTGCAGACCGGGGGAGGGGAGGGGAGGAATAAACTGAGAGGAGAATTTTCTCCCACCTCCGTGAAAACGAAAGTGATTTTTGATCAATAATGTGACTGAACAAGTTAATCTTTCTGTCAGAATCAGCACATCGTGGTGTTATTTGTGTGCTTTGAGCTGCTTTAATATGTCGCCTTCGTTGACGGTAACATTCATCATCTGCTGAAGTGCTGCGTTTCTGTACCATTGTCAAGTCAGAGACAATACCAGTAACCACTTCCGGTCAGAGGTGGTAAAAATAGAAGTACTCGAATACCTTTACTGAGTACAACTTAAGTTCTATAATACTTTTTAAAAAGCTTTTATACAGTTAAAGAGTAGTAGATTGACGGAGAAACATCTTCTTTATGACTGAGGGGCCCCAGTGATCGTTTAAAGATTCTGCAACGGTTTTATTGGTTTAACTGTAGTTCCTCTTTTATAATTTAAAGTTCGTCTAATAAATTACATCAATCAAAGTGAGGCAGATGGTATCCAACTTGCAATTTCTGTTTTCTCTTGGCTTATAATGTAAGTATGATGATAAATTCATGGATTAGGGCTGTTTGTAGTGATCGTCTCATGTTGATAGCTAGTAAGTCACACAAACATATCCAAAATATAGACATAAGTGTTATGCTAATGGTTTATTTGGGAAGTGGCAGGATTTGTTACCCCCGACCTAAAAGAATAAAGCCAAAGCCAAAGTGCTAAAAGTATCAGTTCCACTAGAGGTTGCAGAAACACCAGAAAGTCTAATTTTTTTGTCACTTTTAGGTTAAAAAAGAAGAAGAAGAAAAAAAAATATTTGTCTTTAAACAAATAAATTGTACAGACAGTCAGTGGACAGACATTTTTAAATGAAGAAATCCAATGCGTACCCCAGAGAGGACTTTAAACACACATCACTCAATGCTTATGACTGCATCATCCACTGACACTTACCAGACTATGAAATATGACATCAACTTTGACAATAAACCAGAAACCCTTGGTTATAATTAAAGGAACCAGAAAACTATGTCCAGGCAGAGAAATGCACCAAACATATAAGAGTATTAATGGTTCAATGATAAGTATATAGTATATATAGCATATAGTAGTATAGTTTGATAATATACTGTAGTTTTACGCTGAACTTAAAATCAGTTTCTTAATCATAATTGATACTTTTGCTTATCATCAGGGATATTATCAGCAGATTTTCGAATTCAGCCAATATTTGCTTAAAAATGAGATACCAGAAAATCACCAACACACCAATATAATAAACCGATAAAATAGTAGGCTGCTGCTTTCGTGATTAAATCCCTGACCTTGGCATCATGAACTGAAGCTGCTGCTGATGGGTTCTTTTTTTAATTTGTATTTTTTACATACACCACCTTTATTATAAAACCCATTTGTTACATATTGTAGCTCATAGAAGTGTGCAATATAGAAAGAGCCTACCTATTCATTTGTGTTCTGATTAGGGACTGAAGCTGCATATATTTTTTGCACTTTTTGTGATTTTGTTTGCACAGTGCAGATTGATCAGTCACATATTAGGCTCCTTAAATAAGTTCAATTTGAATTTAAATAGTAGTCCATATGTCACATTTAACTGACTAATATAGGTATGTTAACTGTCAAAGAGTAAACTGTTTTATTTAATTTGGATTTAACTGCTGTACAGTTGCACTTCTCACATGTTCCCTGTGAACAAAGGTTATGTTTACTTACTATGTCAACTGTGAAATTAGCCAAATTTGCCCTGGATGTGGGTATTGTTATGACTGTCCCAGGAAGAGCATCAACCAGAAGAGAGGTGATGATCTCTGCAACTAGGTGTGTGCTAAAAAATATCAGAATTGGTATCAGTAAATCGGCTAAATGACTTGTAAAATATCGGCATATCAGATATTGGCATAAAATCCAATATCATGCATCCTTACTTCTTATTTACTCTCCATTGTGAGTCCACAGGGCTCTACACTAATGTTTCCACTGGTAGCCCTTTCTCCGTAGGTTACACCATCATATAATTTAGTTGCACGCATTTTTTGCATGATTTTTCCTTTTAGTTCTCACATGATTTTTTAGTTTGGTTACTCTTAACTCCAAAAAATGGTTACTCTGTGACTATCAGCATAATAGGCAGAAATGTAATGCATTTTGAACATTTGACATACCACCCATTAACATTTTTGTCCAGTCTAGCTGCGCCTTAACACCCACCCAGCATCCCATGTCTCACTCATTCACTTGAAGCATTAAGTTGCATTGGAAGCATCAGTTTGTGCTCACATGCTTTTAGTTATTTTGCAAAACTTTCAGACTTTATTCAAAAGAAACAGAAAATTTACATCAGGGCGTGGGACAGCACTGTTTAATGACACTTGCCTGAATCATTATAGAAACATTTTGAAAGGAAGAATTAAACAGACCTCATTCGGATAGGTTTATATGGAAAACAACTGCAGATGAAAGTGAGGAAAGCGTTGCGAAAAGGGCAAAAATTAGCGAATATGATTTAGTTTTTCAATTCAGCATTTCTCCTCTTTCTCCTTCAGCATTTTTAAGTCTTCTGATCTCCAAGGAAAATGCTGAACATTATACTTAATAAAACCAGTTTATTGCTGTACATTTTATGTATTGTGTTTTATATAGTATTCCTGCGACAAAAAAATTGTTGTGTTTTTGGTGGGTCTGGAACGGATTAATGTCATTTTAATTCATTTCAAAAATCAATTTGTAATTTGAGTTACAAGCTCCATCATGAAATGAATTAAACTTGTAAGTTACTTGTAAGTTGTATGGAATTGAACTTTTAGACATGCAAAGAAACCATGATTTACAGTTTTTATGCACTTTTCAGTTTGCTTATTGTATATGGAGAAAATAGTCTTTTCCCTGGCCGTTATACTCTTCCCAAAGTCTTTGTAAGAAAATGTTGTTCCTGAAATGTGAAATATTAGAGCTACATGAAGCGCTTTATTTTGGTGAGCGATGGTTCAGCTTCCGGTCGCCATATCTTGTACCGTACTAAACTTGACTGAGCCGTGTTTAGTACAGGCAGTGCTGAACTGTTATGATGTGTCAATAAGTTAAAAAAGGTGGACGACCCCGATGATGAGAGGGCCCCCTCGGCACTTGAGCAGGATACTGGAGGTATGTGTGGATATTTAAGAGATTCATCATGACAGAGAAAAGGTGCTGCTGTGGGTTCTCCGTCAATGTCCGCTCGCTGTTTTCTCCACCTCTCTCTCTCTCTCAGTCAGTCAGTGAAAAATAGTTATTATCGCTGCTGCTGCTGCTGCTGCTGTGGACATGATGTCCGCCTGATGCCTGCTCTTCCTCTCTCATTCCGTGGGTAAGCTGGCGGTGTGGGCTCTGTTACTCAGCTGTGAAATATCTCCTCAGTCCTGTTACAGATCTGCGTGAAATAAATGGCCAAAGTGTTTTTGAGTGAGTGAGTGAGTGAGTGAGGAGGTCTGACTTATCCGCATCTAATGCTCCCTCACAGAGCTGCTGTATGAAACCTCTCACACGGACACACACTCTCTCGCACAGAGACACACGATGTGTTTTAACCTGTTTTATGTCAGACTTTCACCAGCAGCTGTTCATGGAACTCGTATGTTAAAACCATGACACGTCCAGTTAGCAGGCTGAGCAGCTAACAGGCTAACTAGCTACTTTTATTCTCAGTAACAGAGCCAGAAAATGGAGCTACTGCCCAGAAACACACTGTCCACACATGCATGTGCCTGGATATAAAATCCCCACTTTCAGTAACCACTGTGGATGTTTTCCTTCGGAGTGGGAGACATTTCCACGACGTTGTGATCGCAGAGTTTGACAGCACTGAGATATCCCCATACTGTACAGTACTCGGCTGTTCTCCTCCAAACCGAAGCAAGATGGACTCTCACTCGGCTTGTCTGTCTTGTCAGAGCTCACATCGACATTTTGCACGGAGATGAAAATGTTTGTTTAATGTTCGCGGAGGTGGACGCGGGGAAACGGATCGTTTATTCGTACAGCTGATAAATCAGAGGAGCTGCAGACCTCACTTCAGTCCGATCAGGCATCAGCAGTTTACCTGTGAGCCCTGTCAGACCTGTGCTCAGTGCAAACTGCAACCGGGACTGTGTCCCCGCTTCGTTTAAAGGCTGAATACTGTTTCTGAGTGCATCCACCGGTCGCAGGGTTTCGGCCTACATGTTTTGGTTTTGGCCACAAGGGCGGATCGCCTGCATGATTGAAGTGATCGGTAATCACATCAGACAAAATGTCCCACCGTGCTCCGACAATGAGGTGTTGAGGTCTTGTGATACGCACTGTCACTCTTATATGCTGTATTAAAGTTGCTTTGCACACATTTCTCCTGCAGCCCTGCTCGTGTTGTTGGACATTGTTGCAGCGATGACAGTGTAACGCATGACTGAGAGCAGTGTCTTGTATTTTATAGGTCATCGTCATTGCATGACAAAGGCTGTGGCAGATTCATCTTCATCACTCATACAGCATTTCCATAGCTTGTTCCTCAGTAAGTATGGCTGTTTTCCACTTGACATTCATAAAAACAAACACTGGCATCTCTTTTGTGTAGTCATTGAACCAGTTATTGATAGGTAATTTTATTTCTTTCATAGACATCCAGAGCAAGTGCAAACATGGAGGGGTTGATACAGAGAGAAGCTCAGTTATAAATGCACATTTCTTAAAATGAAAAACTTAATTCAGCTCTCCAGCTGAAGATGATCATACAGCATGGCTTTGACAGGCTGCATGCTTTATGCAACCTTCCCTTTCTGTAGTGAGCGCAAGCTAACTGAAGCATAGTGCCAGTTAGAGAAGAAGCTTCTACTCTTTACTTCACACCTTGAGTTGTACTGACTAATACTAAGGGGCCAGCATATAACTAGAGTGCTCACAACACTGAGACATATCTGGAGGTCTGTTTGAACCACCTTGAGCCATGGCCCGAGGTGTGTTTTCTTATGGCCCTCAGCTTTAATCCTATAATGTATTAATTATGACACTGAAATGCATCATGTTTTGAATTATATGTACATTACATTTTCTGTCAAGATCACAAACAAATCAAAGTATATCCAGTAACAAACATCTCGCTAAATGACATTTGGACTGTGCACAGGCTACTTGTGTAAAGCTAAAGCTCTGTAAAAATCTGATATCTCTAAATGAATGATGTGAAAGTTTGAGAGTTGAAAAAAACACATTAAAGGACACAAGATTAAAGTTATGAAATGATGCAGAAAGACAAAAATGGTGCATGAAAATATTTCAGAATGTAGCAGAAGATATATTTGGGGTTAAAATGATGTTTGCAGATCAAAATACTCTGAATATGAAAAACAATCCATATAAAATCCAGATCCTGATCCTACCATAAAAACATCGTGACATATTTTCCCCATATCGCCCCCTAATGGAGAACATTTTCCTCAGAGTTTGCTGATGTTTACGCAGCATGTAACACTGCAGAAAACTGACCACTGATCATCAGGTATCAAGAGACGATTGAGGGACAGGTGAGGTTTGATTTCATCAGTCTGTGATGAGGGAACAAGGATGTTTGAGCCACTTAGTGTCTGATTTTTACAGAAATCACTAAAAGAAATAATTAACAAACAGAGAATTCATATGTTACTTCAACAGTTAATAGATATGTAAGGAAGAGCTGCTGGTTCTTGGTCATTTTTACTAAATCAAAAGCTTGCACACCCCTGATTTAGACTTGAATTAAAACAAAACATGGACATACCTGAAACATCATCACACCTTCATGCGCTAATCTTTCGAATACCTAAAAGTACCACATTTGTCCAACTCAAAGTTCACATTTCTCACTGAGAATACATAAATACACCTTAGCTCAAAGAAATATCATCTGGATCAGAAAGTTAAAAATAAAGGATGATGGGCTGCTCTGACCTGTTGTATGGTGATGTTCCTTTGGATCCGTTTTACTGTCGAAACAAGCTATGAGGGGTGTAAAATGACAGGTGTTAATGGAAGAGGTCTGTGACTTTATAGACAGTATTAATAAAGTTTTTCAATCATTTTAACTTTATTCTTATATTAAGGTGACATCACTGTTGTCGTGGTTTGTTTGGCAGTTGGAGCATCTTAAACATGGTTGGAATGGGCCCAAGTTAAGAATAAAAGAGCTTGAATATCTCTTTAACATACAAATGTGAAAAGTGGAATAACTCAGAAGAAATGCATTAATAACATTGAGGTCACAGTGATACTAATACAGTGATAGAGTCAGCTGTTTTCAGCACATGGTCCAAATTCAGAACCCATGTTCGAATTTTAGCTGGTTACTCTTCCACCAAATTTTGTGACAAGTTCAGGAGAAATTTTGTGAACTCCTGTCAGTGAACAGTAAATCAGACCTCTCTGGTGATTATCTGTCCTGAATCAACGAAATCTTCACAAATCAAATATCAGTTCACTTCATATATCAGTGGGAGTAATAAATAAAGTCCCTGAACAGTCAGTTTGTACTTCTTCAGCCTCAGACTTCATTCTCAAAAAACAGTTAGTTCACCTTGTAGAACACAGGAGTCTCTGGTCTGCTGCTCTCTGCTCCAAACAGGTAGACGGGTCACAAAAACTGATCAATGGAAGCCGATCAGAGACTGCTGTGGTCTGAAAACATTTAACACTGCCGTCACGGCCTGGCTTCTATGATTAACGTGGTCTGATTTAACATCCTGCCACAGAGTAAGAGTGCTAGCATGACTTTAGGTATGATTTCTTCTTCTTCTTCCACACAGTTTAGTTAAAACTCTTTGGCACATGTGGGCAGAAATATTTGCATTTGTTAATGATTAAAAGTCTTTTATTTTCAGTGAGACCCTCAAGATGAATCCTGACTGTACTTCCACTTTATATTCTTCGGTAGTGGTCATGTGATATCCTTTAATAGCCTGATGTTAATGCAGATAACAAGACAGCAGGTCTACTGATGGCTGATAGGAACGCCTGCTGATCTGATGTTGTCACATTGGATAAAAAAAGATTAAATAATCACAAACGAGAAGCAAGCCATGAATAATTCCATTTTGCATGCACATGACACCTGGGGATGAATCCTGATTTTCAAATGTATGTGTAATCCTTTAAAATAAAGGGCGTGTGAAAGCTGTTTTGTTTTTGCCGCAGATAAACAACAAACTTCCATAAAACACAGAAACTTGTGCAGCACTAAAGGAAAAGGTTAAGTGCAAAAATTGTGTGGTAAAATTATAATATATACAGAGATGATCTCTATTTATAATTAATTAGCATACAATAACTATGCATAGTCATTAAATGGATATTTTCTTCTCTTTATGTCTGCATGGGGGGCAGAGAACTGTTCTCAATTATCAGTAAATAGCAGTGACTATCAAACAGTATTTTTCATTTCCAAAATGCCCATCCCTAAATTTACACCACATACACATATTTAGCTCTAACTTGTTCCAGATGGATTTCTACTTACTCATGAAAAATGTTAATATATTTAGGTCAGCTTTAGAGTTCAGGATATGACTGATATTTATGTCAGGAAACTTTGTTCCAAAATTCATATTAAAATATTAGCCGCTTTAATATGTCAGTTTTTACTGAGTCCATCACCTGTGAATCAGCCTCATGGGTCTAGCTGTAGTGGGCAAATGGATCAACAGTAGTTTCCCTCTCTTACTCATTTGAAATCAAATAAAATTTCGACAGACAAGGTGCAGAGAGATCAAGGGCCAATCTCAATTGTCATCCTTTCCCCTCCTCCTTTGTCTTACCCCTTCGTCTACCACTTTCCCCTTAACCCTCTGTTTGGGGGGCCAAGGGGAACGGATGACAACACACCCCTAAGAAATGAGACACCGCTCAATTCTCGCTACGTCATCACCCCTGGTTGCTCGCTGGCTGTGTTGTAGACAGAGCGACAATTGTTTATTTATGGCAAGTAGAG
Organism: Labroides dimidiatus; assembly: GCA_030710495.1. NCBI lineage: Eukaryota > Metazoa > Chordata > Actinopteri > Labriformes > Labridae > Labroides > Labroides dimidiatus. The sequence goes on from CM061159.1 coordinate 8,282,942, forward strand.
CTGCAACAATTAATCAAATAATCAATTATTAATGGATTAATAAATTAGTTGTCAACTTTTTTGATAAGTGATTAATCGGTTTAAGTAATTGTCTAAGAAAAATAAGCCAAATGTGAATATTTTCTAGTTTTTGGCTCCTCTATGACAGTCTTGAGTATCTCTGGTTTGTGGACAAAACAAGACGTTTGATAATGTCATCTTGGACCCTGAGAAACATGAACATTTTTCACCATTTTCTGACATTATGGACCAAACAATTCATCAATTAATCAAGAGATTAATCAAGAGATTAATTAACCATGAAAATAATTGTTAGTTGCAGCCCTAATGGCAAGTGGTTTTAACATTCAAAATCTTAATTTGACAATCCGGAATTCAGTTTTCACAAGGCCAAATGTGAATTAAAGATATCTCTGTTTTCAAATATCTTTAATCAAAATTCATTTCAAGAGATCTATGAATCTGTTATAAATATCTATAAATGAATTATGACTATCCCTAATTCCATTCTGAGATATCTTCAGTTCCATTTTGACCAGTCATAAGTCCACTCACTGTTATCTACAATGTATTTTGTCAAACTTAGCTTTTAAATTTTAGAATGGCTCCATATTTATTCACTTCCAAACTGAACACATTTTTATAAAGTGATGATTAATCGATATCAGACTAGGGTTACAAATTGACAGCAAACAGACTTCACTACGATGTTCTGCGTTATGTGAGTGATTACACAGACAAGCTATGAAAAGCCGCTGTTAAAGAGAACATTACAGTACTCCAAAGCAATGTGATGTAGATTCTGATTACTGTAACACCGGCTTTTCACAAGTTACGTAGCTAATACAGCTCCTGAATGCAGCTTAGCTGTCTAATCATTCATTAATTCATTAATGTTTCAAAACATGGTTCATATTTGTGTGGAGTAGCAAAGAATTGGTTATCTGGTTAAAAACATGAGTATCATTATTTCTGGCAGTTTCAATATATCTTGGGAAATTTCTCATACCTTCCTCTCAAGTGAGGTCCCAGTTCATCTTTGTTTCAAGGGCCTTCCCCTTAACCTTACGGAGAATTTGGGATAACCCTTCACTAGACATGAACGTGCAAAACCAAGGGCTAAGAGGTAAAACAAGGGCAAAGAGGTACTACTGAGATTGTCCCTAAATCTTGAAATCAAGTTACCTTCACTGTCTTTACTTCTTTCTCAGAGGCAGGAAGCTGTAATAGATGATAGATGTAAAATTTTAAAACAAGACATTTTCCTCCCTTAGCCTTTTATATTAATATCTGCATTTAAGAGTATGTAAATAATGTGTTACATATTTTTATGTCAAAAACAATATAAGGTAATATGAACTTAGGAGGATTAATAAAAAGTTTTATTTTGAAAATCTTTACATGGGAGGCAAAATAAAACAAAGAGGTTATAAAATCACACATCTGAAAAGCAAGATTAGGAAATGAAACAATTTTGAAAAAGTAAAATGGGTCAAATAAAACTTCAAAAGAATAAATTAGAAATTTTAAAAACCATAATTAAAACTAAAATTCAGGTGGAATCATGGAAGGCTTTCCTGCTTGGTTCCTCTGCCACAGTTTAGCTAATGTAGTGCGTTACCGCAGGCGTTGCTTCGTCTTTGTGACACCAAACATGGTGTTGGCCCCTTCTGAGGGAGACAACAGAAACTTTACATTTACATAAGTGCCACATTTTAAAGCATGATTAACAGTGAAACCGATAAATTGCTGCATCCCAAACTATAAACTGAATATTTAAGTGTGTTATCAGTGAGCAGGCTGTTTATATAGTCTGCAGTGCTTTGAATTGCAAGTGTGTGCTAAGATTTGTAAACAGTTTGCAATAAGGAGTCCTCCGTATGGTTGCACAGGTGCACAGTCATTTTACACTCCAAATAGAAAATGTTTTCCACACATCATGCTTCTAAAATCAGAAAATGATCACACATTTTATTTTCCAACTTCCAATCAGGGGACTTACTTAGTGTGGGGACGATATCTGAGTCAGATGTTCTGATCACCAGGAGTTTTTATCAGACCTACATCAACATCTACCAAAGCTGCAACTTTTTCCTTTTTCATCAGTAACACATACGATCTGATGATGTTTGGACAGTGCATGTTAACAGGAGACATGGATCCGTTGTTTTTTAGGTGTGGTAGTACCATGAAGGGTGGAGGACGGGCTAAGGAGCCTCCTGTTGCTGGTGAGGTCACTTGCAAGCGTCCCAAACGTAAATGCCTGCAGTGGCACCCTCTCCTCTCCAAAAAAGCTCTGGATTTCTCTGAGGAGGAGGAAGAAGAGGATGAGGAGGAGCTGGAGAAGGTGAGTGACAGCTCACATCATTTCCTCTATTTGTTTACTGACAGGGGGATAAATGAATCACAGATATGAGACAGACAACCTGAATTTGAACGTTATCTCAGCAGCAGGAGCTGTGCAGCCAGGACCCGGGCCTGCAGATGCAGTGTGGAAGCACAACAGAGGAAGTGGAGGAGGATTCTAGTGAACAGCGTGCTCGCCGGCCAATGAATGCCTTCCTCCTCTTCTGCAAACGCCACCGCTCCCTGGTGCGACAGGAGCACCCACGCCTGGACAACAGGGGTGCCACCAAGATCCTGGCTGACTGGTGGGCAGTGCTGGAGCCCAAAGAGAAGCAGAAATACACTGACATGGCCAAGGAGGTGAGAGGGCACGCTTTGATCTTTGAACCCCTACAGAGCAACACAACTTTTCCCTTTAAGGCATTGTTTCAGTTTTGTAGAAGCAGGTGAGACCTTTCTGTAAAGAGAATCTTAGATTGTCTTTGAGAGCTGCTCTTGAGATAGGCGGGAAAGAGAGTTAGACCACCAATGGTGTAGCTGCCCTTTGGCCTCTGGTTTTACCCCTAGAGTTTCCCGATCAGCTGAGTTCAATAAGATCAATGAGTTCTTGTGGTGAAGTTTACTCAAATGCCAAGTTGGTGTAACTGAGCTCTTTATTAGACATTTTTCACTGTCTTACTTTGCTGCCAGGCAGCTCATCTTCTTTACACTGCAAAAACTTAAGTTTAAATCATTTTTCCTGCAGAATAAATGCATGCATTCGATTATTTAGACCTCCCTAGTACATAAAATGTATAATTTTTAAAATAATTTTATACATTATTATTTATATTTTATTATTATTAGTGTTAACAAGTCCAGGAAATGTCTTTGTTCAAGATATTAAAGGCTCTGAGAGGACTATCTGTTTGGTTTTGATTGCAGTGACAACTTTGACCAAACTATTTTTTTGTTATAAAGAGTCCATATCCCACAAGTGGCAGGCTCAGGTCTGAAAATATGAGACATTGCAGAAGTGCTGCAGTTCCTAGAGTGTCCGCTTGAGGCTGGCTCCGGAAGTACCAGAAGTCACAAACACACCAAGCCCAAAATAAGCCGTTTTCACAGCAGAAATAAACATATTTACAGCCTGGTACAAAAAATATCTCCCGTCTGAATCACTAATTTCGCTAACAGCATGCGCTGTACGGGGGGGGATTTTTTTCTAACTCGGCAGTTTAGAAGATATTAAGATTGCGAGTTCGCCCAATCAGAGGCACAGCTCAGCTCATGTGACTGCCGGCCGATTTTCTTTAAAAAGCTGTTTCAGAAACAGACGGGTGATGTAGTGGAGACTACATCCAGTAATTATACAGTATATTGTTTCCCATGAGCACCATCACCAACTGTTGAAAAGATGTAAAATGCCAAGGTGTAAAATGAATGGAGAGCAGATTTTCTTTTTAACGCTACTTTTCTTTGTATTTATTTTTTATTTTTTACTTGTGTATTTATTTGTACTCATGTTGCGCATTTTCATATTAAGTCTAATAAGTCTTGTTTTTGTTTTTACCAAAAATGGGATGGATTTCAATATTTGCAGTGTAGGGCCATTTAGGGAAATGCCCAAATGGATATAAATATTTAACATGATTGATGTTATCAGAGTGCATATACTGATAAAAAAACAGACGTATGATGACTCTGACTCAGTTTGATTGCCACTTTATCTCTAAACCACTGAAGATATCAGAAGCCCCTTTGATTGAAGTCAAACTCTGGACTCTGTCCAGCACCACATTAAGCTATCAGGGAGCAACACTGAGGATCCACACTGTGCTGTTTCTATTTGTTTTAAAGAGAATTAGTCAGAGTACATTAAGTTGTGTCATGCATGCCAGGTCTGTAGTAAACAGGGTCAGCGTTATTTGACCATAAAGAGTGTGAGAGTTTTTCTGTCTGAACCGTGTTATATATTCCTGCCAAACTGTGCAACACTCTGCAACATTTCCCCTTGTCCAGTCGGTATTTTTTATCTTTTCTCCGCTCATCTCCATTTTTGAGATCCTGCCAAGGTTCAAACAGAATGTTATATATGCTTAAAAGGATTTCACATTAACATGTATTGATTTCTGCATTTGGTGCTCTCTGCATTTTGTACGTAGTGTTGTCTCCTTTGCGCTGTATCATTAATAACATGTACACCGGCATGTCATTCATCTGGTAACAGCCTTTCAGATCAGTAACATCTCCCTCTCTCTCAGTGCTGATGATATTAGCTTCTTGATTGGCTGCCAAACTCAATCATCAGTACACACAGTGGGAAATATTTCAGCATTTATTTCTTTAAACTGTGATAATTATGGCTCACAGTTAATGAAACACAAAATTTAGTATCTCATAAAATTAGAATCAAGTGAGAGAGTTGAATATTGTAAAATAAATGTGTCACATTCTAATCAGCTGATTAACTGGAAAGGTTTCCTGAACATTAAATGGTCTCTTAGTCTGGTTCAGTCAGAGACTAAATCATGAGGAAGACTGCTGACTGACGGTCGTCTAGAAGACAGTCGTTGACCCCCTCCACAGGGAGGGTAAAGCCCTGTTTCCACCAAGCAGTCCTGTATGGATCAGTATGGTTTGGTATAGGTCAGATTGGTAAAGCCTGATTCTGTTTGCATCTCCACAGCCAACTGTCCTGTTCTTGGTAGGTGTAGTGTTTAACCCGATGGCGGTTGCCAAGTCAGCTAGGTAATAGTGTGGCGGTGTGACAGTACCACGTTGGAAAATTAGTGTCAAAAGAAATGAAAGAAAAAAGGAACAACATCAAAAGGGAGAAACTGATTTGTATGCTGTGATAAAAAACGTTTTTTCCGCTGTAAAGAATGAGTGAAGGTGTTAAGGGTAGTGATATATAGTGATTAATTTCAGAACGGGAAAAAAACACAGTGGGAAAGCTGAATGAACCATGTCAGAACTTTGTCTGCAGTGACACAGGACACAGTGAGTTTAAGTGAAGGAAATTGTGTGTCTGCATATTTAAGGTACAAAAGAAACAAAGAACTGTGTTTAAAGATAAAGCTGTGTGGGGGGTTTACTCTGATCAGCGGGCTGGATCTTCTTCATGCTGGAGTGAATATGGATTTTTCGTGTTTGGGGATGTAACTTTTGTGTTTTTCGGCCAGCTTAATTTTTGTTTAACTGATCGGTGGCAGAGGATTAGATTTCTTTTGTTTTGTTTTGTTTTTTTCTTCCTGAGGCTCAGGATTAATGGACATGAGATTGATGGAGTGCGGTCAGGCAACAGACTTAAATCAACATTTAAAGGACATTTCAAGGATAAAAAAAGCCGGTGGGACGGTCAAAGCTTCTACCTTCTTATTTTGTTTAGGAATAATTTTTTGTTAATTTTGGAGTGTTCATTGTTGAAGTTAATGGAGTATTTTGATTGCAATTAAATTTTGTTTGTTGCAATGAGCTGAATGCATTTTGAGTTTGAGGTGTATGCAGCAATAGTTTTCATACTATTAAAACTATCAAACTAAATTAAAACTTACCACTGTCGCATGGGAAGTGACAATTCTTTCAACCATTCAGTGGACTGCAGTGTTTCTTACTCCACCTTTTGGGGTCAGATCTGTATGTCTGGCACCCCAACAGAAGGGTACCAAAAAGTGGGACAGTATGGATTGGTTATTTGGGGACCTGTCCCCGTTTTAGTCAATGGAAACGTTACAAAATGTGTGCTGTACCAAGATGAACCATGCTGAACTGCTTGGTGGAAACGGGGCTAAAGACATTAAAGGTTACTGCTAAAGAAGCTGGCTTTTCACAGAGTGCTGGGTCCAAGAAAAACCCATTCAAGAACTACACAAGGAGTGGACTAAGTCTTTAGTCAATGGAGTTTAAAAGAGTTTTCAAAGAGTTTACCTACAACTGTTTCATTCCTCGAGTCAAACCACTCCTGAACCTGAGACACCTTCAGAAGAGTTTTACCTGGATTAAGGAGGAGAAGAACTGGACTGTTGCTCAGTGGTCCAAAGTCCTCTTTTTAGATGAAAGTCATTTTTCATTACATTTATGAAACAAGGACCCAGAGTCTGGAGGAAGAGTGGAGAGGCTCAGAATCCAAGCTGCTTGAAGTCCAGAGTAAAGTTTCCACCATCAGTGATGGTTTGGGGTACCGTGTCATCTGCTGCTGTTTGTCCACTGTGTTTTCTGAAGTCCAGAGTCAACGCAGATGCTTACCAGGAATCTTTAGAGCACTTCATGCTCCCTTTGTCTGACAAGCTTTATGGAGAAGCTGGTTTCATTTTCCAGCAGGACTTGGCTCCTGCCCACAGCTCCAAAAGAACCAAAAGCTGGTTAAATGACCATGATGTTACTGTGCTTAGCTGAACCCCAGAGAGAATCTATGAGGTGTTATCAAGAGGAGGATGAAAGACACCAGACCCAGTAACACAGACAAGCTGAAGGCCACTATCAAATCAACCTGAACTTCTATGACACCTCAGCAGAGCTATAGGCTGATCTCCTCCATGACACACCGCACTGATGCAGGAATTCATGCAAAAGGAAACCAAACCGAATACTCACAAATGAAAATACTTTTCAGAGAGGCCGTTGGTCTTGTGTATTATTCTAATTTTATGAGATACTGAATTTTGGAGTTTCATTAACTGTAAGCTGTAGTCATCACAGTTCAAAGAAATATATCATCTCTCTCTCTCTCTCTCTCTCTCTCTCTCTCTCTCTCTCTCTCTCTCTCTCTCTCTCTCTCTCTCTCTCTAACTTACCTTTGCTGTCTTGTGTTTTTATTTGTGTGGCCTGAGCTATCCATGTTAGTGTTTGGTTGCTAACTATATCAGTGTTTCTAATTGCATCAGTGTTTCAATGCTAATCGTGTAAGTGTTTTGTTGCTAACACCGTCACTGTTGCTAATGGAGTCAGTGTTTTGTTGCTAATTGTGTCAGTGATTTATTGCTAACTGTGCTATGGTTTCCTTGTTATCAGTGTCAGTGTTTTATTGTTTAACATGTCACTATTTTGTTGCTAATTGTGTCAGTGATTCATTGCTAACAGTGTCAGGGTTTATTTGCTAACTATGTCAGTGTTTAGTTTCTAGCAGTGTCAGTGATTTGTGTTAACTTTGTCTGTGTTTTGTTACAAAGTGTCAGTGTTTCGTTGCTAATCATGTCAGTGTTGTTTTGGCGTTTTTTTACTATCAGTTTTTTGTTTTTAACATTGTTTTTAATAGTGTCAATGTTTGTTGCTAACTGTCAGTTTTTCGTTTTTAACCCTGTTATTGTTCTGCTGCAGTACAAAGATGCCTTCATGAAAGCGAACCCTGGCTATAAGTGGTGTCCCACCACCAGCAAACCAGTCAAGAGCCCCTCCTGTCAGCCCATCAGCAACCCCCGCAAAAAAGTCTGGTCCTTCTCTTCCACCTCAGCCAAGGACTCCACCACTGCCAAGAAAGTGCCCAAAGCAGACAACATGCCACAGTTAAACTTTGCCATGGCAGGTGTGTGAGGTCACTGCTCCGTTTCTCAGTATCAGCGTGACAGAAGGAGGATTATTTCTCTAACTCGTGTCTTTCTCTGTCAGATCCTACAAAGATGGGAGGCCTGAGCATGCTGCTGTTAGCTGGTGAACATGCCCTCACAAACAGAGAGGTGGGTCACAGTCAGTCACAGCTTCCTTGTTATGCCTCAGCTGTCCAGCAGGGGGTCTCAGCCACTCATCTCTAACTTTAACTGTTACAGAAAAACCTTTGTCTCTTTGATTCAGCTTACATTTGTTTTACCACTCACTGATTCTAGTTTTCATTTTCAGATCCCTTCCAGCACTAAGCCTAGTTTACCTGACCCAGGCAGTGAAGGGAACTCTTACCCAGGGGATGAGGAAGAGGTGTGTTCTCACACTCTATTTCTCTCTTTGGATGCTTTGTGTTTTCAATAAGTCGTGTTGTATCCCAACTTTGTTTGACTGTTTAGTTGTGGGGCCCACCAGGAACTTCATTTTGCATTTTGACTTCACAACATGTCAAAAGTATTTTCCTTCTACATTATAAAAATAATATATTATTGTGTCGGCATGCAAGAATTAAACGTTTAGATATCACCTCTTTTTTTCTCCTCTTTCATTTAGTGTTCAGAATAACACATCAGAAACAAACAGAACTGTTATTGTTGTTCATGTGTTGATGAATGGAGTAATGTTGAAGTTGATAAAGTTTTAAATGTTAAACATTGAAATCTTTATTTCATTTTTTTGTTTTCAATGTAAAAACTGAGTTTTTTGTTTTTTTTCTTTTATATAATGTGTAGATGATGTCTGGGGCGATCCCGAACAGACCGCCTGACGTCACTGAGAGCAGGGTCCAGCCCACTCTTTCACCTCTGGCAGAGGTAGGACTAAACTTCACAGAATGTTAAATTGAATAACTCATAATTATCTATCTATGGTATTCAGAAGCTTATTAATTGAAGATTTAATAACTAAAGCTGTATTTATTGAGCACTTATAAACACTGTTCCATCTGAAACAAGGGTTTGTTGTTAAAGTGTTGGTTCCTCAGCTTCAGTGATCTTGTGTTCCTGCCTTACTGAGTTAACTCGGCTCCATTATACAGACTCTGAGTTTAATGCTTTAAGCATCACGGTTCAGTCTGCAGTGGAAGGTAAATAAGCTGTTTGTGGGGCTCTGCTCTGTGTTCACAGACGTCTTCGTCTGCAGCACCTGAAGGGAAACCCTGCAGACAGTCTGCTCTCTTCCAGCTTGCTGAGGTAAGATCATTTTAACCCTGAATGTCACAATGACGCTTGTTTTTAAAGTAAATTCAATGATTTTAACTTCTGTCGCTACATAAAACTTGACAAATCAAGTCGTCAGTAGACGCATCCTCAACTCCAGCTGCAGTTTGAAGTCAGAGTCTTTGTTTCTTATTGATTTCTGACACAAGGTCACAGGGCAATGTAGTAATTAAGTATCGATGTATCTGCACTGAAGTGTGTAACAGTGCTCCTGAGGGTTTTTAACTTCGCCTGTAGCTGATAGAAAATGTCAGTGAGAACCAGAAACTTCTTCAAAGCTGTGTGAGTGGTTTTTAGGATTGAATTCTGAGCTGTCCCTGCTCCATGTCCCAGTTATAGTTTTGTATTGTTCGGAGAGTTCCTTGCTGTTATACATGAATCTATTCCATGTTGTTTTTCGTCAGATGTGTTTGGCGTCAGAAGCTGGAAAGATGGACACGGTCGTGTGTCAGCCTGAGGACCGCTCCTCCTCAGCCCCCCTACAGCAACCTGCTGTCAAAGCAGAGATCAAGGAGGAGACGGCTGCAGCAGAAACAGAAGACTGTCCTCCTTCCTCGCACACTCCAGCCCCCTCACCTCTGCTCTCCTCTTCTACCTCCACCGATGGCGTCACCCCACAACCCAGCAGCCAAAATGCACGTGTCAAAAACAAGAGCAAGAAAAAACAGGCGCTCAAGTCAAACGACGAGGAGGAGTTTCCCTGCTCGGCCAACAAGTACATGAAGAAGTGTGAGCCTGCAGAAGCAGCTGTGGACTCTGTCTTCAGCACCATCGAGGCCGTGGCTAAAGGAGCCTGGAAGGAGACTGAGGAGAAGCCTAAAAAGAAGATCCAGAGCAGCCCGAATGGAGGGAACTCTGGTGTGCAGCGAAAGAAGAGCAAACCCAAAGTCAAGACCTCCATCAAAGACAAAGAGGAGGAGGTGGAGGATGACCAGGGGCGCTGTTGGCAGCTCAGCTCCTCTGAGGCAGAGCTAAAGGAAGCGATGACTGATGTCAGCACCAAGGCAGAGGCAGAGGAGGCCAGCATTGGAAGCACAGAGTTTCAGGCCAGCACGGCTGAGACCCCTCACTCCCCCGGCAGCCTCTCACCTGCTAAACTCAAAGAAGAAGACAAGGGGAAGGAGAGGTCCAGTGAGGGGACCTGTGAGTCCAGCACAGAGAACCGTGGCTCCAGGAAGTCCGAGCGGAGCTGCAAAGGAGCCCTTTATAAAACTCTAGTTTCCGAAGGGATGCTGACGTCCCTGAGAGCCAACATCGACAGAGGTATCCACCCAGATCTACAGAAGGCCAGAGAGTGACTCTGTAATGATGTGTTCCCGTTTGTCTGAGCTGTGTTTGTGTCTGCAGGTAAAAGAGGAGCTTTCCGGGCCTCTGATCACGATGCAAACTGGAGCGACGACAGCTGGACGGTTTCTCAAACGGGACCGAATAACCCCAAGAAGCTGAAAAAGTCCAAGTCCAAAGATGAGTCCTCACAGGGGTACCAGACTTTCTATCCTTACTTTATAACCCTGCGTCAAGTACACGCGCTGATATTTTTATAATAACCAGGGGTGCAAAGTCGTCAGCTTTCCCAAAAACTCTCCGTTTTGGATCCAAAATAGGTCATTTCTGTAATTCATGTAGATCTGCAACAAAAACATTTGACCTATCAAAAAATAAAAAAAAAAGAGACAAACATCTCAGTTCCAAAAAAACAGAATCTTCTATGAACCCTTATAACAAAATAAAAAAAAAATATCGTTTGGTTTATGATATATTTTTGTATTGCATTTGATAAATTGGGCAGTTTTGGCAACTTTTTTTTTAGTTAAGTTTTCAGTACATTTGTGTTCATTCAATGAAGGAATTTTTTTTTTTAAAGGAGTAACAGTTTGGATGTTATTCTTACCGCAACTCCATGAAAATGAGCAATTATTTCCTTGAAAAACAAATGTATGTGGATGATTTCATGAGCGCAGCCATTTTTAAAAGGGCCAAAATACAATTTCAGTTGCCAGTAGTGAAATGATAAACATTTTTTTAATAAAAAAAATTATAATGTTGATGAGATGGAGGTCTTTGAAACTCATGTGTCAAATGTGATACGTTCGGGGAAAAAAGGGTTAATCTGCTACCTGAGCTCAGTTATCATGAATCTAATTCGCTTTGTGGAAATATGTTTTCTCAAGCTTGTTTGGCCAACACGCAAGCTTATTTTCTTGTTTTTTTTCTTTCATCTTTTTTTTTTTGTATGATGTGCGCGACTCTGTTGGTTAAACAGCGCTGGTCGTGCTGCTTCTCCACGAGAGGGAAGCATGAGTGTCCTGTTTGGTTGCAGAGCAGAGTTGTTCTGTGGTCCTGTGTGTTCACGGTTCTCCTCTGCTCTCTGTATCGAGCACTCTAGAGCTCCACCCGCCTTCACGCTTTAGACGGCAGGCTTTTATTTTTCATTTTCAAAGATATGCACCTCGTTGCAGTCACAGCAGATCGATACGAGTCAAGGCATGTCTTAAAACAGAAGAAAACATAAAGGGCAAAAAGTTGCATGAGAATGATGTCACCAAATTAAAACATTTTTGGATCACATCTTTGGATCTTTCCCAAGATAATACATGTATTTCACTAGCTCCATGTATCTGAGCTACTGAGCGCTCCATAACGACTACGAAGGGGATGTGATGGCTTCCACCAAGGGGCCAGTATTTCCTTTTTCTGCTGTCTTAGAGAAAGACGTATTTAACATGCATAAGTCATTCAGGAGCAAAACAATGGGGGTACATGGCACTTCATAATCCAAGATTTTTGTAAGCACAGAGCTGACCGATAACCAAAAGTGAGAAATGTCTTTGAGAGATCCTCTATTGACCTCTAAAAGTGTTCTGGACCCTTTAGTTTGAAATACTGAAGTGGACTAAAACTGATTTGCTCTTCTCCTGTCAGCCTGGGGAAACTGGAGGAGGAGTTTGAGAGGAAGTTTAACAGCCTTCCTCAGTACAGCCCCATGACATTCGACAAGAAGGGGACGACTGTCACAAAGAAGAAGAAGAGCGACGGCTTAGCTGTCCAAGAGGAAGTCTCCAAAGCTGTCAAAGGTACACAGAATAAAAACACACTGATATCCCTTCATCTCATCACGGTCAGCATGTGCTCCACTCTGCTGTTCAGGACCAGTTCTTCTCCATAACATTGCATTCCCATGCTCTTTTTTCTTTTCTTTCTTTGCTGTATCAGGGTCATCTCCATCTCAGAAAAAGACTTCATTCCACAAGATTGTTAGGAAGCACAAACACAAAAAGGAGAAACCAGATGCAGTGGACAAAGGTGAAAGAGAATATTGATTTCTGTGCACTTCAAAGTGGGGACGGCATATTCAAGCTCATCCAGACACCCTCTGTACCACCTCTGATGTCTCGTCTCTCTATTTCTGAAGTATCTGAAGTCTGAATTTAAAGGAAACCAGCGTTAGATGGAGAAAAAAGGAGATTAAAAAGAGATTTTAAAAATGTGCTGGACATATGCCAACCCGCTGAAAAGACGTTGATTGTGTATCTTTGCTGCTAATTTGATTTAATATCATAATTATCTGTGATTTTTTTCCCCTTATTTAACAAAGTGTGGAGAAAAAAAGACTTTTTCACATCAACAGACTCTTCAAACACAAGTCTTTAAGGGTTTCATTTCAAAAAGCCACTTCACAATAGAAAGATGCTTGTGCTTATCAGTTAACCACTCAGCATTAATGCATTTTGAAGATTTAATGTTAAGATTAATAACCCTGGATAAAGGATTTTATTTGTTTTCAGTTTAGTGCTCACATACTTTTATCCAGTTTAGATTATTCCTCTTCCTCAAATCAGAAATTCATCTAAACATTTAAAACTATGACTGCGATGCAAAAGCTTAAGTTTTTGGCTTGTTCTTACTAAAAATGTCTTATGAGCCGCATTCAGCTACCTGACAAGTCCTAAAGTCTCAAAAAATGTTCAAAGACAAAAAAAAAATTGCCAATGGGGAAGAAAAATTTGCTTGTTGAGTTTGCTGAAAATAGAAATAATGTCTTAATATAAGAAACTCGACATGTACACTTTCTCACCCTACTGGCAGTTTTTTTTTACTCTACACAATTCAGGCCTCATTTTTGTCTTTTTATGTCTTGATATGTTTCAGGTTTCACATTTGAGGTTTTGCAGTCAGAGCATGACATGTGAATGTCATTTTTACGTCTTTTCCCTTTTGTTTGAATCTCATGAAAGTATATATAACCTAAAGTAATTCCAGTTAAATCTGTAACTTTGCCCTGAAAAATGTCGCTGTGCATCAAGCTAGTGCCTTAAAAAGAGTTCAGTAAAAACAGTTTAGAAGATAGTTGTAGTAAAGGTTTTTCACTTGAAACATGTAAATATGATTTTCACGACCACCTCTGTGCAAATCTTGTGGTTCTGACATCCCCTCTGACCTCTCTCTCCTCAGCAGTGGTACAGAGTGACTCCAGTCTGTTGGATTCAGTTTCCAAAGCCAAATCATGTGCCCCCGTCGCCATAATGTGCCCAGACATGCAGGGCCACACTAGTATGGAGATGCTAGTTGGTAGCCAGAAGAGGAAGGCCAGGAAGACCAAGATCACACACTTGGTGCGCACAGCTGATGGCAGCGTGTCTCCAGTCGAGGGTGAGTGACGGATTGGTGATGTATATGTGTGGAAGAGATCAGATCTGTCTGAAAAGATTCAAAACAATCTGAGTACAACATCTTTGTTTCCATAAACAGGATACAGACGGTTTTCTATCACAGCAGATGCTGATTTTTGTTTCAGTCAAATTATTTAAATGCTAAAGAAAGAAATCTGCAAAGATGATTATCATTCTGTTCCTGGTTGTTTTATTTTCTTGACTCTCACAGAGGAGAAAACCAGGGACCTGACCCAGGAACAGGATATGAAGCCATTACCCCAACAGAATTTATGCAATGAAGACGGGTGCTACAGTAATCCCAGGGCAGAAGAGGAGGAGGAGGAGAGCAGCCCGGCACCTCAAGAACTACCTGCTTTCTTCAGCCTGGCAGCCCTTGCCGAGGTCGCAGCCATGGAAAACGTTCACAGGTGGGAAGATCATATCACAGCCTGTCTTAAATACAACATGTACTTTAGTTTTTACAAACTTATTTATTATCATTCCGCTTATGAACAGACAATAATACATGTAAGCTCAGAATGTGTTGTACAACCCCAATTCCAATGAAGTTCGGACGTTGATTAAAATGTAAATAAAAACAGAATACAGCGATTCGCAAATCCTGTTTAAGCAGTTCACTCATTTTGAATTTGATGCCTGCAACATGTTCCAAAAAAGTTGGGACAGGGTCAACAAAAGACTGGGAAACTTGAGGAATGCTAAAAAAAAACCCTGTCTGGAACATTCCACAGGTGAACAGGTTCATTGGAAACAGGTGAGTGTCATGATTGGGTATAAGAAGAGCATGTCTCAAAGGCGAGAGCAAGGTTCATCACTTTGTTAACAACTGCATGAGCAAATATTCCAATAGTTCATGAACAATGTTTCTCAATGTAAAATCGCAAAGAATTGATGGGTTTCATCATCTACAGTCCATAATATCATCAAAAGATTCAGAGAATCTGGAGAAATCTCAGTGCATAAGCAGCAAGGCTGAAAACCAGCATTGAATGCCCGTGACCTTTGACCCCTCAGGCAGCACTGCATTAAAAACCAACATCATTGTGTAAAGGATATTACCACGTGGGCTCAGGAACACTTTAGAAAACCATTGTCAGTTAACACAGTTCATCACTACATCTACAAGTGCAAGTTCAAACTCTACCATGCAAAGACAAAGACATATATCAACAACACCCAGAAACACCGCCGGCTTCTCTGGACCCGAGCTCATCTGAGATGGACTGACACAAAGTGGAAAAGTGTGCTGTGGTCTGATGACTTCCATGATTTCAAATTGTTTTTCGGAAATCATGGACGTGGTGTCCTCCAGGCCAAAGAGGAAAAGGACAATCTGGATTGTTATCAGGTCAAAGTCTCAAAGCCAGCATCTGTGATGGTATGGGGGTGTGTTAATGCCCATGGCATGGCTAACTTGACCATCTGTGAAGGCTCCATTAATGCTGAAAGGTACATACAGGTTTTGGAGCAACATATGCTGCCATCCAAGCCACGTCTTTTTCAGGGACGTCCCTGCTTATTTCAGCAAGACAATGACAAGACACATTCTGCACGTGTTACAACAGCGTGGCTTCGTAGTAAAAGAGTGCAGGTCCTAGACTGGCCTGCCTGTAGTCCAGACCGGTTGTTTGGAGCATTATGAAGGGCAAAATACAACAATGGAGACCCCGGACTGTTGAGCAACTGAAGTTGTTCATCAATCAAGAATGGTAAAGAATTCCACCTCCAGAGCTTCAACAATTAGTGTCCTCAGATCAAAAACACTTATTAAATGTTGTCAAAAGGAAAGGTGATGGAACACAGTGAGGAAAAAAAAGAGAAGGAAAACAAAGTTTATCAGTTTGAACTATAAATATCTTGTCTTTGTAGTGTATTCAGTTGAATATAGGTTGTAGTTCTTTTCTCCAAAAAAATCCAAAATTACTTATACTTCATGGACCTTAACACCCCTGAGCACTGGAGGTAAAACCTTGAACATGGCGAAAAAATTGAATAGTTTCAATTTGGACTGAATTGAAAAGAGAAACTAGATGTTTAAACGTGTCTCTGTTGTGTGTGTTGTGTTTCAGAGGCCAGAGAAGCTTGGCTGAGAGTAAGAAGAAGGAGCTGGGACAGACTCCGGTCCTCATTTCTTGCGCTGATCAGTGAAAATCTGCTGCTTTTTTAAGAAGCCACAACATGGACACTGGAAGTGGATCTTTCCCTGGTGGTAAGCCTGCGGAGACCTGAAGGGAGACTTGGTCTGGAAATGTGGACGGACTCCATCTTCTTCCCCCTTGTGGTGAATTTACTTGAGCTCGGGTTCATGTTGGCGAAAGAGCCCCTCTCCTCCGTGCTCCTCGCTATCTCAGTGTTTCCCTGAAGCCTTCCTCTGGTCTGAGGAAGGATGCCTTTTCTGAACTCCTCCCTCCCCCTTTAGATGCTCTGTTAGGGCCTGTGGAAGAACCAAACTGTCCCCCAGTGCATGGCTTCCCACGTAGACATGGATGTCATGGGTTTGTCTTACCCTGTTTTAAGGTCAAATCCTGCAATTTAAAGATAGCATTTTAGATAAACGCGACACGGCATTGGTTTTATAGACAAACACGGCTTTCTGTTACCTTTTTACCTCACACACACGCCTACTGAAGAGTTCCCTCCTTCTCCTCTGCTAGAATACCTCTGTGTTTGAACAGCTCTGTCCTGTCCTC
Source organism: Labroides dimidiatus (assembly GCA_030710495.1). Lineage (NCBI taxonomy): Eukaryota > Metazoa > Chordata > Actinopteri > Labriformes > Labridae > Labroides > Labroides dimidiatus. The sequence goes on from CM061159.1 coordinate 8,299,445, forward strand.
CCAGCTTCAACCCAAAATGACTTTAACCAGGGTAAACATCATCACGGACACACTTCAGACCACAACCTGCTGACGGTGTGTCCCCGTGGTACACTAACAGCTGTTCTTAAACTGCTTTGAATCATGGATGATAAGTGTTTGTAATAATGCTACTGTTGAACAGTGTGTGGTAGCCATAGATAATAATAATAATAATAATATTCCTGTTAGACTGAGGGCGAGAGAGGAGTCCTGCACAGGCGCTGACACAGAGCTGGCTGTAGGTGAGAGTGTTTGTTAGTCATCCTTAATGTCTCTGTCAGGCTCTCAGACGGTAACAGGAGGGTGAGTGAAAGTGATCCAAATCTAGCCTTAACCCTGTCCCCCTTCCCCCCTCAACACAAAACTCTCCACCAGTTCCTGACTCCACTCGTCACAGTCTTGATCTGATGTAAACATTTTGAAGGTGAAATGCAGTTTTTTTTTTTTTTTTTGTCAATACTTGATCTTTTTGCAGTTTGCGTAGCAGTTAGGAACGTAACTCTGTGTGTGCGACTCATTTACTGGAACAGCTGTTTCCGTTTGTTTATTATACAAACTGCACTAATTTGTAGCCGTAGTTGCTCTCTGGAAGGTGATGAAATGCTTTCTCTCCAGCGCTCACGTCGTTCTTCAGCAGAGACCCCATGTTGTGTCCTTAGAGTCCTCAGGACCTGGCTAAAGCCAGTCGCATAGAGAGAGGTTTGACAATCTAAATTAATGGTTTATTTGGTGAAACCGTGTCTCATGAAATGAGCATTAAAACGGATCAGACGAGGCTGTTCTTTGGTTCCTGTCACAGCCAGTGGAGACGGAGCATTAGAAAAGTGATTCCTTTTTGTTTCCTATCGGCCTTTTGAGATTTTATTGCCAAGTAATGGTCTACTCAGAGGTCCCGTTCAGTGGTTGTCGTGTTTAGAAGTATTACTCTTGTTTTTGTCTTTTTTATGTTGATGTGCGGTCCGTATCATTCCATTTCCATGCCTTTGTCGGGGCCATTGTTCTGTTTACAGTCCATCAGCTGACGTAGTGAAGAAAAGAAAGAGTGGAAGCAGTCCAGCTGCCGGTTTTTGTCTTCCTGAGGGTTGATGGAACCCGGAGGAGCATCCACTAAGTGCTACACTAACTCTCTAGCAATACCCCTTTGCTCCCCTGCAGCCTCTGTTCTCTGTGTAGACCAATACTTTAAAGTGAACCACATTTTTTAACTCTAGATCTTCCTTGTCTTGTTGTTTTTTCTAAGTGTGTGCTTTTATGACGCTCTTTAATCGAAACTGTTTTAGGTCGTTTGGACTTCAGCGTTTTATGATTTCTGGATCCAGAATGTTGTGAAGGGATCAGGCTCCTCGGATGGTGCGTGTTTCTAAGCACACAGGCACTGAGATCCATGCAGCGTCTGCACACTGGAGCCTGTCTCTGCACCTCTGGAGGAGTGTGTCTGACTGTGACTGCTTCACATTTTTGTGAAAAGATGTGTTCAGAGTACTTTGACTCTTCCTGACAGGGCAGACTAAAAGAAATGGGTTTTAGAGAACTTGTGTTTCTTATCATAGTATTTTCCTAAACTGAGGCTTTGTTACGTAGTAATGATGCTTTGCTTATGTAAGCCCTCATGTGCAAACAGTAGTTAAATGCAAAAAAAAAAAAAAAAAAAATCTATGAATCTTCTCTAAACGTCTCTGAAAAACTAACAAACTGATTAAATCATGGGATGCTTTAAGATAGTCCTGATAATAAAAATAATAATAATGATATTGAAATATATTTTTTCAGATAAGAGAGAAAGTTACATCACGGTTCTTCCACTGGTGGACATCAGTGTCATTCTTTGTAAAGACAAAGAAATTGTCTTCCCCCAAACAGAGATATATTTCCTCATAGCACGTGAGTTTATTGACTTTTGCCAAAGAAAAGGGAAAGTTATATTTAAACAAACCTGTTTTTTTCTTCTTCTTTTTTTTTCCTGCAGGAACGAAAGCATAACAGTTGCACTGCATTTTCTAGGTGTGTAAATCTTCAGGTAACAATATCAGCACAATTCATCCTGTGTATCTTTAGGACTCCCTCGCTGTTTGAAAGTGCAACAAAAGGGTGCCGCTGGATGCCTCTGTTAAGAAACAGTATTTGCACCTTATTACCCAAACCAAAAGAATCATTTGAAGAAAAAAAAACTTTAATTTTTACCCTCTCTATGGAAATTATGCATTTTAACTATCATATTTACAAGAGATGAGTCACTAAGAAACCCAAACAGCCATAATAATGTCATTTCTCCACGCCCTCACTTTTCTATCTAGAAATGCTTCTATAAAGTTTAAATTCCTATATTAGTTACCGAGATGACTATAATACCCTGTTGTGCTAGTACTGTCTTTCTGAATGTAATCATTTTGTACCTGTATTTTTCTAATTCAGTCTTGATTGTACTGTATGTATGCTATGATGATGATGATGTACTGTTCCTTTGGTGCGTAGTCTGTTTCGAAGCGACAGGAGAGCTGCTGCGCTGTGCTGCAACCTTGGTGTAAATCTGTGGAGATTTGAAGTCCAGATGACTTACTGTACCTTCTGAGCATTCATGAGACTGATCACTGAGAGAGTGTTGCTGTTGAAATTGTAGAAAAACAGCGTTTCCTGTTCTGCTACTTCTCTCTCCTGATGGTTAAAAAAAAAAAAAAAACGTCTGTTCAGGACAGTTTATAAAACAGGGACACTCCTGCAATCAGAGCGATTGAGTGCTTGAGTTTCAACTTATTTATTACTGTTCCTTTTTATAGGTTTAGCTAAATAACAAGACAATAAAATATACAACTGAATATGCATCCATTTATACATGAACGTGTATAAGAGTATCTACCCTTTACTGGAATGTAGATTATTGCTTTCTGTGAACGAGGTTATCGGCAGACGTCTCTTTCCTCTGATAGTTTGTGTTTAATTTATGTCTCTAGTAATCACCATGACTGCTATGTTTTATGATTGTTGCAGCCCACTTATTAAACGCAGCCTTGCCTTACTGGAGCCCCTGCTTAGTGAGGGATCCCTCAGTCACCTGTTTGCCCTCTGTATCCTACATCCCCTCCCCCCTCACACACACACACACACACACACACATACACACACAACTCCTATGTCATAACACTGTTTGCTGATGCAACTATTATTCCTTTTACAGTTTCTGCTGACGCGACTATTACTTCTTAAACACCTATTAAAACAGTATCTATTCCATCTGTGTGAAAAGATTGTGCTGTTTCTGCTGATTTATTTCACACTAAAATCCTCTCGGTGAACGGTGATGTAAACATGTGGGTCATCGTCTCCTCTCTGGTAAAATGATTATACATGATGACGAATACAGTCAGATATCATTTTAGTCTCAGTTTGGTAGAATAACCAGCCCACAGTTCATTATCCTTTGCAAATCACCAGGTGTGGAGTGAAAGGGTTGAAAAGAATAATAACTAATAACTAAATAACTAATTTCACAATCTAAAAATGATAATGTGCTTTATTATATTTTCTGTTCATTTTTTTGTAAAACAGTATATTTGAATATTCATGAATAACAACTATAGTTATATTTTAACAAGATATAAATTCGACTAGAGAGCTTGCACCTTGTGGATTAGCCATTACATAAACAATTTTTTTTTCAGCAATATACTGTTAATTTAGGGCAGCAATGGGAAACACATTACACTGGGTGATGGTCTAATACATTTGTGAAACACTTCATGTGGATAATCCAAACAGGATCTGCTGAACCTTTAAACAACATACCCAGGAAACTACCTTAATGTAAGAAGACGGCTGTGGAAATCTATGGAAGCCCGGTTTTTTTTACCAGATTAAAAAATAAAAAGCGAAACTTGCTAGGATAAAAATAAACAATAAATGATAGATAAATAAATAATGATTTAAAAAAAAAAAAAAAAAAGGATTTGCCCTGAAATAAATCTTTTTTTGGTAGGGCATGTTACCCTACTGATTATTTATCTTTTAATTGGCGGAACTGGGCTTCCAGTTTCTAATATGAAGGAAAGAATGGCTGATGATTCCATAGCAGTCTGCTTGGATTAATTTTTTATTATTATTATTATTATTATTATTATTATTATTATTATTATTATTGTAACCGAGGTTTCTGGGTTCGTCGGGCCTGTTATACTTGATAAGAAAACAATAAAAAGGCACGTTGGCGAGGAGCTCCTTTATCCACAACTTCGACTTTATTCAACGTAACACTCTCTTCAACCTCATGTTGTCAACGACAAAAAAACAACTGCTTTACGGCAGCTATGATAACTCATTAGGGACATTCCACCTGAAAAGCAATTAGCATATACAATATAACAAACATAACAATATAACAAACATAACAATCTGTTACATATGTCCCCCCCTCAACTTGAAACGTCCCTGTTTCATAAAAGACAACAGTTCAGGCACACAGGAGATAACCTCTCAGAACAGTACCATAGTAAAATCCAACCTGAGCAGGGAAAACATATAAACACAAACAAAACAAAAAGAAACATGCGCACAACACTATTCCAACTCAAATGCATAGAAAATGAATATACAAACGCTACCCATACATATAACTTTTATGCTGTACAGCAAACAAAACAAACAGACAAACCAAAAACAGCCAATAAAGTTAAAAAAAAAACAACAAACAAACACCAAACATAACACTCAGAATCTCACAAAATCCTGCAGGTGTGAAGGTGGCCGCAGGACACGCCCCCTGCTTGACAGTATCGGCCCAGACCCTGAAGACTCCCCATGCAGACTTAAGTCCTCACCCTCAGTCAGCTGTCGCCCAGCCATTGGTGGTGACAATGGGGGTGGTGAAACCCCCAACAGCAAAGATGTTTGAAGGGCAGAAGGGGAGCCACCAACAGTCCCTGAAGGCACCGGCAGAGTGTAACGTTTCAGCCTGTCATGGTGAACCACCTGTGTCCTCTCCGTCGAGTCCAAAGGGTTGCTGATGCGGTAAACCAATGCAGCCTCACCACCAGATGTCAACGTCTCCATTATCTGGTATGGGCCCTTCCAATGCGGCGCCAGCTTTGTCCGGCTCTCGGCAGGGTTATTCAACCACACCATCTCACCCACCTCATAGACACGGTGGCAAACGTCAGTGTCATGATATAGTTTTTGTCTTTCCTGAGCTTCTGCAGCATTGAGCCTGGCAGCTGAGAAAGCAATCTCCAGCCCAGCCACCATGGATGACACATACCCAGGTAGAGATCCAGCCCCCTGAGCCCCTGAAACAACCCGAGGCACCAGCACATCAGCCGGGACACGAGCCTCCCGACCATGCATAAGGAAAAAGGGGGTGAAGCGGGTGCTAGCGTGTCTTGAGGTGTTGTATGCAAAAGCGACCTGCTTCACATAACTGTCCCATTCGCCCCCATGAGATAGCAACATCTTAGCCAGCTGGTCAATCAGAGTACGATTATGGCGTTCCACCATGCCATCGGACTTTGGATTGTAGGCCGTGGTGCGTGTCTTCTTGATCCCTAACATCTGACAGAGACCCTGAATCACATCCGCCTCAAACTGACGGCCTTGGTCGGTGTGCAGGACTTCAGGGACCCCATGTACCAGAACATAACTCTCAAAAAGACAGCGAGCAACTGTATGAGCGGTCTGGTTTGGAAGAGCGTACACATTCACAAACTTGGTAAAATAATCCTCAACCACCAGCACATACCTATTCCCCTGAGATGTCACAGGTAACTCCAAGATATCAGCAGCCACACGTTGCAGAGGGCGGCTCACCAGAGATTCCCCCATAGGAGCTTTCTGCCTGGGAACTGGGGACCTGCGAGTCTGACAGGCTTCACATTGCTCACACCACACTCTTATGTCTCTCAGCATGAAAGGCCAGTAGCAGAATTGCCTAGCCTTTTCCCACACACGCTCAGCTGAAAAGTGCGCAGCAGCCGGGCCTCCATGCAAGCGCTGGAGCAGTTCGGGCACAACAGATGTGGGGATTACAACCTGAACTTGCTGCATTCCAGACGATGATGACAGTACAGTCCTGCACAACAGTCCATCAATGACCGACAAACGGCCATATTCAGTCCAAAGCTTCCTAAGACAACTTGAGGCACCTCCAAGGCGCCCCCGAGGAGGTCGTGCTGTGTTATGCTCCAGCCAGGCCAGCACCACACTAATGTCAGAATCTTCTCGCTGAGCGACCTGTAATTCCACGTTCGTGCGGCAGAGAGAATAGACAGCTTGCAGGTCCGATTGTGTCTCTAGGGAGACCGGAGAGCAGTCTACTGAGCCCACCACGTGATCTGTAGTCACTTCAGTAGAGCCAGGGGAAACAGGCCTGCGGGAAAGAGCATCCGCATTCCTATGGCTAGGGCCGTCTTTGTGCACAATGGTCCAGTTGAAAGGGTCCAGTTCCAGCACCCAGCGAGCCCTCCGTCCTGTGGGGTCATTATCGATGGTCATGTGCCGGAGCCCCAGCAGAGGGCGATGATCAGTCACAATGGAAAAAACAGACAGTCCCACATAATGTCTAAATTCACGCACTGCCCACACAACGGCCCACAGCTCTCTGTCAAAGGTGGACCAACGCTTCTGTGCCTGCGTGAGAGCTTGACTGGCATAGACAACGACCCTCTCCAGGCCGTCCACATCCTGCGCCAGCACCGCCCCCACAGAGTCCTTAGATGCATCTGTATAGACTTTGAATGGGAGTGCAAAGTTGGGCAATGAGACCACTGGTGAAGATGTCAGTACCTTTTTAAGATATGTGAAGGCCATCTCACAATCAGCAGTCCATTCAAAAGGCACATTCTTCCCAGCAAGGCGGTTAAGTGGAGCTGCAAACTGTGAAAAATTTTTTACAAAACGCCTGTAGTACGAGCAAAGACCCACAAAAGCACGAACCTCCGAAGGCGAACAAGGAGTTGGCCAGGAGCTCACCTTTGATGTGTTCCGGGGGTCCGGTTGAAGGCCTCGTCTGGAGACCACATGACCCAGAAACACTACATGATCCCTGGCAAAGTGGCACTTGCCCGGGTTCAACTTCAGGCCCGCCGACTGTATTCTGGTCAAGACCTCCTCCAGGTTGGCGAGGTGGTCCTTGAATGTGCGACTGTAGATCAATATATCGTCCAGATATACCATGCAGATCTGCCATGGTAGACCTCTGAGGATCAGCTCCATCATACGCTGGAAGGTTGCCGGTGAATTAGTCAGACCCATCGGCATGGCCCTCCACTGATACAAGCCACGGCCCGTCGTGAAGGCGGTCTTTTCACGATCCTCTTCAGCCACCTCCACCTGCCAGTACCCATTAGAGAAATCGAGGGTGCTGAACCAAGAAGAGCCGGAAAGGGCGTCGAGGCTGTCATCAACCCGTGGGAGCGGATGAGAGTCTTTGATTGTCACTGAGTTGAGACGACGATAATCAATACAGAATCTCCACTCACCCCCTTTCTTCTTAACCAGCACCACTGGAGACGCCCAAGGACTGCAGCTCTCCTCCACCATGCCATCAGCCAGAAGCGCAGTAACTTGGCGGTCAATCTCTGCCCTCTTTTCAGGAGACGCCCGATAGGCACGCTGCTTGATGGGTGGATGGTCACCAGTCCTTATATGGTGCTTAACAAGCGTGCACCTGCCAGTATTCGTGCCAGGGTGACTGAACACATTACCAAATCTCTGCAATAGTGTACTCAACTCTGACTTCTGGTCCTCGGTGATAGGTGATCCATCCAGTGTGACAGGGAATGTAGCAGATGATGAATGGGCGGACTCAGTTGCAGGGGGGTGGGGGGCAAGGGGTGTCACATCAGTCTCCTGGACTGGGTAGAATTCCCCCAGGTGGAGACCTTGTTTAAGCTCAACTGCACCACCTGTGGGATTAAGGACACGAGCCACAGTCATACCATCTTTCACTTTGGTCACAGTGCGAGCTACTACCAGTCCAGTTGTCTCAGGAATGTTGGGCTCCAAATAGCCGTCGAAGCCTGCTTTAATAACACCGGTCCCGGTGGGGCAACTGACACTGACTGGCACCAAAGCTTCACTTAAGGGGGGAATGGTCATTACATTAGCTAAGGACACATTACAGCAGCCAGGTACTAATTCCCCATCTTGGAGCAGGGGCACAGTAATATCCCATAACTGTAAAACTCGCCGCCCCAAGTCCAGAAGAGCATGGTTTTCTGCCAAGAAGTCCAGTCCAAGTAGTACATCCTGAGTAGATTCTCTTAGTACAAAGAAGTTGTGCTGCCAACAGGAGGGGCCAAGTTTAAATGTCACTGACAGAGAGCCAAGCGTATCCAGCATCTGTCCATTCACTGCACGAGAGTCAATGTAATTCTTCTTCAGGGGTCTGTTCCGCAGGGCAGGGACAGACATGCGAAAGTTCTCACTGATCAGCGACACAGTGGCCCCTGAGTCCACCAGCACAGCCACTTCAGTTCCTTCAACCACCCCCCTCACGTAAGAAGTGGGGCAGCCCAAAGTGTTGGTAACAGGAGATTTCTCAGAAGCGTCACATAGCACAGGGCCCTCAGGAAAAGGAAGAGCTGATGTCAGGGCCTCAACACCAGCTACTGTCCGTTTCCCTGCTGTCTGCTGTCAGCGTGCTGCTGCTGAGGCAAGAAACGCACCCCACGCCGCCCTGGCTCCTCATCACGCCTGTTACGCCACCCAGGGCTCGGGCTCCTGGCTCCCGGCTGCCTTGAGGCGGTATGCATCCCTGAATCTTGATGGCGACCACGTGACTGTGAGGCGTCACGCGGCGAAAATTGTCCACGCTCCGGGGAGCGGCCCCACTGTCCATCACGGGAGCCCCTTGAATGACATCCCCAGTCACCACAGGTACAACTGCAGCGCCCCCTGGAAGGAGAGCGGAGCCACCGCTCACGTCTATTATTTTCCTCAGTTCTCAGTCTTTGGTTTTCATCATAAATCTCTTTCATTTCCATCCTCAAGGAGCACATCTCGTCCGTCAACTTATTCACAGCTCTCTGCAGATTATCCGTCACTGACACAGACTGAACTGCTGAAGTACTTGCAGGTGGCTGGGCAACAGGGTATGCACTCACACAGTCTCTCTGCAGAGCGTCTCTGGCATTTTCACAACGCTCTGCAATAGTCAAAGCTTCATCCAAATCCGTAGCACCCTGCTCAAGACACTTAGCTTTCAGCACCGGATCCAGGCCAGCAAGGAAGCGACGAAACTTCTCCTCTCTCCGTGCAACGGTTCCATAATCCGGGAACGCCTCCGCGACGAGTCGGCACACATCAGCTGCATACACCTCCAAGCTCTCCCCGGGAGCTCGAGCCCGAGCAGATAAGTTAGCCCTGAAGCGGTCCATATATTGCCTTTGACCAAAGGCTATTCCCAGTCTCTCTTTAACCACAGAATAGTCCGATTTGACTGTATCCGGAAAACTGTCCCACAGCAAAAACGCCGATTTACACAATCGAGTGGGGAGGATGCGCACCAGCTCTTCATTGTAATCGCTGCCGCAGCCCACAGCCGCTCTGATCGCCACTTCCAACTGTCTCACCCATCCGAGGAAACTCTGGCTTCCATCACCGGCGAAAGGAGGCGGCAGGTCCACACAAACATCCCTGCCGGATGAACGGCTGGTAACTCTCCCCACCTCGGCTTTCAAGGGGTCCTCATATCCACGCCACATGTCCGCCACTTAGTAACGTTACGCTGCTCAACAAGTTAGCAGGCTAGCTATACTGAGGAAGCTAAGCTAATGACGGCAGTATCAATACAGACGGCACGGTAAACCAAAACTGAGCGGCAACCGACAGAAAGAACCACCGCTGCCACCAATGTAACCGAGGTTTCTGGGTTCGTCGGGCCTGTTATACTTGATAAGAAAACAATAAAAAGGCACGTTGGCGAGGAGCTCCTTTATCCACAACTTCGACTTTATTCAACGTAACACTCTCTTCAACCTCATGTTGTCAACGACAAAAAAACAACTGCTTTACGGCAGCTATGATAACTCATTAGGGACATTCCACCTGAAAAGCAATTAGCATATACAATATAACAAACATAACAATATAACAAACATAACAATCTGTTACATTATTATTATTATTATTATTATTATTATTCAGATGAAAACACTCACTTTGGTTCCGAACGCTGTCTAGTTGGAGTCGGGTCATGTGATTATGGTGTCACCTGACTTCTCCCCGGCGCAGCTAAGGCTAACAAAATGGCAGCGTTCTTACAGTGGAGGAAATTCGTCTTCTTCGATAAAGACACGGTGAAGCATCCTGTGGATAATGGGAAAAACTTTGTTCTTCCGAGCGGGATATCTGCGTGTGACTCCGGCCGAGGGCACATCGTCCTGGGAGATATCCTTCAATAGCTCCGGCTAGACTCAGGCTAGCTCTGATGCTAGCCACTGCTCAGCTATCATGAAATGTAGTATTATTTTCTTATCATCTGTTGCTTTTACCAACTAATAGAGATGTTTTCTCCACACGGTGCAGTTTTTATCTCTCAGCTTTCTCACTTACCGTAAAGAATGAACACTCAGTGATTAACAAACGGCATACTGACTTAATCTCTCAGAGCTCAACATAACTGTCCTTAACTTCCATAATCTCACATATGGATGGAAAGATCTCCACTCTGACCCGCTCCCTGCAGCTGACGTCTTTCCAGGCCTACAAGCTGAGAGTGACACACCTGTACCAGCTGAAGCAGCACAGCATCCTGGTGTCAGTGGGGCAGGATGAACACGGAATAAACCCACTGGTTAGTGTTTACAGAAGCTCACAACAGGTATGCAGAGAGTCTTAATGCTTTATCAGTAAACTTTGTATCTCCTCATTCCTCAGGTGAAGGTGTGGAACCTGGACAAGAGAGACAGTGGAAACCCCCTCTGCACTAGAATATTTCCAGCTATTCCTGGGAACAAACCCACTGAAGTATCCTGCCTCAGTGTACATGAAAACCTGAACTTCATGGCGATCGGTCAGACACAAGAAGAGTCCTGGTTATCTCTTTAATGCTTCTAAGAATGATATTTCTCCTACGGATTAAAATGAATGTTGTGTTTCTTGACAGGCTTCACAGATGGCAGTGTGGTTCTGACCAAAGGTGACATCACACGAGACCGGCACAGTAAAACTCTGACTCTGCACGAGGGAACCAGTCCAGTCACTGGACTCGCTTTCCGTCAAATGGCAAAGGTCACACATTTATTTGTGGCCACCCTGGAGAAAGTGTATGTAAGTGGAAAAAAACCTCCTTCTATTTCTGACAAAACAGCTCTGAGATTGATAAAACAATGTCAACTAATATCCAGTCAGTTCTATATATAAAGCACATTTCATTGCACAGATTCTTACTGTCGGTAAATATTACTGAATTCATTCACACAGTTGGATGTGATCATGTATTTTTTTAATCATAAAACATGAGCTGCCTAGCTCTGACTGAATGCAATGTAAACATAGTATCAACAACAACAACAGCAGTGAGCAGTAATAGTTAAAAGATAGGGATTCACTGTGAAAAGCAGCCAACAACTCTCTCAAACCGCACATCCCAAGAGGACAGAGCTCAAAGAAATCAGCAGAGAAAAATCTGAATTTAAAGTTCATTAAAAAAATAAAAAAAAATCAGAGAACAAAATAATAGAAGAAAAATGAACAAAAAATAAAGTTGCAGCAGATCAGAATGGTCTAAAAATATGTAAAGATGACATAGATTGTAAATACAGAATAAACTTTTTATTTCTAAGTCTGTTATTATTTTATTTCCCAGAGATTGTTTGTAAAGCTTCCTCTTCTCTCTGTCTGTGTCCGTCTCTGCTCAGTGCTACACCCTCTCCATTAAAGAGTATCCCAAAGTGGAGCTGGACACACACGGCTGTGCCCTGCGCTGCTCCTCCCTGGCAGATCCCTCTCAGGACTCTCAGTTCATTGTGGCAGGTGATGAATGTGTGTACCTGTACCAGCCTGATGAACGAGGACCCTGCTTCGCCTTCGATGGACACAAGCTGTTGGCCCACTGGCATCGTGGATATCTGTTTTTACTCATCAGGGACACCAAGTCTCCCAACAAGTAAGGGGCTCAGTGTTCAACTGAAAACAAATCTCTGCGTCAGCACAGAGCCAGGTTTAGATCCATACAAGCCAGGTTCGCCTTTTGTGCACAGGATTGAAGGATTGACAGCTGTTCTTCTCTATACACTTAACCTCAAGAACCAAAGACGCTGGAAAAAAAGTGTTTTTTGACTTTTCTGTTTTCTTGATAGTTGTACTGTTTAAAGGTTCAGCTTATTGTCATTTAAAAAACGGACAAGATTTGGGAGCAAGGGATCTCCAATAAGACTTCATAACCATTAATGATAACGTACAGTATATATTTTTGAAGTGTTTTAGGAGTCAGCTCTTCTTGTTAGTTTGTTTTTTATTTGGACCCCAATATGAACACAGCACACTCATCTGAACAGTGTTAATGTTAGCGCTCTCTAAGCTTCACATCCGACCTAAAACGGCAGTGTTAAAGTGGAGCCTTTAAAATTATTAGTGACCGTGTCCACTCCTGAGACCTGTGTGTTTCTTTCCTCAGGACAGAGTTTGGCAGCAGGGGGAGCTCTCCATCAGACAAACAGCTTCTGACCGTCTACGATCTGGACAACAAGTTCATCGCTTACAGCGCCGCCTTTGATGACGTCATCGATGTGGTGGCGGAGTGGGGCTCCTTCTACATCCTGACCAGAGACGGAAACATGTATGTTCTTCAGGAGAAAGACACGCAGACCAAACTGGAGGTGGGTGGATCCTGACCAGCTGATGACTGTATATTTAGTTCTTATACTGTGAGCAGGGATGTGACGCCTTCATTTTTCTTGTCAGATGCTGTTTAAGAAGAACCTTTTTGTGATGGCGATAAACCTGGCTAAGAGCCAGCACCTGGACAATGACGGCCTGTCGGAGATCTTCAGACAGTACGGTGATCATCTTTACCTGAAGGGAGACCATGATGGAGCCATTCAGCAGTACATTCGGTAATAACATCACTGGGCTGACTACAATGTGAGCTCCCTGTGACAGATCTATGTGTCTATGTTAACCTCTTCCTCCTCATTATCCTAACGAAGATGGGCTCTTAAAGATGAACACAGAAATGTCCATCCAGCACATCAAGTCCCTTTTGTTCCTGAATGTGCAGGCTGCTGGTCTCCTGCTGCCTCTGCTGGTTACTTTGAGTTATTGTGGGACTTCACTGCAGAGCAGAGCTATGTTTGGAAACAGGGCAACAAGGATTTTCTGGTCCATGTTTATTTATATGGTTACATCTAAATAGACATTTTAGCTGTTTCATTTCATCCTTCCTAAAATATCAATGTTCCTGCAGCACTATCGGGAAACTGGAGCCATCGTACGTCATCAGGAAGTTTCTTGATGCACAGAGGATCCACAACCTGACGGCGTACCTGCAGGCCCTGCACAGGCAGTCCCTGGCCAACGCAGACCACACCACACTGCTGCTGAACTGTTACACCAAGCTGAAGGACAGCTCCAAGCTGGAGGAGTTCATCAAGGTGACTGAACATGAAACCCCACTCTAAAGCCGTCGATCTTAATTGCGAAATCATCACAGTATGATGATCCTGATTCATCTTTTTATAACAGAGCAGTGAGGGTGAGGTCCACTTTGATGTCGAGATCGCCATCAAGGTTCTGCGGCAGGCTGGTTACCACAGCCACGCTGTGTTTTTAGCTGAGAAACACACACACCATGAGTGGTACCTGAAGATCCAGCTGGAAGACCTGAAGGTAAAAGAAAATCAAAGTTTACTTTAAAATATGTTTAATCTCTTAAAGGCTGATCATCTCATCATCTGAAGAGGGCTTTTGAAGCGTCATTGATTAGGATATGACTCAGAGTCACCAAACAAAACCCACCAGATCTGACTGAAAATGTCTCCCATTACTCAAGACTATGGTATGAAAGTCTTAAATAAGGCGAGACACCTGTCATTGAATTTCTCTGGATATAAAGAGTAAGAGGTCTGCAGTGTGCCCCTGGTTCACCTCCACATATAGACTGATGATGGAGTGAATGAATGTATTTTACTCCACATGTAAATCAAGCTTCATGTGCCTGGGAGCGTTCACAGCTGTACCTGTGATTGGATCACTAAGTTTGGCATTAACAGAAGGTTGAAACAGGGCTTATAGCTTAGTGTGTGCACACAGCACGTCTCCCTCAAATCTGTTTTCTACAGTGACGATGCGTTGGCTTTAAGATGAATAATAAAGATCAGATCAGACCGGACCAGCAGTAGGCTAAGAAAACGACATGTATCAGACTCCTTAGATGAGAAATAATTTTGATCGTTATCGTAATGGTTAATGACAACTAAAGAGACACATATCTGTGAATCATGTCAACCACATCGGGACTTTAGCTGATATCTCTGTCAGAAGATACAACATGGAAGAACAGATCTTACAATATTGAACACAGTTAAACCTGATAAAAAATAAACTTGAGCCTCTAGCATACTCGGCAATAATAAGAGCATAGAAGTCTCAGACTGATTTCAAAATGAGCAGGAATTCGACCACAGGAAGGCACTTCCACCTAGTTTTAATAATCGTAATAATAATTGATAAGACTTATATCGTGCAAAATATTCAGACGCTAAACGTAATGTGAAAGACAGATAATGGAGGGAGTAGCAGTCACGTTTATAAGCTGTTTTGTAAAGTTAGGTTTTGAGTTGACTTTGTGAGTGAGTCAGAGTTCTGATAGTTTTTGGGAGAGAGTTCAGAGAGTCGAGGCTACGATGGAAAACCTCTGTCCAACAAGGTGTTAGAGGTTGGCATCTGATGATCGAAGGTGGTGAGACGGGGAGTGAGTTTGAGTAAGTTGTTCTTCCTGTGTTTGATGTCAGTGAGGCAGTTTGTGAGGATGGAAAGATTGACAGGTGTGATATTTTTTGTGGAGATGTAGAGCTGGGTAACATCTGCGTGAGTGGAAATGAAGTCCATGATGTGGCCAAGGGGGAGCATGTAGAGGATAAAGTAGAGTGGACTGAGTACTGATCCTTGAGGGACGCCATGTGCAATGGAAATGTATGTTGGATGCTCTTAGGAGTGTGACACTCCAAATATGTCTTGTGTAGCACAGTGTCTTACATGGCAAGCCTGTGGTGTCAATGGAACAAGGTGCATGTGCTTCCTGTGGAGATTTGGAGTATTGATAGCCCACATGGATCAAAAATCAGTTTGTTTACTCAACACTGAAACATTTCTGACTTACGACAGCTTTTTTCTCATCACTCGCCAGAAAAGTTTCTACACACCTTTCTTTTTGAGTTACTGTCAGGGGTATTATCGTAAAATAGACATCCGTCTCACAGACAATAAATCTTGATGTAAACAGATAAAGCCAACAGGGTCACTCTTATAATGTCTGAAATCTTCTTTCAAAAACACAGAATTACCAGGAGGGTCTGCGTTACATTGGGCGTCTGCCCTTCGAACAAGCAGAGAGCAACATGAAGCGTTACGGTAAGACACTGATGCATCATGTTCCTGAAGGCACCACGCTGCTCCTGAAGGGCTTATGTACCAACTACCAGCCGAGTGGAGACGCCGCTGAAAGAGACGGTGTGGAGACCAGTGGCTTTGACAAGGTCAGCCTTTTCCAGACACGTTTATCTGCTCCATCTACAGCCCTGTTTTAGAAAGTACATCTTCTTATGAACCTGTTTTGTCTCAGGCAAACTCTGAGGAATTCATCCCAATCTTTGCCAACAACCCTCGGGAACTTAAAGCCTTCTTGGAGCACATGATCGAGGTCGACCCTCGCTCCCCTCAAGGTGTGTACGACACACTGCTGGAGCTTCGGCTGCAGGACTGGGCACATGAACAAGACCCTGAGGTAAGTCCAAAACAGACAGACCGGCCATGCAACCGTTAGCGATAGAGTCATTATTGTGAAATGAGGAAAGGAAACTATCATTTAAACTTGTTGTGTGTGTGTGTGTGTGGGTGTGTGTTTGGCAGAGAAAAAATGTCCTGCAGGGTGAGGCGGTGTCGCTGCTGAGGAGTGACAACACGGTGTTTGATAAAGCTCTGGTCCTCTGCCAAATGCACAACTTCAAAGAAGGCATCCTCTACCTGTATGAGAAGGGCAAACTGTGAGTGGGACACACTAAACCTGGAGCCAGTTCATAGAGAATCACAGCACAGCACATCTTATTACTCACTACTGCCATGTAGGAACTTAAAATCCGTGTAAAGCAAAATCTTTCCATGTCTCGAAATGTTTTTGGGTGTATCTCTTAAGCCCCTTTTTCCAGCTTTATTTTTACTGTGGCTTGTTTCTGTGTGCAGATATCAGCAGATCATGCACTACCACATGCAGAATGAGGAGTATGGGAAAGTAGTGGAAGCCTGTAAGCGCTTTGGGGACCAGGAAGGATGTCTCTGGGAGCAGGCGCTGGGCTACTTTGCTAGAAAAGAAGAAGACTGCAAAGCCTACATCAGCGAGGTCCTCCACCACATCGACCAGAACAACCTCATGCCTCCATTACTGGGTGAGCTGAAGCTGAAGGTTGAATCACAGCTGCTGAGCTTTGAGAGTCCGCTCACAAATACATGATGTGTTTTTACTGCAGTGGTGCAGACGCTGGCTCACAACTCCACAGCCACTCTGTCCGTCATCAAGGACTACCTCATCAACAAGCTGCAGAGGGAGAGTCAGCAGATAGAAGACGACGAACGCAAAATCCGTCAGTACCGTGAGGAAACGGCTCACCTTCGTTCAGAGATACAGGAGCTCAAAACCAGGTGGGTCCAGGACTGAAGACCTCTCACATGAACTCTTTCCATGGTCAGCTCATGTAGCTCAGGTTTGTAGACATGAGACATATGAGCTCATGGTAACAACCTTTTCCTGTTCTCATTGCTCCACAGTGCCAAAATCTTCCAGAAGACAAAGTGTAACATGTGCAACAGCCCCCTGGAGCTGCCCTCGGTTCATTTCCTGTGCAGCCACTCTTTTCATCAGCACTGCTTCGAGAGCTACGCAGAGAGTGAAGCAGAGTGCCCCACCTGCACCCCAGAGAACCGTAAAGTCATGGATATGCTGCGAGCACAAGACCAGAAACGAGACTTGCACGACCACTTTAACAGACAGGTAGGCGGGATGATCATAACAGGCACCATGTTGAAACAGATGTATATTTATTCCTCTTTTGAATATATTCTGTTCGAACTGATGATTTCCTGAGTCAGTGCTGCTTCATGTGTTTTTCATCTCTTTTCAGTTACGCAGCTCTAATGATGGTTTCTCCGTCGTGGCGGACTACTTTGGTCGAGGAGTGTTTAACAAACTGACTCTGGTTACTGACCCCCCGGGAAGCAAAACCGTTGGGAGTCTAGAAGTCAACCTGCAGAGGGATCTTCTCATCCACACCAAGAGAAACTGTTAGAAGCTGTCAGAGCTTGTGATTGTGCTTCAGAGTATCACTTCATGTCCAGCTTGAGAACAGCGAGCTCTTCACAGCAGGATGGTCTGAGCTTAATGCCATGTTTGTAACCGTGCATGTAGCCGCCTGCTTTTACTTCCTTTGACAAGCTTTAAGCATTATTCAGCTCTGACTCTCAGTCATTATCACAGGTTACTGTTAAACTCTAAATGTTCTGATGTTTTAAACATGCTGTGTTCTGTCCTGAAACCTCGAGGATTAAACCTGTGAGGCTTTGCCTTTGGTGAGTCTGCTTGGACTTACACTATCAACTTGCACTTATAAAAATTAGTCATTAATAAAATGATCTTATGTCTGTCACTTACACCTGATGATGAACATGTGAATAAAGTTATTAACTGTATGTCCTTCATGGAGCTCTGAGTCTGGCCTGTATTAGTTTTGCTTTTTTTTAATCCAACAGTTTAGCTTTCTTTAAAAAGGTTTGATGCTCGGACCCTGAGACCTCATCTAAGCATAATAAACTTTCCTTTTATCATTAACAGTCAGACAAGAACTGTCTCCTTCAGACAGCCTAGAGGTTTTGAACATGCATCCCATGTACAAGAATATGGAGGTGGCTCACCGTTATTCATCTCTCCATCAGGTTGGCAGTTTAATTCCAGGTCCCCCTGTCTATATTCCAAAGGCCACCCTTACCTCCCTGTGATGCTGTGAGATCAGTGTGTGTATATACTGAATGTGATTTGTATTGGAGAAGTTCTGAGGACCTCATGGCAGCTGTAGCTGGTTCAGTTTCGGGCCTAAACCATTTGCTGCATGTCTTCCTCTCCTCTGTACTCCTTACTTTTCCTCTGTCTTCAGGTGTCCTATCCAATGAAGGCAAACATGCAATAAATAAAATAAAATAATAATATGAAAATGTAACCTCTCTGTTGGATGATGAACTTATGAAATTAATTTACATCTTGGGGTTAAGATATATTTTATTGATCCCCTTTAAAGGGAAAGTTTTTTTTTTGTTACAGTAGAACACATGGGAATAGGACAATGTTCTTCCATGGATAAAGAAATTAGGATTAAATAATCATATTTTTTTTATTTCATTTTATTTTTAGTTGAAACATACAGTATGAATCTTACAATATCAAACTTAAACTCTTTATTCTTAAAAAAAAGGAAAGTTTATTTTGAAAAATCAGTTCACAAAACAATCATCATCATTATTTCGTTTTTATAGTCTATTATGGTTTTATATTCATACCAATAAAAGAGCCCCAAACATAATCTTGTAACACTTTAAATGCAAACAAAGGCAATCAATTATGTTCTTGTTTTAATCGTAAAGCTTCACCTTTAGGACAGTAACTTGGAAATCAGTGATCACAAAAGGTCAGGAAAAAAGAAATGCCGTCCTTCAAATTCATGACTGTAACGGAAGTTAAAAGGCTGAATGAATTGACAGTATAAGGACACTGTCAGGTCTACAACATAAAGATTAATTGAAATCGAATTCAGTCCAGTCAGAATAAAGTTTAACAAAACTAAAGTAAGTAAGTGCAAGTGGATAAAAATTAATCGTGCAATTTCTTTATTTTACCTGAAAATGTCATCATCAAATCCCCTCCCACTTCTGAACGTGGACTAATCGGATGCGGCCAATAATTAAACAGCATCGTCACTCACTTCACGTGGACCAATCATGTAGCAGTGCGTGGAGCCTTGTGGGCGGGGCTTTGAGTGGAGCGTCATCCCTGGTTGTGGAACATTTACTGGAATTTTCTCCCGGAACTCTATGAGTTTTCTTTCAAAATAAGAGCTTTATTATATTTCGCAGAATGTTTAAAGTCATTCAGCTTTCTAATGATCAATATGTGACACATTTTAAGACTTAAAGATGTATTCTCAATTTGATTAGACTGTAGGTGGAGGTAACGCTTACTTGCCGTGACTTGTGTAATTGTTTTTCACTGAAATGCCGACCGGAAACACTTTGTGGTTTTCTGGGTTTTTAACGTCCGTTCTTGACCCGGCAGCGGCTCCGCTCAGTGGATCCAATGAGGAGACGCCGCGTCCGGGCCCGACTGTTGAGAACGAGCCGGTGATAAGGGACTGAAAACTACCGAGAGTGAGCACATCTTTGATTTAAGACTTAGACAAAACTAGAAACCTTACAGCCTCTCGGAGAAACACGCTTTAACTGACGCCTCTTCCGGCCATAGCTGTGTCGGTTTAATGTAAGTACATGGAGTCTCATTCAGAGGTATCACAGAGAGCTAGCTCACACTAGCTGTCAACTTGTGTTCCAGATATTTCTCTCAGCCTTATTGTTTGACCTGAAGGTGGTTCATGTTGTGCAGATGTGTGGGAATCAAACGGGTTCATGGTGTAACATTACCGGATGCTGCTGCAGGTAGCTTAGCCGAGCTGCTATTACACATCTGTATATGTCCTCTGGTTATTCTGTCCAGATGATTTCATTAAGTTTCAGAGTTCAGTCTCTGTGCAGCATCTCAGGTTTGGATCTGCATTTCCTTTATCATAATTGAAGCGCTGTCTTCCTGCAGTCATTAAACAGGAAGTTAACTTTTTACTCTGCTGTAGCGTGGTTACTCTGTATAAATAAGCTTCAACACCTACACTAACGCCACGTGTTTTGAACCTGGTAACACCTTTGTAGGTGGGGTTAGTGCTTGACGACAAATGTATTAAATGCTCTTTATAGCCTTTGGGCACAATGCCATGGCACAGTATCACAGTGGACTTTCATGGGCTTTAACTAGGTAAACTAACAGTGAGTTACTAGAGACAATAAGAGAGCATGCATTCATCAGAAGACCAAGTATGATCTCATATATATATATATATATATATATATATATATATATATATATATATATATATATATATATATATATATATATATATAATTTGCACCTGCTTCCACATTAAATAAGCACTGAACCTTATCATTCATGTAGTCGCAGTAGGAAACATTTAAGATTCATGGTTTAATTAATTGTTCACATTTCGGCAATGTTTGAGACAGATCAGTTTATTGTTCCTATTTAAACATGTGATTTCTCCATCTTTCCAGTTCATCATGGGGAGGAGGAAGCTGGAGCTGCTTTCTTTGTTCTGCCTTGTTCTGGCAATGCTGCCTTCTCACACAGGTAATATGATCCATCCACAAGCACAGGTGTACTCTTCTAACATGAAGCCCTGCTATGCTGCAGCTTAGATTTACTTCACTCATACGTGCAGAGCTGAATGTTTCACATTTCTTTGTGTCCACAGTGTCTGTCGCTGTCATGTCTGTGGACCTGGGAAGTGAGTGGATGAAAATGGCAATAGTGAAACCAGGTGTGCCAATGGAGATCGTTCTTAATAAGTGAGTATCCGTGTTTTCTGAAATGTGTTCATTGTCTGTATGTCAGACTAAAGGACAATGCATGAATTACACTGACCAAGGTCTTTGGTTTATTTGGATTACTACAATCAGCAGCCAGTAGTCTTTTCTTAGCTTCATTGCTTAGTTTCCATGGGGATGAACAGGTCCAGCTCCGATAGAGCTCTGAAAACAGTTCTTCCTCTGAAGCTTTGAGAGACTCTATGATAAAAACTAGTTTGACTAAACCTTACTTTCATTTTTTGGAGAGCAGGTTGCTGATTCACATTTTTGTTGCTTTCTTTGCATTTGATGAAAAATAACAGAGTATATAAGCTTAGCGGCCACTTTATTAGGTCCACTGTGTTAGTACCAGGTTGGATCCACTTTTACCGTCAGAGAGATTTAAATCTTGGTGTAATAAATTCAGCAAGGTTCTGGAAACATCCCTCAGAGATTTTGCTCCATATTGTTGTGATAGCGTCACACAGGTGCTGCAGATTTATGGGCTGAACATCCATGATGAGAATCTCCTGTTCCACCACATCCCAAAGGAGCTCTACTGGACTGAGATCTGGTGACTGTGGAGGCCATTAGAGTCCAGTGAACTCATCGTCATGTTCAAGAAACCAGTTTGAGATGTTTTGAGCTTTGTGACATGGAGCGTTCCATAAGAAGATGGGTACACTGAGTAGAAATCCAGACTCATCAGACCAGGCAACGTTTTTCAGTCTTCTGTGGTCCAGTTTTGGTGAGCCTGTGTGAATTGTGGCCTCAGTTTCCTGTTCTTAGCTGACAGGAGTGGCACCTGGTGTGGTCTTCTGCTGCTGTAGCCCATCTGCCTCTGCTCTTCTGCAGACCTCGGTTGAAACAAGTGGTTATTTGAGTTACTGTTGTCTTTCAGTCTGTCTGTTCTCCTCTGACCTCAGGCATCAACATGGCGTTTCGTCCCAGAGATCTGCTGCTCACTGGATGTTTTCTCTTTTTGGGACCATTCTCTGTAAACCCTAGAGATGGTCGTGGGTTAAATCCCAGAAGATCAACAGTTTGTCAAATACTTAGACCAACATCTATGTCACATTCAAAGTCTCTTAAATCTCCTTTCTTCTTCATTCTGATGCTCACTTTGAACTTCAGCAGCTCATCTTCACAATGACTCCTTGACTAAATGTTGAGGAGATGCTGCCATGTGATTGGCTGATAAGATTTTTGTAGTAACATGTTGGTGAACAGGTGTACTTGATAAGGGCAAGGCGAGTTTGTTTGTAGAGCACAATTCATACACAAGAGACCTGAGCACAGGACTTAAGGTTGTATTTCCTGGTTCTGTTCAGGACTCAAGCAGCAGCATTCTGTACTGCAGCTGTCTTACATAAAGTGGCCGGTGTGTGTATATATACTGCCTTTGTAAGACTGCTTTTTTATTCCATGGACAGTCAAGACACAAAAATAGAGGAATGTTTTGTGTTTGTTTTTTTTTCTTCAGGGAGTCGAGGAGGAAAACACCCACAGCTGTGTGTCTGAAGGAAAACGAGAGACTCTTTGGAGACAGCGCTCTGGGAGTGGTAAGATCCTCCTCAATTTTGTAATTCCAGCTCTGTTTGATGAACAGCTAACACACCTCGTATCATTTACATTTCAGTCTGTGAAGAACCCCAAAACTGTTTATAGACACCTCCAAAGTCTCCTGGGCAAAAACTACGACAACCCCCAGGTGGCGCTCTACCAGAAGCGTTTCTTAGAGCACGAGCTGCAGAAGGATCCGGTCAGAGGAACGGCTGTCTTCAAAAACTCAGAGTGAGCAGCTGTGTTTGCATCCTGGTTCATGACTCAGTCCTCATCCTGTGACACGTGCACACATGTTTATTCAGCAGTGAAGTCCCTCCAATGAAGACTTGTTACCAGTCAGACTCTGCTCCATGTCAGGGACTGTGTTGTGCTTTTCTTTCTTACAGTGTAGACGTTGAGGATTTGAACACAGTTTACAACCTGTCCTTGTGTTTGTTTCTGTCTTCAGAGAAATGGAGTTCATGCCTGAGGAGCTCCTCGGGATGATGCTCAATTACTCCCGCGGCCTGGCTCAGGACTTTGCAGGTCTGTTGATCCCACAGAGAAGCTAAACTCTTCATCGTGTTGAAGTTTTTTGAGGATATAGATTTCTTTTTGTTCTTTCCTCACTTTAATCTCTCTCTTTCTTACAGAGCAGCCAATAAAAGACGCAGTGATTACAGTCCCTGCCTTCTTCAACCAGGCAGAGCGCCGGGCCGTGCTGCAGGCGGCTCAGATGGCTGGACTCAAAGTCCTTCAACTCATCAACGACAACACTGCTGTGGCCGTCAACTACGGGGTGTTCAGGAGGAAAGATATCGACAACACGGCTAAGGTACGCAGCCAGGGCGGCGTTTGTTTATTGACATGAAGCTTGGAGAGCTTGTGACTTTGTCTCAGGCCTCACCTGCTGGCTTTGGCCGTCATTTCAGTAAAGTAAGAATGTCAGAGTAGTAAAAGAAAGTTCAAATAAATAAGGAATGAATAATAAGGGCTGGGTATCAATTTTAAAAAATTAATACCTGTACCAATACTGATACCGATTACTGATTGATACTTTTTTTTGATACCAATATACCTATAATATCAATTCTAACAAAAAAAAATACATTACACAAACTACATGGTACAAATCTTGAGTTTTATTTTTAAACCTTAGTATTTCTCCACTCTGATTAGTTTTTTTTTACATAAAAAATTAACAACAAATAATTTCCAGTGCAAAGAAAACGGTTGCAAACAAGTGACAGCTCAGTATATACGGAGTACACTGTAAATGTGTTCATAACTATAGATTAATTCTTCTATCCAGTCTTTTTTTAATGTCAAAATATCAGCACCGTCAAAAGTGACACAAAAAGGCACAAAAGAGAGAAACTAAGGTGTGATTAATTTAGAGCTGAAATGATTCCTTTAATAATTCAGGTACCTCGATACCAAAAAATGATCAAGGAATTTACTCGACCTCGAGGAATTGTTTAATTGTTTTACAGCTCAAATCATGGTGTTTCACCCGGACTACTTCTCCTGCTGGTCCCAAGCTCAGAAGAAAAAAAACAAGAATCAACAGGATAAAGTTTATTTGTAGTTCTAAACACATTTACAGTGTTATTACAGGCTTTCTGTCTCTACTATGATGTTATTCCTCTCTCCTTCAGCGTCCACAACAATTATATGCAAATGACCTGTTATGCAAATTAGGTGATTACGTCATTTAGCGACTTTCATTTGTAAAAAAAACAGAGCTGTAGAGTGAAGAAGACAAAACTAAGATTAAAAAAATAGCTCAAACTGGGCAGTTGTCAAATTTAGCTCAGTCATTGAGTCACTGACGGTTAAATGTCAAGTAGCACATTTTTTCCATGTTAAAATGTCTCATTTCTAGTCAGATCTCATTGATTTTAAATATACCACCTGGAGTCACTTGTTTCAAACAAATTTTATATGAAAAATAATTTAACTCAACAAAAATGTTTTACAGTAGAATACTGGATTATTAAAATGTTAGGGAGCTGCAGCCTTAGATCCATTTGCATGCAGTCACCTGATCTGGCTGCAGCTTGGAGGGAGGAGTGTGTCTGTGAGTGACAGAGAGTAAAATAATGAAAAGATCAAAGAAAGAACAAGAGCCGCTACAAACGAACGGTGAATGATGGAAACTAAACTGTTAAAAGCAACAGCTAGGCTTACAACACTGAAGACAGCATCACTCAGCAGAGTGCACAGCTGTGAAGCTTGCACAGCTCCACACAGCTGTCATTAAAAAGTAAATGAACTTTGTTTAAACTGTGCTGTAGAAAGGATACGGCTCTTTTGTGGTCGGCCTCGAGCAGACTTCCAGATTCTGTCACTCCTGCAGAGAGCAGCAGCTTTAAGAAGTGAGTGGACTCGGCATGTTTTCACTCTCACACCTGGGAACTCTGGGCTCTGATGTCTCTCTAAAACAGTTTCAGGCAGATCAGAGAGGTTTTAGAAAGTATTACGGCTGGATTTAGACTGATTTGTTGGCAGTAGTTTCTTTTCTGTCTCTACATGTATTTCAATGGAATCTTGTGATAACCTTGTGATTGTGACATGAATTTTTCTGTAACTGAGGGTGTGATCTTCTTTCCCTCCAGAACGTGATGTTTTATGATATGGGCTCCGGCAGCACCTCTGCCACCATCGTGTCTTATCAGACTGTGAAAACCAAAGAGGCTGGCACCCAGCCCCAGCTCCAGATCAGAGGAGTCGGGTGAGTTCTCTGGGAATCATTAAAGAGTTGATTCTGTTTCAGAGGGTCCGTCAGGTCCGATTGGTAGAGAAGATGTTTTAAACCTGATTAAATATCTCACCTGAGGGGATGAGATGGTCACCAGTCACTCACTGTGCTCTTCTCCAGGTTTGACCGAGGCTTAGGGGGCTTTGAGATGGACCTGAGACTCCGGGACCACCTGGCCAAACTGTTCAACGAGCAGAAGAAGAGCCAGAAAGACGTGAGGGAGAACCACCGGGCCATGGCCAAGCTCCTCAAAGAGGCCCAGAGACTGAAGACTGTGCTAAGCGCTAACGTGGACTTCATGGCTCAGGTGAGTCCAGAGACGTAGTGACACAGACCGTCCAGATCATCTCGGATTTGAACACAGCATCACTTCAGTGATCATTTTTCTTTCTTCTTTAGGTTGAAGGTTTGATGGACGACATCGACTTCAAGGCCAAAGTGAGCCGGGCTGAGTTTGAAGAGCTGTGTGCGGATCTCTTTGAGAGAGTTCCCGGCCCGGTGCAGGACGCCCTCGCTGCTGCAGAGATGAAGCTCGTAAGTATCCTCTCTCTTTCTCTCTCTCTGTCTCTCTTTCTGCTGTTTTCTTCCTTGTCTTCATTCTCTGCTGCTGACTGATCAGGAGTTCTAACCAATTCAAAGCTTTCTGCTCTACAAATAACGTCAAAGTCACTTAAAAAATACCCTCCATGTTGTCTGCTGAAAGTAATGATTAAGCCTCTGTGTCGAGAGGAGGAGGTGGTGATTTGATGTGTGATGTGTGATGTCTTTAAAAAACCACTGCTATGGGGTTTTGACCAATCAGAACCAAGCGTTAAACACAGCCAGGTTTCTGAGAGTCCCATCTTTTTATAGAAAAAGATAAACTAAAACTTTTAAACATGACGCAGTAACTCCCGAACAGCTCTGTAAAGAAAGGTATTCCTTCTGTTTAAATCTTGAACATCTGTTTATATATGTTGACACACGTCACTGAGTAATGAGAAGTTGTTTCAGAGACAATAAGCACTGAGTATTCATTGATGTTTGGCTGCCGTTTGTCTGATTTCCTCCATTTCAGGATGAAATTGAGCAGGTGATTTTAGTCGGAGGCTCCACCCGAGTCCCAAAGGTTCAGGAAGTTCTTCTCAAAGCTGTGGGGAAGTAAGTGTGGATGCTGATAAATACCTTTAACCTTCAAAATAAAATGTGATTGCAGTTTGTTCCTTCACGTCAAAAAGAGGATGAATACCAAAGAGAAAAGGCCAATAAAAGGGAGTCCTTTTTTTTCTGACATTAGAGTCAGTGCAGCTTTAAAGACGGGGTGTTGTTCTTTCTGTTAGTCTTTATTCTGTCCCTCTGATGCCCCATAGTAGCTTTACATGATTTATATATATGTTTAAAAAAAGTTTTTATTTTCTCATACTAGAAAACCCTTATTTTTAGCTGCTGTGTCTTTAAGGTCCCCTCTCCACAAACCCCCTTTTCTCTGATTGGCCAGCTGTCTGAAGGCCTGTTGGGGGCGGAGCTATCGGTAGATCTTGGTGTTTGAGCCCCTCCCACACCCTCCAACATGACAAGAACCATTTAGGAGATCCTTATGAGATGACCTCATCATTTCAGCAAGTTTAATGTGGATCTCATTCTTTCTGTTTTATTTTTAGAATGGAATATTTTGATCAGTTTACAAACAGATTCAGGGATTTCTACAACTTATGAATATGTAGTTGTTTAAAAATCTGCACACGTTTAGTCTGAAGATCCAGGATTGTTACTGTTCATCATGTTTAAAATATGGGAAAACAGAATACCCCCTCTTTAAGAAGTGCTTTCTGACTTCAATCTCAAACTACAGATTTTGGTCGCAGGATTTTAGAGTTTAAGTCAAAATTAAAGGAAAAAAAATATTCCCCTCTCTTTGCTTTTTTTGGTGCAACGTGTTCTCATCTGAAGCCGTCTTTTGTTTGTTTTCTCCCACAGAGAGGAGCTGAGTAAGAACATAAACGCAGATGAGGCAGCAGCTATGGGCGCCGTGTATCAGGCTGCTGCTCTCAGTAAGGCCTTCAAAGTGAAGCCTTTCCTGGTCAGAGACGCAGCCGTCTTCCCCATCCAGGTCAGTGGAGCTCATACATACATCAGTCTCCGTCTGTTTGGAACGCATCGGTTCTCTGATGAACAGATTGAAAATAAGATTCAACAAGCTTTAATCAGGTCTGCAGTAACAACCTCTTCTTCTTTCACCAGGTGGAGTTCAGCCGGGAGTCGGATGAGGACGGGGTCAAAACCCTCAAACACAACAAGCGTATCCTCTTCCAGAGGATGGCGCCTTATCCTCAGCGCAAAGTCATCACCTTTAACCGCTACAGCGACGACTTTGCCTTCGACATCAACTACGGCGACCTCAGCTTCCTGAGTGCAGAGGAAATCAGGTGAGATCACAGACGTTTCTCTGAAGTTGTGTTTAGACTTTGAAGGACGTGATGTGATTGGACTCTTGTTTTATTTTTAATGCTTTAGTCTGACAGCTGGCAGTGGTTTCTCATCACTGAGAGAGCTTTGTTGGTGCACACTTCAGTTTTATGAGACTTTATGTGTTTACCTAAAGAGTGCTCTCACTTTGCAATGACTCATGGGAGTTGAGGGAAGCAGAGGTGTTTTTGAAGAGCAAAGAAAAGAAATATGTTTTCCGTCCCCCTGCAGCTGAAGCGTGTGCCTCCTCTGTCGTTGTTTTTCCTCCTGTAGACAGAAAGGGATTTGCGATTGATGTCGTGTTGATGGGATGATCTGTTCGTCGGTGCTGCTCGGGTTGGAGGTTTGTTTTTGTTTATGACTGATCTCTCTTTTCTCTTTGCAGTGCGTTTGGCTCTCTGAACCTGACCACAGTCAAACTGTCCGGGGTTGGCAGCAGCTTCCAGAAGCACACAGACGCTGAGTCAAAAGGCATCAAAGCTCATTTCAACATGGATGAGAGTGGAGTGCTGCTGCTGGACCGGGTTAGTCCTGCTTATCAACAGAGGCAGCTTCCTCCCTGTGTTTGTGTCTCTCTTTAGTTTGTGCTTGAAACAAGAATAATGTCCCTGTTCAAGAAACTCATTAAGTCTTATAAGACTTTTTTTTTTTTTTTTACTAAAAATTCATGGATTTTAATTGTTACAGTTCAGTCATGAGCCTTCAGAGCTCCAAGATTTGGAGTCCACTTTTAAAGCACTCACTTTATAACGTGTTTGAAGCTGTGAACAGACTCTGGCTGCGCAGAGAAGAACATGAACCTTATCAGTCTGAATGTCTCTTATTTTAAGGAGGAGTCATTTCACTGCTTCATTTCTAAAACACGATTTTGATCTCTTTTTAATGTTTGTCCTCAGGTGGAATCTGTCTTTGAAACCATAGTGGAAGAGAAAGAAGAGGAATCAACGTTGACCAGTAAGTTTGACACATCGGTGACCTTTGACCTCTGTTAACTTTTAACAGCAACAGTCACATGATCTGCAGAGGGACACAGGGTGAGAGCTGTTCTCTGCTGTAACTGTAAATCGATATGCAGCTAGTTTTGTCTTAAGAAACGCAGAAACATCAAAAGAAAGTATTTAAATGATACACGGATTCACACCCCCACACGCTGTGTGACGGTATTAAAGTCTGCAGACTTCATGCTACAGTTAATGATCCATATTGGTTTATATCAAACTCTTCCTGCTCCGTTTGATTCTTCTACATCTCAAACTGGTGAATGTAAATAGCAGCTTGTAGCACCGATGATGCAGCGAGCCTTTCAGGTGGAAACAGCAGCTGTTGGCCGTGGTTATAACCTTCAGGTGTCACATCCTGATCTAAGATGTTCCAAGGTTAGCTTAGCTTTCACCTCAGTCCTCTAATCCTGAGTGTGTCCCTCAGTCTGTGGCTACACTGCATATTATGAACATGGATGTAAAGCACGCTGTAGAGTATCACCAGGGTTTTACAACATTTAACTATAATATGATACAATAAATGACTGAATTATCACTTCACAGGCTTTACTATAATGTTCACAATTTATGATGTGGTTTTTATTTTCACTGTTAAATCATTGCAGACACGGTAAATTACAGTGAACTATTCATTTAAAATTATTACCAGGATTTCACAACAAAAACCAAAAAAAAACACATTGAAATACTGCAAAAATACCCAAAGATACTGAAAAATGACAAAGAAGCTTTACAAACCATAAATTTATTTAAAACATCCCTTTACCTTTTAGTGCAAAATTACTGTAATTTACTGGTGGAACTGCTGCCAGTAAACTGAGCAGTTTCACCAGAACTCCACTGTGAATTTACAGTATCTGTACTTTGGAAATAAAGCAACTTATTGTTGTCTTAATGTGATAATTTGCTGTAGACTCAACATTTATAGTTTTTTAGATGTAGTATTCAAGCCAGTACACTACGTACTGCAGTGTTGTGTGTTACTCTGTTCGGCACAGTTTACTGTATGTAACACTGTGTACAGTTCTCAATTTCTGTATACCATCATATCAGTGTGTTTTTAAACATGAAGGGTTACATGGGGCTCTTGATTTAAAGGCACGGTTGGTAGTGACGGAAAACTAGCAGGAATTTGAAAGTAGCATCTCCTCAGGAATCCTTTTAGTCCCGCCCTCCCAGACTTTGAGCTCCTCCAAATTGACACCCCCATTCAGATGCACAAGCGCTGCTGATTCGCAACCATATGATTGTGACTGATTCAAAACTGGTCTTCAGCACTTCGTTTTTGTTTTGCACTACGTTCCCAGTGGGGTACAGGTCGTTTTCCTGTCATTCTCCAGCGTACTTGGATCCCTCTAAGCTTGGCTATATGTGCACTGAATCAGCCTTAAAGAGAGCAGCTAAAACAAGATGTTTCAGACAGAGGCTAAAATAAGGGTTTACTAAAACACCAGTAAGAGAAAAATAGAGATATTGAGCTGTAAATCATGTGAAGCTACCACAGGGACAAAATAAAGACTGAAAAAAAAAGCACAGTACCCCCTCTTTGACCTGTGTCACACTGATCAGGACTCTCCATACCATACCTGAGCGGTCTCTCTGCTCTCTTTCAGAACTGGGCAACACAATCTCTACTCTGTTTGGAGGAGGATCATCAGAACCAGCTGTAAATACAACTGAACCTGTCCAGGTACGCCCTGCTCCACACACAGCACATGTGAACAGTATGACGTCATGGTTACACTGCTGTACCTCACTGTCACAGAAACTAATAACTGTCTTCCCTGATCCCTTCTGTCCAGGATGAGGAGGAGGTGCCTCTAGAGTCTGGGAAGGAAGGCAAAGAAGAGGAGGGTAAGGACGAAGCCCAGAAGGAAGAGGCTGCTGGTGAGAAGCCGGATGAGGCAGGGAAAGAAGCAGGGGAAGAGAAGACTCAGGAGAAAACCGAGGAGCAAGGCAGCAAGGTAGGATCCCAGGGTACTGTGAAGGATGTGAGGAAAAAGTTAAACTGAACTTGATGTAAAACTTCACAAATGTTTCCCGTTAAAGGAGGAAAAGGAAGAAGCGAAACCTACAAACACAGAAGAGGAGAAGACTGAAGAGAAGAAAGCAAAACCTCAGAAAAAGAGCAAGATCTCTGAGGACATCACGGTGGAACTGATCATCAAAGACATCCTCAACCCCTCCACTGAGGACGTCACCGCTTCCAGGAAGAAGTAAAGCAGAGATTTCTTTTTTTTCTGTCCATGTCTGATGTTTTATTCTCAGTTTAAGTCACTGAAAATGAGTCTGTGTGTCTCTTTAGGCTGCAGGATTTAACGAACAGAGACCTCGCCAAACAGGAGAGAGAGAAATCACTGAACAGTCTGGAAGCTTTTATCTTTGAGACGCAGGTACGCATCACTCATCTCTGCCTGTTTCTCTTTCTTTAAACTCTTTATACGTCCTGTTCTGAAGCAAAGACACAGCAGCTGATTGTGAAGTCTAATGTAAGATATATAGTTAGATTATTTTCATGTAGAAATTGTGAACTGTAATGACAGAGGCCTCAAAAAGAGAGGGTTCATTTAAAACACTTAAGAAACGAGTGAACTTTTGCTTTAGTCATGAGACCCACATTATCTGCAGAGGAGTCTGAAAATAAAGGTGCTTTTGATCATATGGTCTCCTGAAAGACTCTGTCCGTGTTCTGTGTTCAGGATAAGCTGTACCAGGATGACTTCCAGCTGGTTGTATCCGAGGAGGAGAAGGAGCAGATCTCAGGGAAGCTGAGCGAGGCCTCGGAGTGGATGGACGAGGAAGGGTACTCAGCCTCGACCAAACAGCTGAGAGAGAAGCTGTCCCAGCTGAAGAGTCTGTGTAAGGACATGTTCTTCAGGGTGGAGGAGCGACGCAAGTGGCCCGACCGCCTGGCTGCGTTGGACAGCATGCTCAACACCTCCAGCTTCTTCCTGAGGTGAGTGTGCACAAAGGGAATGAACAGCTGGTGACCGTGTGTCTGCACAGAGGGTCCGAGCTCACTGTTTGCTGTTTCTCTCTGCCAGGAGCGCCAAAATGATCCCAGAGGACGACCAGATTTTCACTGAAGTTGAGCTAAATCTGTTAGAAAAAGTGATCAACGAAACAACGGTGGGTTGAAAGTTAATCATCATCAGTGTCTGCTGTGTTTAAAACCGGAAACACACATTTAGTCATTTTAAAGGAATAATTTGTTAAAGGGACTGTGAAGACTTTCTTAGTGATCTTGAAAAAGTCTCACTTCTATATGCCTGCCTGATTTTAATCCACTATTTAAAATGAGATTATCAGCGCTAATTTGGGTTATTCCTAAATGCTATTTCTTCCTTATTGGGTGGACCAGCACGCCAAAGTCTCTATGACAACACCATGCTGGTTGACAAAGTTTTGTAGAGAGAAGAGAGATCTGTTTTTTTCTCTGCTTTCTGATTGATTTTGTAGCGATGCTGGACACTGGATCTGAACTGTCAGACGGAAAAAGGATGTCAGAGCAGAAGAAAGCTAAATGGGAGATTAAGAGAGCTCAGGCTAAAGGCTAAACCACAAACTAAAGGCTAAACCACGAGCTAAAGGCTAAACCACAAGCCAAAGGCTAAACCACAAGCCAAAGGCTAAACCACAAGTTAAAGGCTAAACCACAAGTTAAAGGCTAAACCACAAGCTAAAGGCTAAACTATGAGGTAATGGCTAAAACATGGGCTTGACTGTTTGTTATAATGTTCATTTCAACTCACATGCAGCAGTTATTCTGCAGTGATCTGATCAAACTTTAGAGTCTGTCAATAAAATGAAGAGTGAGGTTATGTTAGCTCTGATTAGTAGATGAATAGGACAGAAGGACTCGCTAACATTACACGCTAGGGAGTATCGAGGAGTTGCCCAAACTGCCTGTAACTGTCTTGACATTCATTCAGAGGTCATTGATAGGCCACAAAACAGTGGGTTAGCTGCAGGAGTCTGTGGCGTCTTTATCCCCGAAAAACACGGATTCCAGCTTCGGGTTTCACTGCAATCAACCCCAAACAGAGTCCTCACAGGGGCTTAGAATAAGAATAAACAAATTACATGTTTGCACACTTTGTCTAAATCACGATAATGATGTAAATGTGGCTATTTCCTCTGTAACTCTTTAGAACTGTTTATTGTCAGCCTTCTGGAGTACATTAGATATATGTGTTGCATGAAGTGAGCTAACCTCATGTGTCGGATCTTATTTCTCCTCTTCAGACGTGGAAGAATGAAACTGTAGCTGAGCAGGAGAAACGCTCTCCCAAGGAGCGGCCCATCTTACTGTCCAAAGACATCGAGTCCAAACTGTCTCTGCTGGATCGAGAGGTCAACTACCTGCTCAACAAAGCTAAGTTCGCTAAGCCCAAGTCCAAACCCAAAGCCAAGAACGGCACCAGCTCTGAGAAAAGCAGCAAAACCAATGAGACGGCAGATGAGAAGGTGATCCCTCCCACAGAGGAGAGCACAGACACGAAGAGCGGTGGGTCATAGAGAGAGTCACTAACGTCATTAACTTCTCTCTGAGACATGTAGAGAGGATTTCAACTGGTGCTTTTATTCTCATGCAGAGAGCCCAGAGGAGGCACAGCCGGCTGAAGCCCCACCCACAGAGGAGAGCGCCACACAAACAGACTCAGACAGCCAATCACAGCAAACAGAAGAAACAACAACAGGTCGGTCTGCCAAACCTGGCCCTGGTGACGGAGAGCTTTAGGTGAAAGACGACACGACTGCTTGACTGTTAAGAGTTACTGTAGTTCACAGGTCTGTGACTTTGACCTGTTTCAGGGTCAAAGAGCAGCGACAGGGTTTATAGTTTTGAATTATCCTTTGGTCTAAGTGAAAATCAGACTTAGTAAAGGCTCAGAACTTCTCCTGTAGGCTGCCTGCTCTCAGCTACTTCGACATGATCTTTAATCAGAAGTACAAGAAGCCCATCATCCCTCTAAATGCTCCTTTCTCTCACTCTCTCTCTCTCTCTCTCTCTCTCTCCTCATCCTCAGGACCCACAGAGAAGACCCAACCTGAAAACCACATAGGCGATGAATTATAACAGCTGGAACCTGGAGAGAAATCACTATATTTATTGACAGTGTTTAAATGTTTGAGCTCCTTCTCACTTAGTTTTTCTGTTTTTTTTTTTTTTTGTTTTTTTATTTTATTTTATTTTTTTGTCCCCGGTAACTGGACTGTCTGAAGCTCATTGGTTAACCAACAACGACTGCTCATCCTACCCCCCCACCATCACCACCACCTCCACCACCCCCACCCCTGCCGTGCTGCTCACCTCCTCAGTCAGCAGCAGACACTCTAACACCAGGAAGAAGACGATGACTGCGTCTACGACTGACAGATTCAGGATCAGAGAGCGAGAGCGGACAGCAGTGTCCGCTCACATTCGAGTTACATGAACATTATGAGAAGGTGGAAACTGTTGGACTCTCTTCCATCTTTGCTTTATGCTCTGCATCCTTACCTGTTGTGTGTTGTTGGAAGGTCACCTGAACACCTGGACTGTCACTGGCTCTTCATGGCCGCTGAGTCAGAGCACTGTGTGGAAGATGTGACGGTGTATGGGCTGACCAATAAAAACTGAACCTTTAAGTTGACGTGCACCTCACGGACCCAGAATCTGCATTAGAAAAGCAGTCGGTAAAATTCAGTGGAAAGAATCACTGATGTAGAATAAATGAACAGATGAGGATCGGGGCCATGGAAAAAAAAATAGAAACTAATGGAGGAAAGGTTCATAAAATTAAAACAGAAGTATCCTCTCCTGATTTAATCTCTGAAATCTGAGAAAAGTCAGAATAAAGAAATATATCCTTTTTCTCCTCTAAATAAATATCCAGTGGCCTTAATCATCCTCTGTGTAATATCAAAGCTTGAGGACACATTTCTGAATATTTGCTGAAACGTTCTCTATCATCGGAATGAATACTCTGACATGAGATGAGAAACAACTGGCCGCTCCTTGATTCCCCTCCTTCCTGTTATTGGTTAACTTCTCAAATAGTGTTTCCAAAAGCTAAAGCTGGTTGATGCGTCTCTGACATGCTCACTCAGACTTGTTCAGCACTGACATAAGACAAAACAAGCTTACTTGCCTGAATACTTTAAATCTAGTTTACAGGTTCCTTCAGTTTCCCACGACAGCTTTCAGATTACTGAATTATTTGTAGATGATGAGAAAGAGGAAGCTAATTCCAGAGACTCCTGTGACTGCATTTAAATGAGATTCAGTGAATTTAAAGGATGAAAAGTGAACAGATGCTCGTGTGCCTGGGTCTGCAGCCTGTATGTGCAGATGAAAAACTAAACATGACCCAGGCTGCCAAACGAGGACAGCATGAAATGTTTGAATATCTTTAGCGTGTCCATGCTTTTCGATTGACTGACTGGAGTGAGACTCATCATCTGTTCCTTCTCTGCTGCTGCCAAAACAGCCCTGGATGTGGTTTTGTTCAAGTCCGTACTTAAGTCTCAGAAGCTGCCAGGCTTGGTGGTGTTTAAGTTGTCACTGTTTGTGCTCTGACCGAGGTGGTGGTGGTTGGGGGGTTCCTCTTTGTGCTTCTGTGTTTGTTGCACTCGGTATCATTTGAAGGGCTGACTGGAAAAATAAACAAGAGTTCAGGAGTGAGAGATGAAAATGATGCTGTGTGTTGAAGCTGTTAATAAAGAAATCTTTTTGGTTTTTAACTTCTTTGTACCTTTACACTCATCGTCCACTTTGTTAGGTTCATCTTTTCAACTGCCTGTTAACACAATTATCCAATCAGCCAGTCACATGGCAGCAACTCAATGCATGAGACATGTAGACATGGAGAAGACAAACTGCTGAAATTTAAACAGACTGGTCCCAAAAAGAGAAAACATCCAGTGAGCAGCAGAAAATGAGGCAACAATTCACAGAGGCTCACCAAAACTGGACCATAGAAGACTGATAAACGTTGTCTGGTCTGATGAGTCTGGATTTCTGCTCCACATTCAAATGATGACTAATTTCACTCATACACAGTCACACATCACTGAACTACAGGGGGCACAATGTTTGGTTCAGTATCCTGCTCAAGGATACTTAAGCACATGATTGCAGTAGCTGGGATCAAACCCCTGACTTTCCAAATGAGAGACACCCCCACTCTACCACAGCTGCCCCAAAATTTGTCCACATCGACTCTAGAATTTGATCAAAGGCAGGGAGAGCAGCAGCGAACAGCCATTGGGTCCAAAACTGAGTGAGCATCAGTGGCAATTAATATGACACTGATCAAATAAGACACAGCATCAAAAAGAAGCTGGAAACAACAAATTATGACTGCAATGAAAATAAATCCAGGACAATCACAGGACCATTAGTCTTAGCATACCGTTATGGAACGGCCTATTTGGCTGTAGCGCTAGCTGCATGCATGACTGCAAATAACTGGCAAATTCACTAATTGCATCATAAAAGCGTGGCAGAGGCAGAACGTCATATGTCTTGAGAACTTTCTGGAAAACCTTACCCAACAAATCTGAACTGCACATACCAACTTCGTACAAACAGCGATAAATGAGCAATGGTGAGCGGTAACAGTGTGACTGAGAAACAAGCAAGAAAAAATAAAGAAAAGCATTTTTCAGTGGAAGAAATGGATACTTTATTACAAGAATAAAAAATGAACAAACAGCTGGTATCAGTTCATCAACCATCGAAGGTAAACAAAGAGAGAAAGGATGTTTGGATAAAGATCTTGAACAGGGTAAATGTGTGTGGACACACAGCACAGCGATGCCCCAGTAACTTCATTAATAACTCTACAAGCAGTTGTTTGATAAACTGCCAAACCGACGGCGGTGAGCCTTGACGGTTTGAGACGATTGCCTCCCCTCTCTCATCTGTTAACTGAAAAATACTGCGACTCCTAAATTTAAATTTGCTTTATATCTTCACATCGTCATACTTTTCCAAAGGATTCATTCAATCCCTCAATATACATTCTCTTTGTATATTTTGTTATACATCCTAATGCTTAGGTGCGATATCTTTTTTAAAAACGGCCTAACAGGTGCAGTAATCCTGCTGTTAGCGCCTGTAATGGTGGGGTTGACTGTTGTTAAATTTTATGCCCTGTTGGGGCATTAAGCTAACTCATGCATATTGCTTATCCATTTTTTTTCCACCTTAGTACAAACGAATGGTTACAATGGCTGGACGTGCATATAGGCCCAGAGTACTTCTTTTTAAATCAGCAGGTGTGGCGTGAGCTGGGTTTAGAAGATGTCAGTAAGATCTGAGATTCAAATGCAGTCAGAACATCTCTTCCTGTGCTGATAGTTGAAGTCTGACCAACAGGAGAGCTTTCATGTGAGAACAACATAGATTTAGGTTGAAGTTCCTGAATATTTGAGTTTCTTCTTTGTTTTTATTTTGACCTTTGTAGACACTCCCTACATCAAGCCACAGCCTGCTGTGTGTTCACAGAG
This sequence comes from Labroides dimidiatus, assembly GCA_030710495.1. NCBI lineage: Eukaryota > Metazoa > Chordata > Actinopteri > Labriformes > Labridae > Labroides > Labroides dimidiatus. Next base: position 8,336,585 of record CM061159.1, read on the forward strand.
CTCACTATGAAGTGTCCGGATTGCCGGGCGACTCGTTCTAATCAGACTCAGTTTTAGGCTCATGTTTGAGCCGACTGTGGTTGGAAAGACGAGTCAGCTTCATCAAATCTCTGTTTCTCTGAGTAGTTACTGACCTGAAGGACCAACATGTGAAAGGATTTGTTGTGATTTCAGCATAAACAGTGTGTTCTTCTCCTCCTCTACGTTAGTTCACCTGATCTGTGACCAGAGATGTCAGCCAATCAGCTGCAGGCATGGTGTTCATGGACAGCTTGAATCCTTTCTGATTTCTTCTACTCACTAACTGATTAAATATAAAATGTAATGAAGTACAAAACTTCACACAAAAAAATATTTGAGTACAAGAAAACAAGTACTGATTTTAAAAAGTACACATGCTTAAAAAAAAAGCTGCTCAGTTACATTAACTGGAGTAAATGTGATCAGTTACTTTCACCCCTGAATACTTGTACTCATTAAGTGCTGATTTTATTAATACATCTTAAATCAGTGATGTAGACATCAGTAAATAAACACGCCTAAAATGAGTTCTTCTATTTGTAAAAATGTATATTTTCTGCAATTGTTTCTACAGCAACATGTAATAAAAGCCTGGACTGTTCATCTGAACTGACACATGACCGTGTCGCTTTAAGGAAACAAAAAATGAAACAATTCAAACAAAAGTGAAGGATAGTCTGGCACACATCAAACAGAATGAAAAATCTGTTCCACACTAAAAGCTGTAAAGTTGTATATGTTCTGTACATTTCGAATGGAAGAGTTCAAGTGAGCATGTGCAGAATGAGGCTTCGGACCTCGTCAGTGATTTCGTCTCACTGATTCATGCAGGTCCTGTTACCTGCTGCACAATGGAGCAGCTTCAATCAGGAATTAAATGGATGTGAAGGTTTTGCCCTGAAGTGTTGGAAACAGAAACCAGGGTGTAGGGTGGGAGGGTAAGTACAGGAGTACAACTTATTTTATTAAAAACAGACCATGCAGGTACATCGTGTACTTGGGCGGCAGTTATCACCTGGCCTAACCCAGTGAATCTTAAAGTGAGGATCCAGACCTCTGGGGGGTCTAGAAACACTAATGAGGGAAATGCCTTCCAAAATAAAAATCTATTTATATCCATGATAGAAAACTATAAACAAAAATGGGGGTTGAATTCTAATATCAAACCATACAATCAGAAAAAATTTAATCTGTTTTCCACATTTTCTTGTTAAGGAAAACTCTGAGGTGACTAAAGCAGGACAATGACGGTATCAGCAGAGGAGAATTAATTTAGTAAACACAACTATATCTGACCATAGGCAGAGAAATTTTCTCGACATCAGTTAAATTAAGCATCTTTTTCTGTCTCTTTTTGGACTGACCTAGTCATACATTCCCACAGCAGGGGGTCATCTTTATTTTAGGGTTCATGGATGGAAAAGTTTGGGAACCCCTTGAATCACTAAAGTGTGCAAAACCACCTCCTTTAACCACAAACCACATCCTTCACATCCAAACATTCTATATCACTCTTATTATATTTTATGGGCTGAGATTTAAGTCACTAGAAACTGAATCTGAAAGGATGATCTGTTTCTTAAATTCAAAAATAGGAAACACAATTTCAGTTCACACCACTCAGATTCAGTTATAAAATTCAATCTCAGTTCAGCGTGGCAGGACCATTTACGTCATATACGTCTGTGAGGAAGAGCACAGATTCACAGAAATCCTTTTCAGGTCCATAAAATCTCCTTTATGGTCTGTGGCTGAACTCCTCACCTTAGTGGAGTGAGCGGAAATATTTCCATGATGTTTGAAGACCAGAGACTCAATAATCAGGTTTGCCTGAAACTTAAGTTTTGGTGAATGTGAAGAGGATTTCTGTGAATCTGTGCTCGATTACTCTTCCTAACAGATGTAGATTATGTAAAGGCTGTGCCACACTTTGAATTTAAGGAATATAGAGAGTTGAATTTTCACAGAGGTAAAATACAGTTTCAAAGCAAATAGATTTAAAACACTGAATTCAATTTCAGATCCTGCTTTTCAAATTCAGACAGACAGAGTTAAACATCACCAAACACAGCATGGCCATGAAAAATAACCAGCAGAGCAACAGGGATCTGACAACAACAACAAGCAGAAGTGTGACAAACAGGGTTTATTAAGTGACAAGCAGCCTGAGCCAATCACAAAGACTCTGTTACTGGTCTCAGAAGAGTGGACTGATCTGGGTCTAATATAATGAAACTCAGACTTGATTGGTGACGGTGAGCTTGAATGTATTTGACGGGGAGGATTGAAGAGAAAGTGGTCTGAAGTTTCTGATCTGGGTCAAGTTAAGGAGGGATTGTGGAGCAGTGGGATGAACACAGGTTGGCAGAGAGGGGTCAATTATGTGCGTTCCTACAGGGGTGAGGCGCAGGGGAAATGGTCTGTTGGAGGTCAGATGGTACAGGATCCAGCTGTCAGACCACCACTTCTACACACAATAACACACTTCCTTTAATTACAGAATCTACATTTATTCTGGCAGAAACACTTCTGGATCGGGACTTCCAGTTTGGGCCATGAGGGTGGGTCAAGTTCAAGCTTAAATGTTTCCAGAGTGTCCCTGTGGGCAAGATTTCTGAGAGCTTCATGAAGTCACAGTCTGTCAGTGAGGTCCAGGATATATGAGGGATTTGTCTGTGGTTCCAGATCCATCAAAGAAAAAAAAAAGAGAGAAACAGCATATTTTTATTGTTTGGCTCTGAGGCTTTAGCACCTGGGATGAAGGAAAGGTAGATGTTGACCACTCAGGTGCACTTCTGGCAGCTGAATAGGAAGAAGGCCGACATGACACCTACTTAATGCTGCACTGTGTGTAAGCTCATCTCAGGCCTATTGTTCGGAGGAGGTCTTCGGGCTCCTGGAGGGGATCTGGGGGGGATCCGTGGTTCAGGTGACATTCGTATAGGTTTTGTTTAACAGGGTGTGCCTTTCTCTCCAAATGTGAGATGATATGTTAGAGACCTAATTTCTCAACAAAGAGTAGTAGCCCCTGGCACAAGAGGGGGATGTGACAAAAACAGCTCTTTAGAGCATCGTAAGTCGGCTCTCTAAGCTGCTCTTGTGTAAAACTGGATAATTAGTTCAGTGGGTGATTATTATGTTAATGTTATGTAATGTGTGAGGAGAGGTTACCTCAGGATCTCACAGGTATGAGAGAGAGGTTTCAGGGGCTTCGCTCAGAATCCAAAAACATGACTCGAAAGGTTTTATGAAAAAAGTCTTTTAGCTGTAAGGGTTGAGGGAAAAAAAACATCTAAATATCTCCCATAAAAAATCACAGGAACTTCAAAAAACATATATCTCATCTGAGCCCTGAAAGATCCTCCTCACTGCAGAGTTTCTCTTCTATATGCAACAATCATGAAGATGTCAGACGGTAGATGTCATGGATCCAGTGACGTGTTGGATTTATTGATCCTTGACATAATGTTCCAGCAGACAGGGGGACAGTCCACACAGGATCCACCATTGTTCCATCTCTGTTAGATGATCCACGCAGCCTGTGTGGCTCTCTGCTCCTCTCCTCTCCTCAGTGGGCCTCCTGTTGGCTGGAAATGAGGTCAGTATAAATGGCAGTGTATTAGGTGAGAGCACACATAGTAAAGGACACTGAGAGGAACAGGTGTGGAGACACTTTATGATCATCATTTCAAGGTAAGACGAAGCTCTCAAAGTGCAGTATTGTTTTTTTTTAATAGTCCCTTTATCTGACTTATCTGCAACACTTTTACTCTTTATTTATTTGTACACTCTTCCTATCAGTGATTTGTTATGTGGCAGTGCAAAATAAAAACCAAAGCACATTTTTAGATATTTTTAAAATATAATGTATTTTTAAAAATATCTAACACGCTTTCATCTACAAAGCAGAGCAGATAGCAAACACTGGCTACTTATTACTTTATTACATATCAGCTAAATGGTAAATGGATGTTTGTAATTTGAAGCTAATGTTTCCCATCGTGTGTCTTCTTTGAACAACAATTTTAATTTCATGTTGCTTTAAATGTTTTGAATGGGTGACAACTCAGAACTGGTCAGTTCAGCACCTGGACTCTTTTACTACTGAGCCATGATGTTGTAATAAGTACAGAATGTGGTTTGTCCTTGTTTCTCTGAAAACTGTAAGGTCATAGCCTGGATGGCAGCATATGTTGCTCCTAAGCCTGTAGATATTGTTCAGCATTAATGGAGCCTTCACAGATATGTAAGCTCCCCAAGCTATGGACTCTTCTGATCCTCAGACCATCGGGGATTCTGGCTCTGAACTGTGAACTGAGAACAAGCCAGGTGCTCCCTCTCCTCTTAAAACGGAGGACACAATGTCCAGGATTTTAATAATGAATGTCTGATTTGGATCCATCGGACCACAGGACCGTTTTCTGTTTCCTGTCAGTCCATCTTAAACAGGCTCAGGTCCAGAGAAGTCTCTGGTGATTCTGGATCATGCTGATATCTAGTTCCCTTGTTTGAACCAGACTTTGTGGATGCAGCCACAAACTGGGTTTTTGGAAGTGGTTTTGGGCCCATGAGGTGATCTCCACTTTAGAGTCAAGTTTGTTTTTAATGCAGTTCCATTTGAGGGCCTGAAGATCACATCTATCAGGTCTTGGTTTTGGGCCTTGTCCCTTAAGTGTAGATTTTTTTCCAGATTCTCTGACTCATTTTATCATATGATGTTTTATGGATGATAAATACATCAATTCTTTCTCATTTTTCTCTGAGGAACATTTTTCTGAAACTGCTGAACTTTTTTCCTCACACAACCATCCAACCAGAGAAACAAATAATGTTGTCAAACAAAGAAATGATAAGCCCATAAAAAACTGTTTGTGCCACCTCTTCTAGAATCCTGTGCAGGTACCTCAGAGAGCTTCTGTGTTTAAAGTTGGATGTTTTATTAAATGTTTCTTTTGTTTTCAAGCTCCTCCACCTTTCAGGTAGAACAGTGATGATGAGCACCTCTGATGTCAGTCTTTGGTTTCTTTCTCAGCACTTCGAGGACAATGTGGCTGCTCCTTCTTATGTATCAACTCACCACTCTCCCTTTGGCCCAGGGTCAAAGTGCCTGTGTTGGACACTCCACCTTCAGAAGTCCAGGTCAGAGACACCTTTGATGCCTGCTCGCTCTCATCCTTTTCATCCTCCTTCCTGTCCACACCTCTTTCTTTCAGATCTTTTCTTTCTCTGCAACCCATTATGTCTCAGCTCAGCGGCAGCCTGGCTACGAGAATACGGTCTCTTTATTTATCAGGTGAGGTGTGATCCAAACCTAAGTCAGATGGAGGCGTGAGTGGGAAAATGTGTGTAAGTGGAGTCTCACAAGACCTGAAAATGAAAGACAAGTGTTTAAAAACCTTAACCCTTTAAACCCTAAGGTCCCCCAATTGGAGGACTCTGAGGTGGCTTTACAACAAAAAGCATAAAATGAAACACTCACCACATATAAATATGTTCACATTGTTCATCAGATTAAACAGGACAAACCGAGACACAAATGTCCCGTCAAGTCAAACTTGACGGGACAAACTGGCTGAGATGTGGGCAGACTCGCATCTGATGAGCCGGACTACCACACAGAGAGGTCACAATACGTCAGACTGACAGTGTGGTCAGCAGCACTGTGCTCCCCCTGTCTTGTTCACCCTGACCCTGTACCTCTGACTTCCAGTATAACCCCAAGCTCTGCTACATGCAGAAATACTCAGATGACACTTTGATAGATGGTTGTGTCAGGGATGGACAGGACGAGGAGTACAGTAATGACCACCTCCAAAACCAAGGAGATGGTGGTGAAGCCAAATCCCATACCTATTTCCATTGGGGAGGGGGATCGATGTGAGGTGGTCAAGACCTACAGGTACCTGGGGCAGCAGTTTGATGACAGACTGGACTGGTCATCAAGCATGGACACTATCTGTACTTCCTGAGAAGACTGGGGTCCATCAACATCTGTAAAAAGCTGCTGAAGATGTTTTATCAGTCCGTGGTGGCCTGTGTCCTTGTCTATGCTGTGGTGAGCTGGAGAGGAAGCAGCACGGCTGGACAGACTGGTGAGGAAGGCTGGCTCTGTGGTGGGAACACAGCTGGACTCTCTAGTTATGGTGGCAGAGAAGGACCCTGAACAGAATGCTCTCCATCATGGACAACACCCACCACCCTCTGCATGGCACCTTCACCAGGCAGAGGAGTGTGTTTAGTGGCAGACTGCTGTCTCAATCCTGTTCCACAGACAGACTCAGGAACTCTTTGGTCCCCCTGGTCATACGTCTGTTTAACACCTCTAGTTGGACACTTTAATGTTTACCTCACAATTAATTTAAAAGCATCTTTAATGTTTGCTCTTACTGTTTCTTTTTTTGTTGTTGTTGATGTTTTCTTTTCATCCACAACATCAGAACAGATTTGTTTTTCCTCAACTGCTTTTATGTTTGTGTTTTAATCAGCATTTATTTTTATTTCTATTCTTATCCCTGCATAAGTTATAGATATTTCTTTTATGAGTCTATTTTTCTAATTGATAAACATGTGGGAGGGGGGCATCAGTTTTGGGGTCAGTTTGTAACAGTATTTCATGCCATGTAACCTGCAACTGGATACCCTGAATTTCTTGGGGCAATTAGTGTGAAGCAGCTTGTACACACATGAAAGAATTACAAAAAAATGTTTGATCTAGAACAAGTTGTTAGCTGCTCTTCATGCAGATATCCGTTTTTTCTACATATTGTTCTCCTTATGAAATTAAAAACTAGAAGAATTAAGAACACTTCTTATCCAGACACCCTGATTACAGATTTAACAGTACTGAGTTCAGAGTTGAGATGAGAAGTCTTGACCAAGTGTTAACCCTGGTTTATGTTTCTGCATTGACACTTCGTCTTGGTGGCCTAAGCAGCAGTGAGCTCTACATACTTCCGTTTATGTTTCTGCACTGCCCTGCAATACCCCTCCGGAACACATGAGGGCAGTGTAGTCTGTGAGATTGCCTGTTTCTGTTCCTGCAACGTTTTCTGCTCTTACACTGTGATTCTGAACTTATTATGTTATATTGAAGTTGATGTTGAGGTTTATCGTACAGTAACTGTGAAAAAGAAGGATAGAAAGGAGATGTCAGAGGAGATGAAATGTATGGTTGATGTGCAGCATTCAGGGTATGTTGGAAATACAGGAAGCATGATTCCACTCAACAGACCAATCACAGGACCAGCAGTTCAAGCTGTTTTGATGCATTGTAACTAGCATGTCTGGTTATGCACATAGGCGTCTGCCTTACCAAAAAGATACCCAAATATATGACACACAATACCTCACCAAGTGGACTCACAAATATGAAAACCTAAACCAGTTTCCTTTTGTGCTTAACTTAGTTACACACTTCTCTCCTGGTTCGTCTCTGTTTTTTTTTTTCTGATCCAAGCTGCTGCTGCTGGGCAGGCATTCATTACATGATGTGTTAGCTCCCCAAAGTGAAGCCAAAATGTCTTCCTCTATTTTGAAATTTAATTTTTTTTTTTTTAGGGGGGACAGTAGTGAGTGGTTAGTAACTTTTACTGCTGAAAGTGAGATGATGACCGGAAACAATTTTTTCGCAAAATTTTGCTCCTTGAGAGAAATTACTGTATCTATCATTCGTTATTGGAGGCCTGCTAGTTTAAAAATATCTTGCCTCTCTATGTGGTTTTTACTTTTACATAAATTATACTGGCTCGCTAAACTCAGACGAGAAAATTTTGTGGCTTTAAACCTGAATAGCACTGTGGCCTATGGTTAAACTGTCACCTAACAGTTGGCGTTGTGTAAAACTGGTTGCATGCTCCTTTAAAAGTCAGTGTCAGGTAGTCTGTCCTCATGTTTTAAGACTCTAACCTGAGTCTGTCCTGGTTCTTCAGCCAGCTCAGACATGGAGGTCTTCTGTGGCTCTCAGACTGTGAACCTCCAGATCCTCCTCTGTCCCATCTACTTCAATGGATACAACGAGTCCCTGCTGTCCCTGAACTCGCAGCACTCCAAACAGCAGTGCAAAGGGACCCCGGATTGGACCGCTGACCCTCCTGTGGTCAAATTCAACTTCTCCATCACAGAGGAGGGGATCACCGCCTGCTCCAGCAAGCTGACTGTGAGTTTCTAAAGCTGGTAACAGATCTGAGCAGATCCTTTCACAGCACAGATTCTGACTCCTTGAACTCCATCCTCAAAGGTCACTCAGGAGACAGGGACTGGAGTGTTTGCAGACTTCTCCACAGTCCAGTACATCAACATCTCAGGTATGGTGTGTTCAAAGGACCCCAGCACAGGAGCAATCACCTATCACCAAGAGGTGATGTACCAGTTCTCCTGCCGCTACCCTCTGCAGTACCTGGTCAACAACACCCAGATGAGCGTGTAAGAAGCACTCACACTTTAACTTTTCACTGAACTGTTATTTCATGTTTCTTTTTTTCTTTTTTCTTTTTTGAAGTTACTTTTAGGGGGTTTTCATGCCTTTATTTTGAGGGGACAGGACAGTGGATAGGGGAGGTAAGAAACAGGGTGAGAGTGGAGAGTGACATGTGGGTAAGTCTCCACAGGCTGGACTTGAACCCTCAACTTAGTTCAAGTCTCAACTTGAACCCAAGCTACCCGCTCAAGGGCTTTTTTGCCCATATGGAGCGGGACCTTAACCTCAAGGCCATCTGTACTCTGTTATTTCCTGTTTCTGTTCTTTACATGGAGATCTCCAAAATCTGTGCTTCTGTTGAGATCTGATTCACTGGACTGTGGTACTGCTTCATCCAGAAGTTGTAAAATGTCCATGTGCCTGCTACAAACTTAACAAGGTTAAGGTGCAGACCAAAACAGATCAGTTCTTTGTCATTTTGGTCAATCAAATGGTGAGAGAAACCAGCCTGGCCTGTACAGGAGTGTGTTCAGACCCTGCTGATGACGTCTCTTTCCATGATCCACGAGTTGATCTTTTAAAGTTTGTGTATAGTTTGAGTCTCAAATCTCAGTCTCAGATTTGGCCAACTGACGGACTTCTTTTTTTGCTCGACAGGTCTGGGGTCAACCTTGCCGTCAAAGACAATAATGGAAGTTTCATCAGCACTCTGAGCATGGGACTGTACTCTGTAAGTAGAGAAGAGATGTAAAAATGGAGTTGGGATATATTTGAAGAACTTTCTGGTGGTTTTTTTTTTTAAAGTTTCAGGAATTGTTTAAAACCTCTGGTTATCAAATGGGTTTATACAAATGAAGAGACCACTGTATGTTTTCTGAAGTCAGCATCTCTACAAAAGTGTAAAAGCACATTGCTGTGGTCATCACTATCCTCTGGACACAGAGAGCATCAGGTTGCTTCCCCCCCTCAGAACTTCTAGGATGGCGGTTCAAAGGAACAAGATCAAGAAGCAAACATTGGAGACCATCAGAGGTCAAAAATGCCTCTCCACTGAGTGGGATGGCCGTCAGCTCAATGAATGTCACTCAACAACCATAGGATAACATCATGTGACCTCCAAAAAGAATTTTCAAATGGCAGCTGGGAAGAAGTGCACAGCTAGATGTTTCAAAACAGGCTCCTAGAGGCAGAGCTCAAGTCCTGTAGAGCTAGAAAAAGTCCTTCATTTATGAGAGGCAAAGAAGAGCCAGACCAAAGCTTGACAAATACCATAAAGACAAGACCACAGAGGACTGGAGTGAGGCCATCTTCTCCGATGAGTCCATTTTTTTACTGTTTCCCACCACCTGGTGGTCTTACAGCTGATTCATCCAGTGGTGGTAAAATATGCTCTTTGTAGTGTATTTAATTCAACATGGGTCAAACAGGATTTGCAAATCATTATCTGTTTTACACGACATCCTAACTTAATAGGAATTGGGGTTGTATTCACATATACATATGTTTCAATTGTATTTCACATATAATATAATGCATTATACAGCCTTTAAATATTTTAACTGCTTCAAAGAAACTTTTTGGAGTGTTCCTGTGTAGACCATGACCTCCTGGACCAAAATCTCTGCCTGCTGTGATCCCTCTCTTTGTCTCCTTTTGATCCGGCTCTTAATGGCACAGTTAGCAACATTAGCCTGTGAGCCTCTGACTCTGCATCACTTTGTCCTCACTGAAACTAAAGTAGCATGAAAGATAAAACTGACCTGCACATCAGCCTGAAGAACATCCCGTCTTCACCTCTGTGATCAGGATGAAAACTACTCATCCATGTTGCGGGTCCCTGCAAGAGGTCTGGAGCTGAAGACCAGGATCTTTGTCCAAGTGAAGGCGTCTAACCTCACTAATAGGTACCTCACACTCACACACACACTTATACACACACTGACTCTCAATCTTTCTTTGCATTGATCATGTTTTGTGAACCATCAAACAAAAAAAACTGCTCATTCTGGATCTCCTCACCTGTTCCCTGCAGATTCAATGTGCTCTTGGACCGATGCTACGCCACCCTCTCTCCTTTCCCCATCAACACCACGTCATACGATCTCTTTGTAGGGTGAGTCAACAGCCTGCAGTGATGAAATGAGAAATGACATGACTCAGCACAGTCATATCTCTCTGTTTTCATTTGCTTAAATGTTTTTTAAATTGTTATTCACATAAAAAAAAACTGACAGGATACAGAACACAACAGGCCAAGTGTGTGTCGCTCACTGTTTGTGGATTTCACAGCTTCAGTTTGGCTTGGCATTTACTCTACAGTTGGCTCCACTCAACAAGGGGGAGGAACAGCTTTGTTTGAAATGATGATAATGATAATGATGAAGGTGGAGTTATGAGTTGCACACGCAGTCATAAGTATAAAAGTGGACTGAGATCTGGTGACAGCTGGGCTGAGAGCTTGCAGGGAAAACAATATCAGCCTGAGGTTGAATAAAAGCTTACCATTAAAAATAAAATCAGGGTAGAAGTGAGTTTAAGCAGCTCTGTGGTAAACTACAAAGCAAAGAATCACCTTCTGTCCCCTTTCAGGTGTAACCGGGACGGTCAGACAGTGATGGGGACAAATGGACAGCAACAGGAGGCCCGCTTCTCCTTTGAGACTTTCCGCTTCGTTCATGGCTCAGAAGAACTCATCTCTACGTACTACGTCCACTGTGCCACCAGGCTGTGTGTGAGCACCTTCTGCCCCACCCTCATTCAGGTTAGTGTCTGCCTAAAATGTTTCACTCTGTGTGTTCTGAACCTACTTCCTCCAGTGTATCCTCATTTACTGAGATATTCCTGTATGAAATGATGGATCAGTGGTCACCACAGCGTGCAACAGGAGGATGTGACTATTTGATTCTCCATCCATCCATCCATCCATCCATCTTCCACTACTTATCCGGGTTCAGGGTCGCGGGGGCAGCAATGTCATCAGTGAAGAACAGAGGCCCCTACCCCCTGGCCACTTCCACCAGCTACTCTTGGAGAATACCAAGGCGTTCCCAGGCCAGCCGAGAGATATATTCTCTCCATCGTGTCCTGGGTCTACCCCAGGGTCTCCTCCCAGCTAGGCATACCTGGAATACCCCCCAGGGAGGCGTCAAGGAGGCATCCTCACCAGGTGTCCAAACCACCTCATCTGACTCCTCTCGATACAAAGGAGCAGCAGCTCTACTCCGAGCCTCTCCCCGATGTCCATGCTCTGAACTCCATCTCTAAGGCTGAGCCCGAGCACCCCCCGGAGGAAGCTCATTTCGGCCGCTTGTATTCGTGATCTTATCCTTTTGGTCACAACCCACAGCTCATGACCATAGGTGAGACCGGTAAATTGAGAGCCTTGCCTTCTGGCTCAGCTCTCTCTTCACCACAACGGACCGGTACAGCGTCCACATCACTGCCGTCGCCCTGATCCGTCTGTCAATCTCTCGCTCCATTTTCCCCTCACTTGTGAACAGGACCCCGAGATACTTAAACTCCTCCACTTGGGGCAGAGACTCTCTCCCCACCCGGAGTAAGCAGTCCACCCTTTTCCGGCTGAGAACCATGGCCTCAGACTTAGAGGTGCTGATCTTCATCCCGGCTGCTTCACACTCGGTTGCAAACTGCCCCAATGCGAGCTGGAGGTCAGTCTTCGATGAGGCCAATAGGACCACATCATCTGCAAAAAGCAGAGATGGGATCCTAAGACCCCCGAACCTGACACCCTCCGCTACTTGGCTGTGTCTAGAAATCCTGTCCATTTAAGTAATGAACAGAATCGGTGACAAAGGGCAGCCCTGGCGGAGCCCAACCCTAACTGGGAACGAGCTTGACTTACTGCTGGCAATACGAACCAAACTCTCACTCCAGAAATACAGAGATCGAACAGCCCGTAGCAAAGGGCCATCGACTCCATATTCCCAGAGCATCCCCCACAGGATACCTCTGGGGTATGGTCAAAAGCCTTCTCTAGATCCACAAAGCACATGTGGACTGGTTGGGAAAACTCCCATGCCCCCTCTAGCACCCTTGCAAGGGTATAGAGCTGGTCCAGTGTTCCACGACCAGGACGAAACTCACATTGTTCCTCCTCTGAGGTTAGACTGACCACTGGACTGTCCTCTCATGCACCCTGGAATAGACCTTACCAGGGAGGCTGAGGAGTGTGATCCCCCTGTAGTTGGAGCATACCCTCTGGTCCCCCTTCTTAAAAAGTCTGCCAATCCAGTGGCACTGTCCCGAGACATGTCAGCCAGGACAGTCCTACATCATCCAGAGCCTTGAGGAACTCAGGACAGATCTCATCTGCCCCCGGGGCCTTGCCGCTGCGGAGTTGTTTGACTGCCTCAGTGACTTCAGCCCCAGTGATGGGCAAGCCCCCCTCCAAGTCCTCCAGCTCTGCTTCCTCCATGGAATGCATGTTGGTGGAATTGAGGAGATCCTCAAAGTATTCCTTCCACCGCCTGATGACACCCTCAGTTGACGTCAGGAGCTCCCCATCCCCACGTCCACCAGCAGGTTTGGGGATTACTGCCCCGACAAGCACCAGCCACCTTGCGCCCACAACTCCAGACAGCTGCTTCAGCAATGGCACCGCTGAACATGGTCCATTTGGATTCCATGTCCCCGGCCACCCCCGGAACACAGTCAGGCAGGCTGTTCCTCCCAATCATGCCTCTCCAGGTCACGCTGTCATTGCCCACGTGAGCATTGAAGTCCCCCAGTAGGACAATGGAGTCCCCAATTGGGGTGCTTTCCAGCACCAGTCCCAGGGACTCCAAAAAGGGTGGGTACTCTGAGCTGTTGTTTGGTGCATAAGCACAAACAACAGTCAGGACCCGTTCTCCGACACAAAGGCGCAGAGAAACAACCATTTATTTGATTCTCCCTGTAGGTAATCAGACCAATGGTTTCTCATTTCTCCTGCAGAACTGCAGCACCAACACAAACTCAAGGAGGCGCCGCAGCGCTGACAACAGCCAAGGCACAACGGTGAGCGACATGGCCACCATCAGCTCAGGCCCCATCAGCATCCGCCTGGACCATGGTGAGAATATGACAGCTCTCTGATGTCTGAGGAGAGCTCAGGGAGGGAGGAGGTCTCAGATATTCTCAGTTTGCTGACTTGTCTCTGTTGCTCTCTCTCTTAGGGTTTCTGACGGCTCCTGGAGGTATGCTTTTCCATGCCAGCAGGACTTAACATTATACACGTATCAAAGAAATACGATCAGTGATATGACCGTTACCAGCCTGTTTAACTCCAACACAATGCAGACACATCACTGGTGTTGTTCTCATGTGTGAAAAAAATGTTTGTTGTTTTCTGTTCTGAAGTAATCCTTGGTGTGTGTTTTCTTTCAGGTCCTCAGCAGAGTCACATGAGCAGCACGGTGGTGGCTGTTTCAGTCGTGGCAGGCATTGTTGGAATAATCTGCCTGACATTAATGGCTTTCATCATTCGCCACATATACAAGCCCAGTCTCAGCTTCCACAAAACCATCCTGAAAGAGTGACACTCATATAAGAGACCTTCAGTAGATTTAAATGACTGTTTACAAACGTCCTCATCAAAGGGTTCAAACATGTGATCAGCTTTAGATGAATGAGTTAGGGTTAGAGACTTTAAATTCACTGATGTTTAAGCAAATTGTTGAGTTCAATAATAACTCATTCACAGTTAAGGGTGTATTCATGTGTTTACAGACGCCTGTTCATGTGTTTATAGACGTGTGTTTATGGAGATATGTTCAAGTGTTCATAGACGTGTGTTCATGTGTTTATGGATGTGTGTTTAAGTATTCATAGATGTGTTCTTATTGGGATATGTTCATGTGTTTATAGACCTGTTTGTTGGGATATATTCATGTGTTAATATGTTTATGGGGATAAATTCTCGTGTTCATGTATGTGTTCTTATGGGGATATGTTCATGTGATCAAAGAGGTCTGTTTATGGGATATGTTCATGTTTCCATAGATATGTATTGATTTGTTCATAGTGGTGTGTTTATGGGGGTATATTCATGTTTTCATAGTGATGTTTTTAGGGACATGTCTATATGTTCATAGACATGTTTTCTGGGGATATATATGTCCATGTGTTCATAGACTTCTTCATGTATTCATAGATGTGTGTTTATTGGTGATGTTTTCATGTGTTCATGAGGATATTTACATTCGATCGTAGACGTATTCAAAGATATGTGGTTTCATGTGTTTAAATGGATCTGTGTTCATCTGTGTTCATCATGTGTTCAAAGATGTGTGAACATGTTTACAGACGTGTTCATATGCACATGAGTTACTGTGAATATGTTAAAGTGTTCATGATCATGTGTGTTCATGGGGATATGTTCATGTTCTCATAGGTATGTTTTTACATGTGGCTGTGTTCGTGTGGGTTTAGACAAGTGTAAAAAGATATTTGTTTTCATGTGTTTATATCCACCTGTTTCTTCAGAAGCCAATGGGTGTTGACTTCCACCTGTGGTTAACAACTTCCGGTCGCCGCTGCCGGCAAGCGAGCTTAAAACAACTCACCTGAAATCATTAACGTTAGACAGGGCTTGGTGTAAACTTTTTTTTAAAGCATCTGCACTATGACTCCACCTCCATTTTTTTTTTTGGTCAATTTCTTGCTTTTAAAAGCCGGTTATTAGAGCAAGTATGACAGCTAGGCTAACATCATCAGCTTTGTGGTCTCCAGGGCGATGTAAACAAAATGTTCAAACAGACAAGCAAAGCAGGCAATAGTGATGAACTATAGGTAGTCAGGAAAAAGGTGGATACATATGTGTTCACAGGAACATGTTCAAGTGTTCATAAACGTGTTCAGGGATATATATGTTCATGTGCTCATAGATGTGTTTCTGGATATATGTTCAAGTTTTCAAAGACATTTGTTTACATAGGCATTTGTTCATGCATTCATAGAAATGTTTACCTGTTTCTGGATGTGTTAATGTGTTCATAGACATGTTTCTTTGTAGTGTGTATTCATGTGTTCATAGAAGTATCTTCATGTGATCACGAACGTGTGTATTTATTAACACATTTGCATCAACTTAATTCCTGCTCGGTTGTGACGAGCCTGAATAGTTTATTAAGTTTTACCTTCTCTGCAACACACAAAATCCAATCTCTGTTTGGGATTTTGGGCTGGCCACTCAGGGGGCCAATCAGATTTAGAGAAGGGCATGGCCACCCCTGACCCCACTAGGAAACGCCACTGATGTCAGTCAGCACACATTGAAAGTAATGCAGTGAGGTCATAAACATATCATCTACCTCAAACATGAACTTTAGGAAAGCAGGAGATCCAGGAGAGGAAAGTCATTTTGATTGGTGAACTGAAACTGAAACATTCAGAGGCCAACAAAATGTCAACATTTGATTACTGACACAAGCCACGAACACAAACAACTTACTGTGTTTTTATTCTTTCACTGATGAACCTTTGATGAACCCACAGCAGTTATAAAAACAAATCCAACACCTCTTGTTTGTGTTGTTGAGACAGCACGAGTGCTGAACAGTTTGTCACGTGGGCCTCAGAGACGTCATAACAAATGAAACTGTTCTTTTTTGAATGAAAACTGCTCCATATATGAAATCTTCAGAGGTTCATCCTCTTATCTGTGAATTCATGTTTTTAGCGAGCAGGGAGGGAGGAATAGAACTGACCCGATGAGGAGTCTCAGATGTACCACGAGGTGTTCTTCACAATGACTCAAACATAAGCTCTGCACCTGCCCTCGTAACCCACATGCCTTAAGTTGACAGTTATTATAGCAGTTTTTTCCCCTAAGGTTTTTATCCATTCAAGGTTGAAAGATATATTTTTTATTATTGCTAATAAAAGGTGTTTGGCTACAAAATGTTTTCACTCTTTATTAAGTTCATCTGTTATTTCTTGTGTCTGACTCTTACAAAAATAAAACGTGAGCTACAAGTCAAAGATTTGAAATAAAGCACTCTTTATGTCAGTAAAATGTCATGAAAGTAGCTGAACTTTTACTGGAGCAGTATGTTTTAGCTTTCTTTACACCCCTGGGGGTAGAAAACGTTGAGTGAGCGCCTCACATGAAGCTGTTTTGACCCTTAGGGATGCAGACATGATCATGCTCACTCTGCATGTTGTGTTCAGCTGTGTTTGACATCTTCAGGCCAGAGGTGTGTGTGTGTGTGTGTGTCACAAGTTTACATACACACACATTTCATGAGAACAGAGCACACTGATAAAGGAAACTTGGGTGTTTAGTCACAGCTTTAATCTCACAATGGTTGGACTGTACATACAGAGAGATCTGTTGGTCATTTCCAGGGCGCATACAAACTAGAAGTACAATGGTGCAAAGCGACAGTCCCACAGTTTGAAAGCACCGGCTGACATTCGATCAGAGTATTAAACGCGGAGTTAAAAACATTGCACAGGTCAAAAACACACACACGCAGCGTGTTAAATCAAAATGGCAGGCTGCAGTTCCGATGAAGCTGAGCGCACTGAAGGCCTGGGCTCGCTCTCTCTCTCTCTCTCCGAGCAGCAGCAATGGTGCAAAATCACAGACGCATTTTTGGCAGAATGAACACTGACTGGACACAGTGACTCGTCGTGGTGATTTGGTGACAGAGTCCGCCTCTACTTGGAGCTGGTGTACTTGGTGACAGCCTTGGTGCCCTCGGACACGGCGTGTTTAGCCAGCTCTCCCGGCAGCAGCAGGCGGACTGCGGTCTGGATCTCCCTGGAGGTGATGGTGGAGCGCTTATTGTAATGCGCCAGACGCGACGCTTCTCCGGCGATGCGCTCGAATATGTCGTTGACAAAAGAATTCATGATGCCCATGGCCTTGGAAGAGATGCCCGTGTCTGGATGCACCTGCTTCAGCACTTTGTACACGTAAATAGCATAGCTCTCTTTCCTGCTCTTGCGGCGCTTTTTGTCCCCCTTCTTCTGGGTTTTGGTCACGGCCTTTTTCGAGCCCTTCTTGGGCGCAGGGGCGGATTTTGCAGGATCAGGCATTTTCCCTGTGACTGAGGAGTCTGTGGTAAAATAGAATGGGACACGCTGCAGACACCGCCCCCTCCCCCTACCCGTATTTATAACATGACTGGGCAAATGACCATGTGCTATTCCCTCTCTGTGATTGGAGCATCTGACTCCAGTGGACCATCATTACCGCTGTCCCCTCTGCGCCATTGGCTTGTGCGTTTCTCTCTCCATTCACCAATCAGAGGAAGCCAGGGAGTTTATATGTTTTTCAGCGACTCAAATTACGTAAAGGTCTAAGCTTATCCCATCAGCTGCGCACAGACTTCAGTAAGAACACAAACCCTACTCCTAAATAACATGTCTGGCAGAGGAAAAACCGGAGGCAAAGCCAGAGCTAAGGCTAAATCCCGTTCCTCCCGTGCCGGACTCCAGTTCCCGGTGGGTCGTGTCCACAGACTGCTGCGTAAAGGAAATTATGCAGAGCGTGTGGGGGCCGGGGCCCCGGTCTATCTGGCGGCCGTTCTGGAGTATCTGACCGCTGAGATCCTGGAGCTGGCAGGCAACGCGGCTAGGGACAACAAGAAGACCAGGATCATCCCCCGGCACCTCCAGCTGGCTGTGCGCAACGACGAGGAGCTGAACAAGCTGCTGGGGGGAGTAACGATTGCACAGGGAGGTGTGCTACCCAACATCCAGGCCGTTCTCCTCCCGAAGAAGACGGAGAAACCGGCCAAGAGCAAGTAAAAGACTGCCGCGGGCCCGGGCTTTGCCGGGGCCCCATTTTCTCTCTCTTCATTACAGTGTTTGTTTTGTTGGATCTTAAACCTCACATAGAAGAGAAGACGCGTTCGCTGTTTCAGACACTGGCTTCTCATCGGGACTATTCATAGACTGCACTGTGCTGTTGTTGGCTCTGAAAATGGAGGCGCTCTCTGAAGGCTGGAGAGGATGAAGGCCTGGAGAGGAGCTGATCTTAATATGGACCAATTTTAAAAAGGAGGGGTGTTTTAGTTCTTCAGTGCTGCATTAAAATTTGTTACAGTGTTGTATTGTTTTTGTCGTGTTGGTGAATAAATGTCTGCTGCCCTTTGGCACAGTGATGAACATCCAGTCTGTATCTCTGTTGTTGATGTCCGAGGACTCAGCGTCGCGTCTTTGTCGGTGAGCTGCTCTCAGACGCACGGTGGGCTCAGGTGAAAGCTTCACTGAGTGAAACACTTTCGATTACAACTCTTTCACTGCCAGGGAGATAAAAAAAAAAAATCTCATGTTTGGTGTCATTTAGGCTGATTGCATTTAGTCACGTGATCACTGTTATTCTCTTCCTGAGTGGAATGAAGAGCGGTCTCTGACTGAAGGTTTCCTTATTGTTTTACCTTTTTAACAGCAGCAGTGTGCCTGTTTGGATCGCAGCATTAAAAGTTTCAGATAGAAAAGGCTGAAAAATAGAAAACGATTAGAAACTGATCCGATGATTCCAAATGCTGTTTTTAAAACCCCTTTAAAAAAATCCATATTCAGGTGATCCTGTATGTTAGTCACTGAAATCTTTTGGTGTCATAAATAAGACCACAGATCATGTAGTACACCTGCCAAAAATGGAGCACTGGTGTATTTCTTAATGTAAGGAAGGAAAGCCTCCTTTCATCTTCACAAGACAGTGGTGTGTGTGAAATCGTAGATGACAAAAACAAAACAATGCAACATGGGCGTCGAGCCTTTTTAGAGAAACTGATCTGGGATGCAAGTAAAGATTATCACTGTAGTCAGGATCAGGGGCATTTTTCATGAGAGGTCACTCCTGTGAACTCTCTGAGTGAGACACAAACTTTGTAGGTTTTGGTAAGTAAAGGAATTTATTAAAAACAAAACTTTAAAAGCGATGAGTTGTTAGATGGAGGTGCTGCAAAGCAAAAGAAATGGAATAAGCTATCAGCATTGATAGACACAAGAAGCCACACAGAAATAAACAGAAACCTCTCCACTGCACAAAATACTAAAAGAAACACTACAATAAACAAGAGTCCAACCCATCACATTTAGGACATGAAAACAGACAGCAGACCTGACTTGTAGGGGCAGTCTGGAGTTTGTTTGATCGCCTCTCTCTACAGTTGATCCAAACTGGCTGAAATAAACGACCTCAGTTAAACTTCAACTTTCATTGGAGTCTGCAGAGGAATCCCATGGACTGACTGGATTCAGAATTACATTTAAGTAAATGTTGCATTACAAGGAATTTCTTTTGGTTTTATGATGCAGAAACAGAGAATATAAATATAATCATGTAACAAATGTAAAAACATCCCAGTCTGTTTTTACTGTAGTTTAGTAGCTGGCTATATTTAACTGTGCTGGCAGCCCTGCTTTCTGAGACATATCTGTAGGCAAACTTGACAACAAGCAAACTTGGCAAAGGTTGTACCGTGAGCTATTTTAGTGCAACTTGGAGCCCCTTGGTCTGAGCTGTATCTGTAGGCTAACGTGTAACATCAGCTAATCCTTATGTTCTGCTCACCTATCAAGCAGAGCTAACGTAACCTGGCTCTTCATTTTATTGACAGACTCTCCAGTTTGATCAGATCACTGCAGAATAACTGCTGCATGTGGGTTTGAATGAACATTATCACAAACAGTTTAGCTCATGTTTTAGCCTTTAGCTTGTGCTCTATCAATCTCCCGTTTGGCTTACTTCTGCTCAGACGTCCTTTTTCTGTCTGACAGTTCAGCTCCAGGAATTGTTTTCAGCAAATAAAAACACAGTTTTGCTTTCTTTACAGTTTTGACTTTCCACTACCACAGAAATCAAATCAGTGGGATGAGTATGTAAAATATAATTGTGTGAGAAAAACTTGAGCACAATGCAAGAAAAATTCTTGTTTTTCTCTGAACATGTTCTGTGTTTCTACAAATCTGACAAATAGACACACAAGGTTCAGATATTGTCCAAATAGTTGGCAACAACTTTTCTTTCAGAGGAGACAAATCTAGTGCACCATCTAGTGCAGGGGTTCCCAAACTTTACCATTACAAGGCCTCCCAAACAGCGTTAGCTTCTGCCCCCCCCCCCCCCCCCCCCCCTTTGTAAACCAACGAACAATGCTTCAAAATATGTAAGAACATCAACTTTTAAAACCCCTTTTTTTATTTTTACTGTTATCTTATTTTTATTTTTTAAGCACAGTCCACTAGATTCAAGTGAACCATGCTGTTCCTTCCATCTGTGATGGATCATCATTCGTTAAGCTTCTCTTTCACACTCAGGTAAAATATTCAACATATCTGAAAACAAGTTTCCAAGAAATTTAATTTGGAAATTTACATTTAAATGGCCTACAATGGCCTAGGTATCCCTCTAAAGCATTCTTTGATGCATATTCCACATATAACACGAACATCATTGCAGGCCCTTTGCTGCCATCTAGTGGTCATATGGTGAACTGTCTGCTTGATGAGGGCAGTTGTAGTGCTTAGTTGTGATTGATTGTAGTTGGAAGGAAAAGGTGGTGAGGACTGGAAGGTGGTCACTTGAGAGGTGGTTAGTGGTGGTGAAGCTGTGAAGTCTGGTACACTGTTAAAAAAATTGTAATATAACAGAATTTTACTGTTTATTTTACAGATTTTTTGTGCATTTTTAAAATACCATTTTATTAACAAAAATAGACTGTGATTTTAAATGTCAAATATCTAAAAAAAAAAAAAAACATGAAATCACTGTAACTGTGAAAACACAATATTTCTGTTCTTTTACAAAAAAGCCTATGAGAAATACAAATATTAATTGTTAAAATACATTTACAAATGTATTGTGATTTCACAAATATTTGTCTGTTCTTTAACGGAATAAACTAAAATTCAACTTTAAAACTCTAAAAAAAGGGGGGGAAATCACTTATAATTACTGAGAAATTAATAGTAAAAATGTGTAATTTTACTATAATTTCTTTGTTAATTGACTTATGTTTTCATTGAAAAAACTACAGTTACTGTCATTTCCTGGATAATATCAACATTTATTTTGACATTATTATTATTATTTTTACATCAAAAGAGACAGGGAAAGGGGAAAGCTTAAGAGGGTGAATGGCATGCAAAGCAAAGAGTTGGGCTTGAACTTAGGGCTGCTGCCTCTGCACTACCAAGTAAGCTGCAATTAAATGCTTTCAATAAAGCATTTCACTGATAGATATGCTACTACTTTACTGCAGCTGCTGATTCCAAACAGAAACAGACACACTGTTTGATGAGTGGATGTTCTTGTGTCACTCGTGGCATGCTCATATTGTCAAGCGCAGTTCATTAGCCAGACTGTAAATCAGGCCTATCAAAGTTAGGATCAGATTCACAGTCCCATTAACACTCAGACATTTGTGTACAATATTATTTTTGGTGGTGGTGGGTAGGGGGGTGTTAGGTTACAGTACCACCGCCTGATTTTAATCCAGGAAAAAGTTTGCCAGTTTTGTCTGAGTATGAATGACTTGTCATGAGTTTCAAAAGGACTTCCTGCAGACCCTGGTAGGCTACTAGATAAAAACAGAAAATACAGAGCACAAATGATGTGTTTTCATAGCTTTCTTATTGTTAGAGTCACAGATACTTTCGATGTACTGGTCTGTTTCCTTTAGGAATGCAATAAAACAGGGGTTAGAGGGACTAAATTCAGCTTTGTGTATGTGATATTTACCTAACAGTATTATTAGGTTTATGACATACAGTTCTTTTTGTTTTTTACTTTTAACATCATGAACACCAAAAAATATATTGTTCCATTCTAAAAAGAAGTTTGAGTCGATCTTCAGTTTGATGTAATGTAGTATCTCTTTCCAGAAGGTGGCAGTATAGTGACAGTTCCAGAACAAGTGCATCATAGTTTCAGGCTCAGATCCACACAAAGAACAATTCACACACACATCCCTCCCAAATCTCAACAAATAGTGTTTGGCAGGATAGTATTTATGGATTAATTTGTAAGACACTTCTCTAACTTTGTTTGTAATCAAATATTTGTATGGAAGATTCCATATATGGGCCCAGTTCAACCCATTAACAATACTAGACCAGTACTGGACAACATATGGGGTGGTGGTAATATCAGTTTGAAATAGTGATCTGATAAGACTTTTTTTTTTTTCTTAGTTTTAAGAGAAACACATATGCCCCACTGATGTCAATGTGGGGTCTAAGGGAAGACAAACTGGTTTTCCAGCACCTCTTAAAAGAGTTAGGATACCAGAAGGAACGGCATCATTACAATTGCAAAGTCTTTGGGGGTAACAGGAATACCATGTGTTTGAAGGAATTCTGTGTAATTTAGCAGATTTCCATTATCATTGAGTAACTGGGTGACTAAAATTATGTTATTATTAAACCAGGAGTTAAGAAATAAGGATTTGTTTTTATATTTGATATGTTGATTATTCCAAATAAAGCATCTATGTGGAGAGAAGTTGTGTTTATAGATTAAAGACCATGCCAGCAGCATTTGTCAGTGAAAGTTTGATAGAGTAAGGGGAAGTTTTTCTATTTTATAATTACATAGTAGCACAAATTCAAGACCTCCAATGGTGGAAAAGATATATTTGGTTATAAATTTCCAAGTGGATGTAGGATTATGCAGAAACTGCTTTATCCATTTAATTTTAAAGGTATTGTTGAGGGTGGTAAAGTCAAGAAAATTTATCCACCAGAGTCATAGTTGTTCATAACAAAAGATTTTTTCACATAATGCGTCTTATTTTTCCATATGAAATTAAATAATAACTTATCAATGGCATTGCAGATCGGTTTTTCAACAGCCAGGGGAGTAGCTGCATAAGTAAGACGAGACAACCCTTCTGCCTTTGTCAGTAAAACTCTACCTTTCAAAGATAGATCGCTTTGAAGCCATTGATTCAGTTTTTTCCTTGTCTTGTCTATAATCATATTAAAATTTTCAGAGCATCTTTCTGTCTGATTTTTAACAATAGTAATTCCAAGTTAAGTGAGTTTGTTATTAATAGGTATATTATAGATTGTGGAGTCACCGCAGTCTTTGTGAGGAAACAGCTCACATTTCTTCAGAAGCTGCAGAGAATAAATCTATTGTATGGATAGCAGTGGGAACCTCTGTGGCATTTTTTAAGAAAAGAGTGGTATCGTCAGCCAGCTGACTTATTATAATTTCTCTATCCGCAATAGAAATACCTTTTAATGAGCTATTTATTATATGAGTGGCAAGTAGTTGAGTGCATAAGATGAAGAGATATGGGGAAGCAGGACAGCCCTGTCGTATGCCCCGCTGTAAATCAAATCTTGGGGAAGTCCCATTTTTTACTCTGATGGAGCTGTTACCTTTTGAGTACATAGTTTTGACAGCTTTACAAAAGAAATCACCAAATCCAAAATGTTCAATTGTTTGAAAAATAAAATTATGTTCTACGGTGTCAAATGCCTTATAGAAGTCCAAAAAGAAGATAAGACTGTCGTCAGAACACAGAGAGGAGTAATCGATTAAGTCTAAAACAAGGCAAATATTATTGGAACTATGTCTCCCTCTCATAAATCCCGATTGGGTCTCATCAATAATTGGGTCTAAAACATTTTTAAGTCGTTTAGCAAGTACGGAAGCAAATATCTTGTAATCAGTGTTCAGGAGTGAAATGGGTCGCCAATTATCAATAAGTAGGTGGTCTTTTTTAGGTTTTGGGATTAATGTAATCAGTCCTTGTGTTAGTGTAGGAGGTAAAGTTCCTTGTTCCAAACTTTCTAAGATTACCTTAAGTAAAAAGGGAGTTATATCTTCAACAAATGTTTGATCAAATTCAGCGGAAAGACCATCAACTCCAGTAGATTTGTTTGTTTTGAGGTGTTTTATCGCATGAGTGACTTCCTGTAAAGTTACAATTCCATCACACATCTTTTTGCCATCTTCAGTAATTTTAGTTACGTTACTCAGAGAATTAAAAAATAAAGTTGCTGATGATGACAGCATTAATGTTGAGTTGTTCGATTAAATTAAGCTTCCCATGATGTCTTTCGAGGTATAAAAAAATAGGCTGAATTCTGTTCTCCTGCTTCGATCCATTTCTTTCTTGATCTTACAAATGCACCTTTAGCCTTCTGTAAATATATTTCATTTAGTTTAGTTTGTACTGAAATCAAGTCAGACCGCTTTCTTTCTGACATGTCAGCAGGATTTTTCTGAGATAATGAAATTATTTTAGAGATTACTTTTTCTTCCTCTAGTCTTTGGTTTTTGGAGAAGGTACTTCCATAGTTACTTAAATACTGGGCAGCTTTAAATTTCAGAAGCTCCCAGTTGCTACCATAAACATCTTCAGCACTTGCTTTATTCCAAAATTCTGCTATTATCCTCTTTATACCTAATTTAACTGCCCTGTGCTTTAAAAGAGAGCTGTTTAGCTTCCAGTAAGCATTTCTACAGATCATTGTGGAAGCAGAGTGTAAGGGGGTAAATATGGAGACTGCATTATGATCAGTTAGTGGAGTTGTAATAATATTAACTCATATTTTACCAATGTTCAGATTATTAGAAACTAACCAAAAATCAAGCCGCTATTTCCTGGTGGCATTTCTGTTACTCCATGTAAAGGCATTAGTGTTGTAATGTTGGTGTCTCCATACATCAATTAAATTAAATTTTTGCATAAAAGCTTTCAGGTTTTTATTAACTGCAGCAGAGTTGCGTGGAGGCCAACAGTCCAGATTGTGATCAAGTATCATGTTAAAATCACCCCCTAGTACAATACCTGAGATAGGAAAGTTATTAGAAGCATTTTCAATATGGTTTTCTAAAGTTTCCAGCATTACGTTATTATCATTGTGAGAGTTATAGCCGTAAATATTAACAATTGCTGTTATGATATTTTCAATGTCTATCACTTGGAGGATAAAATGGCCTGACGGATCACGAATAGTTAATAACAAGGACCCTGAAAAGTTATGGTTTAAAGTGGTAACACCAGCAGAATGTTCAGATCCATGAGCCTGCCACAACTCATTACCCCATTGTGATCTCCAAAATTTTCCATCATCAGGAGCTGAGTGTGACTCTTGGATAAAACATAAATCAGTTTTGTGCTTCTTGGCAAACAAAATATATGTGATTATCACCTTCAGGTAGTTGGAATAAGTTCAGTTCCTTCTGCAAAAGCTCTCCCTCCGATGTAGTACGCCGTTTTTCCTTGTTCACATGCTTTGGCCACCAAAGGCCACAGCTGCCTCTGTCTCTCCCTGGTGGCCGGTGATAAATCCTCAGCGAAGCGCAGTTTTTTGGTCTGCAGATATGTCGACTTCTTTGCAGCTTTCCAGACTTTTTTGAGGTATAAGCGGGTGGCAAACTGCAGGATGATCCCTCGCGGCTTGGTGACATCTTTCCTTGGTGGACCAACTCGATGCACTGTATCAATCGCATTTGGAAGCTTTGTTTTGTACTCTGGTAGGATCGCTTGGCAGATGTTTATCACCTCGGTTCGGACGTCCTGCTCCTTATTTTCAGGCACTCCTTAAAGGCGCAGGTTCCAGAGCTGTGAGTAGTTCTCCAGATCGGTGACTCGTTGGTCCATAACAGACACTTTTTTCTCCGTCTCACTAGCTCGTGTATCAACTTGTGTCACCTTTCCTTTTATCTCCTGAATCTCAGCACAGGCGAAGTCAACTGTTTTTTTCAAACCCTCGATTTTCAGGGTATTGTCAGAAATCAGTTTCTCCATGTTTTTTTCTGGGCTGTCAAGTCTGGTGTTTAAAACATCAGATATTTTTTTCTCTAAGTCCTCGCCATCCATGTTCAAAGAACAGTGCCTCTTCAACTTCTTTGAAGCAGGGGGTTTGGACAGCGTAGAAGATGGTGTGATGGGAAGAGGAGGGAAATCAGAATCCACAAGGGAAATCACAGGTGTATCTGCCATGCAGTAGTCATGCAGGTTATGCATAAGCAGGTTCTCTCTTGTTAACGGTGCCTCCATGTGTTGTTGTGCGCTAGCTTACTGATGCACTTAGCAGATATTTTCCCTCGACGTAAATCGTTGTTTAATGTAACAGTTCTCAAACAAAAATAAGGATGTTTTGTCAGTTCAACACGGTGTACTCACCACTGCTCTAAATTACCTGGAGTAGTGTGCAGTATAAAGTAAATGTTTCGCGTAAATGTTTGCGCGCACACCGTCATCCCGTGCAGCTCCTCAAATCGGGTAGTCACATACCATTGGCTATCTTGACGTGACGCTTAGCAAGATCGACAACCACCCTGCGGCAGTTCGTTTGGTCGATGGAAACTTTGAGCGGGCAGTGGCTAATGTCGAGGCTGGAGGAAGGACGACGATAGAAGGCAAGTATCAGACTGAAGCTGAGTAGCATTAGCAATACTACCATGCCTCTGAGTTTACCCAGACAGAAAAAGGCACCGAATCCGCTGGCATGTCGTCAGTTGCCAAAAGCATGGCCAGCGGCGTCGGCACGTCCGCCCGCTACATTTTGTATTCAGCCAGATCAATAAACAATAATAGTTTTTTTGTCCATAATTTCCATTGTATGACTTGAAATGGCATGATTTTTGGCTAGAAGAGGAAGCTAAATTTTATGTAACTTGTCAAAATTTGGTTTTGAATTTTTTCTAATGTCTATAATACTTTGTACACTGGGCAAAAAATGCATACACTTAATACCCTTAGGGAGTCTTCTGTCCCCTCAAAATAAAACAACAAAACTGATTATGATGCATTATTTAATTAGTGATTTTTAAATTTATTTTCTTTCTTTTTCTTTCTTTTTTCCCCCCGATAGTTTCACTTTTCAATTGGCTCTTATGGAGAAGGGCTAGGATGTGGTTTGGCTTTGATCAGCACTGTGTGACTGTTTTTGCATGCATGTGCACAAATACACCCGTGCACACAGAGGGTTTGAGGATGTTTTTAAGAAAAGAAAAGTCCAAATTCTCTGATTTCAGCTTCCTAAATGTGAAAAATTCTGTTTCTTTTCTCCTTTATGACAATGAACCGAATATCTCTTTGGTTTGTGGACAAAAAAAAAAAAAGAGTTTTGAGGATGTCATCTTGGGGTGTAAGAAAAACTAATATTTTTTGACATTTTCTAACATTTCATTGACCAAAAAACTGATAGATTAATTGTTTAAATAATCAACAAATTAATCGATTATGAAAATAGTCACTAGCTGCAGCCCTACATTTCTTTGTAGCAGGATATTGTTGTTGCGTGGTAATATAGAAAGTGGAAAAAAAAAATCCTTGCTCAATCTGAGTTTTTTCCATGTTGCTCATTTATTTGACTTGAGCAAGTGTTATAGTGATGGGGAAAACCCTGCCTTCATCTCCCAAATGGCAGTTCTACTTGTAAAGCTAGACACTTAAGGGTGTATAAACTGGCAACCAACAGGCATGCCACCTGATGAAACCCTTGAATCTCAGAAACATGCACAAGAAGAGTTAAAGAAAATGTGGAGAGAAAGTCATTATTAGTAGGTAATAACCTACTAATATTAGTAATGTGCCAGAGTTATTTCATTTCTTAAATCAGGTGACAAGACAGGAAAGATAGAGTCCATCTTCAGGGAAATGGAAATGTTAAGCAAAAATTTTGCAGATGTGAATGTGTCAGTGTTTCTTGCCCAGCTCCTCAAGTACTTCAATGAAGAAGAAGAACATATGATCTTCAAAGTGGATCAAACAACCCTGCCCTCTGAAGTGGACTGTGCTGGACTTCCAAGTACACCGTGTATAGTTGTGTGTGGTATGAATATTTGTCTTTCTCCAACACAATATATTAAAACCAAAAAACAGAAAACTATTACTACTATTACTTTGATTGTTATTGTTGTTCTGGACTCAGTTGTAACATGATAATTTTATTTCATTTTTCTCTTGTCCTACTCTTGTCCCTCTACACAACAGGAAACTTGACGTTGGCAGCGGAGAATTTCATGCTGTCTGTTGACCAGACTTTTGTGAATGGCCACATCAGGATCTTCAATGATGCACTTTTGCTGATGTTTGGTTCCTACTACTGTATGAACATATCTTACCCAGCAGCCCAAGCATCAACTTTGGAGTTCTTACAGAGGTAAGACACCACTAGACAATTTAATACATCAAAATAAAACTGCGCACTGCTCAGGTGCTGAAATGATAAGTACAGGGTTCCCAAACTTTGGCAACTCAAGGCCCATTTCAAAATCTCAGAATTTTTTGCATCCCACCTCTGCCCTCATTAACAAAACAGAGGCCTAATAATACGATTTCAGTGCACTTTTTTAATCTTAGTGATAAAGACAAAACATTAAGGACTGACCAGAAAGTAGAAGGAAGCTCCAAAGTCACCAACGCAGCATGATAATGCTGCCAGTTCATGGAGCATCCTGACTGAATCCTGAAGAAACCAGAGAATGGCTTCAGTTTGGGAAGATGATTCACTTTCATGTTCACTAAGGTTGGGACAGTTCACTAATCCACATTATGGTTTGTTTTACATTGTTTTCTCTCTCCAGAAACACCCTTCTATTATTACATTTTATTCAAAATAAAGATGGTCATATCTGAAAATTATTAGATTACTACCTGAAGTCAGGAGGATGAAGCAGCTGTAGGCATCTACATCTGTTATCATAGTTAACTCTCCTTCGATGGTTCTTGTTGAATATTAATCATCTTTATTCTTGAAGTTTTATTGTACTGACTCAGTCCACATCAGCTCAGGTGATCTTCAGGTAATTGTTTCACTTCACCGCTCTGACACAGTGCCCTGCGTGTGTCTGTGTGTGAGCACGCAGCGCTCACACACAGACACGCGCTGTTACGCTGAATCTAACAGTAGCCTTAACGCCCGTTCACGCTGAAAACAGTCAGTATCCAGAGGATAATCCTAACAACAAGCTGGGGTTAAAAAAGATTGATGTGAGTCTAAAGCACAAAATACTGATCACAGCCGTCATAAAATCAATATAACAGAGGATCACTGCCGAGTTTATAAAACTGTTTAGGTCAAATTCATCATCTAAAAGAAAAATAATTTATAGAGTGCAATAAAAAAGATAATGGTAAATATTGGTGATCAGTTATTTCTGTCCTTCATTTTCTTGTTTATTCTGTTTTTCTTTATGAAGAGAATTTAAGTCTGAGAGAATAAACACCTGTGAGGTTTGTAAAGAGTAACAGGATTTCTGTTTTCCCTGAGATGTTGTAAATAACTAATATCAAGTGTTCCTCAGACATAAACTAGGTTATATTAATAAGTTTCAGGTTTCACAATCAGATACGCTCTAGGACAGGGGTCTCAAACTCATGGCCCGCAGGTCAATTGCGGCCCCCAGAACAATATTTTGTGACCCCCTGCCTGAATTCAAAGCTTTGTGTTAGGGCGGCCTGTGTCTTTTTTCTTACATGCATCTGGGTGTTATATATTTTTTAACTTTTATGGGCTACCATAGCTCAGGCTCATGATAACAACATGAATTAGCAATCGGTGACTTGTAACATGTTTGTGTCACCGATGGGAGGGAAAATATATCCTGTCACCTAGTGCTGTACGGTGTTTGTCAGTGTTTGGATCATGTGCCTTTTTGGCTGCACCTATCTGTGTGAAAAGCTCTTCTCCACAATGAACTTTAATAAGTCAAAGTTCAGGTCCAAACTTAAAGATGAGCATCTTAAAGCCAGACTGAGGGTCTCAGCTGCTTCCTCCCTCAAGCCAAATATTCTTAATGTTCTTCTTCTTCTTTTTTTTTTTTGTTTTTTTGAATACTTGAAGCCCTTTTTTAGTGGAGCACTTGATGCGGCCCATCCTCACCCAGACACTACCTCAAGCGGCCCCTAAGTAAGTTGAGTTTGAGATCCCTGCTCTAGGCTGAGTAATTAATAAATAATCTAATAATGGCGCATTTTAGTGGTAAAGGGATCCCTGTGCTTCTAAACGGGACACTGAATAAACAGGTCAGGGTTTCTTCATGTGAAAATGTTAAATGGGTTAAAAACACACACTAAGCTCTATTACTGTTTTCATTTTATTGGAGTTATTACAGCGCACAAGTGCAGACACACAAACAGCTGTTAGAGCAGGCTGACAGATACTGACCTCACCAAAACATGTCGCTTCATGTGACGCTCCCGAGGAGGGGGCGTCTCAATTCTCTTAAAACGAACCTCCTCGACTCCTCTCATCATTCACCCATAGTAAAGGAAACTGAGACGAACAGTTTTGGAGACACTTTATGATCATTTCAAGGTAAGACGAAGCTCTCAGAGTGCAGTATTGTTTTTTTTTAATAGTCCCTTTATCTGACTTATCTGCAACATTTTTACTCTTTATTTATTCGTACACTCTTCCTATCCAGAGATTTGTTGTGTGACAATGCAAAATAAAAACCAAAGCACATTTCATATACTTTTTTAAAATATAACGTGTTTTATAAATCTCAAAGTGGAGTTCAGAGAATAATAAAACCTGTTGTAAATTAAGTTAAAACCCTTTCATCTACAAAGCAGAGCAGATAGCAAACACTGGCTGTTTGTTACTGGAGTCCAGAGACTGTGTGTTGAATTCAGTCATATCAGCTAAACAGTAAATGGATTTGTAATTTAAAGCTCATGTCTCCCATCTTGTGTCATCAGCTCTTCTTTGAACAACAACCTATAAACGTTTGTGAACCCTGGAGACCCGTTTCAAATGTTGCCTGAAGTCGCGTTTCCACCAAGTAATCCGACACCGATCCGGCACGGGACTGGTCGGTTGAGCTGGATCCTGTTTGCGGTTTTATAGCCAACCGTGCCCTTCCTTACAGGCGGCGTATGAACAGGTGTCGTGCCAATGTAATTATCCCCGACAGAATTTGTTTCCCCCTGGCCGCGGGAGCGCGCATGCATTCAGCGGAGGTGGAGCATCAAAAGTGCGCTAGACTTCACCACCGTAAATTTAAACTAAAAAAATATTACATTATAAACTCAGTGTTTTGGTGTTGTATTTATCTACGAGGTTTTGCAACATGGTCCACCTTCAAAATAAATGCTTTGAGTCTTTTGTACGTCGTAACGTCGTGCTGAACGGAAGAAAAGCACTATTTTCCTCAAGTGATTTGACATATAACACGCTGTAATTCAAGTCCTTTTTTGTGATTTACTGGATAAAAATAAATGTTGAAATCCAATACCAAGATGACTGTGATTTTTTTCTGGCTTGGATTAAGTCTATTACTTCACTCGAAATGTACTATAATAGAAAGAAAAATCCTGACCATCAAATGATTTGTTTTATAAGTACTTCACACAATAATCTATTTATGATCGGCCTATGGCTCTTTGTTACAAAGCGCAATCAAGCTTTATTTCAGAGAAGATTGCGTGCTGCGAGGTGAAACAGCCAAAAAAACAAGACTGCTCTGGGAGATGATACTTAAGAGGTCCTACGCAAAGGACAAAAGCACATTAGCTCTACAGAAACGACGACGCAGAAGGGTAAGCTAATACTTTAATTTCTTGTGTTACAGTGTATTTCGTCTCATGTATTGATACTCATGATCTACCTGATGCATGAACAATACGAAACTATTAAGAAAATAAAGAAATAAAAGAAAATAAAGAAATGAAATTAACAAATAATTTTTTTTTCAGTTGTGTTTAGTGTTTCCCTTTTAGAGCATCAGTTATACCAACTATAGAATGTTTTTCCAGCAGTAGCACTTGAGAAATACCCCCAACACTGCTGTGTTGTATTAAATTGATAATAGTACTTAACTTTATGATTTATTTTTAATAGATGTGGTTTATTATTAGTATTAAAGACTTGTATTTTCTAGATAACTCAACTGCTGGATAATCATCGCCGCAGACCAACACTTTGGGCTTTCAACCGAGCTACTGAGTGGTGGGATGTGATTGTCCCAGGATTCACACAAACACACACACACACACACACACACACACACACACACACACACACACACACACACACACACACACACACACACACACACACACACTCAATGGGTAAACAACTTCAGGATGTCTGAAGACACATTTCTGTACCTTTGTAACAAGCTGTGCCCAGCGATGGAAAAGCAGGACACAAACTGCAGAATGTGTGTCCCCTGAAGAAAAGGATTGCAGTGCAATGCTGGCAACCAACAGCCGAGTACAGAAGTATAGTATAGTATAAGTAAGTAGTTTGGTGTTAGCAAAACAACTGTGTCTAAGACTTTTACAGGGCTACGTGCATGTTGATGGTTCCAGAACAGTTTTGTTTGGTTTGGATAAGCTCAAAGACATGGCGGCCTACACTGAGAACAGGTGGGGGCTTCCACAGTGTATTGGCCATTGATGGCTCACACATTCCCATCATAGCCCCACAGGAGTACCACTGTGACTACTTCAACAGAAAAGGCTGGCATTCCATCATCCTTTCAAGGAGTTGTGAATGGAAAAGGTCTGTTTTGGAGTGTAAATGCAGGACTGCCTGGGAGTATGCATGATGCGTGAGTACCGACACTTTCTCGGTTGTGGGAGATAGTTGAGCGTGGAGGCCTTTACCCAGCCTGCACCAGGAACATTGGTGGGTGAATGCTGGCTATTACATATTGGGTGACTCTGTGTACCCTTTACAGAACTGGCTTCTTAAACTATTCACTGACAATGGATGGCTGACAGCAGAACAAATGGTATACAACAAGAAAATGTGCAGGGCATGGGTTGTGGCAGAAAATGCTTTTGGTAGACTGAAAGGGAGGTGGCGTTGTCTTCTAAAAAGAAATGACAGTGACATAGAACTGGTGAAATCAATGGTGGTGACTTGCTATGCTCTGCACAATCTTTGTGAAAGCCATGGAGAAGACTACCAGAATGAATGGGACACAACAGTTGCAGCTGAGCCTGTGGTTGCTGTGGCACAGGTGGGGCAGAGGAGGAGGGCAGAGATGTACGTGAGGGTCTGATGCTGTATCTGAACCAATAGTATTTTGCTTCTTTGTGATCGAGCAGAACACCCACCTGTGTAATTTGCTGTCACATACATGTTGTAAATGACACAAATAAATCACGTTTTCCTTTACCTTGCATCTTGTGTTTTGTGAATGTTTACAGATGTATAACAATTAAGTCAGGTGCTACATGCAACAGGAATTACTGCAGGGGGTTTCGTAGGGACAATAATCTTGATCTTGATCAGTAGATGTACCTTAAATGCAAAATACTTTTACAATCTTCAGTCTAATGTTGGAGTTGAACTAATAACACCTTTCATGTGCATGATCTTAGAAGCATTTATTTCTCACTGATTCACTGATCACCGAGTTAAATGTGCAAACAATACAGCCATACAATACAACAGAAGTGTGCAAATGGAGGGGAAACCCTCCAGGTGTTTTTAATGTCTGGAGCTATCTGACATTAATGTCAGAATAAAGGAATCAAAATAAATGTACAAAATAAAGGAATCGAAAGGGTTACTTTACTGGCAATAAATCGTTATCATCATATGTAAATGAAATAAATTATTAATGCCCATGCAACTGTTATTGAGTTATGAAATCCCATTATATGTATGGTGTAATTCTCTCCACTCTTTTATGCTGCCACCGTTTTCCTTATCAAACAATATTAATGGTATCTCGCTTTAGTGACTTGTTTTTCCTACCATGGGGCGTTGTGGTGGGACCGGCCGTGCTTGGCTGCAATACTTCCAGTGTTCCTGGAGCCGGTGCTGATGTTAGTGGGCTCAGGGGTATACGAGTCCTCGTCGTCGATGCCCTCGAGCTCACTTGTAGGACAAGGGTCATCAACTGAAAAATAACACAAATGCTATGTTCACCAAAACAAATAAACAATGCAGTACAAATATACAGTGTCATGCTCAAAACTGCATTAAATGCTACTAGATAGCGTTAGCTCGCTAACAATGGGTACTAACTTGCTAGCAGACAACCAGGCTTTGTTTACATCTGTGTGACCTACCCCCAAACAATATGGCACAAATTGAATAGTCAAGTAACGTGCAGAGCAGAAATATAACACTTTAGAGAAGACAAAATTAAACTTACCCAAAGACTCAGTCATAGCCTCCACCAAAGAGGTTGCATTGTCGAGAGCACCCTTTCTCCCTCTGCTAGCTGGTCTGCATTCGTAAATGAAGTCCATCAAATTGAACCACTTCCAGTTCTTCCGAACATCACTACAACTATTGTGCAGTACTCTGCACGTAGTTTCTTATATTTCAACCGACATTGTTCATGGGTCTTCGCGAACCTCTCTGCGGCCATCTGCTGCGCAACGAGTTTTAAAACTTTCTAGCTCCTCACAGCACCATCCAGCTCCCTTTGCACCTCCTCTTCCCTGATGATACCAAGGAAGGTCTGCACCTTAGCAATTGACCATGGAGTCCTGCTTCTTGATGCCATTTTCCAAACAAAAAGAAAGTTATATTCATGAAGTCGACTGGAAACCAAATGTGTGCTGTACCGAGACGAATTGAACTGAACCGCTTGGTGGAAATGTGACTTTATTCTTCCCTGATTGAGAATTTCAGCTGCTCAACTCTTCACAGTCTTCTTTAGTGAAAATTTAATTTCATGATGAGCCAAATGTTTTACATGTGTGACAACTCAGAACTGAAGACAGGTCAGTTCAGCAGGTGGACTCTTCTACTACTGAGCCATGCTGTTGTAATGTGGTTTGTCCTTGTTTCTCTGAAAACTGTAAGGTCATAGTCTGGATGGCAGCATATGTTGCTCCTAAGCCTGTAGTTATTGTTCAGCATTAATGGAGCCTTCACAGATATGTAAGCTCCCCAAGCCATGGACTCTTCTGATCCTCAGACCATCAGGGATTCTGGCTTTGAACTGTGAAGTGAGAACAAGCCAGGTGCTCCCTCTCATCTTAAAACGGAGGACACAGTGTCCAGGATTTTAGTAATGAATGTCTGATTTGGATCCATCGGACCACAGGACAGTTTTTTGTTTCCTGTCAGTCCATCTTAAACAGGCTCAGGTCCAGAGAAGTCCCTGGTGATTCTGGATCATGTTGATACCCAGTTCCCTCTTTGCATGATACAGTTTGAACTGGACTTTGTGGATGCAGCCACAAACTGGGTTTTTGGAAGTTTTGGGCCCATGAGGTGATCTCCACTTTAGAGTCAAGTCTGTTTTTAATGCAATTCCATTTGAGGGCCTGAAGATCACATCTATCCAGTCTCGGTTTTGGGCCTTGTCCCTTAAGTGTAGAATTTTTTTCCAGATCCTCTGAGACTCTTTTTATGATATGATGTTTTACGGATGATAAATCCATCAATTCTTTCTCATTTTTCTCTGAGGAACATTTTCCTGAAACTGTTGAACTGTTTTTTCACACAGTCTCTCACAGAGTGGTGAATATCTTCTCTGGATTGTCTTTTTTATAATCAGTCATGTGATTAACTTGCTGATGATTGAGATAGAAGTAGTTCCTCCAGCTGATGTTTTCTTTAAACAGCTTGTTAACTTTTTAAAAACTTGTTGCTGGCATCAATTTTTTTAAACAAGCATATATTTTTCACAAAACAAATTGAAACATTTTCAAGCCATTTATTTCTGCTTTTATTAATATCTTAAGACTCCTTTGAGATCAGGTTTGCAATATTTTCCTTGTCCTCTGGGACATTTTTCACTTTAAGCTTTTCATCTATTCACCCACACTAAAAAGCTGGTGATAAAAGCAGCTGTTTATTGTTGAAGGTTACGCATGGCGATGATGGAATCATTGCAACCCAAGAAATAATGTTGTCAAACAAAGAAATGATAAGTCCATAAAAAACTGTCTGTTCCACCTCTTCTAGAATCCTGTGCAGGTACCTCAGAGAGTTTCTGTGTTTCAAGTTTGAATTAAATATTTCTTTTGTTTTCAAGCTCCTCCACCTGTTCAGGTAGAACAGTGATGGTGAGCACCTCTGATGTCAGTCTTTGGTTTCTTTCTCAGCACTTTGAGGACAATGTGGCTGCTCCTTCTTATATATCAACTCACCACTCTCCCTCTGGCCCAGGGTCAAGGAGCCTGTTTTGAACACTCCACCTTCAGAAGTCCAGGTCAGAAACACCTTTGATGCTTGCTCACTCTCATCCTTTTTACCCTCCCTCCTGTCTACACCTCTTTCTTTCAGATCTTTTCTTTCTCTGCAACCCAGTATGTCTGAGCTTAGCGGCAGCTTTTTTAAAAAAAATTTCTATTCTTATCTCTGCATGGGTTATAGATATTTCTTTATGAGTCTATTTTTCTAATTGATAAACATGTGGGAGGGGGGCATCAGTTTTGGGGTCTGTTTGTAACAGTATTTCATGTCATGTAACCTGCAACTGGATGCCCTGAATTTCTTGGGGCAATTAGTGTGAAGCAGCTTGTACACACATGAAAGAAACACAAACAAATGTTTGATCTAGAACAAGTTGTTAGCTGCTCTTCATGCAGATATCTGTTTTTCTACATATTGTTCTCCTTATGACATTAAAAACTAGAAGAAATAAGAAAACTTCTTATCCAGACACCCTGATTACAGATTTAACATTACTGAGTTCAGAGTTGAGATGAGAAGTCTTGACCAAGTGCTAACCCTGGTGTAGTGACTGGATTTCAGTCACTGTCAGGGTGCAGGAGTGAGATGTTTTTGACACGCTTGAATAAGTCCAATGTCCAGTCCTCAGTCATTGTTGCATTATTTCTTCGCCTTTCTTTATGCAGACTGATTAAAGAAACAGATTCAGACAACTTACTTCAGCTGTGATAAATGTGATGAAGGCAACTTTCAGCAGTAAAAACCGTGTGCTCTTCCTGTTCCCTAAATCCCTACTTCACCTGTGCCCCTTTTATTGTCTACCTGCTGATTTACCTAAAGTGCCCCCTAGAGGTGATTGTGTGAATAACAAAATCAAAACAACATAAACAAAAATGGCTCATACAACTGGTTTATATTTCTGCATTGATGCTACGTCTTGGTGGCCTAAGCAGCAGTGAGCTCTACATACTTGTTTATGTTTCTGCGTCGTGCTGCAACACCCCTCCGGAACACATGAGGGCAGTGTAGTCCGTGAGATTGCCTGTTTCTGTTCCTGCCATGTTTTCTGCTCTTACACAGTTATTATGAACTTATGTTATACTGAAGTTGATACATGTTGAGGTTTATCGTACAGTAACTGTGAAAAAGAAGATGTTGAAGAAGATGAAATGTACGGGTGATGTGCAGCAATTCAGGGTATGTTGGAAATACAGGAAGCATGATCCTGCTTAACGGACCAATCACAGGACCTGCAGTTCAAGCTGTTTCGACGTGTAGAAACAAATGGGAGAAGCATGTCTGGTTATGTGCATAGGCTTCTGTCTTACAAAAAAAATCCCAAAAATATGACATACAATACCTCACCAAGTGGACTCACAAATATGAAAATCTAAACCAGTTTCCCTTCGTGCTTAACTTAGTTACGCACTTCTCTCCTGGTTCTTCTCTGTGTTTTTTTTCCTGATCCAAGCTGCTGCTGCTGGGCAGGCATTCATTACATGATGTGTTAGCTCCCAAAAGTGAAGCCAACAAGTCTTCTATTCTGAAATACAAAATGTGTTTTTTAGGGGGGACAGTAGTGAGTGGTTTGTAACTTTTACTGCTGAAAATGAGATGATGACTGGAAACAATTTTTCTCCAAATTTTGCTCCTTGAAAGAAATTACTGCATTTGTCAT
The DNA here is from genome assembly GCA_030710495.1 of Labroides dimidiatus. Lineage (NCBI taxonomy): Eukaryota > Metazoa > Chordata > Actinopteri > Labriformes > Labridae > Labroides > Labroides dimidiatus. The sequence continues at coordinate 8,374,726 of CM061159.1, forward strand.
TTTTTATTGTTATTGTTATTGGACGGCTGCTAGTTTTAAATATCTTGCCTCTCTATGTGGTTTTTACTTTTACATAAATCATACTGGCTCGCTAAACTCAGACGAGAAAAATTTGTGGCTTTAAACCTGAACAGCACTGTGGCCTATGGTTAAACTGTCACCTAACAGTTGGCGTTGTGTAAAACTGGTTGCATGCTCCTTTAAAAGTCGGTGTCAGGTAGTCTGTCCTCATGTTTTAAGACTCTAACCTGAGTCTATCCTGGTTCTTCAGCCAGCTCAGACATGGAGGTCTTCTGTGGCTCTCAGACTGTGAACCTCCAGATCCTCCTCTGTCCCATCTACTTCAATGGATACAACGAGTCCCTGCTGTCCCTGAACTCGCAGCACTCCAAACAGCAGTGCAAAGGGACCCCGGACTGGACCGCTGACCCTCCTGTGGTCAAATTCAGCATCTCCATCACAGAGGAAGGGATCACCGCCTGCTCCAGCAAGCTGACTGTGAGTTTCTAATGCTGGTAAAAGATCTGAGCAGATCCTTTTATAGCACAGATTCTGACTCTTTGAACTCTATCCTCAAAGGTCACTCAAGAGACAGGGACTGGAGTGTCTGCAGACTTCTCCACAGTCCAGTACATCAACATCTCAGGCATGGTGCGCTCAAAGGACCCCAGCAAAGGAGCCAAGACCGATCACCCAGAGATGATGTACCAGTTCTCCTGCCACTACCCTCTGCAGTACCTCAAAAACATCCAGAGGAGCGTGTAAGAAGCACTCACCTTCACTTTTCAGGTGATCCTGAAAGAGTGATACTCATATAAGAGTTGGAAACGGTGTTAATATATGTCTTTATGGGGATATATTCATGTGTCTATGTATGTGTTCTCATGGGGATATGTTCATGTGATCATAAAGGTCTGTTTATGGGGGTATGTTTATGTGTTCATAGATATGTGTTTATGTATTCATAGATGTGTTCATTGAGATATTTTCATGTGATCATAAAGGTCTGTTTATGGGGGTATGTTCATGTGTACATAGCCATGTTTTTGGTGATATGTTCACGTATTCATAGATGTGTGTTTATTGGGCTGTGTTCATGGACATGTGTTTATTGGGTTGTACATGTGTTCATATACACTTCTGTTCATGACGGTGTTTTCATGTGTTCATCGGGAAATTTTCATATGATTGTAGACGTGTTCAAATTTATCTGTGTTCATCCGTGTTGATCATATGTTCAAAAGTGCTCATATATATATGAGTTACTGAAGATATGGTCATGTGCTCATAGGCATGTTTTTACATTGGGCTGTGTTCATGTGGTTTTAGAGGAGTAAAAAAAGATACTTGTTTTCATGTGTTCATGGACATTATGTGTTTGTAGGGATATGTTCATGTGTTAATAAATGTCTGTTCACAGGGATACATTCTTTTTTTTTTGGATTATTTTATTTTCAGTTTTTCAATCTATACAAACACGTCAGTATACAAACAGTATACAGATATAACATAAGACTATCATCCTTACCTTATCTAAAGGAAAAGGAAGAAAGGAAAAAAAAAAAGAAACAACCCCCCCCCCCCCCCCCCCCCAAAGAAAATAAAAATAAATAAAATTAAAAAATCTCAAGTGGTCAGTGTGCATGATCAAAATAGAACTCAATTACGTTCTTGGTGCAGAGATTTTGCTGATATAGTCTGAATAAGGTTGCCAAATTTTTAATAATTTGTCATTTTGTTTTCTAAGACACTATGTGATTTTTTCCATAGGGATACAATTATTCATCTCCGAAGTCCACCTGTCACTCAAAAGAGGGGAATCAGATTTCCATGACACTGCAATGCATTTCTTAGCAACACAGAGAGAAACTTTCATAAATTTAAGTTGTGCATTGGTGAAAGAACCACGAATGAGTGTAAAGTTCCCTAGTAGACACAATTCAGGGTTCAAGGTACACTTAATGTAAAATATTATAATTAATCAATCTGTACCGGGCATTGATAGTAGTTGTCATGCTGTCCTGGCACAAACCTTCCCATAATTTCTCACTAATTGTGACATGAAGATCTGACTCCCATTTCACTCTGGACTTATCCAAACCTGCCTTTGGACCCTCATTCATCAACAATGTTTTAGAGATGAATTTACATGTGTTCCCCTCATACAGAAATCTCTCAATGACACTCATTACAGGTAAGATCATTTCAGGACCAAGATTAGCTCTCAAAAAGGATCTTATCTGAAGATAGCAAAAAAAGGTCTGATTAGACAGGTTATATTTCCTTTTTAAGTGTTCAAATGACACGAACAGTCTTTTATCAAAGCAGTCCTCCAGGCGTCGGATTCCTTTATGATGCCATACATCCAAAATCTTATTCCAGAGTCATTGGTATGAGTCCATTTTGTTTAAAAGGTGTTTAGGCGATAGTCCCATTTTCAGTCCAATATTTTTGTGAACCTCGTACCATAGTTTAATCAGGTGTCTCAGTATGGGGTTATTTGTCCGTTTGTTTACAGTTCCAGAGTCATGTTTATATACAAAATCGTTGTGAATCTTTTCTTTCAGGGGATGTAGTCCAATTTGTACCCAAGAAGGCGTGTCACTTCCCTCAAACAGAGATGAAATAAACCTCATCTGAGTTGCCAAGTAGTAGTTTTTAAAGCTGGGTAGTTGAAGTCCCCCTGAACCATAGTCCCAAGTTAATTTTCTCATGGATATTTTACAGTTCCATATGAATTGTCTAACATATATATTAAGAGTTTTAAAGAAAGATTGTGGCAATGGAACCGGTAGGGATTGTAACAAATATTGTAATCTTGGTTGCACATTCATTTTAATGCAGTTAACTCTGCCAATTAAGGTGAGGGGTAATTCAATTTATGCAGGTTTTTGAGGTTGTTGTCTACTATTATCCCGAGGTACTTTATACCATCTGAAGGCCACTTGTATGGATATATGCGCTGGAGAGTGGAGTGATCAAAATTCGAAACGGAATAATTTCACTTTTTTCTAAATTTACTTTGTAGCCTGAGATATTACCATAGGTGTGCAACACTCTGTTGGGTTGTATGTTACAGAGCCTGTTTCAGTTTGAATCAAGTTGATTCTAGAGCTTTCTTCTTTTTTTAGTTGCCAAGACAGAATTTTGTGAGCCTTTTCTCCTAGTTCATAGTATTTTTGTTTACTTCTTACAATGTTCTTTTCAATTTTATAAGTATGCAATGTATTGTATTGGAGTTTTTTATTTGTTAATAACTGGTATGTTTCTTTAGATTTGGACTGTTGAAACTCTTTTTCTAACTTCAAAATGTCCCTTTTCAATTCCTCTATTTCTGCCATGTGTTTCTTTTTAATGCCTTTGGTGTAAGAAATTATTTGTCCCCTTAAAAAGGCTTTAAGTGTACGGGGATACATTTATGTGTTCATATACATATGTGTTCACAGGAATATGTTCAAGTGTTGTTAAATGTGTGTTCAGGGATATATGTTCATGTGCTCATAGACGTGTTTGTGGGTATATGTTCTTTTTTTCAAAGACGTTTGTGTTCATATGCATTTGTTTATGCATTCATAGATGTGTTTATGTGTTCACAGATCTAGGTCAGATCTAGATCCTTCTGGCAGAAGGTCTAGACAGAGTGGCATGGGACGACGTCAGTGCAGTATGCTGAAATTCTAATATATATGGTAATGGAGTCAACAAAAGGTCCACAAAAAACTTTTACACATTTTAATGATTAATCATTATGTCCTCTGATGAACAGAAAAGTAAGCATATAAAATACAGACAGTATTTTGGCATACATTAATTATAAATACCTCAAAATAAAATACAATAACAGTGGTTAAATAGTAGTTTTAGCCATATATCTTCAAGAGAGCTTTAAACAACGATTATTGTGCTTTGCAGCAAAACATCACAAATAAGTCTAAGTCTAGTGCTTTGGCACACCTTTTCTCGATACTGACAACAGCCAGATTTTGCAGATGATCATCTGCCATGATGGAGCAACAAGAAATGAAAAACTCAGGGTTAAACTCCTTTCATAATATTTCACAGTAGGGGCACAAGTATCCTAACATATAAAACCAGAGAAGATAAATCATGTGCGCCAGAGCTCTAATGTTTAGATTGCTTATTTTCACTGCACTTATTGACCCAGTTGACAGTAGTGGTGCATTATAAGATAAGATAAACTTCTATTGATCCACAGCACAGTGGAGATAACGGGGTTAAAAAAGGCGTTTGACTGCCTGATCCCTGACACTGATCTCCAGGATGGCAGGCCATGATCTCCTCACTGTACTCACCTGATGTTTACCTGCCCATCATTTCTACATCACTGAAAGCTCCTTAAACCACCTCCTTCAGGACTGATGCGCCTCAAATTAAGATAGTTTCCAGACAATAGATACTAATCAACAGATATATTTAAGAATATGAATGCTTCATAAAATGCTCTCGTGTTTACTGATTATCTTACCAAAAGCGGATAACGCTCCAACAATTCAGACATAAAAAGAGACAGTTTTAGTAAGCGGTTAACTTACGTACTGGACGATCGCCTTTAGCGGTTGGTTACAGATTGATTATGAATTTAACTTAACTTGAATGTCAAATAGGTACAAAAATATCATCTGTGGAAACTTCATTGACGGATAGCCAGTTCAATCTCTCCACTCTGCCGCCCGCGTCCTCTTATTCAAGCAGGATGTTCGTCACATAGACTCGCTGCATACGCAGGGGCGTAGCTATGTTTTTGATGGTCCAAAGTCCAAAGATGATCTTTATACTTAAAAATATAATAATAAATATTCATCCCTTACTTCAATGCTTTGGAGGCTTTTGAGCACAGTAGCGATTTGTTTTTAATACGTTCTTAGGAACATTAAAATTGGAGGGGGGGCAACAGGGGGGGCAGAACTCTTCAGTGGGGGGGGCAGCTGCCCCCCCTTGCCCCCTGTAGATCCGTTGGTTCGTACAAAAGTGGGAGGAAAACGTAATCTTTCAAGGCACTCCCGTTCAGCGGTCAAGCCCACAGATGCTGGCCCACACGGTTATATATATATATATATATATATATATATATATATATATATATATATATATATATATATATATAAATAAATAAATATATATATATATATATATATATATATATATATATATATATATATATATATATATATATATATATATATATCTTTGTTTAGATGATCCGGAATGTTACAGTCACTACACCTGCCAAACGTCTGTTCTGACGTCCTTTTTCTGTCTGACAGTTCAGCTCCAGGAATTGTTTTCAGCAAATAAAAACACAGTTTTGCTTTCTTTACAGTTTTGACTTTCCACTACCACAGAAATCAAATCAGTGGGATGAGTATGTAAAATATAATTGTGTGAGAAAAACTTGAGCACAATGCAAGAAAAATTCTTGTTTTTCTCTGAACATGGTCTGTGTTTCTACAAATCTGACAAATAGACACACAAGGTTCAGATGTTGTCCAAATAGTTGGCCACAGCAATAGTTTTCTTTCAGAAGAGACAAATATAGTGCACCATCTAGTGCAGGGGTTCCCAAACTTTACCATTACAAGGCCTCCCAAACAGCGTTAGCTTCTGGCCCCCCCCCCCCCCCCCCCCTTTGTAAACCAACAAACAATGCTTCAAAATATGAAAGAACATCAACTTTTAAAATATTATCTTTTTTTTAACTGCTATTTTATTTTTTTAAGTATAGTCCACTGGATTTCAGTGAACCATGCTGTTCCTTCTATCTGTGATGGATCATCATTTGTTAAGCTTCTTTTTCTTAACCTTTAACACACTCACTTAAAATATTCAACAAATATAATTAAAAACAAGTTTCCAAAAAGTTTACTTTGGGAATTTACATTTAAATGGCCTGCAATGGCCTGGGTATCCCTCTAAATTATGAGTCTCAAACTCAAGCCCACGGGCCAATTGCGGCCCCCAGAACAATATTTTCTGACCCCCTGCCTGAAATCAAAGCTTTGTGTTAGTGCGGCCTGCGTGTTTTTTCTTACATGCATCTGGGTGTTTCATATTTTTTAACACTTGTGGGCTACCATAGCTCAGGCTCATGATAACAACATGAATTAACAATTGGTCACTTGTAACATGTTTGTGTCACCGAGTGGAGGGAAAATATATCCTGTCACCTAGAGCTATACAGTGTTTGTCAGCCAGTCATGTCTTTTTTGAAACATTTGCCTTTTTGGCAGCACCTCTCTGAAAAGTTCTTCTCCACAATGAACTTTAATAAGTCAAAGTTCAGGTCCAAACTTAAAGATGAGCATCTTAAAGCCATACTGAGGGTCTCAGTTGCTTCCTCCCTCAAGCCAAATGTTCTGAAGAACTGTTCATGTTCTGCATATTCTGACCTGTTCAGACCGAGAAGATTGGATCAGTTGCACTTTTTTTTTTTTTATTACTTGAAGCCCTTTTTTTTGTTGCGGCCCAGCCTCACCCAGACACTACCTCCAGCAGCCCCTAGGTGTTGAGTATGAGACCCCTGCTTTAAAGCTTTTTTGATGCATATTCCACGTATAACACGGACATCATTGCAGACCCTTTGCTGCCACCTAGTGGTCACAGGGTGAACTGTCTGCTTGATGAGGGCGGTTTCAAGCAGTTCATTTGGCAGAACGCATGCTTGGGGCAGCTAAGTTCAGGAAATTGTTCATAAATGAGGAAAGTTGTGCAAAGATAAAATTACACTGCAGCTTATTGGCACTTCCACTGCTGATATTCCAGAGTATGCAGTCATGTGACGAAAACTGTGGAAAGTATTTGCCATTTTCACTGTATTAGTCAGTAATGGCCTCAAATGAAAATAAACAAATAAATAACCTCCTATTTGTTTCTCATTAAAAAAGATGATCTACCAACAAAAAAAAAATTGAAACCAGTATTTTGAAAAGAGGAATTTATGCTAATATAAAATGCACCTGTTTCTCCAATACGTTTTTTCAGTTGTGATTCAGAGACAATAAAGAAGTAAGAGAGAACAAATAAAAATAAATGAATTACTGTCTGAAAAAAACAAACAAACATCCAGCCTAATCCAAAGATTATTTCAGAATACAAAATTATTAAACTTTAAAACAGCAACATGTGGAAATACTGATCCTAACAGTGGTTAATAAAACGAACAGCTTGGTTTTAAAATGAACAAGATAACTCATGCATGTTTATTTTACTGATGGGTAAACTATGGTTTTATTGATAAAATGGAATGAGGTAAAGTTACAAATAAAATCAAGTTTAAGTAAGACAAAGTTTTCAAAGATTAAATTTGTTTGTAGTTGACCTGCGCTCATCACAGGAAATCAGTTTTCACAAACCTGACGTCTCAATCCTTAAGCAGCTGCAAGAAATGTTCATTTTGGAGTCTGTTAAATTAAACATCCTGTAAATGTTCCCTAAAGCCACCTATCAGCTTGCAGGTACAGTTTCTTGTGTATGAATTGTTCACTTATGATTTTAATTTTGTTTACTAAAATCAGAAGTAATCTGTTATCTTTGCCAGGATACCTGAACTTAACTTCAGGCATTAACCTAGGGGATCATTCATTCATTTATATGAGCATATTTAATTTGAGAAAAATTAAACAATTATGATAATCATAAAGAATAATGGTGGAAAAAAGTTATAATATTAATACCATAGAATATTTGTTAAAATTAAATATTTATAGTGAATTAAAACTTAATATTTATAATAAAATTAGAGTACCAATAATGATCAATTAGAATTAAATATTTATATAAAATTAAATAATACTCCAGTAACTCTAACATCTGTTGGATGAGTCCTCTGTTTCCTTTCAGAATAAAAGCATATTTTGAATAACATTAAATCAGACAGTCTCTTCTTGAAGGCTTGAACATAAACTGAGTGACTCACTCTCCTGGAAAGCACTGCAGAGAAATAATATCATAAACCAGGAACTGTAAATCATTTCTGGCGATGTCCGGCGATTCCATCCCCGCCACAGTCAGGACCAGGCTCTGGTTCTGCTCCAGACTTGTTATCTTGAGCCTTGTTCACGCCTCCGACGCAGGGGCCAGCCTGTCTCCATCCAACCCAGTTTTCCCATCATGCACTGCACTTCCCCCCATGCTGAGAAGAGGGCTGTGTGTTGGGCCCTGTTCAGGCTCGAGTTCTGACAGCAGAATAAAGACCCTCTGGGTCTGTGCCTCACAGCTCTGGATGCAGGGTGGAGCATGTGCTGAAGATGAGGCCCTGAGGTCATGGTTCCAGCTCGGCCCTCGGGGGGTCACCTTCTCTGCACAGACTCAGATTCATGGATTCAGACTCGTTGCATGGTCTCAGAGGAAGAATCAGTGATGCTGCTTTCTCCTCCTGTCTGACTTGGAGTTGTGGTCCCTGATGCCGATGCTCTTGTGGAGGTGAAGCAGGGAGGCTCTGAGCTGGGTGAGAGGCCATGAGAGATAAAACAAGATCAGAAACCAGTAACTGAATGTGACACCAGTACAACGTGTTTATCGCACTGTGGGGGTGACTGGAGCTCTGCATTCAGTCAAACTCCACAGATATCTGCACCACAGTGTTAAAACGAATGTCTTACTCTACAGTACAGTTTCAGTGTGTGAGGAAAAACACTGAACCTGAACCCGCTGTGTGACAAGGTGTCTCACCTTATCCAGCAGCATCACTGATGACTGGATCATCTCTCTCCACTTCTGGGGCTGATCCTCATGATAACCCTGCTGAGAGTCCTGAAGCTGAACCCATTCAGGCTGGGTCTGATGACTTCTGCTGGACACACACAGTGAGTCAGTTATTAGGGCGAGGATGACAGCTAGGCTTACATCATCAGCTTTGTGGTCTCCATGGCAACGTAAACAAAACGATCAACCTGAAGACCAATCCGGCAATCATGATGAACTATGGGTAGTCAGGAAAAAGGTGGATACTGAAGTAAGACATGCTGTGTCCCAAATCGTGCACTTTCGTAAGTGCACTCACATGAAGTGCACTGCGTACACTCTGCACTTACTGAAACAGTGCACTAAATCTTAGAGGGTGGTGTTGTCCAAAATCAAACACTAAAGTTTCACACCGGCCAGAAACTACATTCGCATTTCACAACCACTGACAGGTGTTCCTCTGTTGTCCACAATAAGATGAGACCCAGCTGTGAAAGTTTAAAGAGTGACCCTGTAAACTGGAGACCTTCAGCTGAACATGTCAGTGGCGAGGGGCGACATCTGGTTTAGAAAAATGAAGCCTATGTGGAAGTACCAAAAGTTGTTGTTCATTGAGAATCTGCAAGAGGCTGGCTGCAGAAAGACCAGAAGTCACAAACACACCAAGCCAAAAACACAAACAGGCCAAAACAGACTTTTACAACATTAAAAAGCATATTTACAGCCTGGTTCAAAAAACAGCTTGGGTCTAAAGCGCTAATTTCGCTATCAGCACACACTGTACCGGGGGTGTTTTTTTTTTAACTTAGCGGTTTAAAAGATATTAATATAAAGAGTTTGTCCAATCAGAGGCTCAGCTCAGCTCATGTGACTGACAAGCGCCCCATAGCTGTCAGAAAGGAAGCTCAAGCTCTTGTGCCATATCCAGTATGGCCCCGTCCAACCATCAGCTTTATTTCACTGTATCAGTAACAAACGGGTGACGTTGCGGAACAGCTGCTGGAACCTACAGCAGAAATTAGACAACAGGAGAACGCTCATTTTGAAAAAACACAGTGGTACAAACACATTGCTTTGTGTTCATTGGTGTGGTCCAGTGTCATGTCACACATTCTTCTTCTGTGGTTTTTACATCTTCATGAGAGGAACAACCAAACTCCCAGAGCCTTTGTGTCTGCACATGAGATTACCTGTCCTGTTGTCCGAGCCCCTGTGAGGTGACCAGACTCTGCATGGTGAACTCCAGCATCCACAGCTTGTAGAACAACATGATGTTCAGAAACACCAACATGATGAGGCTGCAGACAGATAGGCAGAGAAAACATCGCAGCCTGGTTCACCTGATGCTGTTCAACAACAAGGATCAGGGAAGAGACGTACCTGATGGAGATCCTGGGACGCAAAAGAAGACAATAAGAGAGAAAAACAGCATCAGAAGAAGGATCAGATATTACTGCACCAAGCAACACTCTCCAAAAAATCTCACAAAAAATCACACTGGCCCTCATTTATTAAATGTGCGTACAAGCTGGTTTCAGATGTATCATCTCTTTGAGTTTGATTAAATAACTGATGTAATGGACAGGATGTGTGTTTCCTGTTTTTTTTCTACATGGTGGAGGAGGGGGTCACATGTTACTGTCGTACAGGTGAAAAATAACTCACACTAAGCTGATGAGGAGCAGCAGTTTGGAGAAGTTATACAGCGCAAATCCAGCAGGAGCATCAGCTATTTGTCTGGTCTGTGTGGAACCTGCAGGACGATCACAGAGACAGACCATGACACACAAGAAGTACGTTTCCCATACTTGCTGCTCTGATAAAAGCTGATTTTGTGTTTGGCTGACCTGCCACATGTTTAATGATGTCCTCCTCCCCATCCTCAGGTCTGGAGTTTAAAGCCTGCTCCAGGCTCCCACGTCCCCTCACACGATGGACCACGAGTTGCCTCCTCTTCCGTCGGCTGCTGCTCGTTCCCCGAGACTCGATCCTGGGTGAGTGAGACTCCACCAGCACCACGTCCAGCTTACCGAGTTCCAGCTCTACACAGGGGGATAAGAGAGAGCAGAAACACAAGCTTTAGAGCTCTGAAAAGATCAGATACAGTAAGTAAAGTGTTTATCTCTTTAAATGACAGGATGACAGGTACTCAGAGAGTCCAGTGTGTGTGACTCACGGTTGGAGATGTGTGTCACTGACCTAAGTGTCCGAAGTACTCGTCCAGTCCACTCCAGAAGTTTCTCTCAATGAAGCTCCTCACCAACCCCCACGGCTGCTTTCTGTACCGCAGCTCTGTAGAGACTCTGCACACACACACACACACACACACACACACACACACACACACACACACACACACACACACACACACACACACACACACACACACACACACACACACACAGGTTTTCAAAGACACATTTATTAACCATGAACGTTAAAATATGAATGCTTGATTTTTCATGTCTTTCAGTGATTTCTGTAAAAATCAGTCACTAAGTGGCTCAAACATCCTTGTTCCATCATCACAGACTGATGAAATCAAAGCTCACCTGTCCCTCAGGTGTCTCTTGATACCTGATGATCAGTGGTCAGTTTTCTGCAGTGTTATGTGCTGCGTAAACATCAGCAAACTCTGCTTCTGACCAAAGAAAATGTTCTCCATTAGGGGGCGATATGGAGAAAATATGTCAGGATGTTTTTATGACAGGATCAGGATCTGGATTTTAACAGGATTGTTTTTCATATTCAGACTATTTTGACATTTTTAGCCCAATTTCTTATCCTACATTCTGAACTATCTTTCTTCACCAGTTTTTGCCTTTAATGCACCAATTTATAACTTTAATCTAGTCTTGTGTCCTTTAATGTGTTTTTTAATGTGTCTGTGAGCAATATCTTATGTGACAATGCGAAATATTTCAAGCTCTGGCAACAACTTCCCTTCCTTTATAACGTGTAATTGAGGGATGACACGTTATGTTAGTGAAAAGTATCAAGAGCACTTTAAAGAAGCTGTGAGGACTGTCTGTTTGAAGTGGATTGCAGCGACACCTTTTGGTTGGAATCGTGCGCACACTGTCGTGATGACCTGACTCTTAACAAGGCGTGTGTTTGTGTTGGAAATAAATGGAGATCAGATCTTCTTTTTAACACTACTTTTCTTTGTTCAAGACAACTTTTTACCGGATACAACGTGACGAGGTAAGATATTTATCAACAGTCACACAGCGCTGCTGTTTGAAACATGACAACAAGTAAACTTTGTCAGTTTGTATCATAGTTTAGTAGCCGGCTGTATTCAGCGCTGCTCCCAGCCCGGTGCTCTGAGACATATGTGTATAGACTAATGTGTAATGTTAGCGAATCCTTATGTCCTGCTCATCTACCAATCAGAGCTAACGTAACCTCACTCTTCATTTTATCGACAGACTGTCACATGACATCACATTTGGTTTGATACCACTGTTACATCTGTCATGTCCATCAGTCAGGTCAGAGGATCTGACACAGAGTACAGAGGTACAGTCTGACCTCTACATCAGTCAGCGACGTGCTCCTCAGTCTGACCTCAGGTCTTTTCATAAAGTACTCTGTGTCAGGGATAGCTGAGGATCCTCAGGGAGTTCATTCAGCTGTTTGGCTAAAGTACACGACACATGAAACAAACATGAGCGTGAAATAAAGTCCTGCTCACCTGAGCCGACACCTGTTCTTAGCCACTCTGGTGAGCATGTAGCGGTTGAGTGTGTAGAAGTAGTCATGATAGGGCACGTCATGGGCGATCACCTCTGCGTCGATGGTGTAGCACTTGTTCTCCTGGCTGTCTCTGTGCAGGGTCTGAATCAGGACACACACACACACACACATGAAGCTACCTGCTGACAAACTAACAGGCAGCTGCAGGAAGTATCACAGTGATAAGAAGTGATGGATTCAGACTGAAGGAGACCTGAGTCTCAGTCACTGTAGCCGTCTTTGGAGCCAGAGGGTTGTTTAGGGTGATGGTGTACATGATCTCTCTGGTCTGGTTACCATCCTGCTCCTTCTTCCAGGGTTGAAGCGCCACATCTGGAGAGAACACACGAGACTTACAGGGACCCTGTGCAGTGTTCGGTCACTACTAACACTTTGCTACAGTAAGTTTGTTAGTTTGTTATATTAGCTGTGCCATTCTCTGCTTTGATTCTTCAAACATGCCTGGAGTGAGCACTGCTGTGAACGATGGCTGATTATGAAGCATCTGCACCGTGCTGAAAAACAATAAAGTTACAATACGACATCTGAACTTAACTTTAAGTTTCTGTCCATCAGTTTCTACTTTTACTCCATTACATGTGTTTTTTTACTCCAGTAAAGTGCACATGAAACCTTAAGAGGTATCAGAGGCTGTTTTCCAAACCGTTTACTTCACTAGCAGTGCCTTCTGATTTGGCCGAAATTCAGTATATAGAAAGCAGAATGTGAAAACTTGCTAAATCTGCACTATGCTAAAAATGTTCTATGTTCTAATGATCCGGAAAAATTTCTCAGTATGTATCAGACCAGTCTAACTGGCACACTATTTCCCACAATGCACGGCACTAATGCTGTTTGTCTGTGGTGGCTCTCAGGTTTAGGGGAATTACTGCCATCCACTAGAATGAGTCAGCATAACATCTACAGTACAAACACACTTACATTAAACAGTCTATGAGAAACAAGTGCAGTGATGCAAAAGCAACACTGGTACATCTTGTCACTTCAAGTTTTAAAAGAGATGTTTACTTCAACAAATTTATTAAAGTCCATATAAAACACTGACCATATTAAATAAAAAAAAAACCCAAAACAAATAAACGAACAAAAAAAAGAGTGAATTATATAAAAGTGTTTTTTCCATAAGCTGTAAAAATAAAGTCACTCCATAAGATCAAAAACCAAATATGATGATTCTGCTAAAATATCATTTTAATGCCTTTATAAGGCGTTTTTACTACTAAGTGAATTTAAATATATAGCTTATATAAGTGAAAATAATGATAGGATCAGAAATGTTAAGTTGTACCCATATTTTGACCAAAAGAAAAAAAATAATCAGCTGTTTTTCCATAATATACCATGAACTTTCTAAACTAAAAACCAGCGTAGTATACAAAAAAAAAAAAGAAAAAAAAAAAAAAAAAAGAAAAGAAACAGACCAAACAGAACAGTCAGACTGCATACTACATTCACATGTTGTAGGTGGTGGGAGGTTTGGAAAACATCCAAGGATATTATACAAATCAGGCCAGTGGAGTACAGAGGGAAAAAAAATAAAATGCAAAACACCACCAGAACAGTAGAGGGCAGTAAGAAAACAACAAAGGCAATTCAGCAAAAATGACACCACAGAAGGATGATCAAAACCAGCACAGGCTGAATGTCCTCCATGCTAACAGGCTAACTTATGAAAGTAGACGATTTGGGACACAGCATCAGTTTCAGAAACAGACGCGTGATGTGGTGGAGACTTTGTCCATCAATTATACAGTCAATGGTGCAGTCATCTAAGTGCCAGAAGAAGTGCCATTTTTAAACAATGTAGCCACAACTTACCACAATTAATAATTCAACGTAAACAATGTTGTTGGGCACTCAACAACTTTCAATACTCAGTGCTTAGTATTCACTAAAACCTGGTTTCTGTTATTTCTACAAAGCGCTTCAGAGATGAAGCCTGGGTATGTTTATCTCTCTTTGTGATACACTCCGGTGTGTCGAATTTAACAAGTTGTGACAACCCACGCAGGACACCAGTCGACGGTGATACTGGACCAGTGGCTCCAGTTAAAGTCTGTTTGTTAGCCTTTAACCTGACAGCTCACTCTGTGCTGGATCAGTTACACGGGTATGTGATCTTTGAAACTCAGGCTGTGTGAATCTGTGTTTTTGAGACTGTTGGTACTCCACAGTTCTTAGATGAAACATTTCACTTTCGATGTGCTGTGCAGCAGGTTAAAAACATCATGTTGACGTGTTTCAGCCGCAGCTTGTGTATGGTTGATACTTGGCAGAGAGGATAATATGCAGTAGTGTTGATTGGTGAGTTTACCTGTGAACCTCCTTTGCTCCTGAAAGTCCCTCATGAAGTCGGACTCAGTGAAAATCAAGTCATACATCTGGTCCACACCAAACTCATACACCTTGTTGATGTACTGCCTCCCACTCAGGTCCTGATGCAGGGCCTGCACCTCAGCTGTGTGAACAAACCCATCAGGTAAGTGTCCTCTCAGTTTGTTCTCCACCTATTATAGGTGTGTTTGTTGTTGTTTGTTGGAGGTGGATAAGACTCACCTTCATCCTGCGTCTCAGAGGAGTCACTGAGCTCCGTGGGTGGCCCCTTGCTGTTTTTGAAGACAAGTGTTGGGGAGGGGGCACGGCTGCTGCACCGGCTGCTGTAGTTCTCAAGAACAGGGACGGTCAGGAGGTCTGCATCAGGGAGAAGACTGGAAACATCCTCTACAGGAGGAGGAGGCAGGTCGTACTGCAGAGGACAGGTGTTTCATGATCATAAACAAAACCTCAGCTCTCCAGATTATCATGTCTGACAGACTCCGAGCTAACTATTAGATGTGATCTTTATGAGGTAAAAACCCTGGACTAAAATAACTCACAGGAACTGAGCAGTCCGTGCTGGGCAGCTCCTGAGGTGTGTTGTTGTGGAGGGCTCTGTGGGGCAGAGCAGGGCTGGCCTCTGGCCTGGCCTCGGTGTCCCTGGTGTCTTGATGTTCCTTGTTGCTCTCCTCCACAGGAAGCTCCTCACAGAATCTGCACCACAGAGCGGGACAGCAGCTGTAGGTCAAGGTTACCAGTCTGCTGCACACTGCCCGCACAGGGCTGCACATATGTATGAGCTGTGATGGCGGATGGGGAGGGGGCATTCAGCCTCTCTTAGGAGAGGGGTTTACATGTTCCTGACTTTAACATCATTTTAAATGGTAAAAGTAACTGGACTGAGGTTTATATCCATGAAGAATGTAAGATGACCTGTTTGAGCTCCTACTGGGAGACCCCCCTTTAAATCCACATCATGGTTCCAATCTGCCAAATCAACCCTCTCACTGTGCTCCGTTTGATGGCTGTGCTGAGTACTAACTGATGAATAGGAAGGAGTGACATGGACCATAAGATGGAAGACAGTGATTGTGATTTCTGTGGTTGGATTTCAAACTCACCCCATGGTGTTGAAGTCTTCATCGGGAGGGACGTAGTCCTCATCGTCGCTGGTCAAGCCGAGCTCGTTCCCATAACACTGATGGACAAAGTGCCACAGCTCTTTGGGACATAAAGGCTGATGGACACCGGCATGGGAACAGAAACAAACAGGTCTGGTTGAACAGAGCAAAAAACATAAAACCATGCTAGCTTGGTTATACGGCTCATAAATTCACCCTCCTCCAGCGTGCACACCGTCCTTCTATTTTAAACGAAACTTTCATAATTCCTCTTAATTTTGCATATGAAATCAAGAATACCTTAATGCTGAAATATGTGCATGAAGTCTGACAGCTGCTGAGATTTCTATTTAACAACCACTGAGATCATTCAGCTTTGTGTGTTTGTGAAAACTGGATGAAGGAAAAATTACTTTGTGTTTTGGCCTTTACAGCAAATTTCACAGACATACAAACAGAATTGTATTATTATTATTATTATTATTATTATTATTATTATTATTATTATTATTATTATTATTATTAATACTACTACTACTTCTACTACTACTACTACTACTACTACTACTACTACTACTAATAATAATAATAATAATAATAATAATAAAATTTGTCAGTTAATGCAGAATTCAAAGGAGAGTTGGGTCTGTGGAGGGCCACTGTGCAGGTTTTCATAATGGATTGGAGGAGGCTCAGACTACAGTAAAAACACGCCCCATACAGGATGGAGTACACGGATAGAGCATGCTTTGCAGCCTTTGTACGGTCACTACAGTAGTTAGATTAAATCATAACATATATATTTATCACTAACTAGTTATTGTGCCTGTCTTCGTCTTTGGCCACTATCTGACAGTGACCAGAAATTTAAGGTAAATGTTTTCTTTCATTTGACTCAGTGCATGAATTGATGTAATATATCAATCTAGTCACCTTAAAGGTCAAAATATTTGATGGTGTTTGTTGTTTTCGTCTTTCTTGAAGCCCTCTAAAAGATTAACAGTAAGGATTGATCTGTCTCAGGTGGACATAAGACTTTGTTATGAGCAAATCTTGTTCCTGGTGAGGAGTGAGAAGCAGCATGTGCTCAGAGGAGTACTGCACTCACCACATTCTTTCTTTTTTTTTAATGAATGAATGAATGATTGGATTATTATTGCACCCTCAAAGAACAGGTGCTAACAGTCTGTGTTAAGGTTGAGCAGTCTCACCTTGTCCAGCAGAGCGTTCTGCCACAGCCTGAACATCATCATGTAGGTTCGATCCCTTGCTCCAAAGGAGGTGAAGAAGTGCTGAGGAGACCGTGAGAGGGAGCAGGATGAGAGATTAACTCATCATCAGTGAATAATAACCAAGCAGTCTGAACAGCACGATCCTTGTTACTGACCTCAACAGACTGATAAATCCACATCAGCACAGACTGGTTAACTAAGACGTCCAGCTGCTGTGGCGAATGGAGCTCTTACCTTTTCATTGTCCGTGCAGAGCTGGATGGCGTTGGGGATGAGGCGAGCTGTCTTCTCTTTGGTCATGGAGCAGATGTCCTTCAGTCTGACTGCCAGCTGGAAAAGAAGAAACAAAACTAAGGATTCATTCATTCATTCGTTCAATCATCCACCTCTTACGGGTATTTTGATATCTTTTCATGGTACTTAAAACATTGTAGAGATCTTTGCCTGTTTTCGTCTTCCTGAAGTATTTTGATGATCTTGAATTACAAAGTTGTACTTCAAAAACATGTCTGTGTTTCATCAAACTGTGATAGTGAGACTGCAGCAGAGACTCATTTGAGTGTTTCTGTTGGATCAGTTTCCTCACCAGAGTTTCCCATCTGAAGATGTTGCTGTAGAAACAGATCCAGTTCTCTGAGAGGTAGAGGCGTCCCTGCAGCAGGATGTCCCTCTGCAGGGCACAGGAGTACTCTGCAGGGAGTTCAAGGTCAAAAGATGAAGATAACATTTGGAAACAGGCTGTTGCACTTATATGGATGTGTTTGAGAGTACTCCTGCTGCTTACTCCATCTGACCAGGAGGAGACGCCATAAGCCAGCAGCAGAGAGAGATGTAGAATGAGTAAGACAAATACAGAATGAGTAGAGGATGAAGACAAAGAATAATTTACACTCTGTGTTCAAACATTACAGAGTAAAGTCTCCCAAAGAGTCGGAGTCCCCAACCCCTACACCCTTCACAATAAAGTGGCAACAAGGGTGAGCGCTTTGGTACCAAGTCTACCAACGTTCTACTTAACATGTTGGTGAGCCTGGGATGATGGTAGCACATTGTAAGTTTCCCCCAGCAGGAATCTAATGCAGTTATCCTCCATGCCCAACAGGTCCTTCCAGATAAGCTTCCTCTTATCAAACTCTCCCAGTTTAAGCACTGTCCCTGCTGAGTTTGAAACAACTGAGTGAGAAAGCATAAAAAAAATTGCATACACCAACTGCATGTTCTTTGCCAGTGTCTTTAACTCTTTAATGACATGATGGAAAATGGAAGGAAAGGTATGACTAACACCTGCAAGCTGCCCTACAATGTCTGAAAGAGACCGGTCTCCAAACAACCTTAGACTGAAGCAAATTCTATCAGATACACAGCTCATTTCTGGGACACCTTATCTCCAAAGAGGGCCTTCATCATGACACAACTGACTCAAAGAAAGGCTCAACAAAAAAAGTGCAAGCAAACAGTGTTGTGTGTTTACAGCTGGGTTTTATCTTGGTCAGTTTATCTCATTCAAAAGCAGAGTGTTACAGTGATTCATTTCTGCCTATGTGGATCAGACTCACCCACGATGAGGCGCTCAGTGTCAGGAAGCTGCTTGAACAGCTTCCTGAAGTCCTCATTTCTCTGTTTGTAGGTGGGACTGAGGACCTGCAGAGGACATAAAGACAAGAACAGGAAGAGTGTTTGTGTGTGAATGCATCAGCAGTTTATCCATATCAGACTTTCTCAGGGCCTGGGGGTGTCCAGGCATAGCTGATAAGTTGGGTTGTCTTGGCTTGATCAGGAAAGTGTGCTCCAATTATCAGGGTCTCATGCCATTCAGCCTCTCTGGGAAAGCCTGTTCCAGGGTGCTGGAAAGGAGGCTCCAGCAGACTGTCAAACCTTGGATACAAGAGGAATAAATTGGTTTTCACCCTGTCTGTGGGACCAGCTGTTCACCCTTGCAAGGCTTCTAGAGGGGGCAAGGAGTTGTTTTATGGCCTTGGAGGAGCTTATGATCGTGTTTCTTGAAGGAACTTGTGGTGGTCACTGTGGGGATATGGGGTATAGCCACCACTACAAGCTATGAAATCTCTGTATGACCAAAGTGAGAGCTGCATTCACATACTTGGCACAAAGTTGGACATGTTCTCGGTGCATTTTAGTCCCAACCAGGGTTGTCCCTTGTCACTGATCCTGTCTTTGATCTTCATGGACAGGATCTCAAGGCACACCAGAATTCCATCTCTGCTGTTTGCAGGTGATGGGGTTCTGATGGTTTCTCCAGGCTGGGACCTCCAGCAAGCATTGGGTCAGCTTGCAGCCAAGTGGGAGGCAGCTATGAAGATAGTCAGTGTCTCTAAGTCGAAGGCCATGGTTCTCTGCCATAAAACTGTGGATTGCTCTCTCTGGATGAGGAGTGAGTCTTTACCCAAAGTGAAGGAATTCAAGTATCTTGGGTTCTTGTTCACAGGTGAGGGGAAAATTGGATTGACAGGTGGTTTAGTACTGTGTCAGCAGTGATGTGGACCAGATCGTCATTGTGAAGAGGGAGTAAAGCCAGAAGCCAAAGCTCGCTATTTACCTCTTGGTCTATGTTCCAACACTCTTGGAGATAAGGTCAGGAGCTGGGACATCAGGAGGGAGTTGGGAGTAAAGCTGCTGTTACTTTGCACTAAAAGGAGTGAGTTGAGAGGGTTAAGCATTTGACAAGGATTCCACCTGGACATCTTCCCTGGAGGGGAAGATCCCTTCTCAGGGACAGATCCAGAGTTAGATGGAGGGATTATATATCCCTTCAAGCCTGGGGGTGCTTCAAGATCCCTGAGGAGGAACTAGGAAACGTAACTGAGGAGAGGGATGTCTGGGTTGACTGCAGCCACTGCGAACTGATACTGGACAATTGGGGGAAAAAGTCTAAAGACATTTTCTACATTGTTTCAGGACAATAAGGCCCTGGTATTTTCAGAACTTACTGTTCACATACACAGCAGACAGTTTCCTCAGAAGCTCTCAGTACTCAATACACTTTGGGGATCCACTCAGAATGGACTGCAGCCATTAATACATAGCACCAAGAAATACAAATGGATTGCAGTAGAGGTCCTGAGGCAGAAGCTGTTGAGCTGTGACACTCAATGAATGGAGGTCTGCGATACCTCCACCCTTACTGACCCACAGTGTGGACTATGAGACGCACACAAAGGCATCTAACTGTGGATCACAGACCTGTTCCTTCTTTTCTAACAGCACAATTCAAATAAAAGTACCTGTTACTGCTAAAGCCAGTTTATGGCTCTTCTGGCTTCTGGCTGTTTGCCTCAGTGAGGCATGTAAGAGTTGCTCATAGTAGGCTAATCGTCTAATGCTCATTTCACACATTCTGAGAAGAGAGTGAATACTGCTGAAGACTGTTCAGACCTCATTAGAGCCTGAGGTCTGCTGACTTCTCCTGAGAGTCAGTATAAAAACCAATCATTCTGACCTTTAATGAAACAATGACAATGACTTACATTGTACCAGCTCTGACTCTTCTGTTCTCACATCATCACAGAGAGGAGGGCAGCCATGGCAGAGAGGGGAAGAGAACAGTTATTAATATTAATAAATACATAAAGAAAGTGATAGAAACACAGTCCTAAAATAACATTCACATCATCTGAAAATTAAAGCCTGTCACAAAAAAAAAATGAACCAAATATTAGAATGTTTTTTTGTGATCATTTCTCTCAAAGAGGTTATGACAATAGATAACTTTTAACAAACTAAAACAATATCTGTTAGTTATATAACATAAGAGGAATAAATGGCATAGACATTGTTTTTGAAAATGACTGTGCCTTAAGCAATTTTAATCCTTCAACTCTGTCATCAGTAAAGCTGAACTAATGAACTAACTTTTTGAGGTCTGCTTTCTGATCGCTGTCAGAACAGTCAAGTGCACTTTCAATTATAAAAGAAAAGTTTTATTTATTTTTAAATTAGTTTCCTTTCTGTGTTTTCATTTATGGGTCAGACACCACCAGGTTAAATATTTGAATGAAAGATGCTGTATTTAGTCCCCAAAGTGGAGCTGAGTTTCTGCTTAAATAGAGTTACTAAAATGACAGTCTGCGT
Source organism: Labroides dimidiatus (assembly GCA_030710495.1). Classification (NCBI taxonomy): domain Eukaryota; kingdom Metazoa; phylum Chordata; class Actinopteri; order Labriformes; family Labridae; genus Labroides; species Labroides dimidiatus. The sequence goes on from CM061159.1 coordinate 8,395,943, forward strand.
GTAGACTGCTTTTAGTACATCCATCATATGAGCTTATGTTTTAACATAATGTTAGCATGTGCTGTTAAAGAGAATGTATATTGGATCTATGTTTGTTTACCAAAGTCAGAGACATGCTAAGCTTACGCCTGCTCACCTTGGAGTTCTTGCCCCCCCCTCGGGTGCTGACATTGGAGGGATGGACAGACAGCGAACACGTGCGTTGCTGCTGAGATGTCTGCTGGGGTTCAGGGGTGTTGGGGGAGCGGTCTGAGGTCTGGTCTGAGGAGCACTTCTCCACCATGCTGTTGTCAGCCTCGGGGCTCAGCTGGGGTGTGGATGAACGGGACCGCTTCCTCAGGACAGGTGAGCAGGCAGGAGTGCTCCGGTCCAGGTGAGTGGCAGTGCTGAAAGAGACATCAACAAGAGTCTGAACTCTTAGCTTAGCTTCATTAGCACGACAAAACTGGTTAAGCTGAGATACGAGAGGTTTAAGCCTTTATTCCTAAGCGTCTTTGAGGCCATTGAAAATATGAAATTGTTCTTTATGACCTGCCTTCTTGACCCTGTGAAGACTATCCGTTTGGCATTGATTCCAGCAACACCAGCAACTGTAATTGGTACTGTTTTTCCTCAATAAAGACTCTTTCCTATGAGCATCATCACCTTCTGTCATAAAGACACGACTCTTGCCAAGATGTGGGTTTGTTTTGAAGAGCAGATATTCTGTTAACACTAATTTTCTTTGGTCAACACAACTTTTCCCAGGATGCAAAGTGACAGGGCAGTGCTATTGCTTAAAAGGTGACAAAAATCAAACTATTTGAACTCAGTTTGTCGTGTAGTTCAGTGTCCAGAAGGCAAGCAGACTATTGCTGTGTCCCAAAGTGTTCTTCTGTAAATACACTTGCACTGTGTACACTCTGCACTAACTAAAACAGTGCACAAAGTCTTACTGGGCGGTGTTGTTCCAAATCAAACTCTGAGGCAGTGCACTTACCGGAAACTATGATCAAATTTCACAACACCACTATTTACTGATTACATGTATCAACCATTGTTTGATTCATCCCTGCTTCTTCCTCTATGTAACCCAAGATGGCGACAACTGAGTGTGAGAAAAGTCCACAGTTTCACACTCAACTTTTTGTCCCATTAGAGCTTGCCAGCTGAGATATCAAAGCGCACTACATTTTTCCATACTGTCAGTGTGAACGCACTTATGCACTCAAAACATGAAGTGGAGGAGCAGAAGTGTGTGATTTGGGACACAGCATATCTGTTTAGTGTTCCTCACAGCCCGGTGCTCTGAGGCATGTCCATATTGAGTAATGTTAGTGAATCCTGGTTATGGCCTGCCAGTGCTCATCTACCAACTCCAACCTCACCAAGCAGAGCTAACGTAACCTCTCTCTTCATTTTACTGACAGACTCTCAAATTTGATCAGATCACTGCAGAATAACTGCTGCATGTGGGTTGGAATGAACATTATCACAAACAAATAACCCTTGTTTTAGCTCATGCTCGATCAATCTCCTGTTAAGCTTTCTTCTGCCCTGTGTTCTCTTTCTTTCTGACAGTCCAGCTCCAGTGTCCAACATAACTACAAAATTAATCTAAGAAATCCATTTCAGTGGAGAAGAACACGGATGTTGCTTCTCACTCAGTGAACTCACTCTTCACTGCTAAACTTTGCCAGTCGCAGTGTCATCAAAGGGACTTCAGGTCTTCATGTTGTAAATGGATTCTGGCTCTTCCAATATTCCAAAATCCGACCTGACCAAAGAGACTGAGAATAGTATTTAGAAATTATCAGTTTGGGACTGGTTGTGTTTGCAGTGGTGTTTTTCCCTTTTTTGTTCCTATTTGTCTGGGGATCCCACGTCTAAAAATAGTTGCATTGTTTACACACAAAAAGTTGCCTGCCAGCTGAGGAGAAGGAGGTGAGGACATCTGCTGGTACTTTGGTGCGAGCTAAGAAGAGACAACATCAACCCGTCCTCCTATCCATCGTTTTGGAGAATGTTAAATCTATCTACAATGAGATGAACGAGCTAGCCATGCTAACGCAGCACCAGAAGGAATACCTGCAGACTAGCATCACGCTATTCAAAGAGATATGGCTAATGGAGCTAACACCAGACACAAACACCACACTGAAGGATGTAACCTGCTGAGAGCTGACAGGACACAGAAGAACAGGACTGAACAGACTGGTGAAGAAGGCCAGCTCAGTCCTGGACCCTGTGGACCCTGTGGACCCTGAGGTGGTGGCTGACATAAGAATTATGGCCAAGGTGACGTCTCTGATGGACATTTTTTTTCTAGTTGACATCTATTATATTATACTTTTTATATATTCTTTGAATTTTTGCACTTTACAGTTTGCTTGCTTCTGTGACACCTGAATTTCCCTTTGGGGATTAATAAAGTAAGTTCTATTCTATTCTATTCTATTCTATTCTATTCTATTCTATTCTATTATATCCTATTCATTTCTACCTTCAGTCAGCCATAGATGTGCAGATGAAGCTGGGGACCAATGTTCTGTTTAACCCTCTGGTGCATAGCGGTCACTGCAGTGGACAGTTATGTAAAAGTCATTTTCTTCTGAATGCAATGGTCCCTGTGGTGGAACTGCATCTCAACCTGTGCCAGAAAAATTCTTTAGAGTTCTTATTTTTCTTAGGGCATAGATTTGATTCAAAGATTAGATTTTTTTTTATCAAAGTTCCAAACATGCATCAGAGAGTTGAAAAGCTTATCGACCATAAAATACACAAACTTAAAATGTATAAAAGCAAAGAAAGAGAAAAAATATTCATGGAACTACCCCCCAAAAAACACACAATTTCATTAATTTTGAAATTAAATTCATTCTGTTTTATGTTGAACGTTTAGCCACACGTAGTCTACTGGAGTGTACTTGACTGTAACTTTATGATAAAATCAAATACTTTGAAAAAAAAGCTAAAAGTAGAGAGGAGGAAAAAAAATCTGGACACAGGCTTTCATAATTCATGCGTCAGAGGGTTTAAATCTTAAAACACAAACTCAGCAGTTCTTCAGTATTTGTCTATTGAGTGCAGCCAGCAGACGATAAGGTTTACTTTCTTTATGAATGCATCACCCAGAGACATCTGGGAAAGCTCATTATTTAGTTATTTGAGATAAATGTTCCACTTTTTTATTTTTTTTTATCCCAGTGCTAATTCTGAGCTATAAATAACTAAGCAGTGACTTTATCCGTCCACACTGTGAGTGAACCCCATCCTCAGATCAATCTCTTGTGCCTCAGCTCTTGACTCATCTAAGATCTTCACATTTTACATCCCTGACGCCACAACTCCACACAGAGGGGCTGTCTGCTGGTGCTGCCTGCACTGCTGCAGAGGTCAGCCTCTCTGCACCATCAGCATCATCATCATCACACCTACAGATAACTCAGGTGAAAACAACAAGCAGGAATCACATGGAGTGGATCAGTTGTCATGAGTGTCCGCTGACTGTGACTGCTAAGTCATGTGCACCACAAAATCACAGCTTCCTACTGCACACAGGTTGCTCTCTCACTGACCCAGCATTCACATCTGAAGCAGCACACGCAGGCGGAGGGGAAGCAGTGCAGGAGAGATTTCCTCCATCAGTGACACACAAACACAGAAACAGAGAAACACACCAACCTGGCCGCCATAGAAGAGCGCGGTGCAGCATCAGACTCTACCTGCTCCACTCATCCTCTCATTCAGAGAGCAGCAGCAGAGGAGGAGAGAGCAAGGAGGAGGAGGAGGAGGAGGAGGAGTCCAAAGAGACCTGAGGGGAGGGGCTGGTCTCAAACAGACAGCAGTAGAGGCCAGTACTGCATGCTGCCTTACTGCCCCCTTTATTTTTTTTCTGCAGGATGATTCACAGGCTGCCCTCCCCAACACACACACACACACACACACACACACACACACACACACACACACACACACACACACACACACACACACACACACACACACACACACACACACACACACACACAGTGTTCAGCACAGAGAGCTATAACATCATATCATCATACAAATGAGGTGATTTCCGCTGTTCCCTGTAACATGAAGATTAAGATGATTCTGATTTAGATTAATTCTCTGTCACCTCACACACGAGGCATTTTTAGACCCAAGTTCCTCCTCTGGAGTTATGTGCTTTTTGACTGCAGTGATGAGGGTCTAAATCTGCTTCAGGGGTTATAAAAGTAACCCTGAAAACAGCCCTGCCTGGAGGATAGTGCTTTCCAGATGTCCAGGAACTTTGAGAGGCAGAGCCTGCAAGCTGAACGTTTCTGATTGTTGGAGCACTCGAAGTGTTTTTTGGTTTAATAACTCCTAAACAATGCTCTTCTTTGAGCCTGAAAGTGTGAATGGGTCTCTGTCAGCTCCCGGTGTTACAGTTTAAAGAGTGACCCTGTAAACTGGAGACCTTCAGCTGAACGTGTCAGTGGATATCCAGTTTACAACAACTGTTCAAACACAGAAGTACTCGGGAATGCATCCTAGTTTAGTTTTATATACATGTGTTTACGAATCATAATCTCCTCATCAGATAGGTATTTACTGATGATCTAAAGCTGTTTGAGACAGTTGTATCCTGCTGAAAGTCATCAATCAACGGGCTCGTTTTTTAAGTCCAAACAACGGTCAATCCCTGACACTTTGACACTTCACACTTTAGATAGAGGAGCAATCCAATGTTTCCTTGGCCAAAGCTGTATTATCCTCAACGCTAACAGGTTAGCTGTGGTGCTACACATAAAAATGTCAGCCTGTATTCTCCTTCTACTGAGTCATTTTTGTGGAATGGTCTTCGTCATTGTCTTACTGCCCTCTAATGGTCTGGTGGTGTTTTGAAGTTAATTATATATTTTTTCTCTTTATGTCACTAGTCTGAAAATCTACCTGCGTCTTCAACACGTGGTTGAAACACAGATAAAAATGGGTCACAGTGGACCTTCTGGTTAATAAAAAACATTCAAGCACATGCTCACAATCCACATTTATCAAACATCTTAAGAGACGAAATCTGAACCTCTTCTTCTTCTGGTACTCTATTATTGCTCCTCTTATCTGCCAGCAACAGTGACCACCCTGTTACATTCTTTCATAATATGTTCTGAATGTCTGGTTCAGGCATGATGACGGCAGGCCGTTAAAACACAATCACCTCAGATTGAACCCCAGTGGTCTTTCTGAGTGAAGTTTACATGTTCTCTCCATGTATGCGTAGGTCACATTGGCCATTCGTACCGTGCTCAAGCACGCTTCAGCCCTCAAGTCCAGTTTGTTTGGCCAGTGTGACCGCATGTATTCCGTGCTTGAGCACAGTACACTTCTCCTCCTTAGCATGCTTTGAAGAGGTGTGCTTCAACACAATATACTTCGTGCACAATGACACGGACACAATTGCAGAGACCGCTCCTCTCAATGGTTATTTCAAGCAATAACGGGGATGTTAGAGGGCTGTGTTGGACCAAAACGACTTAACACGAGCCAAGAAGTCACTAATGTTGTGATCCTGTTCTCTCTCTCATTGTGCTGACTCTTATGAGACCGCGCTCCATGTAAACAGAAGCTTCATGGTGACGTAGGCGAGCCGTGTGTTCGTCTAAAGTCTGGTTCATGTTGGAATAGTGTGACCACGGGCTGCACTGGCCATTGAACAGTCACTGTCAGGTCTGGCCACTCCAGCATAAAGACTGAAGAATCAATAAGGACATCGTTAAGTATAAAGACTAATGATGTCGATGGATTGAACCATTCCTAACCAATTCTTAACAGGAACTGGTTATCGATACCCATCCTGAGCTCTTCTGAAGTCTTTCTTTGACTCTGTGGTGGCATCAGCCGTCTTCTTTGAAATAATCTGCCAGGGCAGCGGCATCTCTGCTGCTGACAGGAAGAGACTTGACAGTCTGGTAAAGAAGAGGCTTAACATCACTGGGAAGCTTGTTTAGTGACAGGCTCCGTCTCCCATGGTGTCTCACTGAGAGATACCTTAAGTCTCTTCTTCCAGCCATGGTCAGACTTTTTACTCTTTTTAATCACCACTAACACCTTCACTCCTGTTAATGCTGAAACCCTCCATCTTCTGGATGTGCAATAACTTATATACTTTAAACTGTCTTGCCACTGTAAGTCTGTTAATTTCCGCTTGTGGGACGAATTAAAGGTATTGTCTTGTCTGTCTCTTAGTATCATCTCCAAAGTGAAGACCAAGTTCCATATAACGAGGGACATCAGAGAGAGGCTGAAAAGTGTCCTTCCCAAGAAGACAACACCAGAAGAAGAAGTTTCCTCACCCTGTCAGCACTCAGGAGCCATAAGCCGTCATCCACAGGAGAACACTGAATTCACTGGAGAAACGAGCCCAATGACGACCCCTGCTCTTACACACTCAGACATTTAAAGACAGTGCCGTGTTGCAGATCAGATGTCACAGGAGTGTGAATAACACACCTTGGACAGGTAGTTTGAAAACGACTGGTAGCTTTTTATGGATATCAGACAGCTTGGTACGGTGGCTCAGGTGGCTAAAGTGAACGTTCACCTGAAGTGAAGAAAATACCACAAACTCAACAAAAAACATTTTCACCTCAGAGTCTCAGAGGAGCAAAATACAGCCTCATTTCATCTCAGTGCCTCATCAGCAGGAACGTACTGATGAATGTTTCTCACCTCAGCTGCGCCCTGCTGCAGAGAGAGAGAGAGAGAGAGAGAGAGAGAGAGAGAGAGAGAGAGAGCAGGGATTACATTACAGAGAAACAATAAAACAAAGCTCATCATCTTAATTCATCCTCTGACTAATGAAAAGGCCAAAACTATTCAGCTTTTCTTGTCCTCTCCTTTTTCATCTTTGAAGTGATGCATTTCACTCCAGCGCTCACTGAACACAAACTAATGTGTGTAATAAATATAAAAAGTGATCTCTGAGTTTAAATATTTAAAATCATGTGTGAAAACAGTTTTAAAAATCCCCATTTTACCAAAACATTACGTGTTACACAGCACATTCAAACTCCTCTACGTTATGCAAGAGCACAGCTTTGCAGCTGGACTGACCAGCGTGTGTTTTTCATGGTGTCTGTTGATGCTCAGGTGAAGTAGAGCGACTCACCTGTCCCTGATGAAGGCCAGCTTCCTCCTGAGAGCGGACACTCGCAGACCACAGCCCTGCTTCATCCTCCGTCCTCTCTGTATCACCATCATGAGCCCTTCATCAGCTGGAGGTCAGAGGAAGTGAAAGGAGGGACGCTGGGTCACACGCAAACTTCCTTCTCCTCTGGTTCTGAAAGTCTCAGCAGAGACTCTTGTTGTGTCTTCCTCCTCTTTTTCCTGTTTTCTCTTTACTTTCCCTCCAGTTACACCAGCACCTTTCCACCTCCTCTTTCACTCCCTCTCTCTCTCTCTTTCATCTGTACACGTTGCTCTTCCTCCTAGTGACCCATTTCTTCCTTCTCTTCTTCCTCGCTCGGGTCGGCTCCAGCTCACATCCTGCACACTTGCAGGAACATTTGTTTTTTTGTTTACTCATGCACATTAATGTCACTGTAAAAAGATAAAATCATCAGCACGAGAGTCAGAAATAGAACTGGAAAAAAATCCTTCCTAATCCTGACATGGAAGAATGAAAAAATATAGAATAAAATACAAAATGAGCAACACAGAGTACAAGTGTAGATCTAGATGAAATGAACAGGCAGACACATGTCAAAATGCTGATTATTAGACAGCACGATTATTGAACAGGTTTGCCTTAAGCTGGCCACGTTAAAAGGAAACTCTGAAATGTGCAGTTTATTGAATTGAATGTTCATTTCTCTCCCATTAGTCGTCTCCAAAGGCATTTCAGAGAATTTGTCAGTACATCCAACCAGCCTCACAACCACAAACCCTAACCCTAAACAGATCCCAATAAACACTGATAAAAACCTAAACAATGAGCAAAGAGACGTCATACCATCCACATCATACAAACTAATAATGCAGATTAATGTGACAAAGAGAAACTCACGTCTCATTTAACAGTCTAACAGTGATAAGGAATGAATTGTGGCAGCCATACAATCCATCGTCTTCCTGAGTCGAAGGGAAACAGGTGAGGAGGCTGGCTTCATAGACTCATCCTAAACATAATAAAATGAAAAAAGCTTCAGTACTTTACACAAACTGAATTTATTTGGCTGTATTCATAATGCTTTCACAGATTCTGAAGCAGTTTGACTTACTGTAGAAAATACAGGAGACGTATTTACAAACACACTGATGACCGACGTCACATATTAACAATGTTTTTTACAAACATGTCATCAATAAACTAATAATACAAACACGGGAGCTTTCCTACACAGCTGTATGTCAGAGAGGGAAATGTTTATTCAAAGTGTTTAAAGAGTTAAACTGGGCTGAAGTTTGATCACGTTACAGTTAACTACATAAACACACTGCACTACACACGTGTGTGTAGTGCAGTGTGTTTCTTCATCATGCAGTTCTTCGTCAGCTCACTGCAGCTCATCATCAGCAGCTGAGGGAGGAAGAGGAAGCTCCAGACGCTCGCACTCGGTCAGCTTTAGGGTCAAATGCTGAGCGATCTCGTTGGGATCAGTGAACAACGCTGCAGGAACGCTCTGTGGGAGGGAGGGAAAGAGGGAGGGGACAGCTTTGTTACCACGACGACGACACAAACAGGAAACCACGGGAGGCTGAAAAGTTTAACTGTAAGCACCAACAAGGAGGAGGAATACCATCATGTTAAGACCTTTGCACACTGAGTCTGTTCTTTTTTTTTAAATCTGAAATTGATGTACGTTAAAAAAGAAATTCAATCCCATGTCATGTCAGACATGTTTGCACACGGAAAGGTTCGATTTTCTGCTTTTTTGGGATCCATCCAGGTCAATTCAAGGGTTGTTTGACTATTCAGAGACCCCGTAGAATACCTGCAACGTCATCATCATTATTTAATTTAGCTGGCAGATTAAATAATCAGTGACAAAAATGTCCGGTGAGATGGACCGACACATTTTCTGTCATGTCAGGCAGTGTGTAGATGATAAATGAAGACGTGTGTGTGTGTGTGTGTGTGTGTGTGTGTGTGTGTGTGTGCTCCTGCCTAAAACATACTGACAGCCGCTAATCAGGATCAATTTCTTGATCACAGCTTGATTAAATCCATTTTCTCGTGCTGAAAATTTTTACAACTAATGAAAAATAAATGCTTCCGATTCAGTGTGCAAGGGTTTTTTTGTGTGACTTTCTTTTTTGTTTTTTTGATTACACATCCGAAAAAAACGCATCCAAAAATAACAGACTCGATGGTCAAAGGCCTTAAGTCTGACAAAAACCAATAACAGTTTGAGTTCTATGGAAACACTTTAATGAAATCAGGAGGTGAACAAAGGGTTTTGGAGCCCCCCTTCCATGTGTACACCTGTACAGGTAGTCTGATGTTAACAGGGATCAGGACATGATCTCACCTTCAGCTCTGTGATCTTGCTCTCCCTCATGCTGAACTCTCTCAGCATGTAGTTCTTTCCAGCCTGAAAGCGCACGCACAAACACACACACACACTTTTTACTCATTATCACAGCCAGTCTGTGTTGTTATTAACATCATATGGTGTATTAACATCACACTGTGTGTTATCATAAACATCAGACCATGACGGTGCTGATCTCAGAGCCTGTGTGTCTGCAGACCCACCTCGTGGTAAAGTCGAGTGTCGTTGATTCTGATCAGAACTCCGTCCACTCGTAAGAAGAAACGCTGCAGCAGGAAGAAGCTGGTGGGCATCACCCTCTGGAGACACACACACACACACACACACACACACACACACACACACACACACACACACACACACACACACACACATATCAGTAAGTATCCAGACACTTGAGATATAATCTCTGCACTGTGTCCTGAGTCTATCCCGGGGTCTCCTCCCAGATGGGCATACCCAAAACATCCCCTGAGGGAAGCGTCCAGAAGGCATCCTCACTGGATGCCCGAACCACCTCACCTGACTCCTCTTGATTTGGAGGAGCAGCGGCTCTATGCCGAGCCTTTCCTGGATGTCCATGCACTGAACCCTATCTCTAAGGATGAGCCCAGACACCCTGCGGAGATAGCTCTTTCAGGCGCTTGTATTTGCAGTATTATTCTTTTGGTAGCTACCCACAGCTCATGACCATAAGTGAGGGTTGTGAACTCGTGAACAAGACCCCGAGACACTTGAACTCCTCCACTTGGGGCAAAGACTCTCTCCTGACCCGGAGTGGGCAGTCCACCTTTTTCTGTTCAATGTACTTGTTGGAGGCATTAAAGACACACACACTTGTGACTTCAGTCTCTGAATATTTCTCTGTTCTACTCCAGCTCATTTTTTTCATTGATGGTCCTGACATGTTGCAGTATTTATGTGCTCTCTACTGAATTACATATAAGGGCTTATATATGGTTTTTTTTTAGGCTTTCAGTTTAAACTCTGACACATGATAGAGGTTTTACTGAGACCTGATGCTTTTTCATCTGAAGTCTGACACCTTACTCTGAGGTCTGAGGATGTCATCAAGTAAACACCAAAGTACAGCTGTTTAACAGCCACATCCTACAGATGTAGATAAATGGGAGGCTGGACTGTCAGCCCTCCTGACTTTCTGCTTTTGTTGACCGTGCTCTGCCTCTACACTGCCCTCTGCAGATGATGTGTATACTGCATCATGTCACCACACTGTACATTTTGGAGGAAGTCAACACTCCATTTAGATTTAGGCTATCCAAGGCAGCACATCACACCTATATTAAAGTCTGAATTCAGTGAAGTACGAGGACCAGCTGACGACCACTTACAATCTTGACGCTGATCATGGACACTCCGTGGTCATGCAGCTCGTCTTCAAACAGCAGAACCTCGTCAAAGAACATGATCTGTTCCCGAGCCTTCAACTTCTCCAGGTCGATCCGCTCCGACGTCTTCACCACCTGAAGAGGAAGAGGAGAAACATTAACCCTGTGTGTACAAGAGTGTGTGAAGTCCTTGAGCTGTGAAGAGACCCACCTCTATCTGAGGACCCTCTCCCAGCAGAGTGCCTCTGTAGTCCGTGGTGTAGGTCCAGTCATAGGGGCGCACCACCTCTTTGGAGTGCTCTGAGTCCGCTCTGCAGACACAGGACCACACATACATACATGAGTCAACAGCATGTCAACAACTTGTGTGTGTCTGTAATTCTCAGTCTGAGTGGTTGTTCAGCTGAACTCAGTACAGACGAAACTCTGTGGTCCCCCTGCAAACTAAAGTGAAGCTCCTCCTGCAGTCACTCAGTGAGGGGGCGTGTCCTACCTGCTCTCCTGCCACTCCTGAGCACACGCCACTTTTACAGCATCCTCCATGTTGTTGACTCTCTTTAGGGCATCAAAGGCGTTGAACTCGATGCCGTAACCGTCTACGTGCTGGATTCTGAGGACATTATCACCAAACAGCATCTCAGGCAGAGAGGGCATATTCATCTCCTCTGCTAACCTGCAGGACAAACAAACGTTTACATTAACCAATCACAGTCTGACGTGTTTACTGCTGCTGCTCTGTAATATTCACTGAAAACAGCTCAGTGTTTCCTGCTTTAGCTGCACTGAGGCTCTTAAATATTCACTGATAACTTTTCATTCCTTGCAGGCACAGGACCAGGATTTTGTAGCAGCAATGCTCTAGTCGGTTTGAAGAGAAAAAGAGGCAGGAAGCATGTGCCACAAAGCATCCATAACCTATCCCAAAAACCATGGTGGTTTAGCTGCTTGAAGTTGCTTTTTGGACAGAAAATGAACACAATGCACAGAATAAAAAGAAAAGTCGTAAGACGTTTGGTGAGCAGCTGAAAGGTTCAAGACGTTCTTGAGTTTCTTCACTCAGCAAACAGGCTGAAGTTTCATACAAAGTAGGTCCAAAACCACAAATTAACTGACAAATTAACTCAGCACGAGACCAGCAGCTCCTTTATTCTGTGAGGTAAAATTCCTGTTTTCATCAGTTTTGTCTGGTGCACGACCCCCAACATAGCAGTGACAGAGACCAGTGACACCCGCCATCAGAGCACACTGATAGGCCAATCCAAAAACCAATTCAAAACAAACAGTTTTAAGATTATTCATTTGCTTGATTGGTAGAAATTTAGACATGTTGCTATGATTTCAAAATTAAGCGACTCACTGCTCAATGTCTTTGGACTTCATGATGTGGTTCCTGGCTGCTGTCACTTTCCAGGGTCCAAAGGTGAAGTCCTGCTTACTGCTCTTAAAGCCGTGAGACATCATGGCGGACAGAGAGTCCAACATCAGCTGCAGGAGAGAGCAAACAGCAGAGAGGTTGTTAGAGCACATGATGAGCTACATGAGACCATGTGAGAGTGTCAGAGGCAGCTGTTCAATGATAATCTGATTATTATCATCAGATATCATTTACAGTAATATTATTATATTAGATTATAATATAACTTTACAACATCCAGATTGAAATTAAATTTGTTTTTAATATAATGTAACTGAAGTTACTGTGAATTTTACTCTATAAATAGTTAATCTGGATTATAATCTGCATCTAGTGCCTCTGGATTTATATCCAACTCATGTCAATCTAAATTGAAGTATAAAAATGAAAAAGTAAATGCAAAGTATGAATTAACTTTGAGTAACAATAATCAACATCTTATCATAGTTGAATCTGGATTTAAATCTAAACTGTTAATCTGGATTGCAAACTTTACTTATAAAGCTCCAGTAAATATGGATAAGAAGCCAAACGTATTTAATCCAGAATACAAGAGTTTAAAATGAATCCACTGTTCATTTCTGCTGTAGTAAATCTGGATTTATCATCTTATTAGACGTATTCTATTTTACAATCTCATTTCAACTAATCTGAAATTGCATTCAAATTATAGTTAATCTAGATTATGATTTTATAAGTGACGATAATTATTCTAATACAGCTGTGGTTATCTTTGTAATGTAACAGTTATAAATCTGGGTTTTAATCTAATTTGAGTTTATCTGTTGTCAGACCACTACTAGTTAATCCAGGCTATAGTAAAACTAGTCTAACTGTAGCTGATTTGGACAACGTTGTGATCAAAATTAAATTAATCTGTTTTAAATCTGACTGTATCCTCTAGATATAACAAAGAATGTGGTTTAAAACCTTACTGTAGTTAACCTTGATTTTAATGTAACTAAACTGCAGGCAACTTAGATTTAAATCTGTTACCTAAATGCAGCATGGCTACAATCTCTTTGCATCTAATCTGAAAGTAAACATGGTAAACCAAAAACTAGCCATACTTCGCTTGTTTTATAATCCAGCTGTATTTTATCGATTCTAAAGGGAAGAACATCTGAATCAAAAACAAACTGAGGACGATGTATATTTCATCCCATCTAAGTGCACTTAGTCATGTCACAATCTCTAACAACCTAGATTTGAAACCATGACTATAAAGTAGCCATAGTTTGTATGAATTAAAATCCAAATGCAGATAATCTGAATTGTCTAACCGTAGTTTATCTGGTTTATAATTCAGTGTTGTCAGATGGAGCTGGAAGCACAAACAATGGAACATTAAAGATCATAGATTAGAAGGGAAGCAGCTCACAGAGACATGCCTCCATCTGTGCTTTGTTTGCAACAGTACTCCGGTATAAAAGCAATAATGAAGCATAATACTAAAGTTGCTTACAATTATAATAATGTATAATAACGACAAAAATGTGCATGCATTCACTCTGGGTTGAAGCCGTCTGACGCTAAACTAGCCATCAGTTCCCCTCAAATTAAATAATGACGGATCAGAATTAAAAATAAAGAGAAGAAGAGAAGAAACTGTAACCTGAGTAGAACACAGAGATGATCCAAACTCTGCACGTAGGTTATTATACTTTATCATAACAGGCATAAGCGATGTTATCACACATGACGGATTATACTCACACTGCTCACATCCTTACACACAGACAGACACACTTCACACACGCACACGTCAACAGTGATGTGTTACACTAACACAAAGTGTATTTGTTTCACACAGTGGTAGAGACGGTGTGTTTTCAATAATGGACAGAATGGTCTCTGTTTCTCTCACATTATAAACACACCACTGTCTGGCTCTCTCTGTGTGTATGTGTGCGTCAATGTTAAAATTAAACACGCTCATTAATCAGTCTCTGGTTATGTTTCAGTAAAGTTTAATCACCCTTTTACCTTTGAGATGATGTTTTTGTTGTTTAACTGCTGTCCGTCATGAAAGCTGCTGGGTCCGTCCCCTAAATCTGTTCGGGTGTTTACTCATCTCCTGCTGTGGTTCCGCTTCCTCCTTCTTCTCTTATTGTGTGCTATTTCTTCGCGGAGAAATGTGGTCAGGTAATGTATTTATTATGACACTGTAATAAAACATGTTCTAAATTATGTGTAGTTTTATATTTCCTGTCAAGGTCACAAACGAAACCAAAGTATATCCAGAAACGTATCACTAAACTACAGTTGGACTGTGCGTAGGTTACTTGTATATAGCTGAAGCTCCGAACATTCTGCAGAAATTTTTTAAAATCATTTTATGAAAATGTAAGTGTTCAAAAAAATACATTAGATGAGACGAGATTAAAGTTATTAAATAGTGCAGGATAATACATATTTGGGTTTAAAAATGTTAACATGAAAAACATTCCAGTTAAATCCAGTTTCGATCCTGCCATAAAACATACATACTGACATATTTTTCCCATATCGTCTCATAATGGAGAAAATTTTGCCTTTATGCAGCAGAAAAATGCAGCAACTAAAACTGAGATGAGTGAGGGACTGTAACGATGGCACAAGGATGTTTGAGCCACTTAGTGACTGACTTTTACAGAAATCACTCAAAGAATCAGTTAACAAATGGAGCATTCATATGTTTACTTTAACGTTAAAAATATATCACTCTAATAACTTCTGAGGTCGGTGAAGGTACTGCTGGTGAAGATACTGATGATGATAGCAATAGAAATAGTGATGATACTGATAATCAAAGAAAACCAAGAAAGCTTCTGGTTTTAATGCACAGATACCAGTTTGTGTTTATGAATCCAGCTGACAGCTGATGTTGATGTGAGGCTGAAAAACACATCAGAGCTGGGAGTTTTCAGCTTTATTACAGAGAAAAACACTCAGACACTGAGATTAAATAAACTCAACACAGGAGGCACTGACATTCTGCTGATCCGCATTTACTTTGGTGTTACAGTGCCACCAGCAGGCTTTCAGACCACAGAGCTAGAACCAGACTGAGTTTGTCCTCCTGTGAGGAGAGCTGGAGCTGGTCCACAGAGACCTGCTCCTCCTGCTGCAGCTGCTGCAGGGCCTGGAGGTGAGACAGAGGGAACTGTAGACCCTGCAAAGACACAGAAAACACACACATAGAAACACACTGGTTTGCAGACACTGAGAAGTTTGCGACTGATAGTTTATTGTCAATCAAAGTGATTTAGATCTGGAATTTCACTCTTTCCCTCTCCACTATAACTGTCTACTGTTTTTCTCTTGGAGTAATTTTAGACTGGATCACTATTACAGGGTAACGTCTCAAATCAAACATTGCTGCTTTGCACTTACTGAAAAATACAATATTTACAACGGTTCATAGGTGTTCTTCTATTCTTTAATTGCAACTATCAACTATCATTTGATCTGTTTCCGCCTGTTACTCTACTTAGCCAAGATGGCGACCACTGAGTCTGAGAAGTGTCCACTGTTCCACGCTCAACTTTTTGACTGTTTTGAGTGTGCCAGCTGGGAAATCAAAGTGTACTGCGTGTTTCAATACTGTCAGCTTGAACACACTTATGCACTCAAAATAGTAAGTGTCAGTGCAGAAGTACGGCATTTGAGACACAGCCTTGGAGTGTGTGTGTGTCAGTGTGTGTGTGTATGTGTGTTTGGGATGTCTCACCGTGGAGATGTCCTGCTCCTGATCATCGTCATCATCATCATTACCCATCATGTGACTCTCTCTCTGATTCTTCAACGAGTGTAAGACGAACACGACCTGCTCTGTGACCTCATCCTGAAACACAGTTAATCTAGTGAGTGCAGTGTAAATACTCTGAGTATAAACTATGTTTCAGTGTCAACACAATGGTCACATGGTTAGATATTAAAACTGCAAGTGCACACTCAAAAAATGGAAGCTTCACATTTTTGTTTCTGAACCCTTTTTTGATTGAGGTTAGAAAATACTCGAGTAATTTGAGAATCTGGATTTCTGATATTCACAAGCTATAAGTGCCAGCTTTCAAAATTCAAATAAATTGGCTCAACAATTTAAATACACATGAAAGTTCACTGTTTCGAATTAAATCACGTTAAGACTGAACCTTTTCTTATTATTTGTATTTACTGAGATACGCCTGTACACTGATAGGCTCAGTGTTAATGTCAAGATATAAAGTCTTGAAAAAAGGAAAGAAAAAAAAAGGAAAAAAAGAAAAAAAAGGGAAAAAAAAGAAAAAAAAAGAAAGAAAAAAAAAGAAAAAAAGGAAAAAAAGGGAAAAAAAGGAAAAAAAGAAAAAAAGAAAAAAAAGGAAAAAAAGAAAAAAAAAAAAAAAAAAAAAAAAAAAAAAGATATAAAGTCTTCCTTCACACTGAATGCAACCATGTTGGCTTGATGAACACGACCAACAAACACTCTGCTCAGTGTTTAAAATTAGAGAAACAAGCAAAATTAAATATGATGTGATATGTTTGGTCTCATATGAGCCAAAACTGTGTGTTAGAAGAATCATTAAGTGTGTTTCTGTCTCATGTGCTCAGGTTTTATGATGTGATGGTTCATACACTGCTCCACGCTTCAAACCTAACAGACTGATAATGAAGTACTCACTGTTCTCTGCTGAGGGGGCTCCACTGTGATCACCATGTGATCCTTAAACCTCAAAGACACCACGTCCCCAAGAGCAGGGATCCTCCCCACTGTGGCACACACACACACACACACACACACACACACTCACTCAGTATAAAGCACACTCAGTGACAGTATTGGTGTGTAATTGGTATGAATGGTTCTCACAGGGCTCGATGAGCTGCTGGCAGTATGGAGGCAGTCGGTTCATGATGAAGTCTCTCTTCAGGTGAGTGCACCTCACTTCCTGTTTACCCATTTCCAGCACATCAGCCAGAACCCTGAGGTGAGACGCCAAACGCCTGCAGGTGTCCTCACCTGTGCTGTTGCCCTGCAAACACACACAATAATATCTTTTCTACTCCTAATTTCTCTGAGATCAGTCCAATCCAGCATCTTTGGGATCAACCAAGGACTTAAAGGAGCCACAGCTAACGCCTTAGCTCCAGATTCTATGTCATGTTATTTGTCTATATTCTGGTTACTTTAAAGTACCTATTAACAGACAGACCACAGCAGATTTTTTCTAACACAGACAGAGTAAACGGTGCTGCATTCATAACTGTTTTTACCAGCAGGAGTCTGGGAGACATGCCCTCTCTCAGGCTGACGTCAGTCCTGCTGCGATCACAGAGCATGCTGGGTATTACGTCTGAGAGCAGATCTCCCCATGACCTGTGAGAGGAGAATCTATCAGTCAGCTAGAAACAGACCAATCAGAGTGTACATTTCTGCAGGTCTGACGAGAGAGTTTGAGAGATCAAACTGTTATACAATTACAGGGTCTCTGCAGGTTTCAACAAGTCAAATTTAATTTTATGAGGTTCTCAGAGAATTTTCAAGATTTTAAGGCCTTAAATTCAATTATTGGATTTTAGACGTTGTAAGACTTTAAGACCTCGCAGATACCCTGAATAACATCAGAGCTGTGTAACAGTGTGTTCTGTCCCCCTGTCACAGGGTCAGAGGATCTCAGGGTCAGGGTTAGGGAGGTCTCACGTACATCCTCTGGTAGGTGCTGAGGGTCAGGTGGGTGGAGTGGTGGACTCCTGATGGTGTGTCCGCCTGATGGATGGTTCCTCTGGGGAAGTAGAGAAGATCTCCTTCCTGCAGAGAAAAACACACACAACCAGCTCACTTCTATTTGTTATTCTTAGAGTTTTAAAAAATGGTTTTTACTCAGTTGTTTTATGCCTAAATGTAAATAGCATTAAAAATAAAATGTAAAATTGTTGTTGTTGTTATAATTAGTTTAAAGGGTCACTGAAGCTGTTTTTTCTGGAGGAGTCAGGAGGAGTAAGACCGTGCATGTCATCACAATGGGGTCAATTTGCTCTACTCATGGAGTCTCTCTCGGTACCTTCAGGATGATGTCGTGCGTAGGGCTGCCGATCCTGTCCTCTGGCTCCACACTGTACTCGGATGCGAGGGGAACAGTTGGACTGTAGAGACGCCAGTGTTTCTGTCCCTCCAGCTGCAGAATAAACACCTGGGCAGAAACACAGCAGGTTAACCAACACCTGAAGATGTGAACCTGTATGGATCAGAGTTCATGTTTAAAACTGAAGCATCTTTATTATGACTCTAAACACTCTGAAGTGAGAGAAACTCAAACTCAGATGAAGTGTAATGATGGAATTTGTCTACATCTAAATATTGTTACAACGTAAAGAACAAACGAGCCGCCAACTCTGTCACAGAGGAATGAGGAAGTGATTGGCCCGCTAATTTATACCATCATGATGTTGAGGAGGTTCAGGTGCTGCATGCACTTAGTAACTGTAAACACTAGGTGGCAGCAGAGTGCTTTACTTTAATGCTGTCTGTCATGAACTCTTTGCTCCTCCATCTGTTGCAGCAGAATAAGAGCCTACTGATGTTTTTTGTGAAAGTGCCTCACATGTAAAAGATGGAGTGTGTTTAAAAGAAAGTGTGTGAGAAGCTCAGTTGGTTCTGGTCTCAGTGTTTAGGGTGTCATGGTTCAAATCAGGGTACCTCAACATCATCGTAGTGAGCTGGGAGACCCTGAGAGTCTTCTGGGGTGATGTAGACGTTAGAGCCCACCAAGGCTCCAAAAAAACACTCCAACTTCTCCTGGATCCTCCACAACTCGTCCTGACACACACACACACACACACACACACACACACACACACACACACACACACAAATGTAATTTCTGTCCCGTTTAGAATCAGAGACCAGACAGCAGGATTGGAGTGAGACAGAAGATGAAACCTTGAGCTGTAAACACACTGCCAATAAAAAGACATCATTAGCATTAGCATTAGCTTCCTCACCTTGAACCTCTGGGGCTGGTGGAACTGGATGGTGGCCTTGTTTTGGACCAGGTTCTTGTTGAGCACACCATGTTTGACCCGGCCCTGCTGGTTCAGGTCTTTCTTCTGTCCGTTGACACAGCGGACCACATTGACGTCCCTGTAGTGCTGCAGACCCTGAGAGCACAGAGCCTGCAGATCTGACAGCTGGAACAGAGACCTGTAGTACGACGCCATGGAGGAGTCAGATCTCTGCAGGTGGAGCGGTTTCTTCTCCCAGAAGTCCCTGAAGAAGGTCTCAGAGTCCAGGGGCTGGAGGAGGCTGCTGAACAGGTCTGCAGGGCTGTGGAAGTTCAGGAGGGAGGGGGAGTCCCCGGGCTCTTCCCTGCTCTGTTTAGACGGGGGCTGCTCCTCCTCACTGCTCGGTCTCTTTGCTTTGCTCTTTTTTGGCATTTTGAGCTGAGGGGACAGAAAGATGAAGAAATGATGAAAACAGGAATAGCAAACATCACAACTCCAAATGTTTAAGAAGACCTAAAAGGCTCATTTTGAAGAACAAGTGTTTACGATTTCACATGAGCATGCAGCAGTATGATTGTTGACTGTCACCCCACCACAGCAGGCGGCAGTTTAGGTATGCCTCCATTCAGTCCAACCTGATCCTGGTGTCAGGTCTGATACAGACTCAAAAAATTAGATCAGTGACAGTGCGCTGATCCACAGAACAGATCTATTCAACTCAATTCTATACTCTTCTGTGCTCATCAACAAGCATGTGCATATATTACTTCATATTACTTACTTGTACATTTTCCCATCTCTTTCTTGAACATTACATTTTAATCTGAAAGATTGTTGTGATTGTCAGAGGGACAAATAACTTAAATGAAAATCAAATCATTTTGTTATTTATACGATTTATCATTTCTATATAAAGCAGTAATTAATATTAAAACTGTTAAACATATCTATCATTGCCAACACTGACCCCTCCCCATATACATCTATAAATCTATAAATCTATAAATCTATCTATCTATCTATCTATCTATCTATCTATCTATCTATCTATCTATCTATCTACACCTTTTCATACTTTTGCTATTGTTATATTGTTAATATTATTTATTTTTCCTCATTATAATTATTTTATTATCATTTTATCATATTGTATTTGTTTCTGTATATTTGATAATCATATATTGTCATTATTATTTTATTTATTCTTTCATTTTAAACTACCCAAAGTCAAACCAACACTTCAAGAGACCCTCCACATACACAAACATAATAATAATAATAATAATAATAATAATAATAATAATAATAATAATAATAATAATAATAATACAATTTTTAAAAATAACGGTAATAATAAATTAATAAAATACGTCAACCATTGATGCTAGTGAGAACGGGTTTTCAGCGATATTACAAAAAGTGTTGTATTCTCTCTCTCTTCTTTGCTTGTGTTTGAATCACTGTTGCAGAGGATACACGGATCCTCTTCTTCACACACACTCTGTGTACACTCAGCTGACCGTGGACTCAGAGTAGTTCTCTTTGGATCTCTCACTCCTTCATTCTACCTTTAATTCTACAGAGTATGTGTCAGTGTCCAGTACGCGCTCTGTCCGGGCTCAGGTGTGCTCTGTCTGCAGGTTAAACTCACTCACCTGTTTGTGATGAGTCCGGTCCAGAACTGCCACACGTGAACCCAAATGTGTCTCAAATAATATGTCCGACTAGAAACAACGACTGCTTCTGTTCCCCCCTACCACTGTCATTTTAGAATGGTGGACAGCTCTGGCCACCACTTGGGGGCGCCATTGGTGTGCGGACCCTGGTCCATGTGCGAGCTGAATTCTCACAGAAGGATTACGACCTTTTACATTTAAATACGTGGACACACTCAATGAATCATATATAACATCTGTCAAAGATGATCGACATACCCTAATACTAATGTCAGTAGGTCATAAAATATCTGAATATCCAGCCCTAACTTTAAAACATGAAAATAAACCAGCACATATGTACGGAGGCTTCTTGCTGCCACGACAGAAAATCTAACAGTCTTCCAATGATCCAAAAATGACACATTTCAAAAATAAAAAAATTAAGTATTTTGTGCTTAATATTCTATTTGTTTAACAATAACAATAACATTTTTTAGCTGGATTGTGTACATTCTGTGGGATGACCATAATCAAGGATGACTATTTTTATTTATTTTCAACATAAATCCATATTACACTGAATTCAGAGTTATTCAGTATTATTATGTAAGATTTTGCTCAC
This sequence comes from Labroides dimidiatus, assembly GCA_030710495.1. Lineage (NCBI taxonomy): Eukaryota > Metazoa > Chordata > Actinopteri > Labriformes > Labridae > Labroides > Labroides dimidiatus. Next base: position 8,417,473 of record CM061159.1, read on the forward strand.
TGGAAACGCCCCTCATCATCTATATTACAGATTAGCCAACATTTAAAAGAAAAACATCACGGTTGAAAGGACACATGAGGAAAAGAAGAGAGAAACCTTTTTCTGCAACAAAAACTTTTGTGATGGGTAACTTTAGAGATTTTCTCCATTTACCCCCACAAAAAGTGTTTCATAAAGGATGAGTCAAAAAACAGGCATCTCAGAAAAATCATTGTGATAGATGTCACCATCCCAAGTGATAACAACATCAGGGAAAAGGAGCACGAGAAACTGGGGAAATACCAAGGGCTCAACGAGGAGCTGGAGAAAGCCTGGCAGGTGAAGGTAACTGCAGTGCCTGTGGTCATCAGGGCACTCGAGGAAGTGACCCCCACACTGGAGAAGTGGCTCTAACGGATCCCTGGGGAAACATCAGATATCTCACTCCAGAAGAGTGCAGACTTTGGAACACCTAAGATACCGTGCAGGACCCTCAAGCTCCCAGGCCTCTGGTAGAAGACCCCATCTGAAGAGGATGAACAGCCACACACCACACCGAGGGAGTTTGAACTTAGTCTGTTTCTGGATAATAATAATAATAATAATAATAATAATAATAATAATAATAATAATAATAATAATAATAATAATAATAATAAAAAACAGTGTTGTCTGCCTGATGTTTTGGTATATGAAGAGTCAGGACACATGTGACACATTCACCTGAGTTCATGCAGTTTGAATGACTGAATCAAAGTCTAAGGCAGGATTACACGGGTACAAACTTCCCCTCTGGTGTCAAAGAGCTCAAAACCCCAGAGGAATCTTTTCTCCGTGAAGTAAAAAATTAATATGTTATGAGTTTGTTCCTCATAAGAGAGAGGGCAGAGTACTTCAGGACATCAGCCGGCTGTGAGGAGAGGGGTCTACCTGCTGACATCAAGGTGTTCAGGATCAATCCTGAGGCAGATTTCACAGTTTAAAATACAAATGAGAGACAGATGGTTACCTATTTCTTAAAGAGCAGAGTGATGGACGGACACTTCAGTGTTGACTTCTCTTAGAAGTGTTTTTGTGTGAAACAAACTTATGTCACTTGTGTCTGATGTGAAGTTAGATTGTGATCTCTTATCTTATGATATTTAGTGATTTGGAGGTTTATTTTGCTGACTCCAGGAAAAGCTGCTGACCTTGATGCCTGGTAGTGAAAAAGTGGTGAATATTATCCAGCAGCAGATGCCTCATGGTAGAGGGCTTTCCTCTCTCTGTATAATGAAGGTGCTGGTTATGGTCAGTCTTTAATGTACGCAGTGTGTGACACGTTGTTGACCCCCCCTTAGAAAATGTTCCAGAAAAACAAAAACACACTTTTCTGGTGATTTCCACCACACTTGTCTTCTCAAAAGCACTCATAAATATCTGAAAATGGGTGCATAATCATCACACAACATCATCGTAATGTTAGTTAGTGTGCGTCTGTTTGAAAACTCTTCAGACGTGAAATGTTCCTCAGATTAAAACTTCCACACTGAGCGCTGTGCAGAGAAATATTCATCCATCAGCAGTGACAGCTGAGCAGAAAGTGATATCTGCTCTGCTTCAGCCAGTACAAACACACACACACACACACACACACACACACACACACACACACACACACACACACACACACACACACACACACACACACTGATTACCTTGTGTGAAGGCTGTACCTAACACACCGCACTAAACATTTTTCGTTGGATATAAGTTTATAATCATTTGAGGGTTAAAAACAGACTGACTCTTATTCAGACTAACTGCAGAATCTTTTTCTCTATCAGTTCAGTTTTTCTGTATCAGTCACTTTGATGCAGGGGTGTTCAGAGATTGTTTAAAGAGTGACCCGTTTGATTTTTATAAAAATGACCAAGAGCCAGCAGCTCTTGTCTAATGACGGATTCCCGATGATTAAAATCACAAAGTGCTGCAGGATCAGGTTCAAGATTTTCATTAATTATATTTACAGAGAATCATCAGTAACCTCACACTTACATTTACGCAAAGACTCACTTTCTGACAGCAGAACAACTTTCTGTGGGTAAAAAATAAAGTTTTATCTACTGAGGTTATAAATGCAGAGCAGGGGACAGGGGGGTGGTTGTCACAGTGTTTCAGACTCTTTAGAGGGCGCTGCGTCCTCATGTTATCTGATATAGTGTGACTTATCTGACCATTTCACATGGGATTAAACAGAACAATAATTTATTTTCAGCAGACATGTATCTTTGTGTATTATTGTGTTATTGACTGTTTTAAAGCAATTATTACATGCATTTTGCACCACTCAAAAATATATTTATAATGGATGTAGAATTTAATTATTTTTTCCAACAATATAAAAAATGATAATTAAGAAACAAAAAAATAATAAATAATTAAATAATAATAAAGCTGATCAGGGTGGAAAACTTTCACTTTCTCTGAAGATTTTTCCTCAGTAGTGTATTACTGGAACAAGTTTCACGCACAGAACTCAGTGCCCTCTTCAGTGGTGAGGACGCGTTGTATGTGCCTTCATTTTTTTTCACCCCTGCCCTTCATTAAGTCTGTCCACACCACTACCGGTCAGACTTCAGCTGCTTTAGATATTCACAAAGGAAAAAGTTTTATCATCATCACCCTACCCCCTTTATCAGCATCATTTATTAATAGACCTGTTTTCATGTTATTAGCATTACAACCATAAGTCTACATGCAGAGCTTGTTTTTGTTGTTATTTCTCTCTCAGCAGGGTCTCAGCTGCCGGAGTCTGGTTCTTTGTTCTCACCACTGTAACTCACTAAATACTGCAAAGGTCTCCACTCATGGTGGGTTAAGATGAGACCAAGTTCTTTAAAAAAAAGGACAGAATATAATTTAATCCTAATGTCTGGTCCATGTTAATAATATAACAGTTGTTGCAAATTAGCACTTTCAATGTTGGTAGATTCATTGATCTAAGAAGTGTTTCTTAACTACATACCTAAAGCAATAAGAAACTACATACTTACATCACAGAAAGTAATGCATCAATAGTAGACCTGGTTTTCCCGACTGATTAAAAATGTTAATAACTTATACCACCAATAAACAAACAAACAAACAAATAAATAAAAACTGTTTTACAAAGAGTACTTAAACAATAAAAGAACTCCTAGAGAAAAACATCCAGCAATTAAACAATCCAACATTTAAACCTAATCAGGGGGTAAAACCAAAAATGTATAAACACCCAAGAGAACCGACACTTAGCAGAGAGAGAGAGAGAGAGAGAGAGAGAGAGAGAGAGAGAGAGAGAGAGAGAGAGAGAGAGAGAGAGAGAGAGAGAGATCACCCTCTCTCCCTCCCTCCCTTTCTCTCCACGTTGATCCGTCTTCAGTCCTCTCCCTCATGCGGACGATCAAACAGGAGCTTCAGCCTGACCATGGAGAAACTTTTGTTAACTTAAGTGAGATCACCGCAACACGAAGAAGATTTCCTTTGACTTTTCCAGCCTCTGCGCAGCAGGTGAACCCGGGGGGACAGACAGGTGACCCGGGGAGGTGGAGGCCTATCTGTCGGACCTGTATCTGAGGATGCTGGGAGCTGAGTTTGCTCGATGTTGGTGCGGTTTACTTCAGGATCCAGATTCCCGCTTCCTCGTTTCAAACATTTTAAGAATATCATCTGAAGTTGAGATGAGCTCCATGAGTGTGTGAAGCAGCTCCTCGCAGACACGTGGCTTATCTCTGCGGAGAAACTTCCAGAAATGAAGGAGAAATGTAAAAACGCTGCTAAGACTCGGAGGGAGAAGGAGAATGGAGAGTTTTATGAGCTGGCCAAGCTGCTGCCTCTGCCCGCTGCCATCACCTCCCAGCTGGACAAGGCCTCCATCATCCGCCTGACCAGCTCCTACCTCCGGATGAGAGCCGTGTTTCCTGACGGTCAGTGAGAATTAACCTAACATTACTGATGCAATTAAAGTAAAATAATACATATATCTTAATCATTTTTATTCGGACGGAAGAACGAAATATGTGTTACCTGACGGTCAGCGACGATAACAGCCGATTAATGGGATCAGTTAGACGGATTAAGTTATCATGACACCATAAGCCTCAGAGCCGCGTTTATACTTATTACTGTTATTATCATATTTACATTAAAAATGATCATAGTTTGATTATAATACAAAACTGGGAACGTCTTTCCAGACGGCCAGGACTAGAGACATACATTTAAAGCCTAAATACCAATTAAGTTTATTATTATTGTCATTAGAAATCAGAGTGAGACCTGACGATCAGTAGACCTCCTCTCATATTTGTTTACCCATTGAAATACAAAAAAAATATAGTTATTTAAAAAAATAGCTGAAGGTTTGGTCACATGTTTACAAATAAATGTACTTATATGTTTAACATTAAAGTATTAAATTATGAGGAAAAAATGCTAGAACTCAAAGAGAACACGGCTTTGTTTCTTAACGGCCAGGTGAGTTAGACTACTTCCATGCCAAATAAAAAACCTGAATATTATTATAAAATATGTGGTTATAGCTTAACTTCTCCTAAGACAAACTAAAATAGAAATTTGAAGACCTGCCCTGTTTTAGGGGCACAAATACTCAAAGACATTAACATGATCAAATATTAAAGTTGGTTTATGTTAAGGAGAAATAAATCAGAAATGTGAAGACGTGCTCGGTGGCTGACAGCGAACAGCAAGGATAGAGAAATGTCCTTTCATTGTCAATACCGAGTCTATACGGGAAGCGAGACGAGCTCACGGCATCATACAGAAAAATTTAATCTACACAGGAAAACATATTTTTTTCTTTGGGATCCAAAACATAAAACGGAGTTACAGACAGGCTGTAGAACAAATATTCCCTGACTGAAAACGAGAATACAACATCAAAATAGAATAAAATATAAAATAACCGATAAAACAGCATGAAAACGTTCTTTTTAAAATAAATAAATAAATAAATAAATAAATAAAAATAGGCCTATGATTAATAAAAAGATTAATAGACAAAATAGAAAAACATCATAAAGGTAACCTGTTTTTTTAGTGTTGGCACTTTAACTGTTAAACACCCTGTTTAATAAAAGATTAAAATATTATCAACTAACTAAACCCAAGCTGGGCCTCAGAGGTCTGAGAACACACCTGTTACACAACCCAATATGCGCGTGGTGTGTGTGTGTGTGTGTGTGTGTGTGTGTGTGTGTGTGTGTGTGTGTGTGTGTGTGTGAGTGCGTGTGTGTGTGTGTGTGTGTGTGTGTGTGTGTTACAAATAATTACCAATCTTTGTCAGTGTTTATGGTATACTCTTTCGCTGAAGAGGGATAGGTGGTGACAGACCACCGCAAATATTATTATTTTTAATAATAATAATAATAATAATAATAATAATAATAATAATAATAATACATTTACAAAAAAATCTTCCATCAAATGTTTTAGTCAGTCAAACTTTGTAAAACGGTAAAATTATTAAAAAAAAACTTGATAGGATAAGCCTTAAATCAGCAACACAAACAACAACAGTAATAGTCATAAAGTTAGTTTGGGGTTCCTCTGTGTGTATATGTGTGTTTGTGTGTGTGTGTGTGTGTGTGTGTGTGTGTGTGTGTGTGTGTGTGTGTGTGTGTGTGTGTGTGTGTGACTCGGTGATTTGCCGTGTCAGTCAGAGTCAGAGTGCTGTAAGCTGCTGTCTGCTTCACGCTCCTCATTCATTCATCACCAGCAATTATTTCATTAGTGTGAGCACACACACACTCACACACTCTCAGAGTCCAGCAAAACACTCTCCTTCCTCCCCGTCAGCACTCATCAACGCCCGACCTCACTCAGCACGGCCACCCGGGGAGACCAACCGTACAGTCCTCGGCGGGGGAGGCAGTGTCCGGGACCGGGAGGGGAGAGCTCTAACGGGGGTGTCTGAATGGGGGGCGGACTGAGACTGACCGGAGGAGTCGACGATATCCCGGCAAACCAGCAGCGCTTCCGCGGCCTGTTGATGAGCTGAAATGAGCCTGTGGTATTTTTTAAAAGAATCCAGACTGTCATGGATCATTTAACTCCCAATTAACCCAGGAGACTTCTCCTGTTAGGTTATAACCCCGGTGATAACACCGCAAATACTCCGGGTATCATCCCGGAGATAGATGAGGAAAAACCGAACGGGCCAGTCTGTCCTCAATAGCTCGGTTCAAATTATTTCAACAGTTCAGCATCGAACTACAAACACAGCTGAGGAACATCAGAGTGATGTGAACCTGTTCATGTCTCAGGCCTGAGTGAAGACAAACATCAGTTAATTTAGACTGACGGCCTCCGTTACAAACTTTTTACCTGTGTTGGTGATTAAAAGTGAAACATTTTAGTCTTGATTTTATTTTTTACGACAGTCTGGAGCAGTTTGCTGCAGGAGAAGCTTTACGCACAGAGGAAACGTTCAGTCCGCGTGTTCGCGTTCTTTTAATTTGCGGCGTGTCTCAGCTCAAGGGGATTTATTTTCTGTCCACAGTGGGCGTTAATCCCGAAATATCTCATCATTATCATCGGTATGTGTAATAAGACTTATGTGTTTGCTCTGTGTGTCACCTGCTCCCACCGACAAATGAATTGGCTAATAACATGTGGGGGAAATATATGGACCCAAATTATAAAATATTTAGGGTTGATTTGTTCCCATGTCTCAGACTGACGATTTTATTCCTTTTTTTAATCAGCTGCGATTGCAGCTCTCTCTCTCTCTCTCTCTCTCTCTCTCTCTCTCTCTCTCTCTCTCTCTCAAATTCAAATTCAGATGTTTTTTTTTTTCTTTACTTAATAACACCAATTAATAATCTTTAACAGAAGCCTGTCTCACTCTGTAACAAGCTGTCACATATGTCACATATTCGGCTGACAGTTGAACAGCAGAGCTCTTTTCCCCAACAATCTTCTGGATCTGTTTCTCTTTGGAGAGATTAAGAAATTCAGGGATTAAATTTGTAAATTTGGGGGAAAACACGTCTCTAACATTTAATTAGAATCTCTCTCTGTCTCTCTCTGCCCCCCGCCCCCTCTCTTTCTCTCTTACCTTTTCCTTCATGGCTTATCAGTAACTAAAACTGCATTTTGCACCGTTTAACATGTAAAACAAATTTAAGCTGTGAGCATTCTCTATTTTATTCTTCTTTTAACCAGGAAGAGACTTGTTAGGATCAAAAATCTCTTTTCCAAGACTTTTCTGGCCAAGACTGGCAGCAGCACAGTTACATAATGACAACACACACAAATACAAATATGACAAATCATCGTACGGCATGGCAATAAAGCTCCAGCTAAATAAAGCCATCACTGTATTTTCTCAACAGACGAAGACATTCTGAACTCAACTCATCACTTTACATAAACCCTCAGGTCTTCAGCTGGGCCTCTCATGGTGCCCCATAGACCCTTCATGGCCCCCTTAGAGCCAATTTAAGGGTCCTCAGTGCTCTTCAGAACCCAAACTTTAGACCTGCACCCTTGATTCAGGAGAACACAGACCTTCTTTCTCTCAGCCTTCACAGAGGCTCTATATTCCTGCAATATATCAGCAAAAGCCAGACTCTTCAACTATTTATTTGATTCTTTATTCTAACATATTAAAAAAATACAAATTAAGAGGTACATTCTACAGTTCCTGTATCCTTTGTATTATCTTTATCCTTTCATACTTTTGCACTGCACTGCTTTGAGGAGTCCAGCTCGTTTTTTTTTTTTACTGTTTATAGAAATAAAATAAAGTACCTATCTTATCTTATCTTATCTTATCTTATCTTAGATACACATTGAGAAAATGACAATGAAAAGAATGTTGAATCTTGAATCTCTTTATTTAGCAGACACTTTTGTCCAAAGTGACGTGCAAGACAAGCAAGAATATTAACAGGAAGGAAAACCTTAGTAAGTGCGAAAAAATGCTTCAAGTTTGCTGAGCCACAGGTGCTCAACCATCAAGTACCTGAAGACGCCCCCTGCCCCCTTTTTTATTTATTTATTTTTTTAATTATTTTTTTGATATTCCATCTAAATAATGTAGCCACAACTAAAAATGAATATCGGCAATATTGTTCAATATTCAAAGACATTCAACATTCAGTACATTAAATGATTAAAAAGAAAGGTAGAGAACGCAAACTTAAACAGACATTTTCAACACAAGCGGTACATGTTTGAAAGGAATTAGGTTGACGTCTAAACCTTTTCTATACTCTTCTATGCTTTTTTTAACTAAACACACACACACACACACACATTTTTTTCTTTTTACAAAAATCAGTACATTCAAGAAACTATGACATGCTTTCCTCTTAACTGACAGCTCTTATTTTCTAAGTCAGATCTAAACTCATGTTACCCTCCTTTAAGCATTGTTTTAATTATCTGCACGCAAGCTGTGTGTGTGTGTGGGTGTGTATGTATGTGTGTGTCTTTGTTATAATCAGCTATCTCAGCCATGTGTGTAGAGCAGATCTTCCATATAAACTTTGTCAGTATACGAGAGCACATGAAGTGTGTTTATATTTCTGCTTTTTGACACTATAAGTTTCACACACACATTTCATACAGAGTGAGTGTGTGAAAGCACAACACAAGAGTGTTGCACTAGAAGCCAGCACTAGAAAATGAATCAGACTGAAATTAAATATTGTGCTACACACACACACAGGCTCACATACAGGCATGATCACACTGACTTTATGAATCATTAAGTTATTAGAAAAACTGTGATCAGGTACATTTTGAATAATAATAATAATAATAATAATAATAATAATAATAATAATAATAATAATAATAATAATAATAATAATAATAATTGATGGTTTTATTACAATAATCTAACTTTATGGTAGAACAGTAAAAAGTCACTCTCTGAAACCCTTTATCGGTCTTAACCCTTTGATGGTTTACATATAATGTGAGAACATCTGTGTGATACAGAGAACAGATTTCAGCTCTGTTCTTTGTGGTGGAAGGTGAGAAGAGTTGAACATCAGTTTGAATCACTGCTGAAAACAGACACACACACACACACACACACACACACACACACACACACACACACACACACACACACACACACACACACACACACACACACACACAAACACCCTCGCAGTGAGCAAACACGTCAAAACATGTTTAAAATAAATCACCCCGACCTTAAATAAGATGACCTATAAACAGGAGTGTATGAACTCACACACATTTCTTTACCATGCTGATGTATTTCTGTGGAGTCAGGCTACGTATTTACTGTACTGTACTTTCTGTGTGAAGAGATTAAGTAGATTTAAACTTTAATCAGAGTCAGTCAAACAGGTTCCTCATTGAGATGCTAGTTTTAAACATTATGTTTACTCAAGTCTGGAAATAAATCTTCAGAGACAAGTAAATAAAATCTGTCTGAGATATTTAAAGACAACAAGAAACAAGTCTGATATTACCTGCATTTTAAGTTTTTCTTGTTTAATTTAAGGTCCTTTCTGTCACTTATTAAAAATATACGATAACTTTATCCTCTTTTGAGTCCCTCTCCTCATATGTTTACTGTGTGTGTGTGTGTGTGTTTAATTGTGTGTATTTAATTATATTCAAATAGCTTCATTAGTGCGGGAAACATACATTTACACAGAATAGACATGTGGAGCAAGAAGAGACGATAAATGATATAATAAAAAGTTGTGGTTAGGGCTGTGTACGATAGCAGCTTTAAGACCAGTTATTAAATATGAAATGTGACTTTATACCAACTTAAAGGGATGATGTTGCACAGACAACTAACCCTGACCCAAAATAGAAATAGAAGTTTGAAAGTCAAAGAACACTATTTATTATTTGTGTGTGTGTGTGTGTGTGTGTGTGTGTGTGTGTGTGTGTGTGTGTGTGTGTGTGTGTGTGTGTGTGTGGTGTGTGTGTGTGTGTGTGTGTGTGTGCAGGTCTCGGTGATGGTTGGGGTCAGTCGTCTCTCTTCAGTCCTCTGGACAGTGTGGCTAAAGATCTGGGCTCTCACCTGCTGCAGGTAGGGAAACACATACACACACTATCCTCACCCCATGTGCCCCTTTGGCCTAAGCTGCTTGTCATGTATTACCAGACTGGACATATCAGTCAGTGAAAGCTAAACCCTTCTTTTTCCTTTTCTTTTCTTGCTTTCTTTTTTGTTCCTTTTTTAATGAAAGAGAGCCCTCTTTTTTCAACTGTTGCAAGACATTTACATTCTCCTACTGCGACGCAAATTACAGTCTATTTGACTGTTTGAGAAGTCAGTAAAACATCCATAAACTGTATAAAAAATGGGCGTAGTCTCAGTGGTGTCACCTGTCTGTTTCTGAAACAGAGTTTTAAAGCAAACTGTCAGCAGGGGCCATATTGGAAATGAGGTGGGCTGTGCCTCTGATTGGTTAAACTCTCTCTGCTCTCTGCTGTGAAAATGGCTAGCTCTGGTGGTGTTAGCGCTGTTGTTATGTCAGTTTGCTATATTGTTAGCTCTGTTGTAACCTCTATTGTTAGCTTCTTTTGAGTCAAATTGTTAGCTCTGCTGTTAGCCCTGTTGTTAGCTCTGCTGTTAGCTCTGCTGTTAGCCCTGTTGTTAGCTCTACTGTTGGCTGTGCTGTTTAATCACAGTCATGACTGTCAGATCTCTTATGTCACTGTGTTTGTTAATAACCGAACTCTATTCTCTAAGCTGCTTATTATGACATCATTATAATGCTAATTCTACTTTTTTTTTTTTTTTTTTTTTTTTTTTTTTTTACATTGTTTTAATATTATGAAGCTTTTCTGTGTTGTCCTCAAAAATTGAATGGTAGCAGGAGGTGTTAGTTGTCTGTTAAGCTGACCAGAGTTTTTTTAAAGGATGCAGTGGTTCTGAGTCAAGCTGCATCCTCTGCTGAAAATATGAGACAATCCGGAAATGCTTAAATTCTGCAGGTCTTTGAGTGTCCGCTTGAGGCTGGCTCTGGAAGTACCAGAAGTCACAAACACATCAAGCCAAAAAAAGCCATTTTCACAGCAAAAAAATCAACATGTTTACAGCCTGGTACAAAAAAAGTCTCCCATCTGAATCACTTTAAAAGATACTAAGATCGCCAGTTCACCCAATCAGAGGCACAGCTCAGCTCACATGACTGACGGGCGCCCTATAGCTGTTATTGTGGAGACTCAAGCCTGCCCCATTTCCAGCTGATCTGCTTCAAAACTTTGTTTCAGAAACAGACGGGTGACGTCGCGGTGACTATGTCCATTAATTATATAGTCTACGCTCTGAGTTTATTCTGCTCAGACTATTTACCGCCCTCTTTCGCTCGATTGCATTGTTGTTTTGTTTTATTGTGCTAGTCGGGACAAATATTTATTTTTCATCACCAGTAAAAAAAACTTTCAGACTGAGTAGTTTTATTATCATAGAACCCCATTTTGTGATTTTTTCTCTACTAATGAATTTAAAACTTTTCTAGGAAAAAACAACTTGAAAAAGTTTTAAACTGCTAAAAAATAAGACAGGTTTTTATCTTCAGTAATATCTCTATATTTTGTGTGAGTACAGACCTGTTTGTGTATAACAGCAGATTAAGTGTGAACCTGAGGATCAGGTTTGTTTGTAGCAGAGTTTAATGTTTCATCAGTATGCGTTCATTCCTGAAAAGATTTTCCACTTAGTTCTTATCTGAGCAAAAACATTTTAGAGCAGATTTTTTTGTTTGTTTTTTGAGTTTCAAATTTTCCCAGGAGGATAATATTATTATCTCTGCTACTTTCATGTCATACTATTGCCAACTCTGCCAATATCAGTATCGATTAATCAGCAAGCAGTGATAGTCACAGCTTTCAGGTCTTTTTTTCCAACATGTATCAAACACACGTGTATTTGTCACGTTAGAGAATCTGTGCCTAACACAGTTTTCTGAAGGTGAAGCACAGAGAATGTTCTCTTCAGATATTAGTGTTTGGATCAGACTCGTGGTAGACCTGACTCCATCTGCAGCGGTTTCTGCATCAATCCGGGCTGGTTTACTCACTTTTTCCCACTTAAACTATACAAGAAAAAAGGGGGAAAAAGGATTGCTTTGAACAATTTGTAATTAGGCTGCTCATTTTTTTCTGTACCTCTGCTTTAAAGTTTTAACAAAATGCAAACTGATAGAGACACAGTCTACCTAAAAAGCTCTAAAGTATTTCAGTGAAGATCTCTTAAAGAAACGTTGATCAATACTGCTCCCGCTCTCCGACTGTGTCTGGAACGGGCTCTTGGTGTGTCTGGTCGAAATCTGGACTCTGGATCAGTCAGTCTGAAGACAAGTCAAGTCTGCAGTGGCTCAGGGTTCACCACTGTGGAAAGAAACTGCATTTACCTTTTATTCATGTATTGCAATTGTAATTAAACAATAATTGTGAAAACTGTGGGTTCAGATTATTGATGTCAGAATGAAGAAGAATATAACTCTTACATCACTGAGAGTGGATGACAGTAGACCCTCTGATCTCCTCAGACTCTGGACGGCTTCGTGTTTGTTGTCGCCTCTGATGGAAAAATCATGTACATCTCTGAGACTGCATCGGTCCACCTGGGGCTGTCACAGGTATGAGACCCTGCCCCCTTTAATCTCATCCACAGGACAGTTCAATCTGCCTGACAGAGGTCAACTGAGTGTGTGTGTGTGTGTGTGTGTTGCAGGTGGAGCTGACAGGAAACAGTATATTTGAGTACATCCACCCATCAGACCACGATGAGATGACAGCAGTGCTGGGAGTGTGTCAGCCCCAGCATCAGCACCTCTCTGCAGGTATTCTTACAGCCTCAGTCTGCAGGCTCTGCTACACCACAGGATCACATTTAACTCACACACACCTATCACGTTTAGAAACAACAAGACTCACAAAAACATACAGGAGAGCTTTTTTTTAACAAAAACAAATAAGACCAGACTCTGAGGTATAGGCCTTTTAATTTCAAATTTTTAAACTTATCCCATAAAGTAAGGCAATTTGTGTTTGCTAGATTATTTCTTTGTTCCAACAAAGCTTTTGGTAATAAATTTTGTACCAATCTGTTTATTTCTCTTTTAAATGTTGGCACATTTGTAAAGGACAAGCATTTATGGGATGAGCAGCAGAGCTGAGGATGTGGGTTGGGACTGGGAAAAAATTGCCAGATCTTCTCAAACAGGGTTTTTCTTTTTTTCTTTTTTTTATTTTTTTAGCATTCATCAACTTTTCCAGTATTTAGTTGCCCCTGTCCCAGCTTTTTGGAACTTATTGCAGGCATCATATTCAAAATGAGTGAATATTTGCAAAAACAAAAAGTTTATCAGTTTGAACAATAAATATTTTGTCTTTGTAGTGCATTAAATTGAATATAAGTGAAAAAGGAAACAAAGTCTCAACTTCATTGGAATTGGGGTTGTAAATGTAAACTAATGAAATTATATGATGGGCATCTTTTATTTCATTTCTTTGTCTTTTTTGTGTGTGTGTCTGAATGTTTCTTTGATGTCCTGACACATCTTAAAACGGGGCATTTTGGGGTCTGACTCGATTTTGGAGACAACCTCTAGTGGACACCCGAGGAATTTCAGTTTTTGGGACCTGAGCACTACTTTTATATTCCTTTCTTGTGTGTGTGTGTGTGTGTGTGTGTGTGTGTGTGTGTGTGTGTGTGTGTGTGTGTGTGTGTGTGTGTGTGTGTGTGTGTTACAGAGTATGAGGTGGAGCGCTCCTTCTTCCTGAGGATGAAGTGTGTTCTGGCCAAAAGAAATGCAGGACTCACCTGTGGGGGCTATAAGGTAAGTGTTTGCTACCTCAAACGCATGGACAAATACACAAATACACACTAAGACACACACACAATGACTGCATTTAAAATATCTCAGAGGTCTGAGTAGTGTCAAACGTGATTCAGTCAGCGATGTTCACAAACTCAGTGAAACATCTGAACCGATCAGCCTCTTCTGGGCTTCACACAAAATGGAAGAAGTCAAAGATACTGACAGATAAAACTTAACAAAACTGAACTGCTGCTCTGCCCTAAGCATCTTTAAGACCTCACAGTGTATTTGAGGTTTCTTTAGATCAGTGGTCCCCAACCGCACGGAGAGGTCCCACAGACTGGTACTGGTCCGTGTGTCATTTGGTACCGGGCTGCACAGAAAGAATAAATAACTTCCATTATTTCTGATTGATTTATTATCTGAGTCTGAAAGATGTTTTATTTTGAAAAAACGATTAGAGGCTCTCCATTACATCTGTTTCTCCTTTATTAGTATAAAATACCACTGCTTTTACGTCGGTCTTATCATTTTATTTTGCTGTAATTTTTTGCTACACCTTTTTAGATCCATCCGTGAAAAATAGTCTGACATTAAACTGATCTGTGGCACAAAAAAAGGTTGGGGGCCACTGCTTTAGATATTTTATATTTATAAAATAAACATTAAATTGTTTTTTTTTTGCACTGAATCCAGATGTGCAGGATATGTGAGACGTATGTTGCAACATGTGCAATAATACTAAAGGTGTAAAATTATGTGGTAAAATTTGAATGTGCTACAATGTTCATGGTTTAGTTAATGGAATATGACTCACACTTCATGGATGAGTTCATGAGTGTTTTATTTTTTTTGAATGTTTAGATGTATTTAAAGGTTCTTCAGTCCGCAGTGAATGCTCTCTTTTTATTTCTGAACACATTTTAATACTCCTCTGTCTTTGACTTCCATTCTGTGTTTGTCCACCTGTGGAATGAACTCATTGAGTGTTTCTGATGATTTTCCAGGTGATCCACTGCAGCGGTTACCTGAAGGTGCGTCAGTACATGATGGATGTGGCCCTGTACGAGTCCTGCTACCAGACTGTGGGTCTGGTGGCCGTGGGTAACTCTCTGCCCCCGAGTGGGATCACCGAGATCAAACTGCACAGTAACATGTTCATGTTCAGAGCCAGCCTGGACTTCAAGCTCATCTTCTTAGACACCAGGTACACAGACACACGCTGAGGGTATACCAGTGATCCCTGCGTGGATCCAGAGTCATAAAAAAGATGACGTACGATCAAAGTGCTGAATTAAATACAGACATGGGTGGATCATTATTTAGGGGTGTCTGAATGAAGTCCTCTCTCTTTCCTCAGAGTGACAGAGCTGACAGGATATGAGCCTCAGGACCTGATCGAGAAGACGCTCTATCACCACGTCCACGGCTGTGACGTCTTCCATCTACGATACGCTCACCATCTCTGTGAGTCCTCAAACCAGCAGTCCAGTTTCAGGACCCAACTCCATCTCATTACTCACCCCATCATGACCCAGATTTAGAAATTTCTCATTTCATGGTGAGTGACAACCAGGGTTCAGGTGCTTCACTGCCCCCTGCTGTGCTGGAGTGTAAGTGAACTCCTGCAGACCCTGAAACACAGGTCCTTTGTTTTGTTCCTCACTTTTGGGTCCTGACCCACCAGTCGAGAGTCAAAGCTGTAAACCCTCAGTATCCTCCTCTGGCAGAGGGATCAGGGATCTGTGGAGGTCAGCTGGTAGGTGGAGTTCATAAACAAATGACAGAGATTGGTTTAGACTTCTTATGTTTCAATGACGCGACATACACACTTTGAAATCAGCATGTAGAGTGTCAGGACTGAGGGAGGAGTATGCTTAGATTCTCATTTTAAACCTAAAAATTTCACAGTTTCTTATTCATTTCCACTGTCTTTACTTTTTAACATCAGCTGCGACAGATTTGAGCTGACAGCCTCTCTCAGGGCACGATGCATCCTTTAGCTTAAACAAACAACGGGAGCCCCAGGAAGAGATAAAAACCTGAAGTAGCCAAGGGTGAAAACTGGACCCAGAAACATGCCTCCATCATGTTGCTCAGTGACCTCCTGTGTCAGTGTGAGGGTCTGATGTCAGACCGTTTTCTGTCTTTGATCCTGATCTGTCTTTCTCTCTGCAGTGCTGGTGAAGGGTCAGGTCACCACTAAGTACTACCGCATGTTGTCCAAGCATGGAGGCTGGGTGTGGGTGCAGAGCTACGCCACCATCGTTCACAACAGCCGCTCGTCCAGGCCTCACTGCATCGTCAGTGTGAACTACGTCCTCACGTGAGTCTCTCTCTGTGATCCCCCAGATAACGCTCTCTCTCACACACACACACACACACACACACACACACACACACACACACACACACACCTAATGTCTACTTACTTTTGTTTCACACAGTGACATTGAGTGTAAGGAGCTGCAGCTGTCTGCAGACCAAAGCCGAGCCACCAGGCCTGGTCTGAGTCTGTCTCCCCCTCAGGACCCCCACAAACAACACAGAGCCAAAGCAGTCAGGACAAAGAGCAGACTCAGAGCAGCTCCGTATCCACAGGTACACAGCAAAAACTGAAATCTAAGAAAGTGTTCTTGTCCTATTTTCAGTAAAAATATCTTACTTTGCTTGATATGAGCCACATTAAGCTGACAAGTGCAGAAATATGTCTGCTTTCAAGTTATTTACAGACAAAATGAGCTCTAAATTGCTTGTAACAGGTAAAAAAATTTACACATCAAGTTTCTTGAAATTAGAATAATGTTTTGATACAAGAAACAATTTCTTACCCCATTGGCAGATTTGTTTTACTTGTTACAAGCTATTCAGATCTCATTTTTGTCCTAAATAACTTGAAATAAGGTCAAATTATAAATAATTTCTGGACTGGTCTGGTGAATGTGGCTCATATTTGCTCTAAAAAGACGTTTTCTACTAGAAATACGAGTGTGTTTGCAGCAGTAAACATACTTCAGTGACCTTCTCTGTGCTGCTGTGTTTTCATCAGACGAGCCTCTTCCAGTCCGACCTCTCAGGCTGCTCTCTCCAGAAAGGACTGTGGAAGGAGAGGACCCAGTACCAGCCGACCCCATCCAGAGAAAAGCGCTGCAGTTTGAGCCCAGAAGTCAGCCAACTTTCCTGCAGCCGCTCTCACAACCCGACCCCCCACTGCCCGTACCAACCCCAACGTCATGAGGAGCAGAGCCAGACGCCCTGCTTAGGTCCGTCCTCTCAGGTGTCCCAGCAGATCATTGGCTCCCTGCACCGAGGACCTGCTGGATGGAACAACATCAGCTCCACAGGACACAGCAAGTACACAGGTACAGTCTTAACCCAACCATGTCAGAATCAAATGCCTGGTTGATTCTTTTCTCTGGGTTTGTTTCCTGTATTTTGTCTCACTCCTACCAACTCCTAATAACTTTTCAGAGCAGGAAGGGGGAAGGACACATAGCAAAGGGCCAGTATCGCACCTGTAACATACACTTAAGGGCTACACACTTGTTACTTTGTCTTTAGGGCAAAACTGGTACCCCACAGCAGCTGTTTGACAAACTGCCCCCACCCCCATACTGCTGAATAATAACCAGAGCATGACATTCATCTCTGATGATACAACCTGTTTTTGGCTTATGTGATATCTTAAGTTCAAGTTCACCTTATTGGTGATCACTATAGACTCCCTAACAACCTACGTCGTCATAAAGATGCGCACACAGTTTTGCAACAGAAGCATTGTTTAGATTCATTAAGACAAATTAGCGTACCTTACACTCTGAGTTAGAACTGCAAGCAGATAAAAATCTCTGGTTGTTCTGTGGTTTGTTATGAAAAACGATTCTCCTCAGCAAACTCAAGTTCTGCTGAATTCTGACTGAATCATGACTGTTTTAAGGAAACCAGTATTTAAGAGTAAAGAGTGGAGACCTTCAGCTGAACGTGTCAGTGATTCTGGGCTGACAGTCACTAGTTAATAGGGTCACACTTTCTGATAGATTTGGAGCAGTTCCCTGTCTGGTGGGGTTTTCTGGCTCCTTTATTATGACTCAGGTCTCAAACTCAGAGGTATGCGTGCCCGTCTTTGGTTTGAGAGGGTTTCTAGTTTATTGACTCAAGTTTATAACCTGATATTTGACAATCTCTAAATGTCCACAGATAATTTAGTCACAAGCATCAAGTAACTTGCGTGTTTAACCCCCCCCCCCCTAGGGTTTCTCCTCCCTGAATCTGGGAGTCCTTGTCAAAGTGAGTTTTTGTGGTTAACCTTCTTGTGTAACCTGACAAACTGTTGAACCTTGCTGTACTTGTGTTAGCAAAATGCATCAGTTAAGGGATCTATGACCAAACTGTTTCACAAAGCAGTTTGCTGCTCAACTAAACTTCAGAAAATTGTTGTTATCATGTCCTTTCCCAGGCCTTCAGCTGGCAGCTGATCGGAGACATCCTGATGAGATCTACTATGAGCGTCTGAGCAGCTCCAACCTGCACCCTGCCAGGAGGATGAAGGAGGAACCCTTTGAGCATTACGCTCTGGTGCGCACTGAGCTCTCTGAGGTTTGTCTTCATTCTCACCTCCTGAAGGATGGTAAACCATCACACAAGGAGGTCCAACAGAATACCAAAAGTGACCGAGTCATCGCCTGTCCTCTGCTCAGTGGCCTGGTTCGAGGTAAAGGTGAGCACAGCATCAGTCAGTCCCTTCCTATGCACTTAGCGATGGAGCAAAGCAGGAGGCTGTGTATGATGGAGGCTCCTTACAGCCACCCATCCAGAAACTATTTCCTGCCTGCTGATGGAACCCAGCGGTGTGGACTCACCAAGGACCTGCAGACCAGGTCTGCTGAGGAAGACCGGAGGATGCAACCAGGACTTCAAGCCCACAGTCCCCTGAACTTTCATAAAGTCTTCAGCAAAGATGTCTCCATTTTAGACTCACCGTACTCCACACTGAGTTATCACAGCAAGGAGGCAGCCTCCTACAGCCCCAGCTCCAGCTCGTCCCCGGAGAGCCACAGAGAGGTCCCGCATTATATAGGAACATCTGTCATCATCACGAATGAGAGGTGACCCAGGAGACCCAGCTCAGGAGTATCTGAGGGGACCCAGGACGAGAGCTCAGGAGACCATCAGACTCTAAGACTTAATCCTATTCCCCATTCCCTCTCAGAGCGGAGCTAAAAGGGTAGTTATCAAATCTTTCCCCTTGAATAGGGACAACCCTTCAGTCCTTCTTCAGTTTGCACTCTAACAGGACAGTTGGACACCAAGCTGTGAGCTCTTCTCTTCATGTCCAACGTGAAGAATCAACTAAGACATTTTGTTAAAAAATATATGCAATGCACTTTTTCATTGTACTCGAACTCAAACACAGAGCAGAAACATTTGTTATGATTTCAGCCTCAGAATGTCAAATCAACAGAAAACACATCATCAGCTGTTTGCTTGGAGGTCAGAAAACACAAGACTGTCAGTCTCAGTGCTGTTAGGTGAACTTCATGTTTCAGTCAATCAATCTTTATTTATACATCGCAACAAATGTTATCTTAAGACTCTTTCCAGAAGCATTAACAGGTCTAAACCTGCTGATGTTGTATTATTAACCACCCGCAGTGAGTACTGGGCCTGAGTGGGCCTTGGCCCACCCTTTTTAGGCATAAGCCCACCCATTATGACTCAGTATTGAACTTTTAGGAGAGACAAATTAAGTTAGGCTTACTCTGCTTCAGCACTGAGCTGGGGACAGCGACACAAGAGCCACGCAGGCAGGCTACTGAGTTGCTGTTCTCAGTACTGCAGAAAAGCGCTGACACGGAGACGGAGAACCCTTTTTTTAACTGGCCCATCCAGTTTTCTGGAGGCCCACCAACAATCAAAATCTTTGTGCCGCTAACGTCACTAACAGAGACCCAACATGAAGACAATATAATGAGTCCGATCTTATCTTGAACCGTCATGAGTGGAGACCTTTGCAACATTCAGGAAGTTACAGTGGAAAGAAGAAACTTCCTTTGAGAGACAGAAACTTCGAGCAGTCAGACAGAAATCTGATAAGACCATGATGAGGTTCAAGAGAGAGAGAGAGAGAGAGAGAGAGAGAGAGAGGGAGGTTCTAGTTTAGAGCTGTAGCAGTGATCATGATGATGATGATGGTGGTGTGACTGTTAATCTTTGTAACATTAGAGAATCCTTTTGTCCTGCTCATCTACCAATCAGAGCTAACGTAACCCCGCTCTTCATTTTATTGACAGACTCTCAAGTTTGATCAGATCACTGCAGAATAACTGCTGCATGTGGATTAGAATGAACATTATCACAAACAGTTTAGCTCATGTTTTAGCTTTTATCCCATGCTATCACTCTCCCGTTTAGCTTTCTTCTCCTCTGTCGTCCTTGTTTGTCTCCAGTCTCCACCATCACTACTAAATAAATCCCAGAAATCGTTTTTAGCAGAAAAAACACAGATCTCTCTTCTCACTACTAAACTTTGTCAGCCTTCATCAGGTGTTGTCATGGAGACTTCAACGTGCTGTAAATCAATCTGGTCCTGCTCAAACTGATAGGGGAGCTAAGAAATAGCATTTAGAAACAATCTCTATTGGTGCTGATAATCTTATCTTAAATTGTAGATTAGGATCAGGCAGATATTTAAAAGTGAGACTTTTTCATGATCACTTAGAAAGTCCTCACAGTCCCTTTAAAACAGCCGAACAGATGCAGTAATCCTGCTGTTCGCGCCGGTAATAGTGGGGTCTACTGCTATTAAATGTCCTGCCCTCTTGGTGCGTTAAACTGGCTCAAGCAAAGGCCCCGTATGCATGTCTAGCCGTTAGCAATGAAAACAGACCACTTGTACAAATGGTGGGGAAAAAAGGATTACTTGTATACATGAGCAGGAAACCTGAACCTTGAAGTCCCAAGAGAAGCTCTCTCACCTGTAGCCAACCTGATTTTTTTTTTCAGACACATCTCCAGATATCAGTGAAACAACCATAGCATCTCAGCTAATCCTGAGAAACTAAAACTTTCTTGAGATCAGAATGTTTATCACTGTTTATGTGGAGTGCACATGCGCAATTTAAATTTCTTGGATAGGGGTTTTCCAGGAAGTTACCCAATGTTTTGAACCCGCCTTTCTTTCATGGTGTAATTAGTTATTTGGCCAATTTTTTGCAGTCATGCATTCGGTCAATGCTATGGTCAAATTGGCTGTTCCATGACAGTACACTAAGACTAATGTGTCATGGCTGGACGTGCATACGCGCCCAGGTCAATAACTTTAATGGGACATTAAGATTTAATGTTAGTGATGGGCAGATGGAGGAGAGAGGGAAACAGGAGCTTAGTGTATCAGCCCCCACAACAGCCAGCAACAACAAGCTCCTTCTGAATCAGACTTTGGATAGAAACTGTTTTTGTTGTATGCAACATGTAAGAGTTGAGGGTGACCGACTTCTTTGGATGCTCTATTTATTCAAATACTGTAGGTATTTATTGCATAACTTCATTCACTCATCAGACTTTGGTGCATTCGAATGACAGAATCCAGGCTGCTGACGGCTGAAACACTGATTGCTCCAGAGCCCTGAGTGAGCTGACATGTGGAGACCTCCAGTCTGTGGACCATAAGTAACGGTTCGCTCAAAGTACAGCTGTAGTTTGTTACAAACTGGACCATGGGTCACGCTGTAGCTGCTGAGGTGTGCACACCTTTCTCTGCCATGTTTTCACTTCAGATATTCTGAATAAAGCTGCACTTACAGAGCTGTTTCCACTCCGAGCACTTTACACTACATGTCTACATTCACATGTCCAAACACACACATGTCCAAACACACACATCCGCACAGTGAGGGGAGAGTCAGTCAGGTCTGATATACTGGAACTCATTCACACACTACGCCCATGGTTTTCTCCAGGGGACACTGGGACATGCAGACTGCAGGGGGAGAGATCAGTTTGCTGTTCTTCTCCTGTGTCCTCATCCATTCTTGCTTTTCTTTGATCTCTGTCTCATTCCCACATTGAAGCAATAACTGAGACAGAATAATGAACTATAGACAGAAACTACATGAATGATCAGAATACGTTTTCATCAGCACTTTGTTCGTCCTGTTTGCAGTCTTCAGGCTCAGCTCAGTCATCTACCTGCACTTTTTAAAAACCTTTCTTTCAGATGTTTTATCTTTAATCCACATCATCAGGCAGCTTGAAACCAAAGTGTAAGTAAGATCTGTAACGTGCCAAAAACAACATGAATAAAAAGACTACATGGAAGTTATCTCTTCTGTTTCAGGTGTTTTTTTTTTAATCTTCTCAATCTTAAACCGGTCAGTGGAGGCTGAGCAGCCTGTAATGGTGAGGTTATGATTTCATACATGTCCATGTTTCTCCTCTCATGTAAAGACATGTTTGACACCCACAAGCAGGACCTCCAGCTGCTCCAGCAGATCGGACCTGTTGATATTCAGAAGGAATGAAACCTTCAGTTTTTGTTTAATTTACCTGAAGTCCTCGTGTCTTTATTGACGTGGGTTTACCCTAACATTTTTCGCTTTCTAACAAATATCTGTGGGCCATTCCTCTATAGGTGCCATTTGCATCCCCAGGAATTAAATTGTATAAAGGCATGATAAATTTAGCTGTAAAATACGTTTTTGCATTAAAGTAAGTGTCCTGAACATTGATCTGATTACATATTTAGTAAAAGAATTTAAAAAGTTAATTCAAAGTGCCTTGAGCACTGGAAAAGTAGCATTTATTGCCTGTCCCTGCTTCCTAAAATCAGACTTTACCATGAAATATAATAATTTTTACCCTTCAGAAATATAATATTTATTTACACATTTGTGTTACTCCTTATCTCAACTATGCTTTATTTATTTTCTTTAAAAAAAGGAAGAAAAAATAGTTAAACTTCACACGTGTCCCTGGGTTTAACTCAGTCCTGTTACCATAACACAGTATTATTACGCGTTATTATATTCGCTGGTATTTCAACAATAGCTGAGTGGGTTTACATCTCAGCTCAGTCCTGTTGCCTAAATTATTATTTTATTTGATGTCATTTGTTTAATTTTCCTTTTTTGAATCACTGTAATGTGCTAAATGTTACCATGCTATTAGCATAAATGCTATGAGGGCTGTATTTCATATATTTGCCAATTCTCTGCTAAAAACTCATTCCTGTTACTTTCAGTTCTGTTACTCAAATGAGGAATAACAGGACCGGTAACAGGGGTGGGTAGAGTCCTCTAGTCCAGTGTTTCTTAATTTGTTTCAGACCACGGACCACCTATTCCCTCCTACAAAAAAAACTCACAGACCACCAGGCTAAATAGCCCTGGAACAACAGCCCAGATAATACTGACATCAAACATGCACTGCCTAATAGCCCTGGCACTAACATTAGCTTCCAAGGTGTCCACAATGCTCAGTGCAGCTGAATCATCTTTCTGCTGCACCTTTTCCTGACCAGTGTCGAAAGTTTTCGCTTCCTCATTTGATTTTCTTTTTACTGTCCCCGTCTTAATCCACCGATTCATGATGATTTCACCTGTAGGCTCGTTCATGGAGTAACATAAGGTTGACGTTTTCTCTGGGGTGAGTTCAAGTAAATTTCTGAGTCTCTGGCAAACTTGTCTTGTTTTCTTTTTTTGTGCTGTTCCATAAAAAATAAAAAAAAAAACACCAGGGGTCTGCGGAACACAAATTACCATTAAATTACCCAGCCTG
Organism: Labroides dimidiatus; assembly: GCA_030710495.1. Classification (NCBI taxonomy): domain Eukaryota; kingdom Metazoa; phylum Chordata; class Actinopteri; order Labriformes; family Labridae; genus Labroides; species Labroides dimidiatus. Next base: position 8,441,043 of record CM061159.1, read on the forward strand.
TTGGAATTTAAGACTTTTATCATGTGAATATAATACTTACAGGGAACAAAGCTACCACATAAAGTGTTGTGGAAAAGCAGCGGTAAATAAGTTGACAAACTTTTAAACATGCTTTTTTTGACAAAACATGAGTTTTAGTAACAGGACTGAGGAAAAGGCAACCATCTTCAGCTCAGGAATCCTGTAAAAAGTTAAATAAAGTTGCCTGAGATGGACCAACACACATTTAAGAAGTTCAATATGTGTATTATCAGATTTAGAGTTGAAAAAAGATAGAAATTTATCTTTATTTTAGAGTTAAAACAAGCAAACGGCACTGATTTGGTGGAACTGCCCCTCTACTTATTTTTGGAGTCATGGAAGCCTTCCATGTTTTCTTTGAATTCATCAGAAACCTGAACCTGAAGTGCCAACAGAAGCTCTCTCACCTCACAAAAACTGCAGCTTTCTCTAGATCAGAATGAATTTTGTATCAAAACTGCATTTTAAAGGAGCCTGTGCAAAGGGACAAACTTAGATCAAATGCTTAGATCAGCATGGTCAATGTGCTGGACCACCTGAAGGGTACCTGGTGTCATCATCTTCATGCTCCAGAGAGCGTCTGAGCTAGATGAGGAACCAGTAGGCCTCAGTGATGTTCTCTGATGAGGTCTTTTCATATTGCGTAATGATGATGTCTGCTAACGCTGTAGATGGACCTCTGAAGGTGAAGTGTTACAGTCTGGGCAGGTGTACTACCTGAATAACATCATTAATCCAGCCACTGTGCCACTGCATGAGCAGCACAGACCTGATTTCATCTTCATGGACCACAATCCCCCTGCTCAAGCAGGTCTCATCCTCAGGGAATGACAGCTGGAGGCTAGGGGACCTCAAATGGAGCGTCGACCTGAATCCCAGAGGAAACCTTTGGGATCAGCTGAGCTGTGGTGTAGCACTCCAGAACCTGGATGACCTGAAGGCAGCCCTTTGAGAAGAGAGGAACGCCTCTGCAGACAATAAGTTGACTTGTGTGCATCATACGATGACTTTGCCGAGCTCACAGCCCTGAAACGTAATAAAACACATGCAAAAAGACAAAACACAAGCATACTGAGAAAATATCTTCATTAATTTGGCAACACGTGCAGCATTTAGAAAACGTGCTGCAAAAACCACAACACAACACATTAAAAAACACACGCTGCAAACAGACCGCAACACAAAGGAAGTGTTTCCAGAGGACAGTTAAAAGTGATGCACACTTCCCAACATGCTTGTTGTTGACATGGATTTTGAGTCACAGCCCTGTTGAGGTTCTCTTTCCATCAGTGGTGTTGGAAAATGAGATAAAAAGTGTTTTTGATTTCTTTTAACATTGTAATGGCATGATTCAGATATTAGCATTTTGGCTAATAACGGACGTGTGCATCACGCTTGTGTGTCCTCTGGAAACTTTTCTGTTGTGTTGTGGTCTTTGCAGCATGATTTTTCTAACTGCTGTGCAGGTTTTTGTCATATCGATGAAGATGTTTTCTGAATTTGCTTGTGCTCTGTCTTCTTGCATGTGTTCTCCTAAGCTGCAGTGCTGTGAGCTTTCAGGACCACCGTAAGTATCCCTAAATTGTGAGTGGTGTTTTTGAAGTAGAGGATAGACTTTGAAAGTCTTTTGTGTTAAACTGAATTAAAGAAGAAAATCTACTGAAATAAACCAATAAGAAGATTAGATCAATCTATACGTAAACATCATTAAAAGGGTTACAGTGTAAAGACGTATTCAAAGCACTGCCTGCAAATTACTGTGAAAGTTAATGAGTTTAAATCCCAGTTAGCACAGCAAGTAAACCTTCAACCTTCATGACCTGGTCTTTTTTCTACAATGCTGAGGCAGGATAAGTGGAAATCAATTAAAAAAATAATAAAATTAACCCAGGATCATCTGATATATTCATTTATTTTCCAGAAATAAAAGCTTATCCGTGCACATTTTATTCTTTCTGTGAAAAGGATCATCTGCATGTGAAACTTTCAGTAGAGAATATCATATGGAGTTAACAGGAAGACAAAAATGACCCAGATCGAAATATATTCTCTGCATCACTGAGGAGGTGACATAAAAACCTTCCTGCCTCTGAACTGAGTTCAGTCATTCAAAGTCTTGTTTTGAAAAGGTTTTATTTAAAACTAATGAAAGACTCTCTGAACCCTGTGTTCCTTTCACACTTTGTTCTGAGGCACTTTGTCCTCAACTAATCTGGATTGTTAACCACTTTCAGAGCTTTGCCGACATGGATCTGAATTTTATCGACCAGATTCAGGATTTCACGAATGAGAACCAGGATTTTATGAACCAGGTCAGGTGGTTAGTTGATCAGGATCAGGATGTGGTGAACAGGTTGAGTGTGAACCTGGTGTGTTGTGTAAGAATTGAGCACCATGCTTCTGTGTAAATCTTTATTTCTCTGAACTGATGAAGCGAAGGAGCTGCTGTGATCTCTGCTCTCGTCTCACATCAGGTTAACGGATTTGTGTTGTTTCAGGTTGTTAGATAAAGTTATAATCTGTGGTCCCAAACGCAGTGATGCTGCTGAGTCATCACTGGTGGAGATGTGTTTGTAGCTGCCTTGAATCCGGTCCTCCTCTCTCTGTGTGAATGTAAACTAACCCAGTCTGTCTGCTGCAGAGTTTGGTCCTAATGCTGCTTCATCACCACCAGGTTCTTCAGCATGTCGAACGAGTTCCCGTCAGGCTCCACTGACACCAAACCCTGCTCTTTGCTGTGAACCTGCAGGAAACCATTCTGGTCCAGACCCACCACGTCCACCTCCAGTCCGTCCTCGCTCCACAGACGCACCCGAGTCCCACTGAGGATGAAACAGCGAAAGAGAGAGAGAGGAGGTGAAGTTAGAAAGTTTAACAGACGTATGAATAGAAAAAACAGAACAAAGCAGAACACAAGGTGAGGTGGTTACAAAACATGACATAAATCCTTTTCTAAAAACATCTGACTGACTGGTTTAAGGATCTGACTGTAAAGGAGAACCAGCTGGCCTCTACAGACAGGTAGGGGTGTGGTCAGAGCTCACCTGTGGATCCATCTGCTGTAGTACGTGGGCAGCACTGCGTCAGGGCCCCCCTTCTGGAAACTGCTGATGAGGCTCTCCAGGCAGCTGACGGAGCGGGCGATGAGCTGGGGGCAGCTGAGCGGCTGCAGGCTGCAGCCATGCTCAGTGTTGTAGCGTTGGATCAGATCGTTGATGCACACCGTGGGGTTACTGTTGGTCACGTTGAAGCCACAGCCTGAAGACAACAACGCATCGGTTTACTGCTGCTGGTTTGTAAACAGCATGAATGAAGACTATTCTTCAGAGTGTGAAACTGTTTTCAGGTTTAAAACACCTGACTGAAGAGGCTGTCCTAATATGAGACAAACCAAGCCAGGGTCAAAACCTGCAGGGTTTGCAAAGTTTTAGAAATGCTTCAAAGAGCTGTGAAGAACTGAGTACAAGAGGAAGTTTATGTTTGCAGTAGGTAGAGCCACGACTCTTTTGGTGTGCTCAGGTTCGCATGTTTAGTTTGGCCACCTGAGAAAGTGAAAATGGGCTCAGAGGGAATCAGTAACACAAAGGTTTACTTTAAGGATGTTTTTTTACTTTGGCATGTCCACAGTCAGGCCCGGGGGCCAATCATGGCCTTTCATCTTACAGTGTACTAATAATGACACTGAAATGAATCATGTTTTGAATTATGAGTTCATTTATATTTTCATTTAAGGTCACAAACTAAACCAAAGTCTATCCAGTAACGTCTCACTAAAAAACAGCTGGTCTGTGCACAGGCTGCTTGTTTAAAGCTGAAACTCTGTTTATTCTGCAGAAACTCAACAACTCTCACAGCTGACGTCTTTAAATGAATGAATTTATCAGGATGTTAAATGTCAGAGTTCAAAAAAACACATCAGAGGACACAAGACAAGATTAAAGTTATAAACTGGAGCAGAAAAAAAATTATGAATAAAACAGTTCAGAATTCAGGATAAGAAATATTTGGAACTAAAAATGTTGTTTTAAGCTCAAAATAATCTGAATATGAAAACCAATCCTGATAAAATCCAGATCCTGATCCTGTCATAAAAACATGCTGACATATTTTCTCCATATCGCCCCCTAATGGAGAACATTTTCTTTGGTCAGAAGCAGAGTTTGCTGATGTTTACGCAGCACGTAACACTGCAGAAAACTGACCACTGATCATCAGGTATCAAGAGACACCTGAGGGACAGGTGAGGTTTGATTTCATTAGTCTGTGATGATGGAACAAGGACGTTTGAGCCACTTAGTGACTGATTTTAACAGAAATTACTAAAAGAAAGAGTTCACAAATCGAGCATTCAGGCGTTACTTTCATGGTTAATAAATCTGTCAGTATGAAACACTGGTCCTTGGTCATAAAATCAAATGTGACCCTCTTAAAAAAGTTTTGACACTCCAGGTTTAACCACAGACTATATAAGGAATGGACAGAGTGGCTCCGCCTTTTACCATTGTATGGTTTTGAAGCCAAAAAACCTCCGTCACTGGAGCCGCCATTGTGCAGCCAGAGTCTGTGCAGTAGAGACTTACAAGGAACTCTGGGAAATCTGAGTGGAAGCAGGTGACAAAAATAATTTATTTTTTTTATTTCGACAGTCTAATCTCTTCTCAACTCTCCTTCCAGGTGTATTTTATTATTCCCGAAAAACTACACATGAACGGCAGCTGTCAATCATCGTTAAACGAGACGTAAAACCCCGTTTTTAACCTCTAATAACAAATGGAAAAGAAATATCTCAGAAAAAAGAGGACTTTAACACAATGCAGCCCAATAATATCTAAATATCAACACAGCATACGGATATGAGAATGTTTCTACGAGGTGTAATAATTTTCGTTTGACCACATCCCATCTGGAATGAATAGAGGGGCGGAGTTTTTGTCTTGTACTGCAGCCAGCCACCAGAGGGGGCAGTTTTTGTGGCGACCTCAGTTTATCCGAGCGAGATGACGTCCATTTTTTTTAACAGTCTATGGGTTTAACATATTACAGTCAAAGAAAAAAATATTGGGTATTTTTACCGATGAGGAGATGAAAAGTGGATCCCATCAGGGTGGACGTCACCAGGACCCCCCCGAGCTTCATCAGGTTACTGTAGTAGACGTCATTGGGCCACTTCACCCTCAGGTCAATGTCCTGAAAACATCAGGAGGTGTTAATATAAAGCACTGCAACACAAAGCACCTAACAGCACCACTCTGCCTGTGTTTTCATTTTGCTCTTGATGTTCTGTGCCTGTTTCACTCCATGCAGCCTGGATTTGGATTTCAAACACAAGGTAGCGGAAATGTACAGTTGAGCTGGCTGTGGTTGTTACCTGGTATCCAGGTAGTGTTCGGACAGCCTCCACCACAGCCAGAGAAGCCAGGTGCTGCAGGAAGGGAATCCTCTGACCCAGTTTGGAGCTCAGATCCACCTGAACACTCAGAGTGAACATGGCACAGCCCAGGGGACTGAGCCAGGTGTTTCCTCCCCGCCCTGCAGCACACAGACACACACACACACACACACACACACACACGGTTTTTAAAGTGAGCAGTGGTTTAAATAAACATCAACTCTGTGTGCATGTGTGAGTGTGTGAGTTGGTTTGTACTGTGCTGGCGCTCACCTCGGCCTTTACTCTGTCTGGCGGCAACTGCGATCAAGCCCACATCTTTTGGTGAGTGAAGACTGAACCTGCAGGAGGAGAAAAGAGTTTCAAACTGAGCACAAGTAAAACTTTACAGACAAACAGCATCAACAGACGGAGTCCAAAGAGTTCACATGAACATGAAGACGCTGTAGAGCTACAATTTGAGGTGTCCCGATGTAACATTTGGATACAATACCGCTCCTGCAGCCGTGAGTAGGCAGATATCTGTATTGATCCGATACGTCACAGTATCAGCACAAGCAGAGTGACTTTCAGCTCTATTTGGTCTTCAAGGCCTGAATAAGCCTCGAGTGAATGTTTAAAGTTTGGATGTATTAAACTTTTCATCCTGTTCCACCACAGGAAACTTGTGCCTGGCAAGTCTGCACTCAGCTCCAACATCTTTTTCTGACCTAAATGGAAAAAAAACGTCACACAGCCGACATCACTTCTACTCCTTGCTACCGTAATTTCTGGACTATAAGCTGCTACCTTTTTCACACGCTTTAAATCCTGCGGCTTACACTATGATGCGGCTATTTTATGGATTTTTACAGGCTGACGAGCTTCAAGCTGTCAGTACATTTAGCCTCGTCACATCAGACCAATGAAATTACAGAACACATCAGAGTGGACACATGAAACTGTCTGAATAAAATCAAACGCACTCAGAGTAAATTCTTCAGATCAGTCATGTTGCGCTTCATGCACACACCCTCATCATGGAAAACACACACAGAAATGATGCAGATTCTGGTTGGCTACTGTGTAACTGGCTGTGTTGCAGGCACCATTTGAAAAAACAACAACAACAACAACAAAAATTAATTAAAGGTAAAAAATGTCTTTGTGTAACATGTTTCTGTGTAAATATTTCATGTTACAACATGGAGCTTATATATGTACAATTTTTTTCTTTTTAAACTTGGTGGGTGCGGCTTATAATCAGGTGCACCTAATTGTCCGAAAATTACAGTACTGTTAACACCTTAGTGCATACTGCTGTGGAAATCATGTGAACTCTGAGTGCTGGATCTTGGTGCAGAGTCTGGACTGGACTGCTTGTATTGAAGATTTTAGATGCAAGCCGATACTCCGATTTTTTTTTTTTTTTTTTAGTTGATAGAAATATTGGATTGGGACACCCCTAGCTACAATCATCCTGCATGGTTTTGTCAGCAGATTGGACATTCTGTCATCCCCAGATAAATGTAAGTTGATTCGCTCGCTTATGGCGGCTGAGCGCCCCCCCATCACTCTGTGAACACAGACTGTGGAGCCTCCAGAGGAGGAGAGTGCAGTATTTCCTCCATTGTGATGTAAAGTGAGTCAGTTTCAATCAGCTTAAGATCAGTCTCAGTGTGAGGGCCTCAAAGAGCTGACGTGTGTGCGTGCGTGTGTGTGTGTATGTGTGAGTGTGTGTTAGGATAGCAGCAATAACTCACTCTGGACTGGGGACACTGGCTGCTATATTCAAACTGAGTTTAACAAATATTCTTTAAAATGTTCTCCATTAGGGGGCGATATGGGGAAATTATGTCAGGATGATTTTATGGCAGGATCAGGATCTGGAATTAATCAGGACTGTTTTTTTTTTTATTCAGACAATTCAATCTGAAAACAATATTTATTAACCCCAAATATTTCTTATCCTGCATTCTGAAGTTTCATGCACCATTTTTTTGTCTTTTCTGCTCCAATTCATAACTTTAATCTGATCTTGTGTTGTCTGATGCACTTTTTTGAACTGACATTTAAAGACGTCAGCTGGAAGAGTTGTTGAGTTTCTGCAGAATGCACAGAGCTTCAGCTTTATACAAGCAGCCTATGCACAGTCCAGATGAAGTTTAGTGAGACGTAACAAGACAGACTTTAGTTTGGTTTGTGAACTTGACAAAAAACGGCGACATAATCAATACACTGAAAGATGAAAGCTGGGGGCTGTATGAAAATGGAAATGTCGCAATTTCAGGTTTCGTTCTGGTCTCCCACTGATCTCAGTCTGGAATTAAGGAAAATGTCCAAAAGCATACTTTAAAAACCCTCTAATATTTTAATTTATGCAGATTGGTCAGCCAGATGTGTGTGGCTGCTCAATCATGTCAGGCATGTAAAGAAAAATAACTTCTGAGGAAAGCTCAGCCTCAGGAATGTGTTGGCTGAAGTGAAGCTGATTGGGGAGGAAATTTTGTCCTGATAGCTCAACAGCAGCCAAGTTACTGCCAACATATAATCACTAATATAAACTAAATATGAGAGAGGAAACCCAGACTTACTGCTGAGAAATACTGTGACTGAATCATGAGGGAGAACAGAAACTTACAGGAGAATATCTCATCATTCATCATGAAGTGAAAACCGATAAAGAGAGATGGTTAGTCAAGATCATCAGGGAATCAGGAGGACAGGTCTGAGAGGTCTTTACGGAAATTTAACTTGTTTAATTTACTCTGGATCATAAGAGTAAAAGAAAGCGTTTGATAAAACTGAGAGCAGAGAAAGTGTGGCGTTTGATCTCCTCTGATCTCAGCCACCATTGTGCTCTACTCGTCCCAACACAGCCGAACAAAGACGGACAAAATAGGACCATTGACGGAGAGAAAAGAGGCGACGTGTTCCTGATGAGGAGCGTGGGCCTCTAAATCCTCGCTCAGGGTTCTTTGTTTTAGGGGGCAGCTAAGCCTCAGAGGTCAGACCCTCCAGATAGCACAGGTCAAGAGGATAAAGCCCACCCCAGCAGAGTCATCTGTGAGAGGAGGAGGAGGTGTGACAAGAAGCTGTGAGCGTGTCAGAGAGAGGAGGCTCTGCTGTCAGACAGCATCACTCTGTAACACACACACACACAGGTGAGCCTCTCACAGGTGTGTATACAGGTGGACTGAGTACAGCTGCTAACCTCCTACAGATGCGTCCTTACACATTCATAATCAGACTAATCAGGAGGCAGCGTTTGATGCTGTCAGTAACAATATCATTTTCCTGAAAGCCGTTTATCCTCCCAACCCAAACCCTCTCACTCCCCAGATTAAAATATTTCAGATTAAAAGATTATTTCTGCCGTCGATGCTCATTTTTGAAACAGGATTTTGGGTGCATAAGCGTGTTTGCATTGATCATTCAGCAGCGTGCAGGGCCTGATCAATAAGAGAGGACAAACTAATCTGTAAATGTGATTAATTGAGCTAATCCTGTTTACTGAGGGACAGCACCAATGATCATTTCCAAATAGCACTATTGGAGGTGATCAATGAGAGAGGCCGCTCCATTAGCACAGGGCAGCTGAGGCTCCACACGCTGACCTTGTTCTTCCTGTCTGGACCCGGCTGCAGGTCTGGCTCAGGTTCTGGACCGCAGTCACATTCAGCTGCAGAGACCTTCAGGGCAGGAGCCAGGCGCTGTCCTCCTGTCAGCAGCTCTCTGAACAGCTCAGTTTTAAACACAGAAATTTAAATATCTCCTGTTGTTACAGCACTCACGCTGCCTGTGCAGAGATACGACTCTTCAGACCTTTTTACGCATGAGGTCATGAAGGTTTCTGCATCAATTCAGGACATCCAGGCCCTGATACTTTCTGCTCACACAAGAAGCTCAAGAGTTCCACAGTCAGACGCTCTCACAACTGGACGAACAGAGTGATTTAAGCAAGAGGGGAAGAGTATGACTATTAATGCCTCCAAAACAATGAAGACATGACAATGAAGTGAGCAGTCAGGACAATAAAATAAAACAGAAACTGGGCTCAACATGAATGATGGCGTTGTCAAAGTGAAGTGGCCTTATTTTCTAACCAAAACTTTTCCCTGGAAGCCTTGTGTTAAATTTCTGCAAGTTTGACTCCTGTTTTGAGATACTGGTGCTCCAGGTGCTGACAAACCGGTGCCTGACTGTCTTTTGTTTTTTTTTTTCAGACTTCAATCATCGGATCGACCAAATAACACCGAATAAGAGTCAACAGCAGAATAAGCTGTTTAGCATCTGCAGAGAAAATTTGGCAAATTTTTCATGGATACAACCCTCATACTCAGCTCTGCTGCTCATCCCACAAATACATGTTCCTCACAAATGTGGCTCAAATTAAAATAAAATAAACAGACTTTACAACAGTATAAGATTTTTTCCCAATAAGCATTTACAACAAAAAATAATCACCCAAACACTAATTTACTTACTTTTTGTGCTATCTTTTACTACACAAGAATGTCAGAGAAAAAAAATCTGTTTGTGTTCATACATGTTACAGACCAATATAAACATAAGGCTGGGTACCAAACTACAGTTAATAGCACCAACCAAAATGCTTCAGTAGTACCCAGTATCAAAATATGCCTCGTCTTTTGGTGCCAAGTTTCGGTACCCAAAGGGTTAATCAGGACCGTGTTGCCAACAACGCTCTGACGCTGTATTTGTTGACTTTTCAGACCTCTCTCACAACTTTTTTTCAAAAAAGCGACAAATCTAGCGACTTCGCTAGAGTTTGGCCCCTGAGTGAAACCATGTATTGATCTCCAGCACCTGCTGCATCTCAACAAGCAGCAGGTGCTGAAACCCTCCCCTATCCAAAACACACAGACGGACTCCTTCGCTGGCAGCCAGAGCAGACGACTGCATGTAAATGAATCACATTAATGTTTGTCTCTTTTTCTTCACTTTTGCCGGTCAAAAGCCCGGATAAAGGAGGAGGGTTTCGACAAAAAAAAAACAAAAAAAAAAAAACCAAGAATCAACAGAAGAAAGTTTATCCATACTTATAAACACATTTACGGTGTACTCTGTATATTCTGACCTCTCACTTGTTTGCAACCGTTCTTTGCATTGGCAATTATTTGTTCTTTAATTATTTATTATTATTATGTAAGAACTGCTTGGAGCAGAAAAATACTAAAGCTAGAAAATAAAAGTTAATTTTTTTACTGTAGTGCGATTTTTTTTTTTGTTAGAATTGATTTTATAAAACTGGTATTAAAAATAGTATCGTTCAGGAACCGGTATCAAGATGAAAGCATCAGTATCGCTACAGGAATCGAAAATTGATATTCACTTTGTTATTTTAACCAGACTGGTCAGGACAAAACACAATCAGGAAGCAAACAGCACCTCCTGTAATGTGGGCCCCTGAGGGCCTGGTTCCCTATTATGGTGGTGGGCCCTCCTCTGAGGTTCTGGGCCAGTTGTTTCTGGTCTATCAGAGCCTTCAGGTGCAGCTAAAATGAGACGCTGCAGTTTGTGGCCCCTGCACTGAGCTGGATGGAGGTCCCTCCCTGTCAGAGGGGGTCTCGGGGCTGTGGAGTGTAGCCCAGCCTCCAGTGGACACAGAGAGTTCAGGTCAAACACGGCTCCATATGTTCCCCCGGTCAGGCATCTGCTTACAATCTTTGATAATTGCAGGTGGAGCATGCAAGGTCAATTGAGCCAATTAGATTTTTATGGTTGAACCTGTTGCCGTGGTTATAGTGGGCTGTATTTTTCACAGGAAACAGGACCCTAATTCATACAGTGTCAGTTTGGATATTGGATTACCTGTGAAAACAAACAGTGATCAGGAGGCTCTGTGGAGCAGCTTTCCCAGAACACTCCTCTGTTCAGCCTGATTTTACGTTCAGGTGCTGCACCGCCAGGGCTCTGTGTCAGTCTGTGATGTGTGTGTGTGTGTGTGTGTGTGTGTGTGTGTGTGTGTGTGTGTGTGTGTGTGTGTGTGTGTGTGTGTGTGTGTGTGTGTGTGTGTGTGTATACCATGCTCTCCACATGTGCGCACAGCATGGAAAACAGAATGTGTCCCTGTGTATCAGGGAATATAATCAAAACTACATCTACATCTATTCTGCGTCTCCTCCGCTCCTCGGAGCCCCTCTGAAGGAGGGAAAAATAACAGGGACCAAAGGGGGAGGGGTCCAGAAAAGTGAGGTGAAAGTGGGCCCTCGGGTTTTCAGCTCTGAGCTCGTACCTCTGAGAAGAGAAAGTCAATAAGTAGGAAGTGTGTAGCTGCAGGCACAGGGATCAAGTTCAGCCGAGCAGGAAAAGAATCATTATGTTCTTCAGACCAGCAAAGTGCTGCTTGACCCCCTCCCTCGGTTATTATAAGGTGTTCACACATAAACACTGCAGTGTGATGCTAACACTCACACACACACACTCTGCGTTCACTATAACAGATGATAATCCAGACAACACTCATATGAAGGGAGCAACACGTGTGTAATTCATTAATATCATTAAGTACAATCTGAAGGAGGAGGCAGAAACATGTCGGGTTTATGACTCTGTCAGAGCTTCTAGAATAAATCTGTTATTACCTTCACTATCTCTATTCATAAACATGTAAACACTGACTGATTTCTAGTTCTCACTCACATCTCTGTCTCCTACAGTCGACCTGAACTGCTGTCTTATTTCTGCTCTTCTTTACTCACCCCTCAAACTGTCAGCGGCTCTACCTTTGGCCTCATGGACGCGTCACGTTTGGACTTGATCTTTTTAACACTCTCTCATCCTGGTCTGAGCTACAAGGTCACCTTAAACTGGATTATTCATAAATACAGAAGACTCTAAGTCCAGGTCTAAGGATCATCTGACTGATGTATGCCCCGTTCGTTCCTGAACGCTCGGCCAATTCACTGATGGCTGCCATTACGCTGCAGTAACAGATTATTTTTGTAATGGTGTGATCTAATGTTGCATTCAGCTTTCATTAAGTATTTATTTTCATCACTGCTTTAACAAAGAAAATGTCCCTGCTGTAACAAAATAAAGGCTTCCCTTTTATTTCTATGACTAAATAAATTACTGTGACTGTTTGTCGGATCCATCTGATGCATATTCATGTAAAATAAATGTTTATACTCTCCCCCAAAACAGATCAGGATGAAGGCCGGAGTAAATTTACTTTGATATACACATGCACTAGTAAATGATTAATGTTTTAAGCATATTAGACCACTCAGGGATTATCACATGATTTCCTTATTTTTCCTTTTTTTTAATCAAGTAATTGGATGAGTCGTTTCAGTCTTAGTTTTCATTACTGTTGTCTGTTTTCAGTGTGAACACTGTTGTCCTGCTGTCTCTGTCAGAGCTGCCTTGCAGAAGAGATTTTTTAACCTGATGGGTTTAATCCTGGTAATACACCCATCCAGACGATGCATAAATGACTCCTGATAAGCTAATGAATGGTTACAACCTCAGAGGAAAATATTTCTTTGAGTATTTTCATAACAGAATAGAATAAATAAAATTTTGTCTTGCAAATTTTAGGAATTTTCAGGGTTTTTTTTTTTCTTGTTATCAACCTGATTTAAAAGTACTGCATTAGACATGTTTGCACACATGTCCGCTTAAAACAACTCAAAATGTTTATTATCTTTACATGTTTATGACCAGGCAAATGCAGTTAATATAAATTTTTAGAAATTCTGGTTAATCCCATGTGAGGTTTTCAATTTTGTAATCCTCGCTCACATCGTTTCTTAATTTCCATTTTATGAAATTTAACAACACATTCTGTTACAAAATAACACAAATAATGTTTCCAGCAAAAATCAATCTCATGAAAAAATCTGTCATTGAAAATCAGTCTCATCATGATTTGAGAGGCATTTTTTTTTACACAGAATTATGGCGTAAAGCCAGTATAAACCTGAAAATGTGTGATTCTCTTTAAGTTAAAAAAAAAAAGTTTCCCAAAGCTGTTCTTCAAGCTTGCAAATGCTAATGATTCAGCTGTTGCTTTTTTCCCTTTACACTTTTGATGTTGGTAGCTTTATTGGATTTAATATTTCTGCTTAAATAAGCATTTTGCTTCTGCCTGTGTCTTCTCAGTCACCACTCAGTAAAAGACCGTCCACATGCTGAGGATGTCTCTACTGTGAAAAATGTTATTTTATTTGGTGACTGATACGTGTTTTCAGACCCAAACATTTACCTTTACAAAACGCAATGTCGAAGGTCGGACTATCTGATGAGATTAGAAGCGTGTGCGCTGAATTGTTGGAAGTCAATCTACGATGCTAATTTTCTGATGCAGGTTGTGAAGCAGCTCTTAACGGATGCTCGTAAGTGGTTGGTAAATGCACGTCTTAAACTGTAAGAGCATGAATAGATCACACAGACTTATGTAACAGCAGCTTGGTAACATCCATAAAACATCTGCACAAAATGTGTGGAAACCAGAGGAATGCTGTGTCATTGTGTTTAGCAACGCAGAAAGATTGATGTTTCATAAAAATGACGGAGAAGATCATTTATAAATCAAATTCACATGATCCAAAGCTCCTTCTGTCAGACTCAAATCCTGAGAAACAAAATATCTGCAGAAATATATCAGTTTGCATCCACCTGAGGTTGCTTGTGTAATAAATTAAAGAAGAAAAAAACAGTCAGTGAATAAGACAAATGTTACCAAACCTGCCCTCAAAGTGGATAAATTATAAACAACTGAAAGGTTTTAGAGTATATAAAGTACATTCAATAATTATATTAAGAAGAAAATATATAAAAGAGAAAAGACATTAAGAGAAAAAATGTAATTTTACTCTTACTACCTTCTTTAATGATTTGATGAGAGCTCATGGTACTCATATATTATATTTTTAAAAAAGAAGAAACTTTTGTTTTTCAGATTTTTTTTTGTTTGTGTGTTTTAAGTTTTTTTTTTTTTCAATTAGATGGTTTAAATTCTTCCAATTAAACTTTAAAACAATCTGCTCATTTCTAATAAAACCCAAATGGTTATACATTTCATACCTTATAGACTATTTATTGAAGGGATGAGAAGGTTTATTTACTGAACTGACCAAATCTTAAAAATATTAAACGTCACATTTAAGCTAAAAGTTCCTCTCAGTGATCAACACATTATAAACAATCTGACTTTTATTTTACCTTTCAATCGCCATTTATGATCTAGAATGTCTCAATTTAAACTTTAAAATGTTCAAACAAATTAACATTTGTCAGATTATCATTATTAATATTATTATTATTATTTATGTTTTTTTTTTTTTTTTTACCTTTTTCTTATTTCTTACATCTTAAAGTTAACCTGGAGTTTCAGGGTTTGAATTCTGTTTTAAATGCTGAACACTTCCTGCAGATCCGTCACTTCTTAGAGTTTTCTTTTCCTGGCTGTTGAGTTCTTCTGCTGAGTGTGCATCCAAACTGTTAAAATCCAAAACACCAACCATGTTTGAAACTCTGAAAGAAGTCTAAGACTGGATCTATGAAGCCCTCACAAACCCGACCCTCCCTGCGATCGTTAGAAAAATGAATCAGGATTCAAATCTTGTGTTCTCCTGATCTTTGTGCAAAGCTAAGTTAAAGTCAGCTGCTGACTGTAGCTGTTTTAAACAGAAAAATATCTTCTGCTCTGAAAATAAATGAGTGTTAATAGTACGCATTGAAGCCCTGCAGCGTAAGCAACGGTCCTGCAGAGGTGTGTGTGTGTTTGTTGTCTGTGTGTGTCGCTGCTGATGGAGGTTCATTGAGATTCCAGCGAGGTGTGACCTTGTGAGAACACTCCTCTGTGTCTCTGTGCAGCTATTATTAGCCCGCACAGCCAAACAAAGCGTTAATACTGAGAACAAACAGTGAGTGAGCCCTCCATTCATCCTCGGCTTCAGTCCTCGGCTCTGAGGCTGTTCTCATCAGCTCTGACCTGCAGCAGCTCTCTGTTAGCTCGCACAGCTTTATTCATCCTCCACACAGAGGGAAAGAAGCCGCCATTGTGGCCTCAAAGGACTCTAATAACTATCTGCTCTGAAATCAACATCTGTTTGACCATCTGATTAACCACATAAGCATGTCTATACACACTGCTGTGCTGAGGAATGTGAGCGCTGAACACAGGAGGACTTTCTGTCTGCTAGATTAACCGAGCACAAACAGCAACATGAGGGAGTCTCAAACACACACACGTTAACACACACATTAACACACATCGGCGATTCGGCTTACACTAAAATGACAGCCAGTTGTGTTATCGTGTATGTTTTAATCATGATCTGCAGATGATTTCATGTATTTACTGCTCACAACAAGACGAGCCAATCACAGACAGTGTTTTCATATCAGTGATGAGTTTAACAACGGCTACAGTGAGCAGAGAGACCTGATGCTGCTGGACTCACACCTGGTTTAACTAAACTGTTTCTCATTAAACTACATTTGGATTGTGCAAAGGCTGCTTGTATAAAGCTAAAGCTCTGAACATTCTGCAGAAACTCAACAACTCTTACAGCTGGTGTCTTTAAATGAATGGATTTATCAGGATGAGAAAATAAACAGATCAGACATTCTTCTAATTAGAGGACACAAGTTATGAAATGGAGCATAAAAGACAAAAATCAGTGTAGAAATAGAGTTCAGAATGCAGGATAAGAAATATTTGGAACTAAAAATGTGGTTTACAGATCAAAATAGTCTAAATATGAAAAATAATCCTGATAAAATTCAGATCTTGATCCTGACATAAAATATCCTGATGTATTTTCTCCACATCCCCTCCTAATGGAGAACATTTTCCTTGGTCTGCAGCAGAGTTTGCTTATGTTTACGCAGCACATAACACTGCAGAAAACTGACCACTGATCATCAGGTATCAAGAGACACCTGAGGGACAGGTGAGGTTTGATTTCATCAGTCTGTGATGATGGAATGAGGATGTTTGAGCCACTTAGGGACTGATTTTTACAGAAATCACTAAAAGAAATAGTTGACAAATCAAGCATTCGGGTGTTACTCAAAACGCTGCTGCACGACTTTTAACTGCTGCTTGTAAAAGAGAGCACTTCACTCAAGTACTGGCTTCACTCCACTGGCTGCCTGTGCATTTTAGAGTCGACTTTAAAATTCTTATGTTTGTTTTTAAATGTTTAAATGGTCTTGCCCTTCTTTACCTCTCTGAGCTTCTTCACCCCTACTCACCTTCTCGATCTCTGAGGTAAGCGGACCTGCTGCTCCTGCAGCAGCTGAGATCTTGGAGGAAGCTCAGAGGGGACGAGGCTTTCTCTAGAGCTGCTCCCCGACTGTGGAATGATCTGTCCTTGCAAATTAGTTTCTTCTGTCTGATCATATTTGCTTTTAATACGTTTTCTTTTGTGTGTGTCTGTTTTTTCTTATCCATTTTTATCATTTTTATTTAGCTTTATGTACACAACTTTGTACTCAGCTGTGGTTGTTTAAAAGAGCTTTATAAATAAAACTGGTTGGTTGGTAAATAAATACGTCAGTCACAGCAGCTGGATTTTGGTCATTTTCATAAAATTAAATGTGGCCCTCTTTGAATAAAAGTTTGAACACCTCTGTTTTCAAAGAGGGCCACAATCTTTCAATCCAAAGACGTACACCGACAGAGAAACTGCTTTAAAGTAAATAACATGCTCTTGATGGACATGCATGAAATATACCTGACCTGAGTGACAAAAACTGCATGTACAGAGCACCTGATCCTCTAGTGATGAAACAATGCTGAACAAAAGAGTATCTATTAAAAAAAACTGATTTGAATTCCTTAACAAATCCAAACACAGGCTGAAATTAGGGCGACAGCTCACTTTAAGAACACTGAGATCACCTGCTGCTGCTTTGTTTACAGGTAATACTTTCATTATAGACAATCAGTGGCTCTAAAAACAGCTGGTTCTGCAAAACAACTGTCAAAAAAAACAAAATCAACACTATGGGTAAATATTTATAATGTTATAAAGGCACAAACTACAGGGTGGACTCTGACAGCACAAACTGTTCTCACCACTCATCAGACTCTGCACGAGGAGGATCCAGTCGGCTCCACACAGTCCAACACCAACATGAGTTTAATGAAGAGTGTTATTTGAATGTTTAAACACACACTGGATTAAATGTTTGAGTGCTGCGGGGGTTAAATCAGAGCATCCCTGGCTCTCTCTCTCCGCCTCACTCGGAGCCTGTCAGCTCACCCTCGTGGCTGATCTCTCTCCATCATACTTAGAGCCTAATCAACACATGTGCTGCAGAAATAAAACAAGCATTCCTTCATAATAACATTAATCAAGGTGCTGCTCAGAAACATCTGGAAAGTCAAATATTAGCACACACAAGCTGGGGGTTCACTTTGTGTGGAAGCTAAATGACAACAGTGTCTGTTTCAATCAGCTCAGCGCTGCTCCACCGGCCATTTTTCAAACTTTATGACACTTTTAATTGTTCCCACCTGCAGCCGGGGAGCCGCTCCACCCTCAGCACAGCTCCACACAAAGACTCTATTAGACAGACCTGCTCGGCTGCACCCAGGTCAGACACCAGCATAATCAGTTCCAGCCTGTGCATGTATGTGTGTACGTCTGTGTGTGTGAGTGTATGTGTGTGCGCCATCGCAGAAAAAGATACACCTCACTACCACACACATACACACAAAAACACACACACACAGGAGTGCATGAAAACTCTATATGAGAAGGTTCTTTTCATATCTCAATAAAAAAGTCCAGAGTCTTACCCCTCCAGCAGGTCCATGGTGGATAAGACCACCTCAGCATACAGCAGAGTGTGGCCCAGCAGGCTGCTCTTCAGGTTCTGCTTGTAGGTCTCCATACTGAAGTGGGTCCAGCTCTGAGTCTGTGGAGAGTCTGTGACCAGGGCCAGAAAGTCCTGAGTCTGGTCAGATCCCTGGAGTTCAGACCAGGATATCATCTTGAGGGGAGCTTTAGACACCTTGACCAGGCCATCAGGGTCTACACGTGTCTGCAGCCACTTCAGGAACATGGACTTGACCTCCTGAGACACGAAGAGACCAGAGCAACATCAGATGTAACAAACACTATTATTAAATAACATAGACCACAGACAGACAGAGAGATGTTCTGTAAAGATGTCAAAAATATGTGTACAGATTAGTATATTTAATGGACGCTTTAAGGATTTTCAAAACCACGCAAGCATTGATGGTTCATCTTTTATTTAACCCCCAGGACACTGGGGGGCACTGTTGTCATCTATAGTCCTATATTTAACTCTTTCTCTTTAATGTAAAGAGAGAAAAGCAAAAGCTTTGGCTGTTTCACAAACTGCCTACTACACATGCAGTGCCCACTTATATGGTTTAAATTTATTTTGTAGTGTGTAAAAAAAAGAAAAAAAAGGTAAAATCTGTGGTATGCAAAAATTCTAGATGTCCTACTGATCAGGGAAAATTTCTCAGTACGCAGTGGAACAGCCTACCTCACATGCTGTTTCCCACAGTGCAGCACTTATGCTGTTCATCTTCTATTTATGTTTATTGTGGGTGGCACTCAGGTTTAGGTACACTACCGCCACCTACGGGAACGTGTCAGCACTACAATATCAATACAACAACATAAACGCTAGATGGTTCGAGATACACTCAAAAAAATAAAACATTGACTTTAATTTAATTTATTATGTCAACATGTAAATGTATTAGGTTAGATTAAAATAATTTTAGTTAATTAAATTTTAGTAAAACTTAAAATTATTGTTTAAACTAGTCAAATACTGTTGACATGATACATTTAATTAATGTCAATGTTTCATTTTTTGAGTGTAGAAGTGAATTGCTGTTAAAAAAGCACCGGAAAATCTTCTCAATTCTTCTCATAAAAGAGGAGGTAACCACACAGGTAACATTAGGCTATTTCAGGATCACTTAGCTGGAGGCTGCAAGAGCTCAATATGGTGTGACTAGGACTGGAACAGTCTGGTGTCATGTCGCTCACCTGCAGCGTCAGACTGTTCCTATTGTGAAATTTTTACTTCACCCAAACACATAGTTTAGATCCAACTGCTGAGATCTGTTATCATGATGGCTGTAATTCTGGATATGTGTTTAAGAGTGCTGGTGCAAACTCTCTTAGTTTATCCAATGTTATGCATTGAACTGTTATTAAGTAAAAAAATAAATATATATACATGTATGTTTTATACAATAAAGATGAGTTTGTTTTTCCTTTTAGCATTAGTGACAGGCTCCATTGTTGGGAACTGGGGCTTCTTCTTTGATGTTACTATAAATTTCACAGAGAATTAAGTTTGGGGTCTGAAATCAATATTATATCGTGTCAAAAGTTGTGATTCTTTTCGTTGTGCCAGTTTATGTCAAGATCATTTATCATATTTGAAATCATGTCTGAGTCGTTCTGTGCGTTTGTGTGTTCAATGTATCTAAATCAAGGCTGCGGTGTGATTGGTCAGCTCTGCTCATATTCATCAGCAGTCCTCAAACATGTTATATTTAAAGTTATCACTTTATTTTGTTATTCTTTCTGTGTATATGTATGTGGTGTAATAACTGTCCCATTAGATAAAGGTTGATTGGATGTGATTGGATCTGACTCAGACATGAAGTCATTCTGAGGAGAGCTAACAGGCTGTGATCTGTTCAGAGAGATGATGACACTTCACATAAATCAAAAACTCAACGCATTACCACCATCATATCCTGGAGGAATCCCTCCAACACACACACACACACACACTCACACACACACAGAGCCAAACAGTCTGAGTGCTGATCCAGACTCAGTCTGGATAGTCCTCCTGTGAAGTCCCTCACTCTCTCTCTCACTCACTCACTCAGCATACTCTCTGTGTTATCTCAGCAGGTTACAGACTTCAGAGTTCAAAGTCCTGCTTACAACACTTCCTTTAGTAAACGACCCTCTGAAGAGTCCGGATCAATGATTTCTAGTAATCAGTCATTTCTCTTGCCTGATCCAGCATCCTGCATCATTCTGCCAGGAGAGCGTGGTTCTGTGTGAGCAGAAACCGACACATGCTGGACTCTCTCTTTGCACACACAGCAAATCTGGAAACTATTCTGCAGACTCTCATTTCATCGGCCTGCTGCTTGTTGGAACAAAGTGACTAAGACAGCAGGGTCAAAGGTCACACTGCAAACCAAATACTCAGTAACACAAGCAAGATAAAAGCTAACACTGCTTTAAAAATCCAGGATGTAAAAAGTTGGGATGCTGTGTTGAACGTTAAGCAAAACAGAGACTGACGGTTTGTAAAAGTAAAAAAATGCTTTTTCACTAAACTTCTGTGGAGTGAGTGATTTGAATATCTGTTCAATGTGTCCTCAGTGTGTTTTCACCTGTGGTTGAGAGGACATGCTGATAAACATGATGAAAGACAATCTTCAACAATCTGCTTCTGAACAAGATTCTTTGCAGCCCTCTGTCGCCCCCTGGTGGCTGTTCTCAAGTACTACAACAAAACCGCCACTCCATTTTCATCTGAGGGTTTAAAATCTTCACTGTTGATCATTTTCATTCTACAGGTTTGTGCCAAAGTTTTTTTTAAATGTATATATTTGTTTATTTCATTCATCCTGTAAATGTTCTGTATTTTTTGATTAATCAAACCAAATCAAATATCAACAGGACAAAGTTAAGTTTTTAACATTTCCACAGATCAAATGCCACTCAGTGAATCTGATTTGCTGCAAATATCATCATCATCATCATCATCATCATCATCATCATTATCATCATCATCATTATGCATACATGTATCAGAAGGTTTCCACATGTGCAGCACTTCTTTAAATATAATCCAGCACAGTTCTCGCTCGAATCAAAGGATGATATATGAGAAAGGATTGTTCAGGATCCACACCTGTGTGTGTGTGTGTTTGGTGGTACAGGTGAAGCGTTACCTGCGAGACAGACAAAAGGTGGACTGGAGTCGGGGCAGGAGTTTGGCTGAGCTCACAGCTGAGACCCAGAGAGGAGAGGATCTCTGTCAGGACCTCGTAGCGCAGAGCGTTGCTCACCTTCAGCTCTTCAAATCCTCCTGTGGTCAGGTGAGGGGAGTCAGGAGAGAGTTCCAGGTGGACCTGCAGAGGGGAACACGCCGAAAACATCTCAGTCTAAACTAAGACAGAGGCGATGACAAACATGAAGCTGACTTTCTGTAGCTTTAGATGCAGTACTGAATGTTAAAAAGTCAAACCTGACAGTCGCTCCTCAGTCATCATTTACCTGACACAGAACAGCCTCTCCACCGTCTCTTCCATGAGTCACTCTCACAATCACCATGTCCCTCTGATGAGGGACATCACCCTTCAGCTCCCCCCACAGCTCCACCTCCCCCCCTCCCTGACTGTCCCTGATGTAGACCTTCCTGCTGGCCAACACGCTCAGCTCCAGCTCCGTGCTGTCCTCTCTGGTGAAGCTCAGCCGGCTGACCTGCCCAGCTCTCCTCTGCCTGTCCTCCAGACAGAGACCTGCTGGGCACAGGGTGGAGGCCAGCCCAAGGACCCGCCCCCCCTGGCTAAGGTAAGTGAGAAAGCGGGTTTGAAGCTGGGGGGTCAGGGAGTCCTCCTCTGCCAGGACCAGGAGCCTGGTGTTGTCCATCCAGGGGTCAGTGAGGGCCTGCTGTGGTTGAAGGGGGTAGATGGTGTAGTTGTCAGTGTTGATGCACTCTGACAGCAGCCGACTCAGAGTCTGAAAGCGCTCCTGAGAGCCGCCTGTGAACACCAGCACGTTGGGCGGTTTGCTGTTACAGTCAGACCTGCTGCTGCCCGATTTAGAGTCCTCTGAATCCAGAATCTCATCCCCACTGTCCAGCCCCACAGAGTCATCATCAGGGAGGTCTGGGATGTTCTCTGCTGAGGCGTATTTCACTGACAGGATGGTGCTGTTCTCCAACTCCAAACACTCGTTACAGCTGGACAGGTGGAGGTGGTGCCCATGGCCCTCCATGTGGCGGTGGTTCCCTAAGGAGTGGTCCTCAGGATCACCTATTGGCTCCAGGTCCTGGGTGTTTCTGAGCGGCTCAGACCCTCTGCGCTCCTCTAACCTCCTCTTTGCCTCTTGGGGGAGGAGTAGGCTGCCTTTACGGCACTGATGGTGCAGGTGGTCAGCTGACAGGAGGTGAGGTGAAGGCTCAGGGTTACACACACATGGTGACCCAGAAGTCTTTGGGGTCTTTGGGGTATCTGGACACTGCTTGGCCAGCAGCTCACTGAGAGTGGACTCTTTGAGGAAAACAGCTGAGGATGAAAAATGCTCACATGTCAGAGTTATGATCACATTACTGAACACCAGATCAGAGCGTGGAAATCAGAGGAAACTCACGGATTATCTTAGATGGCAGGAGTCCATCATCCAGCTGAAGGCGATCTTCAATGAACGCGACTCCCAGTCGACTGAAGTTATCGACGCTGGCCTGAGCCACCGCTCTGAACGGCGTGCCAGGGCTACAGGCCAGAGGAAGACAGTAGTCAGACCACTTCAGCACCTGCACACAACACAGCACACAGCATGCGTCAGATCACACAACGTGCTGATCCACAGAGCACAGAGTGGAGACTCCACTGTGTCTGATACACAAACAGCAACTCTCAGACATCTGAGCAAGCAGGGACATGTATCGCTGTTTTAGGGGCCCCGGTTTAACGGCCCCATGTACTGAATGTACAGAAGCTACAGTGAACTGGTACAGTGAGTGAAGAGCTACTGCTGTAGGCAGTATTCCTCTTCTCTCCACCAAGCTTCCTCTTCTATCCTCTCTGTCCTGTCACTGAATCTTTATTCAGTGCATAAAGCACAAACAGTCAGACATACTAAAGTTTGAGGTGCATGAGGAGTACACGTCAGTTTTAAACACTGCAGTGTCACCGATCTTTTTTGTTTTTAAGGCTTTGGTGAGTCTTTTATCGTCTGCAACACTCTGCGATACTCCAGCGAAACCCATTAAGGGCAGTGTTGTCTGTATGATCATGAGATCATCTGTTTCTGCTTCCATGCTTCACAGCAATTTAGAGAGTATTATTTTATAGTGTGACTCATAAATGATGTCCTTGATCGTACTGTGACTTTAACCTGGAAGAACAGAGAGGAGACGAATGAACGGACCAGTGTTGCTTTTGACAGCTATCTTAGTTTTAGTCTTAAGTTGCTTTTGCACCAACATCGTTTGGTCTGGACTTTCTGACTTTTCTGTTTGATCCGAACCAAAATGATAGGTGTGAAACCTCCCCTGGACATTGGTCTGAACCAAACAGTTGGACCTTGGTCTGACCAAAAGCGGTGGTCTCAGTCTGGATCAAACAGGACCACGGTCTGGTACACGCCCAGTGTGAAAGCATTATTTGAAAGGTTCAGACCTTCGTATCAATCACACTTTCTTCGACAACGAGTTGTCGTCTAATTATATACCTCATAAGACGACCTCGGATCAGCATTATGTACAATTTTTCAAGTTGTCGGGTGGTATAAAGAAACATCAATAATATGATGGTGATTTCATTCATTGTTGACAAAATTAAATTCCAGCCCAACATGTTGACGTCAGACGACCGCCGGCCAAATGACCAATCAGTGTAAACTAGGGAGACACACAAAGTACGTAGTCGATGACGGTATCACGTAGGTTCGTCATGTAAGTTCTGTTAGTCCGTTTGCATTAATGACCGTGTGAAACCATAACAGACCGAACCAAATGTATACAATGTAACACAAACACAGACTTTGGTTCAGACTTTGGTCTGGACTCTCAGGTGTGAAAACAGCCTTAGTCTTTTGGACGAAAATACTTAACAGTTTTAGTCATATTTTAGTCAATTCTATATGTGACAGTTTCAGTCCAGTTTATGTCAACAAAAACTCAAAAAGGTTTTAGTCTAATTTTAGTCAGTTTTGGTTTAAAAAAAGGAAAGTATTAGTCTTTTAACAAGTTAATTGGACAGACATTCAGTGGACAGACTTTTTTTAGTGGAGAAATCCAGCGTGTACCCAGAGAGGCCAGATTTGACGCAACCTCGCCCCAAAGCAACTTTTTCATTCAATACACAAAGTGAAAAGCTGGATTAGAATATCATCACCTAATATTGATTATTTGAGGTCAAACCTGGTTAACTGAGGTTGGATAAAGAAGACTCATTTAATAACACAGCCGCAGACATCACTGGTGTTCAGTGTAAAGTGTGACCCTGTTAACTGGTGACTCTCAGCAGAAAATCACTGACACGTTCGGCTGAGAGTCACCAGATACCTACAACCCTGAACAGGATAAGTAAAAGAAATGAATGAATGTATGAATGAATTTGGTTTGCTGCATCAGCTCTGTTTGACTCAATGCAGCTCTGTCCAGGTTTCAGGGGTTTTTTTTGGCTTGCAGGCGAGTTGATGTTTATTCTCATTAGTTTAAACTAAGATGTGAATAAAACAGAAAAATAAGTTTAAGGATCTGGACCACTTGGTAAATACCACCTTCTCTTCCATGTACTGAGTCTGGGTGATCTTCCCTGCTGCTTCCAGCTACTTCAGACCAATCAGTGCCCAGTCAGATGACTTATTGGCTATGATCTGTACCAGGATTTCTCTGATGGACACCAACTAATGGAGTTCTGCTTCAGCTGTGGAGTGTATATCAATGTGTCTTTGCCTGGTCTCAGTTTTTACATTTCCAACTTTAAGTAAGTCAGCTGAAATCTGTGTGGTTGTTTAACGGTGGCTGATCCACATGTCCACTCAGCATGTCATCGACACATGCAAACACAAACCACACCAGGAACAGACCATTGTCAAACTTTCCGTTTGGAGAGTTTACCAACCTTTAAGGGCATGCCATCCATTCTGTAAGGTTTGATGTCACCAAACAGGAAGTGCTGAAGATTAAAGCTACTGTTACAGAAGTCTGTGTCAGGACTAATTTGTTTATGTGAAGTCAGTTCTGTTAAATGAGACGGATGGTTTCTGCTGTTAGTGTTAATGTGCGATGCCTACTTTCTTATTGGATGTGTGAGCAGAATGGTAGCCCACTCTGTGTCCTGTAGCCTCGATGATGAATGAAATGTCTTCTATTCGAGGACCACAGATCAGAGAGGAGCCCAGCAGCAGCGTCCATTTGCTGAGGTCATCACATGCCTGTAGACGGCACAGAGGAGAGACAGACACGTGGTAGTAACTCACAGCACTACAAGCCTGTTACCCAGTGATTAGTGGTTAGTGACAGTCACAGTCAGGTCATGCAGGAGAGATTTTTTCTCTTCTCTCTCTCTCTCTCTGTCACTCACTCACACACACAAACACAGAAGAAAGTGCAGCATTTGACCTGTTAAGCAGAAAGTTTACAGAAGACTACAGGGATTAATGGTGACAAAAATACTCTGTGGAAAAAATCACTAGACATAACAGCTAATCTGTAAACTTCATAACAGCCCCACCTTGAGGTCGATAAATGCACCGTTTGTGCCAAAAGCTGGAAAGATGATTTTTTTTTTTTCTTTATATTTTACCCTCAGGACCCCCATCCGGCCGGTGGGATCAAAATACCACATATATTTTTAAATGATTGCAATTCACAAACCGTTTGTCCAATCCAAAAACTGAAAAAAAAACCTGGCGTAATCATCATATTCTCAAGTTCCCAAATGTATCTCAAGTGATGTTAGCACCATGTCTAAACAGAGTGGAGAAGACAGGAGAATTTCATCAACATCACTTTGATTCTCATGACTTCTTTAAAAAATTGTAGGAAGTGAATTGTTTACTGAAGCTAAATTCTGTAAAATAAATAAATAAATAATAATTATTATTATTATTATAATAATTCAGAGCTCTTTAATGTTTTTTGCAAGCCCTGAATGATCCACATACACCCTGTAGTTGACTTCAAAAATTCTTTGAGTTTTTCTTCCCATGTCGTTGTCTTGCAGGCATAAACTTTCAGCTCAGAGCTGCTCAGCTCTCTGTCTCATTACTGACAGAAACTTCTCTGCAGATGGTCATGATGCCTCTGCAGTGTAGACTGTAAACTGTGTAAACAGTAGTGACAGTACTGACTGTAAATAGTTTATAAAGAGTAAATATCTTGTAATAATGTTGTAATAATTTTGTAATAATTGTTGCATTCTGATGACGTTATTCTGCTCAGGAGACATTGTTGAGTCATCCTGAACCCAGAGAGGAGCAGGACTTCATACTGCAGAGAAAAATGAGACCACAGTCTGGAAAAACATTTACAAACATCAACATTTGTAGATTCTTTGAATGTAGAGCGAACACCAATATTTTTTCCTATGTTCCTTAGGCTTGAGGCAACCTGAAAATGTGTTATAGACACTAATTCCTTATTTTTTCAATTTTTAAAAGGATAAAATCAGAGAAATTCATTCTTTATCTTTACAGCCTTAAAACTTTGTTACACTGCATGAACAAACGGGACGGGACTAGATAAGCTCTGCTTCTCCCGTCTTCCCTTTCGGACATGTACAAATTGTTCAACTATTGACAATGTGTGATGTTGTATGTGTGCTGAGTTAAATCAGTCTATAGTCATGGTTGTCCTGAATCTATAGAGGTGCAGGACTTCACTTTGCTGAGAAAATGAGACCACAGTGAGTAAAAATGTGACAGAAGCAAAAATGAAAACTACTGGTACCCTGAAGGTTAATAAAAGTAATGATAAATAAATAACTGATCACTTCTGACACACACAGCAATTCAATAAACCTGATTATTTTAGCAAGCTGGGTGTTTGAGACTATTTTAATTGGTTCATGGAACAACAGGTTATGCTACAGACTTCTGAAGCGACACTATTTTGGCAGGATTTTTAGAAACTAACTCTGAACTCATATGTCATCATTCCAGATTGTGAGTTGTACGTGCGTTGGAGTAAGTCCTGAAAGAAACTGCAGGCCTCTCTGGACAGCTTTTCAAAAAGTAACATGAGATCCCCACATGATTTGCTCAAATCCTGAAACCACCACTTGGGGAATATCCTTAAAAGCGAATAAAAGCGTCCTGCCCTTTGCTGTGGGTGATATTTTTGTCCCTTTCCTACATTTCTTGGGCAGATTTGAAGTCCAAAACATTCAACAATATGCCACAGTTTGTCATTTTAAAGCATTTCAGACAGAGGCTGAACTGTAAATCATGAAATGCTCCTGATAAAGCTATCAGAGGGACAAAATCAACTTCTTTTCCTGGTTTAGGCTCATGACTCAGAGCAGTATTTGCGCATTAACACATGAACAAGTGGCATGTATTTATCCCTTTGTTTTCAGTAATACATTTCTACTTAATTGACCAGCATAAAATGCCTCTGCGTCACTTTTGGACTTAGGAAAAAAGTTTAGCGTTCTCTTCTTTTACCAACACTCTGTAAATGTTTGTGAGCTGATGAGATCAGTTTCTGCAGTATAGAAGAGGAAATGTCCCCCTGTCCTTGCTTGATAGAAGCATTCAGCAGCTCAAAAGTTTGGCTGCGTATTCATGTCTTTCATTTCATGATAGTGAGATGTTTCAGACTTTTCTGCCTCTACGCCATGCTTTTTAAATATGGCATCTTGCTGAAACGTATCAGGTCTCGTCTTGAAAAGACATTATCTGATTAGCATCACAAGTTGCTCCAAAAGCACATTGATGGTGTCTTAATGGTTTCCTGGAGCTAACCATGCAATGAGCACTTAATCAGCCCCACATGATGAAGTGTTTGCTGCCAACAAGCTGGGTGATCCTTATCCTTCTAGAGCACAGGGATCAAGCATCTTTGATTTTTCTCTAATATGCTGAACAGTTGGTTGATGCAGTCTCCCACAGAGTAGTGAACTTTGATTGTGAGAGCCTCTGCCTCTCTAAAGTGCCCTTTTTATACACAGTCCTGTTAATAACCAGTGGCAAATTAACCTTGTTAGTTGAAAAAGAAATTTCTATTTTCCATAAAGATTTTAAGTCTCACACATGCAGGTGAAGTTTAACTCAGTAAATGTATCGACATCGATTGGTAGGGATTACACTGTACTGTGATGAACAGATGTGTGTTACAAGACTCCTGAGGTGATAGACAGCACTGAACTATTTGAGGCTAACGAGGGGGTCTTTGATTAATACAGACTTAATAGTTAGTCCTAAAACAGGGCTTTGGCTTGATAGTCCTCCTCAAGTACTCCTGCAAGTAAAACGTCTGTGGTCCTGTAACTGCATGTAAACAGGTTGTGTCAAGCACCCATCTACACACTGGATCTCTGATTTACAGACACTCGAACTGGAGCACTAACCTGCGGCTCTGTCACGTACACGGCCTTGTTCCCAAGCTGCAGGAACACCCGCTCCTCCTGCCCCTGGTCTCCGGACGGATGAGAGATAGGATGCCGGTGGGTTAAGATATGGGGTCCGGCGGGTTGCAGGGCTGAGGCCGGGCTGGAGCATAGGCTGAAGGTGAAGCTAAAGCGGCTCCTGTTCAGTCTGAGCAGACTATTCCGTATGAGCACAGAGTAACACCTGTGGAACCGCACCCACAGGTAGACGTAACACAGCGTTATTAACATGTTAGCCCACATACACGGAGGAGAACATGGTGGCTCTTCTTCCTGACAGCGGACGCTGCTGTCAGAGTTAGCTGTGATGCTAGCTGTGATGCTAACTGTCACGACTGTTGACACCGGACTGCTGACAGACCTGGTCGTAGAGCTAAATGAAAAGCTTGATTTCTCCTGCAGTAAAATTTAACTGCAATGCCAACCAGAGGCTAATTAAGACGACCGTTGTCACTGGAAACAGCCCCGGTGTCAGAGTTAGCAAGTCAGCTTATAAGGAAACCTTAAGCGACCTTTATTCTTCCTCTATAAACTAATCTTGAGTCGTAACGACTCATGTCAGGAGCAAATACCGCCACCTGCCAGTGACAGTGTGAAAACCTTTTTTTTTTTTGTGGATGGAGGGTATTTTCAAATACGTTTGTTGATAATTTATTCAATATTTTTATTTGATGAACAAGAATATAAAAAATTAGGACCAATTCCATAAAATGTGTAACTATTTCGTTGTGTTTTTACTTTATTTAAATCTTTACAATATTGAGACGACAGAAAGGTTGTATTTACGACAGTTGATATCGGAACTCGGCTCAGGATGCCGGTGTGTTCACGGACCTCAGCGTGGATTTTCTCGGAGTTTCTCTGTAAGAGGAGACAGTTCTTCGTCCGGTGTACAAAAGCATCTCATCATTCACTCCGTGGGGGCGTATTGCTGAAAAAACCACCGTTAAACTTTGCAATCTGCCGGACCACTGCCCTGGAAACAGGCCCCGGTTCTATAACATCACTCGGTTCCGGATTTAACATCCAGTTGTGCATGTCGTCAACAGCCATGTCTCGGAGGATGGTTTGGGTCGACCTGGAGGTGAGTATGGGGCAGGGGTTTTGATTAAATGCATGTATGTTTGGTAATGTTAGCACATGCTACACGGAGCTAACCCCAGCATGTTAACTTGATAGCAGGGAATTAGCGTTGACCTAACATACTAACAATTTAGATAATTCAAGGTAGGCAACGTTCACCAACCGCCAAGGGAGACATGGAACGTTGATATATCTACTAACATGTTTCCACGTTGATATGTCTACTCCAACGTGTTACTGTGCTCTCTGATGTTGAAACAACACACTGCTGACACACAGGCACAGTGATTACACATGTTAGTGTACAGTTGTTACTCCCAACAATGATAATAACGTCAGCCTATAGTAACAAGAAAAATAATGTGAACCCTTTGGAAAAGATGAGATAAACTTGGGAATTCAAAGTAGCCCCAAACCATGATGCCCTCTCCACTATACTTCACAGATAGGATGAGGATTTGATGTTGGTGTGCAGTGCCTGTTATTCTCTACACAAAGTGTTGTGTGTTCCTTCTGAAAAAATCCACTTTGTTTTCATCTGGCCATTGAATATTGTGCTAGTAGTGCTGTGGGACATCTAGGCTCTTTCACCAACTTCAAACATGCAGCAATTTTTTTTTCATAGAGCAGTGGCTTCCTCTTCATGAACTCAATCCATTATTATGTATCATTTTCTGTGATATTAGTTCAAGCAGACTGTTTATGTATTGTTGTGACCTATATTAAGTACACATTTTATGACCAATTTATGCTAAATTCCAGGTAATTCCAAAGGGTTCATGTACTTTTTCTTGTAGCTGTAGATGTGATGAAGGGAGGACATTACTGTGGGAGATCTAAGTGTGTGTGTATGTTTGTCCACTCCTGTGTGTGTTTCAGATGACGGGACTGGACATAGAGAAGGATCAGATCATTGAGATGGCCTGTATCATCACAGACTCTGACCTGAACATTATAGCTGAGGTATTTGACACCTTAACTGCAGCAGATTTGTCCTCTTTCTGTCCTCTGAGGTAAATAATGTATTTTGGTTCTGCAGGGGCCAAACCTCATCATCAAGCAGCCAGATAAACTGCTGGATGAGATGTCAGAGTGGTGCAAGGAGCATCATGGGAAGGTAAGCTGTGTGTGCTCTCATACACTCTGCACCCTAAATGTATGCTCCCCCTGACACCATGTATCAGCCATCAGTCAGAGTCTTTCTGACTAGAATCATTATCTGTCTTTCCATCTGTGCATCACAAACCCTTTTTACACCTGAAATCCTGACATGATTCATGTACTTCTCTAACTTTAACAGCACTTAGGCTGTGTAAATATACTCAAGATCAGCCTTCTTTACACAGGTAAAATGTTCTAGAAACAAATGTGCCACTTACACATGCACACCAGGTAAACAGTGTCAGACACTTTCACATGCTGTAATACACAGTTTGGTAGAGAGGGATGTGGAGCTCACAGGAGGAGGAGTGATGAGTAATGTCTCCTGTCACTGTGTTAGTATCACCAGCCTCCTGAGCCAACAATATGTACAAGGATGTTTCTGCTATACAAACAACAGTAGAGAACATCTGACGCACGACTAAGGATCATCCTTACATTTTATCAAAACAAATTTTCACTGTCTCCAAGGCTATGGTCAGGCAGTTATATATTAAGATTGTAAAAAAATTACCTGCAACTTTAAAACATTTGTGCATAACTTAAATCAGATGGCAACCGTCAGTGTGAAACATCAAACCAGTGTGAAAATCTGCTGTTCGTTGAGTGTCCACTTGAGTCTCTCATTAATAAAAAAAAGTTACCCTTAAACACAGTAAGTAATACCAGGGTACTAACAGAAAATACAAATAAAGAAGCAACAAATACTAAATGTGATTAGTAAGAAGCAGAATAGTTGAATAATCTATTTTCTAAAGCGCTGATGTCACTTAATCTTGATGTAATCCCACTCAAACTTGAAACAGTCTGGGAGACGTCAAGCATGATGGTGTGGTCAGGAGTATCCTGATGCAGCCATGTCTCTGTAAGGACCTCCATACTGCATCCCCAAACTCTGTCTAACTGCCAGGTCCTGTTGGCTCCTCCATCTTATTAAGCAGAGATCTCACATTGTACAGAATGAGTGAGGAGGCACGGCTGATATCTCCTTTCCAGAAGCCTCCATCATCTTTCTCCAGCTCTCTTCCTTCCTGGTTTTTGAATCATCTGTGTGTCTTAATTACAAAGCTGGATTAACACATCCGGTATCTCTCTTCATTACCTGGGTTGACTTAACCAGACATTTGCAATCCTGACAAGCTGTACTATGAAGCTGGATATCAACTTGCTCAGTGAATCCAGGGTTTTCCAGCCTTGATCAGAGTGCGCTCACATTAAAGGGGTGGAGTCTGCAGTGTCTGACCAATCACAAACATGGAGACACAGGAGAAACCCTGCAGAGCAGCTTACTTTAGCATGGGGGAGCAGACAATTAATCTTTAGAAATACAGAGAATTAAAGCACGTCATCCGGGACAAAAGCAGCACTGTTGATGCAGCAAAATCCAGGAAGAAATGCTGGCAGATAATTGACAACTCTGTAAATGCGTAAAGTCATGAGATTGAACTGTATTAATTCATTAGATAGTATGAACAGACAGCACTCTGATCACTCAGTTTGACTTTATTATGGCACAGACGTTTGAAGCAGAGCTCTTCTCCTCCCCAGGGCCCTTTCTTTAGGCTCAGCAACCCATCTGAGCACATTTTGTGTTGAATGTTAAATAGAATTGATATTAATTCCTCAACTCCCACGTAGTTGCGCGTTCCATAAATTCCTGTTTCTGCAGTTCTGCCATGTGTGACCATTATTATTAACATCATTATTTAAGATGCAAACAGTGGAGCTAAACAGACTTGGGGAACAAGTACAAAAACCTCCTTCAAAGCGGTCACTGACGAGGCTTTATTTCTCCACTCTGTCTCTGATGTTTGGATGAAATCTACTGAATTTATTTATTTATTTATTCTTGACAAGTCAAATGAAAAAACAGAGAATAAAATAATGGAAAGAAGAAAGATTGAACAGGAGCAACGGGGACTGTTAGGTCTATGAATCAATCGATCATGGAAATATGTTAATGCCTCCTTAAATGAAAACCAGTTTTTCCAACGTTTTTTCCAGAAAATATCAGGCCCAACTGTCCTCACGTGATCTAATGATATGAGGTGTTGATGTGTAAAAAGGCCAATGAGGCATAAGTACAAACTGGAGGATCAAGAACAAGTGATGCAAACTCTAAAGACGTTTCCTTGAATTAAAAACATCTTTAAACTCACTTGGCAGATCTGAGGGATGCAAATTGTGTTTCTTTGACTCACTCTGGATGTAAACACAGCAGTTATGTCTCCTCAAAGGGCTGAGCGTATTTTCCTGAATGACAGACTCCTCTTTTAAAGAAGTGTTTTGAGACTGACTGTGTGTTTGTGCTTCAGTCAGGACTGACCCAGGCTGTGCGGGACAGTAAGATCAGTCTGGAGCAGGCGGAGTATGAGTTCCTGTCATTCATCAGACAGCACACCCCTCCTGGACAGTGCCCCCTGGCAGGTGAGTGACTTCTTCTACACCAGCGGCACATCAGTGAAACAACCGACCCTGCAGATGTATCACACGTTTTTCTTCTTGCAGGAAACTCTGTGCATGCAGATAAAAAGTTCCTGGACAAGTTCATGCCCCAGTTCATGTTCCACCTTCACTACAGGATCATCGACGTCAGCACCATCAAGGAGCTGAGCAGGCCAGTGTTCACACTCTTGCTGTGTGTGTGCATTTGTATGTGTGTGTGTGTGTGTGTGTGTGTGTGTGTGTGTGTGTGTGTGTGTGTGTGTGTGTGTGTGTGTGTGTGTGTGTGTGTGTGTGTGTACAGTTAACAAGGCCCCAGGTTATCTCTGTGAACCTTCATCCAGATATTTCCCTCATCTGTCTCACACCTGTCCTCTGTGAAGTGTGCTGGTAGAGTTGTGATGTGGAGAACAGTCGATAACCACAGATAACAGTAATCAGATTAGTTTGTGCTGTAGCCTGGCTGACGGTCATTTCCTGCTTGTCTCATTACGGCCTTGTTCTAGTGAATCTAGTCAGTGCTTAATCAGGATAATTAAAGACTGCACCTCCTCTCTATTCAACAGACTTAATGCAAATAAACCTAATGTTTGTTGTTCTGTGTGTTTAGACGGTGGTTTCCTGAAGAATACAAGATGGCACCTCAGAAGAAAGCATCCCACAGGTACACATTGACTGTACACAAGAGTAACCTCTTTCACACGTGCACTAATCTACAACCCCAATTCAAATGAATTTGGAAGTTTTGTAAAATGTAAATAAAAACAGAATACAATGATTTGCAAATCCTGTTTAATCAATATTCAACTGAATACACTACAAAGACAAAATATTTATTGTTCAAACTGATAAAAATTTTTGGTTTCAATTTGATTCCTGCAACACATTCCTAAAAAGCTGGGACAGGGTCATGTTTCCTACTGTGTTCCATCACCTTTCCTTTAACAACACTCAATAAGCGTTTGTGAACTGAGGACACTAATTGTTGAAGCTTTGGAGGTGGAATTCTTTACCATTCTTGTTTGATGAACAACTGCAGTTGCTCAACAGTCCGGGGTCTCTGTTGTTATATTTTGCACTTCATAATGCTCCACATAATTTCAATGGGAGACAGGTCTGGACTGCAGACAGGCCAGTCTAGGACCAGCACTCTTTTACTACGAAGCCACGCTGTTGTATCATGTGCAGAATGTGTCTCGTCATTGTCTTGCTGAAATAAGCAGAGACGTCCCTGAAAAAGACGTGGCTTGGATGGCAGCATATGTTGCTCCAAAACCTGTATGTACCTTTCAGCATTAATGGAGCCTTCACAGATGGTCAAGTTAGCCATGCCATGGGCACTAACGCACCCCCATACCATCACAGATGCTGGCTTTATAACTTTGACCCGACAACAACTCAGATTGTCCTTTTCCTCTTTTGCCCGGAGGACACAACGTCCATGATTTCCAAAAACACTTTGGAAAAGTTTGCTGCGGTCTGACGAGTCCACATTTCACTTTGCGTCAGTCCATCTCAGATGAGCTCGGGTCCAGAGAAGCCGGCGGTGTTTCTGGGTGTTGTTGATATATGTCTTTGTCTTTGCATGCTAGAGTTTGAACTTGCACTTGTAGATGTAGTGATGAACTGTGTTCACTGACAATGGTTTTCTGAAGTCTTCCTGAGCCCACGTGGTAATATCCTTTACACAATGATGTTGGTTTTAAATGCAGTGCTGCCTGAGGGGTCAAAGGTCACGGGAATTCAATGTTGGTTGTCAGCCTTGCTGCTTACGTGCAGAGATTTCTCCAGAATCTCTGAATCTTTTGATGATATTATGGACTGTAGATGATGAAATCCATCAATTCTTTTCAGTTGTATGTTGAGAAATATTGTTCTTTAACTGTTGGACAATTTGCTCACGCATTTGTTCACAAAGTGGTAAACCTCACCCCATTCTTGCTTGTGAATGACTGACTATACCCAATCATGACACTCACCGTTTTCCAATGAACCTGTTCGCCTGTGGAATGTTCCAAACAGCTGTTTTCTGAGCATTCCTCAACTTTCCCAGTCCTTTGTTGCCCCTGTCCCAACTTTTTGGAATGACTTGCAGGCA
The DNA here is from genome assembly GCA_030710495.1 of Labroides dimidiatus. Taxonomy (NCBI): domain Eukaryota; kingdom Metazoa; phylum Chordata; class Actinopteri; order Labriformes; family Labridae; genus Labroides; species Labroides dimidiatus. Next base: position 8,476,572 of record CM061159.1, read on the forward strand.
TCAAATTCAAAAGTGATAATTTGCAAATAAAAAAAAAAGTTTACCAGTTTGAACAATAATTATCTTGTCTTTGTTGTGTATTCAGTTGAATAAAATAGGGTTAAACAGAATTTGCAAATCATTGTATTCTGTTTGTATTTACAGTTTACAGAACATCCCAACTTCATTTGAATTGAGGTTGTATTCTGTCAACTCTTGAAATGTAATTATACCTAAAATTCATGCACCAAAAAAAAAATAATTCAGTTATATAATACTGTAGTTCCCCTTCATCAACCACGACCCACCTAGGAATATGCACATGTGGCTCAGCCACATCCATCCTTAGATGGTCATTTAAAAGCACCTCACGAATGAAACTGCACACAAACCAGCTGGTGGATCAAACGTTCTGACAGTGAATCACAACAACAACAAGTGGAGAAAGTCAAAGTTCTGACAAAAATCAAGGTGATCATAAATGAAATGAACATTTTCTTTGTCTCATACAGCAGGAGGGTCACAGATAAATAATCAAGGGGTGATACCTCATTGCTGCAGCATTTAGTCCTTCAGCCTTGCAAGTGTCTGTCATTCCTTATCATTGCTGCAGTTTTTTTTAGGTATACAGGACCCACACTGAACATTAAGCCAAGCTAAAACCCATCTGTGACATCAAATCTATAAATGTCATTTAGTGACGCTGCAGTTCTTCTGATAGAACTGTTGACACTCTGATCCACAGTTTTGTTCCATGCATCAATGCTCCTTTTGATTTCATCATCTGTTTGTGTGAACACAAACAGCACTGACCTTACCAGGCCCTTTTCCTGCTAGCCCCACAGCAAAGCTTATACACGATCTCAGGCGAGTTGATGTGGAAACACAGTTGGTCAAAGTCAGGAAGTTATCTGAAGGGAGTGGGTTGGGTGTTGGCATATTTCTCTTGACCGGTGTAATCTTTTCTGCTCTCAGCACGTTCTTTTCCATTCATTTATTCAATGATACTGTAAATACTGGGGTTGCAAAGACCCATCAGTCCAATTCAGTAACTATTCTCACCTTTAAAAGCACAGAAGAGACCACAAACCCTGGATTGATCAAATTGTCATGCTGACTGGATGATGGCCTGGTTTCAAAGTCGTGATCCGGTTTACTGAAGTTTTGTTGTTATTTCTATTAACTAAAATAAGCATCTATGACCTCATGAGACTTGGGGTGGGTTTTTTTTACCTTTCAGAAGAGTTAGCTACAATAGCTATCAGTTTGTGTTGGTAAAGGAAAAAAATATCTGTGACTGGCCAACTGATGTGCCATGTCTAGTTTAGAAGTCAAGTCAGGTGGACTAAAGGCAGACCAGAGGCCTGTACTACGAAGCTGGATTTTATCTTAGTGAGTTAGCTTCTGGCTTAACCCTGATTTTCTGTCCTATGAAACTGGTTCACTTCTTACCGGGATGAATCATGTGGTAACTCATGCTAAACGGCTAACCTGCTCCAGAGCAGGTTAAGATCTGGATAAGAGATAATAAAGTATAAAAGCACCACCTCCTGACCAATCAGCTTTCGTGGAAAATGGCCTGCCCATTCTTTGAAGATCCTGTCGCCATTGGTGCACGGATCGTGAAAGGAGCACTTAGGAGAGAGTTTTTAGAAAAGAAGCAATCCTTTTGATGTCCATGATGACATCCTGTCCAAGGGATTCAGATTTTCATCAAACGGACTGAACTACATTTGTCAACTGATGGATCCATAAATAAATAAATAAATAAATTCAGTTGATTTCATCCAAACATCAGAGACAGTGAGAAGAAATAAAGCCTTGTATTGACCGCTTTGAAGTCTGTTTAGTTCCACTGTTTGCATCTTAAATATTGATGTTAATAATAATGGTCACACATGGCAGAACTGCAGAAACAGGAATTTATGGAACGCACAACTACATGGGAGTTGAGGAATTCATATCAATTTAATTTATTAATATTCCAACACAAAGCACGCTCACCGGGGGGTTGGAGTCTCAAAAGAACTCACTAGAAAATATAAACCAAAGAAAGGACCCTGAGGAAGAGCTCTGCTTCAAACGTCTGTTCCATAATAAAGTCAAACTGAGTGATCAAAGTGCCGTCTGTTTATATTGCCCGATGAATTAATACTGTTTAATCTCATGACTTTATGCATTTACAGCGTCGGAAATTTTCTGCCAGCATTCCTTCCTGGCTTTTGCTGTAGCAACAGTGCTGCTTTTGTCCCGGATGACACGCTTAAACTCTCTGTATTTCTAAAGATTAATTGTCTGCTCCTCCATGGTAAAGTAGGCTGCTCTACAGGGTTTTTCCTGGTTCTCCATGTTTGTGATTGGTCAGATGCTGCAGATTCCACCCCTTTAATGTAAGCGCCCTGATCAAGACTGGAAGACTCTGGGTTGACTGAGGGAGTTGATATCCAGCTTCATAGTACCGCTTATCAGGGTTACAAATGTCTTGTTAAGTCAACAACAGTGACATGAGTGTTCAGATCATGACATCACTGGTGGTAAATCTCCTTCAAAGAGCCAAATGAAGAGCAGTGATAAACACTGAGCAGAGACATCCTGCTCTGCTCTTTGTTAGTGGGATTTTTGTCCCTCTCCAAACTTTCCAGACCTTACTAAGTCATGGAGGAAATGGGGAAACCACACCTCAAAGGCTGCACTCATTATGGTTCCTTTTGACAATATCAATGAACAGCACTGCACAGAAACCCCTGAGTTCTTCCAGAAACATGTTTTGTCCCAGAGATGTTTCTGTCTGTGTCGATCAGAGTGAACTGAGAGGTTTAAGGTCAGGTGAGCTGTCTTGAGCATGCAGTTTAAGGTCTCTCTGTGTCCCTCAGAGCGCTGGATGACATCCAGGAAAGCATCAAAGAACTGAGGTACTACCGAGCTAACATCTTCAAAGAGTCCACAGAGGAGAAAAAACGCAAGATCGCAGAGAACGGAGAGAGAAACAGCAGCCAGCAAACATGAGAGACTGAGGAGCTGTTTCACCGTCTTTTCAGAGAGATTCCTGTCTTCATTCATTTAATTTCTATTCAGTGGAGCTGACCCAGGATCTGTTGTTACATATGATTACATTAAGATGTTCATTAGAGAGGGTTAGTAAAAGTTAATTCAAAGAGGAACAGTTGAATATAAACTTTGGTAGTTTGCAGTTTTCTGTTATTCATATTTCTTTACTCTGACTTCATTTGTTCTGTTTTAAAATGAAACCAAATAAACTGGTTCAACACACCTGTATCACATTCATTAGCCTAACAGCATACACTTTATCAAGAACATTCACAGAAAGGGTGATGTCAAAAAAAAAAAGGCAAATTTAAAAGTGAACTATTTTCTAGTAAGCACAAAATAAACTCTCTTTATATTCCTGAGTGCACAGAAGAGTTCTGCAGTACAATCAAATGGACACTAGATGGCAGTGTGTGGCATGAAATATACGCACTGCAGTTTATTTACAAGAGAAAGGGATGTTAAAATAATAAACTGACGGTGTCAGACAGTATAGTGAGATAAATTCAGATGACTACACACAAGTTCAGGATCAGTGACTTCATTAAGTTCAAATGGCTCCACATAGACTCTAAAACATGTTACAACCTGACTCAGATCAGCTGCTGTCACACCCTCATGCTCTCGAGAGGTGAAGGTGAAACAACAGATCATCTGGACAGAGGAGTCATCTATCGAGGACCTCTACACCTGCAGGGTAAAGCTTGGATCCCTAAAGTATAGATTTATATGGAAGCATGCCTTAAAGGGACTGTGAGGACTTTCTAAATGATCTTGAAAAAGTCTCAGTTCTAGATATCTGCTTGATCGTAACCCACAACTTAAAATGAGATTATCAGCACCAATACAGGTTATTTCTAAATGCTGTTTCTTAGCTTCCCAATCGGTTTGGACAGGACCAGACTGATTTACAGCACGTTGAAGCCTCTATGAAAACGACATATTGGCTGACGAAGCTGCGGTAGTGAGAGAGAGATCTGTGTTCCTCTCTGCTGAAATCGATTTCTGGGATTCTTTTTGTAGTGATGGTGGACACGGGAGCTGAACTGGTATTAAAAAAAGGACAGAGGAGAAGAAGAAAGCTACACAGGAGAGTGACAGAACACATGCTAAAGGCTAAACCACGAGCTAAAGGCTAAAACACGTTCATTCCAACCCACATGCAGCAGTTATTCTGCAGTGATCTGATTAAACTTGAGTCTGTCAATAAAATGAAGAGTGAGGTTATGTTGGCTCTGATTGGTAGATGAGCAATGGCAACGTGGATTCGCTAATGTTAAGTGTTATCCTGTGGATACATCTCAGAGCACTGAAAGCTAAATATAGCTGGCTACTAAACTACAGTAAACAGACAAAGTTTACTCGTTATCATGTTTCAAACAACGACACTGCATAACTGTTGATACATACCTCACCCCGTCACGTTGTATGCAATAAAAAGGTGTCTTGAACAAAAAAAAGTGGTCCCATTCATTTTCCAAAACAAACACACGCCTTGTTAAGAGTCACGTCATCATGACTGTGCGCACGATTCAGACCAAAGGTAAAAACCTGGATGACCAGAAATTATTTATAGCAAACCTCAAAAATCTGAAGTCACTGTTCTTGGACCTAAACACCTCAGAAAGTCTTCCTTTTTTTTTTTTTTTTTTTTTTTTTTTTTTTTTTTTTAACGAGATAACCATCATAGATGGCATCAGCCTTGCATCCAGCACCACTGTTAGGAATCTGGGAGTTCTGTTTGATCAGAACTTGTCCTTAAACTCTCATACCCAACTATCCTATCTCAAAGAGCTCATCGTGCTGTATTATCTTTCTTTATCACTGAGCTCCCAGCACGAAGGCCTGCTTGTCGTATCTACAGTCTCTAGAAGTAATATGGGACATGGAGACTTTAGTTCTCAGTTTCCACTTTGGAATCATCTAACGGTCAAGCCAGGAGGCAGATCCATTCTGCAGCAAACCAGCATGAAGCTCATAAACAGCTCCACTGTGGAAATTCCAAGTCTAAAGTGGTAATCTGTGGGTCTCTCAGGGAGTATGAAATCCTTTGTTTAACAAGGGTCAACTGATCTGCAACTGGACATAAATAATAGAAATGATATCAAGACAGACGTAATGTAATACTTGAAAACAACAAAAACACAGATAGGAACCAACAAGTGGAAAAGAACACTGAAAGACCACACAGTGTTTTCAGAAACACTCGGGTTTCCTGTAGTGGTACCAGTATCATCCTCCATCAGTGTGTCAGTGACTGTGTGGAGATCAAAAGAAGAGGAACACCGTCCATCATACCGTAAATCCACAACATCTAACATGGGTTTAGCTTTAGATCATGTCTACAAAGTGAGTTCTGCATCGAAATGCAATCAATAAACCTCCTTTCAGAGTTTTTCCTCAGCAGCTCTGTTCCGGCCTCTCAGGTTGGCAGTCCGACTTTAACAGTGCAGCACACAGGAAATCAAGCCTTGTGTTGCTGCCTCGACTATTAAATATTAAATATGATCACACCGCGTACAGAGGCTCTAGTCCTTAAGTACGCAGCTCAGGTTAGATTCCAGCTGTGACCTCTTTTATTCATGTCACTCATCACTCTTTCTCTCCCCCACTTTCCTGCTCAAACCACTCTTTTATTTTCTCTCCATATAAATATAAAAAAATATAACTGAGAAGAAAAAGAAAGAAAGAAGCCTTCGGTCAGAGTCCTGTTGGGCGAACTGGCAACAGTACAGTCCTCATCAGAGTCAGCTGTCACTCACAGAGTATCTATCAACACCTAAGATCAATATAAAAACAGATCAATGAGTTTTTAACACAGCTTTTCCAAAAATCCTTTATCCAGTTCTATTTTGGATGCTGACATTATTTTAGTCTGCTTTTGAGTTCTGAGTTTGTAAGTCTCTGACTCGTCTCCTGAGGAATTCCAGCCCATTCTTCTTTGGCAAATCTTTCAAGCTCCTCCAGATTTGATGCTCTTCTGGCATGGACCCTGGTCTTCAGTTCAGCCCCCCCTTACAGATGTTCAATGGGATTTAAATCAGTGCAGGCCAGTCATTAAGGTTCATTTTGTTTTTTTGGTGCTAGTTCTTCACCAGGAGCCAAGTATGTTTTGGCTCGTTGTCATGTTCGAAGACAAAGCCCCGACCCTGACCCAGTTTTGCTAAAGGTTTTCTTTCCAAATCTTCACTAATCCTTCTTTTCTGACAAGTCCTTCAACCTTGAGGAGATTCCTAGTTCCAGACTGGGCACTGAAGCATCTTCACAGCGTTAACTCCCACTCTCTGCTGTGTTTATCTGTAGAGGGGGGGACGGTGTTCTTTGTGTTATACGCCTCTCTCTCCCTGCTTTCTCTCCCTTCTTTCTCCAAACATTAGCAAGGTCTCTCTGGCTCTCCAGAGAGCTCTTATTTTGTCTCATCTGAGCAAAGAACACTTTGGCTGCTTCCAGTCAAAAGAATCCACCTCCACATCCTCCTCAGCATCCTTCGGTCTGCTGGCTTGAAGTGTCTCTCGCTCTTCTGAAGAAGTGGACTTTTGCTTGGCCTGCATCCTTTATAGCAGTCATTTCTGTGACATCATCGCTCCAGTGACTGTCTTCTTTCACACTCGTGAAATTTGGTAGTTGTTCTCGGCATTTTAGAGGTACACATCTCTCTCTCTCTCTCTCTCTCTCTTTGTACCTCTTTCAGACGTGTTGTGTACTCTGTGACTCTCTCTCTCTCTCTCTCTCTTTGATTTTCATGATGATTCTTCTCACTCCACATCTTGACACTTGGAAACAATACTGTGATAACTTGAAATTGATGTTTAACAGCACTTGGGACATTTTTGAAACAATAAAAAAAGAAAACTTCATTGGGGATCTAATAATTTTGACCTCAACTGTCCACCAAACATAATGACATCAAAGATTGACATCAAGTAAGTTTGGACTGAAAGAAACAGGTACACACAAATATTCAGCTGAGTATCTGTCTGCTGTGACAGGTGTGCATCAGCACCTCCTGACTGACACCCTCTGACCTGAGAGAGCTGCAGCAGTCCAGCTGTCAGACACAGCAACATGCCGGCCTCCCTCCATCTGTGTTGTCCATCAGCCGTCAGTGAGTCATCTGTCTCAGGCTGCAGAGCTCTCACTCACCTGTCACTCACCTGTGACACCTGCCTGTGTAGAGGAGGGCTACCACTGCTGACCACTCAGCTCTCTGAATGGAAATCCAGTCACCACTATGTGTGTGTGTGTGTGTGTATCTCTCTGTTTCTGCAACTCTTACTTCTACTCCGTCCCAGCAGATGTCTGTCGAACATGAATCTGGTTCTGCTCCAGGTTTCTGTCTGTTTAAAAAGAGTTTGTCCTCACCTCTGTTACTTGCCGTTCATCTCAAGTTTTGACTCCAGAGCTTGGCTTGTGTTTGACTGATGATGAGAATGTGTAATAAGTGTGGGAGTGCTGCCTGTGGCTGAACTCCCTCAGTGTGTTCGTTTAAACAATAACATACTGGTGATGAAGATGTGATGAAAAGGCATCATCCTGAGGGTCAGGCAGACATCACCCTTACCCCTTTGGAAATACCTGGATTTCTGTATGAACTGGTCATAAAATGTGTTCTGATCTTCTAAGTCACAACAATAGACAAACACAGTCTGCTTAAACTAATATACCACACACACAGTGGTATGTTTTCTTGTTTTTATTGAACACACCATGTAAACATTCACAGTGCACGGGTGGGTGGGTGGTGGCGATGGTGGTGGTGGTGGTGGTGGGGGGGGGGGGGGGTTGACTTCTCTGATGAGTCAGAAAACCTGGAGTCCAGTCAATGGCTGTCCTTCAATGTGCATACTTCAGAATACTTATGGACTCGTGATACGTCATCAATCAAAGCTTGATCAAAGTTCTGTTCCAATTCAAAGTCCGCATCAAAACAAGTTCAGTTGAAGTACCCAGATGTAGACTCACCCCGTCCCTTATATCAAGTCTGCTGCCAGACGTAACTTGAGCAGACTTTTCACAGTTACAATCCCACAATGCAATTTGCACCGTCCAGCAGGAAACACAAAAAATGGTGGAGAGAAGATGCTCATTTGCAAGTAACTATTGTTACGTTGGATGAGTTGGGTAAAATTATACGTCAACAAACTGCTGACAATGCAACTGGATGTGACGTGTAGGTATAAGAAGGGGATGCTAGAAAAGTCTGCTGCTGGTTATAGGATTGTTCTTTGCACTCCCGTACCTTTGAGATCTGAACTCTGGAACAAACGCTTCAAGTCTGAACTTACAGAGAATGCAAGCTTGAACTTGTGGACTTTAAATTGAGAAACAGCTATCGAGAACAGTTTGGAGTTGTTAGTTAAAGCTCCCCTATCCACACAAGGGGCACAGCACACCAACATCTTAACCTCATCCTAACTGTTAAGTATACTGGAGGGCATCATGGTTTGGAGCTGCTTTGCTGCCTCAAGACCTGGACTGATTGCTGTTGTCTAGAGGGCTGTGTTGGACCAAAATAAATGGAGCGACCCCAGCATCCACCTGCAGGCTCCGAGGGGGTTATGTTCTGTATGTTCTACTCATCACTCCTCAGTGTTGCCATGTAAACCTTTCTGCAAGGAGTGATGAGATCAGAGCCTGGCGCCAAACATGAAAATATATTTGCTGCTGCAGTAAACCATTTAAAATGTGAGTTGACTGACTGAACTTAACATAAGCCAAAAAGTCATTAAAGTTGTCATTTTCTCTGTCTCATTGTGCTGACTCAGATGAGACCACGCTTCTTGTACACACACCCATCATGGCACAGTTTGGATGGCCAGTGAGAACGCGTCCTAAGATGCTGTGGCATGACCTCAAGACAGCAATTCACACCAGACATCCCAAGAACACTGCTGAACTGAAACTGTTTTGAAAAAATGAGTGGTCCAAAATTTCTCCTGATAGTTGTAGAGGTTGGATCTGCAACTACAGGAAACTTTCAAATCAAAGGGTTCATACACTTCCTCAAGCCTGCACTGTGAATGCTTACATGCGTTAAAAAAAAAATCTTGTTTGTGTCTATAGTTTTGACTAAGATGAAGATCAGAACACATTTTGTCACCAATTTATGCTGCAATCCAGGATTCACACACTCTTACTTGCAACTGTATCATAAATCAGACAGTATGTCTCCCGACACTGAGCAAATTCACGCATTAGGCACAACAGCACATCTTATAAATAATTAAACTGACACGACACGGTGAAAGGATCATCTGGATCTGCTTCACATTTCTGCCCTGTGTGCTTAACATCAAACAAAGGTAACCCGTACATCTGTGTGCACTTACAATGTCTATCACTCTCTGCAGACATGCCTAATGGACACGAGAGACGTTCTATAAATATCTGATCATCAGTCCAACAGGAACTTAATTATGTTTGAGAGGTGCACTTATTCCTCTCCAAGCTCCATGTGTTTGTGTGTATGAATGAGACGGAGTGCAGACGACAGAGAGCCTGACGTCAGCTCTAGCTGGAGTTTTTAGCTCATGCAGAGCTCTAACAAGAATCTCCCTGAGGTGAACCAGGAGGGGACTGGAAGAAGGATGAGCGTGCCCTCATCATCTGATTCCCCAGAATAGAGGCTTTAATGATACCAGGAGACAAAGGCAGCAATTGCTAAGTGCTGCCTGTCCTTTGCACCACCATCACAAACCCTGCTGTTGGATATTAAACAGGATCATGAGCACAGAAACAGATGGGATATGTCTTGTCCAACCACGTATGTTGGTGCGTCTTAATGATTAGCAGCAAAATAATAAACAATTGATCCTGGAGCAGGTTTGTTTTCGTTGCATCTGATACAAAAACTGCATGATGCATTTGTGTTGTCTCAGTAACATCGCTTAGTGGTTCCTAAAGCAGGGTTTTAAAGCCTTAAGTGGGTTACACACATAAAGATTATCGGGCTGTTTTTGTCCCAACTTTCCTCCTTTCTGACCAGAGATGGCAAATACCAAGTTATCTTATGTCTTATAAGATTATCCTATCAGATTAACCTGTGGTTTGAGGTGTGTTAAGAGTGAAACTTGTTCAGTATTTACAACCAAAAATCTTCCCGTGTGTGGGGAAAGCCACCAACTCCAGAGTCATGACTTTATAAATTGTGATGTGGAATGGAATGTAGCCAATCAGGAAGTGAGCTGACTGCAGGGCAAGGAAGCAGACGTAAACAGATTTCTGTCTAGGAGGACTAGATTGGTGGTGGGGTAGAATCGTGAAGTGTGTGGTAAATGGTAAATGGACCAGTTCTTTCTAGTCATCTTTCTAGTCTGTCTGACCACTCAAAGCGCTTTACACTGCTGATCTCTTTCACCCATCCACACCATGTTCACACACTGATGGCTGAGACTTTCTTTATATATATATATATATATATGGCCATCAGTTCTATCTGATACATTCACATGCATCCACACCACTGACCAACAGTGGGAGCAATTTTGGGGTTCAACGTCTTGCTCAAGGACACTTCCACATGTGACTGCAGGAGCTGGAATTGAACCCTCGATTTTCTGATTGAGAGGCGATGACTATACAACTGAGCTGTGAGCTGTGTTGAGAATATCAAAGCACACCACACACAGTACGATCAATACTGTTCAATGCCTGAGTTTTTATCTTCACGTGTGGGCTCTCTTACAGATCAAAAATCTTCAGATTTAGAAAATCCCTGTTTGTACCCCCCTTAACTATCAGAAAAGCTGACTCAACCAGACCTGCAAGGTGAAAAGAGGCAGCCCTGAGGCATTGGCCACTGGCCTCCTGGCTAATAGCTTAAGGGAGCCGATCTGTCAGTCAAGTGTTAAAAAATGAATTAAATGATTGTCCCGTCCCTGTGAAAGAGAAGGAAGGATCTGCTCCTGTGGCACATGACCTCCATCCTTCTTAGACATATAAACTTAAATACTGGCAATTTGAAAGACCTGTTGTACAATAAGTTAAAAGTTTGAGCAGGCTTTATTTAATAACATAAATCAATTTCCAGATTGTCCGTAGAACTCTGTTTCTCAGTCATATTGTTCTCTCGTCTGTCAAATCTAAAATATAAGAAATCTAAAATCTATCAAATCTAAAATATAATATTCTGTGTGCTAATGAAGAAGCCTGCTAACAGGCCCTGTCTGATATGCAATATGAATTACAAGTTGGTGAGTTTCTTAAATGATTAAGTTTAGATGAACATCCAGTGAGTGCAGCGGTTCTCTTTCCTCTCCAGTGACTTCCACAGTCCCAGGATGTGCCATGAATCATTGAGCAGCGTTGTGAACATGCTGCCCCCGGCTCACCTCATTCAGAGCTGTCATGGTTTTTTACAAAGTTAGGAGAGAGAGACAGAAAGAGACAGAGAGATGCACAGTGAAGGCCTCACTGCTCCAACAAGGTCAGTCGCTGTCCATGACAGAGCTTTAAAGACAGTCTGTCACATTTAAATCTGAAGCACTTCAGCTGAAAAATAAAAAGATGTCTGATATGAGAAAGTTCAGAGGAGGATCAACACCAGCTCTCCTTGATGCTCTCTGATAATGATGCAGGGACTTACTGAAGACATTTCATCTCTTCTGTCTTCACCCTGTTGCTTTGAATGTTTCAGGGCTGTGACAGAAACATCTGTTCTGTTCTGCACCGGGTGTCTGATCTTTACTCACGTACAAATTACAGAAAACACTCTACTTGCATTTAGGGAATGTGTGTTCTGGCTGTCTGTCTTGATGCAAATCTGTAGGAGACAGCTTTACAGTTCCCGAGTTCTGACAGAGTGAGGAGGCAGTCTTCCTCAGGTGCGGCCCCGGGACACCCACTTCGCAGACATACATCCTTCATATTATGTAACTTGGCCCTCGCTTTAGAGATGGCATTAGGGCTCACTCCAAATGGTACAACTTGATTTTGCACAGCACCAGCTTGTAGTTGTTTTATCTACGGTTACACACACCCCTGACTGTGACTGATGACATTGGGATGCTTTTTAGTTTTTATTTGCATTTGGGATGTTGTTGGGTAGTAACCTATTTATAATGTGTTGATGATATGCTTTTATTTATGTATTTCTTATAAATGTGAGTGTAACTGTGTTGATGGATGAGCTGGACAATGCAAAACAAATTTCTGAATAATCAAACAAAGTATTATCCTATCTTATCTTATCTGATCTGATCTGATCTGATCTTGTCTTATTTTATGGGCCCTATCCAGATCAATCAAATGTGGCATGCTGTTTCGTTAGAGCAGACACTTACTAAACTCTGTAGCAAGGCCTGTGATGCCAGTCGATTGCCTGATGGTCAGCACCTGGGGTACCAGAAGCCTAAAACAAGGATCAAAGGAAACATCCTGTTTCCTGAAGGCTGCAACCTGGGTGTCATCGTTGACTCTACTCTCTCATTCCAGTCACACATCAAAACTGTCATCAAATCTGCCTTCTATTACCAAAAAAACATCTCCTGAGTCCAACCATTGCTGTAAGACTACCTGAGAGAGCAGGTATGTTGAGGTGCTGGAGTTCAGAGAGGTATGGAGGAGCAAGGTTACAGATGGCCTTGAAAGTAAGGAAAAGAATCTCAAAACTGATGCGATATTTGATCAGGAGCAGGTGAAGCTGCTGACGGACAGGAGTGATGTCATCCATGGTGGGTGATCTGGTGATTATACAGGTGACAGAGTTCTAAACCAGTTGAGGTTTATGGAAGAATTTGAGATGGAGACCAAAGAGAGGAGGACTGCAGACAAGAATGGAGGTACTGTTAGGAGTTAGGAATGGGTTGAGGTGATTTATGTTATGTAGATGGAAGTATGTGGATTGATGTGAGCTTGGAACAACAGTGTGCCATCATGAAAGCACCAAGTCTCTTAATCTGAAGGGAGGGGGAAACTTAAGAGTAATCAATGGTTATAAAAAGTTTTGATTTTGTGAGGGTGGATTTGGTACCAATGAAGAGAACCTTGGTTTTCCCACTGCTGAGTTTGAGAAAGCTGGAGGAAAACCATGATTTTACTTCATGGAGGTGGGTGGGAGAGTAGAGGTGGAGTTGGGTGTCATCACTGTAGCAGTGAAAATTGATGATGAATTTATGGAAGATATAATCAAGGGAAAGAAGATAAATGATGAATAGAAAGGTCCCTAAAACAGAACCCAGTGGAACACCGGTAGTGACTGGAAGTGATAGGGATTTTGTGGTTTTGAGTTAGATCAACTAAGTGCAGCAAAAGATATCTGATTTAAACCAGATTAAAGGTGATTCTGATGTGATTCTGATGCAGGCTAGCCTGACATATGTGAACATCTGATTATGTCCACACTGACACCTGAGGTAATGCATTTAAAGGATCTGATTACTAGTGCCTTTTAGCTGGTAAGTGTTTGTTATGTTCCTAAGAAGAGACTATATAAATGCCCCCCATGGTACTCATGACACTGTAAGATTATTTTTTCTGAAAATGTCAAGCTAATGAATTATGACGCATGATGGTGATGTTAGGACCAAGTTTTCTTTGTAGTTTTGTAATACATTTGGTAGAAATGTTGGCTCAACTGCAACACATGAAAGCTGTATTTCTACAACCTTTCCTTGGTCATACAGATTTGATGTCAATGTGCTGGCAAACCGGGAGAAACTGCCCCTCCAATCCAACACAGAGTGCAATACCACAAACCTAGGCTGGGGGAGGTTCACATACTTCAGCCAATGGAGACATGGTGCTGGACACCCCCTGATATCCATCAGGTAACCAGAGCAGAGTTTACTTACCAAGCCTCACAGCAGGAGCTAATGCAACAGAGTGTTACAGAAAATATTCAGCCACACGGCTGTCAAAGGGACCAAATACAGCACAATGTGGTGTTCAGGAACTGAGAGGGCTCACTCTCTTCCTCTCTCCTCCCTCCTCTTGGAAAATGGACATCATAAATTAACCAAAAGCTCACCTCCTCTCTGCTTCATCTGTAGGACTGTGGTAAAGCCTTTCACTGATTATCTGCCAATATTGAAGACACCTTGGTTGAAATTTTCCCCCTTCCCCTCACAGTTGGAATAAAATCTCTGGATTTTTTTTCCTCTGTTGGCTGTGCTAATCCCATCAGAGAGAGCTATTTAATAAGATGACACATACCATTAAAAATAGAACCACAGTAACCACCTCCAACTCCCTTTTCACCTCCACCTTCTCCTCTTTCCTCTCTTCTCACCTCCCTTCTTCCTCTCTCCTTCATGGCAGCAGAAAAATTAGGTACATTGATTTTGTTGGGGACCTTAGTGGAGCAAAGTTGAAGCTCTGTGTGTGTGTGTGTGTGTGTGTGCGTGTGTGTGTGTGTGTGTGTGTGTGTGTGGGCACTGTTCAAAAAGATGCTGAAGCAGCTCCTTGCCTTTATGGGATTGTCTCATCTCATGAGGTGACGTTATGGATTGAATATTGACGTTCTTGCCATCCACTGGAACAAGATGGCAAGGACAGCAGCTGCAGCTGCAGAGAGAGATGGCCTCTGCTGCTGCTGCTGCTGAAAATGTGAAGGAAAGTGTATCTCCAGGAAGGATACAGCAGGACTCATTTATATTTAATGTCTGATAGTAAAAACTGTGAGAGAAAAGAGATAATGTCAATTTATACTGTACCCGTATAAGAAACACACTAGAGGGACAGAGGAACAACCCCCCAACACACACTTATGCACACATTTGTACAACCCTCATCCACACATGTTGGGAAAAATGTATAAACAGTTTGAAATTTGATGCCAGGAAATTTAGGAATTCAACCTTAATTCGACAAGAGTTGAGATGCTTCTATTGTTACTATATCAAAGCATTACCCAACCCATTATCCTCTACTGTTCCCCCTGCTACTACAACATGCTAACCACCTCCAACAGAAACAAACTCACAAACATCACATACAGATCCTCAAAAATAATTGGCCTCCCCACACCCAACCTGTAAAGGGGCGTGTTTTAACAGAAGCTCTGTCCCCTCTGCAATTGCTCTCCTGAACAAGCATCCCACTAACTGCTTTGTGTTGTGCATATGTGTATGGCTATGACTGTGTGTTTTTGTTGGTGCACAGGATATGTGGGGAATACTCGTTTAGTATGTATTTGTATCCCTACGTACAATTCTCCTGTTAAAGGACAATAAACATCTATCTATCTGTCTAAAAGGTAAAAAAAAGAATCTGATGGTTTGCAAATTTGCTTTTTCAAAAAAACAAGGACATTATTCTTGTTGTCACAACTTGGCTCATGCGCTGTGTCAAAACAGGGAGAGAGACACAAGTTAGCAACCGAAAGGAGTAATTTATTTTCAAAAAGATCAATAAACTTAAATAACAATGCTGTCAGTAGTGTTCAATGTGTGCATTTGTATTTGTGTCAGAGATTATGTTCTGAATGTAAGCCAGAACCAGAACCAGCCCATGGTCATAGAGAGAGAGAGAGAGAGAGAGAGAGAGAGAGAGAGAGAGAGAGAGAGAGAGAGAGAGAGTCAGGCAGAAAGGAGATTTTCGCACTGTGATCCCATGTGCAGCTCATGTAGCTGATGACCCCCAGCCAGGACATGTCCCCTGCACACAGACATGGACAGCAACCAGACACAGACAGAGATGCCTGTTGGCAGGGTCGTCACATTGTAATAACTCTCTTCTGATGCTCCAAACATTTTCAACAGGCAGGCCATTTCAGCACCTGGACTCTTCTACTACAGAGCCATACTGTTGTAATATATGTGTGTGGCATTGTCTTGTTGAAATGTGTTAGGTCTTTGTTAAGAAAGGCATAAAAAAGCATACAATGTTCCATCCATGATCTATCCTATAATCAGTTTGTCAGTATTAATGGAACCTTTTTAGATGGATAAGCTTCCAGTGCCATGGAAACTTTTGCATTTCTATACTATAGGGGATACTGGCTTTTGCACACTGATAAAAAGCCTTATGGTCCATCTCCTCTTTAAATCAGAATCAGAATCGGAAAAACTTTTTTTATCCCAAGGGAAATTGCATTTCAGTTACAAGTTAAGTGGAGGAAACTTAATCCATACTTTCCAAAAAATGTGCTCATGCGTGATGGTTTGGGACAAACAAACTAATTTTAACTTCAGGTGCGGGTCAGTTTGTTTGCAGTGTTTTGTGATTTCATGCAGCGTTTCCCGCTCACTGACAAAACCTGGTCGGGCAGCCCAAGTTTTTTTTTTAAGACACAGCAGATAAGTGATCACATCAACTGACTCTACAACAACTAAAAACAAGAAAACACAGACATAGTTCCAGTATCCAGTAAATAACATGGGGGTCTTACAACAATACTGAGATGAATCTTTGACCAGCGTCTGTGTGTTGACTGTAATTCTCACAAACTGAGAAAAATCACCCAGCAGCACGGTGCTACTTCAAGATTAGGTGTCAACTGTGCAATCAGACTCATATTCAAGAACTGCGGGATCACAACACACTGCAGGATCACAGCAAACCAATCAGACAGAACTGACATGCTGCCCAGACCAATCAGAGAGAGAGAGAGAGCTCATGGTGAAGCTGTGCCTCTACACACCATCAGCTGTTGAGTGGTAGTTTGAAGAACTCATCAATAGTTAACCACAGGAGATCCCTGATTAGACCCTCAGCTGAAAAAAAAATGATTCCAGAAAGATGTGAAATCCTAATGTTAGGTGGAGGGTCAAAAAACAGCAACAACAACAACAAAAAAAACAGTAGTGATTCTTTTTAACACACACACACACACACACACACACACACACACACACACACACACACACACACACACACACACACACACACACACACACACACACACACACACACTGTATGGATTGAGGCTTGACTTTGACAGCTCTGAAACAGGAGCATACTGTGGGTGTCTGGTGTAGGGATCCAGGCTCAGCTGAATGTGCAGCCTGCTTCTGCTGGACCCTGCAGGAATCTGGTTCAGCTGCTGGGCCTGGACTATTGCAACATGACCCCTCTTTATTATGTCAGCATAAGATCCTAAAAGGCTCTTTGCTTGTCACACAACATGACATCCTTCTCACAGCACTTCAAGATAGATGGAAAAATGTAAAAGTCCAGTTGACTTATTCTGTGTTGAGCCGATGTTATGATTGCAACAACTAACAATATCAATCAATCCCCGTTTATTATGGGTGACCTTGCAATTTTGACCAATTGCTGCAACTTATTTGCAAATTTAGCCAATCAAAATAGCGTTTCACCCACCCCCTCAAGTTTCTCCAGTTGTAGCAGTCAGTCCCCCATGAAACTGGTTGGGTTTATCAAGTTGCAGACATATCCAAGAAAACTGCCTCTGATTTACGGATCATAATAACAGACGCTGCATGCAGTTTGCCTGAAACAACCAGGGTGTGTGTGTGTATGTGTGTGTGTGAGTGTGCCTGTGTGAATTAATGAAGGATATTTTTTATTTCATTTGTTTTAAGGTTTTGTAAAAGCTTTAAATTAAATACACTTTTGAGTGTGTAATGACATTAGATGAAAAGCATGTGTGAGAGAGAGTAAGAGGAAGAGATGTAACTGAATGACAATTAACTAAGAACACTCAGTGCTGTTTCATTCACACTGGATCAAGTTGCCTTTGATTTTAGATAGATTGTGTATTTCTTAAAAAAAATTGTAAAAAGTTTTGCAACTTTTGCTAATTGTTGGCTCATATTCTAAAAAACATCTAAAAATACTGCAACATGAATTGCAATTTTTTTTTTAAAAGCTGCTGCAAAATCACCCCCACGTCCCATTTAGCTTTTTTCTGCTCTGATGTCCTTTTACTGTCAAACAGTTCAGCTCCAGTGTCGACCATCACCACTAAATAAATCATAAAAATAGTTTTCAGCACACAGAAACACACAGATCTTTCTTCTCACTACTAAATTTCATCAGAGTGGTGTTGTCATAGAGACTTCAGTGTGCTGTAAATCAATCTGGTCCTGCCCGACCTGATTGGGAAGCTGAGAAATAGCATTTAAAAATAACCTCTATTGGTGCTGATAATCTCATTTTAAGTTGTAGATTACGATCAGATCACTTAGAAAGTCCTCACAGTCCATTTAAGACACTTTAGAAGGAAAAAGGTGGTCCAACCGGGTACTTGCAAAGTGGACCTGAGATGGTGGGTGGCGAGTGCACGGATTACAATTCCGTGGCTCTGCACTTTATATCACAAAGCTCACACACTAACTGCCTGTTGTATATGCATCCTGATTTTATAGCTATACTATTAAATTTCATTTTGTTTCAATCTAGTTTATTCTATTTGATTTCATAATGATTCTTATCGTACATCTCACTACTACCATGTCAGTGGTGCCCCAACACCTGAATTTCCTCCTGAGAATCAATAAAGTCTTATCTTAAAGAGACAGGAACATGTCTGTTTCTTCTCTTCTATCACAGATCAGTGAAGATGACTCTGATGGTAAGCTGATACTGCTGTTTGCCCTGAAAGCTGTTACTGTTCAGGCTCATGTTTAACTCTGACACTGACACTGAATGAATCTGCAATGATTCACTTATTAAAGACACATAAACCTTCCCCAGAGAGTGAAATAACAACATCTCACTATGAATGTAGATAGATTCACGGGATGTATGTAGCTCAGCAAACGTCCAGGGGAAAAAAAGTGAGCTAACATTTCCTGAGTGTTGACAGCTGTAGAGATGGAGGTCGTCCTAAGTGAAAAAGGACAAGAGCTGTGGATCTGTGCTGCAGGCGAAGGAGGGGCTCGCTGATGGCACCAGAGCGGAAATGAAACCCTGAATCATGAATTCTTTAGTGAACTGATGACTGAACTGAAACTGTTGGCCATTAAAAAGAGAAAACATAGATATCATGACAGCTCAACCCTGCAGGGATCTGTATGTCATACAAATCACTCATGATACAAACATCAGACTATTTCATTGTTCTGGTTAAATACATCAGATGAGTAACTTAAAAAATGTGCCCAGTTGGCCACTAAATTTCTCCCCCAATCCTTTTTTAATCACTCCTCTTCACTGATTTCTGTCTAACCTGTTTGGATCGACTTTTATTCCATGGCTCTGTTTAAAGTTTCTTAATCTGACTGCTCGAGGCTTGCATACACACGTCTCTTAAAACTTCTTCACCTCACATGTCCCTCGTCTTCTCGGCCCTGTTTGCAGAAGTGGCCTCAGGTATTTCATCCTTTTTTAAATGAGGATCTGAAAACTGCTCTCTTAATCACCAGGTTTTTTTTTTTTTCTGCACTTGATGATCATGCTGTTGTGTGTTTCTGTTTGTTTCTTGTTCTCACTTCTCTTTTTGTAAAAGCGATCTTAATCTAAATGCAACTCAGTGCTCTTGATTACATAAAGATTAAAAATAAATCTCAGTGGGAAATGAAATGTAGTTTAATTTAGCCTGTGACTAATGTATTCAGGAGGCTCTGCCTATTTGCATAATGTCTCAGGAAATAAGACCCTGGCACACTTTACGCTCTTGTTTGCCAGGACAGATGGGGAATATTGTCTTTGTTTCTTCTGCCAGTAGAGGTGAGGCACTCTTGAATCAAACTGCACAATTCACTCAGAGAGTTTCGGATGCTCCCATCTCTGAAATTCACGTTTCTCTAATATTTTTTTAGGAGGAGGACCTCAGCACCTGTTCATGACAGCTTCTCTCATTCAGGGGTCTTGTTTAGCTCAGTGAAGTGGTAAAGCTGCGTGCTCAGAGGCTCTACTCCTCAACATGGGAGGCCAGGTTTGGTTCCAACCAGTGACCCTTTGCTGTATGTCACTCCTCCCTCTCTCCCCCCAGTTCCCTGCTATTTATCCAAAGTTCTGTTCTCTCAATAAAGGCCCAAACAGAGACTCTCAAATAAAAAGAAAAATGTTGTTCTGTAGAGTAGGTGGGACTCAAAAGAGGACTCATAAAGAAGAAAAGGGAGAGGACATAAGAGGTTTTAGACCAGAAGGTCAAGGTTAGCATGTTTGCATAGAGGATATTCAACCCCAGTTCTGCTTCTGATTGTGATTTATTTCACTGCAGATAAATTTGTTTGGAAGGAGACAGGCCTGAGTAGCAAAACTGTCAAAAAAAAGAGCCACAAAACAGTTTCAACCCGTGAAACACCGGACCACTCTGCCATCTTCATGCTTGAGACAGCAGAGATCAACCCGTGTTTTAGCTTAAAAAACATTGATTGATGACTTTCAGCAGGATGCATCCTTCTCAGACAGTTTTACAGACAGTCTCAGATCATCATTTAATACTTATCTGACAAGGTAATTATGACAAATAAACATATATAAAGCTAAACTAGGATATAGTCCTGAGGACTTGTTCTGTGCTTGTTGTAAACTGGATATCCACTGACACGTTCAGCTGAAAGTCTCCACTTTACAGGGTCACTCTTTAAACTGTAATACCAGAAGCTGGCAGAGACACATTCACAATATCAGGCTCAAAGAAGACCAGTTTAGGAGTTTTTAACCCTTTGACCTGAGCCTCAAACTGTCTGCCTGGACTTGTTTTTGTTTGTTTTTTGCTTATTTTGATTATGAAATGGTAGGAAAATGTCAGACAGTTCAGCTCCAGTGTCCACCATCGCCACTAAATAAATCACAGAAATGGTTTTTAGCAGAGAAAAACACAGCTCTCTCTTTTTACAACTAAACTTCTTCGACCGGCGTGGTGTTGTCATAGAGACTTTGACGAGCCATAAATCAATCTGGTCCTGCCTGACCTGATCGAGAAGCTAAGAAAAAGCATTTAGAAATATCCTGTATTGGTGCTGATAATCTCATTTTAAGTTGTGGATTAGGGTCAGGCAGATATCTAGAGGTAAGACTTTTTCAAGACCACTTAGAAAGTCCTCACAGTCCCTTTAAATGCCTGAGTGAAATTACCTTAATAACCACATATTGGTTGAAAGAGCAACATCTCAGCTTTCACAAACCGTTGGAATTTTTCTGATTGTGAAAACCGCTTTAGAGATAACCGTCATCCAAAGTGTGCTTGTGCAAATGTGTCTGTGCCAACACATCTGGAGATAAAGGGTTTAACCAAGTCAGTCACAGCAGGTGGTTATCTTATTGTGGACAAAAGGGGAAATAAAAACACTTTGGCTGCTTCACCAATCAGAATCGAACCCCCTCCTTCTCCCCGCAAAAGTTCCTGGACCTCTGGAAAGTACTTTTCTCAAGCAGGGCTGTTGTAAAGAGTAGCTCCCCAGAACTTAGTTTAGTCCTTATGTCCTGCAATTAAAAAGCACATAGTTCCAGCAGGGAAATCCTCTGGACTGACCAAAAAACAATGTAATCATAAATCAACCATCTCTAAATAGGTCTAAACACAGTAGCTGGCTACTTTTTTTTAAGGATTGATTTAAAGATCATTTTAATCACATTTAAGGCCCAACAAGGACTCCATCCTCCCTTTATTTCTAAGCGTATGTCCCAATAGGACGTAGTCTTGGGGCTCTGTCCAAAGGACTGAACGGAAGACCAAAAGTTGACTTTTTCTGTTGGAGCTCTTAAACTTTGATCAGACGAATACAATCTTCTCCCAGATCTCTGCTCTTCAGTCTTTTGATTCACCAACCCTGTCAAATATCCCAAACAGTAGAAAACAAGGCGAAAGTTAAACCAATCATATTATCCTCGTTCTCTTCTAAAAGTTTCTCACGGTGTCATTACTGGCACCAGTTTTCTATTTAGAAATTTAAATGTTCTGTTACCCTCTATGAGTTTCCTGGTATTCTCTCTGATATTCTCTCCGTTTTCTTCAAAGCTGAAGTTTGTAAACATCTCTGAAATGCAAAAATCTTCCTGTACTCATAAATTTGTAGACTCAGCATTTTTTTCTGCACTTCTGTCAGGAAATGGTGCATCAGGTAGTTCATTAGGCAAATGTGGTTTTATTTACTTTCTCCTCACAGCATTTCAGTTTCTCATGTTACCAAAAATATGTGGGAGGTTTGTACCTCCCACATGTTTCTCCTGATTTAATTTGGAGTGTGGAAGGTTTGAAGAAACAGAGTAAAATGAGACATTTTATTCAGATTATTATGACACAGCTTGAAGCTTCCTGTGTTTGAGTGAATAGAGAAATACAACTCACCTGTATATCAGGTGGAATCAGCTGACTGTAGATTTTCTTTCAAACATGCCACTCCCCCTTCTCTCTCTCTCCATCCCACACACATGCACACACGCTGTGAATATGGATGAAGCTGACCTTTGGCTGTTGTTTTCCAACAGTGAGAGGAGAACATGAGCTGAATGATGATCATCATTCTGCCCCATCTTCATGATTTATGGAGACAACATTTCTCTCATTGTTTCCCAAACTGCTGGACATTAATAATTCACACACCGAGAGCCTGAGGTTATGAGGCCAGTCCTGCTCCTCAGCTGATGTCCCTGTGTTGGTTCATCTCGGGCTCTGTTCTCAAGTCGCACAGAGGCTGAGGAGACGAGCGTCTCATTAGCTGCTGAAATAAACTGTGCCTCCTCATCGCCTTCATCTTAATCTTCTGAGGCCAGAAGAGAAAAATGTATTTGGCAGATTCGTGGTGGATAAATGCTAATTATTTTGTGCACTTTCAAATACTCAAATGGCACTTTATAGGAACCCCTGTGGAGAGTAGACGCAGAGAGCCACGTCTCCACTCAGAGCACTTATGACAAACACTTTCTCTGTACGGACAGCGCTGAGACGGTGTCTGCTGTAGCCTGCTTTACCTTACAGCAGAGAGAACGTAAAAAACAACCAGAGGAAAAGATGCAACAAAGGATCTTTGTTTTCATCTAATGTGGAACAAAGCAAAATAACCTTAGGTGTAAAAACAGCCAAATACTGAGAGAGGAGGCCTGGGCCTAGTTCTGTGTTTACTCCCATTCACCACGGTGAGAAATACTCATGAAGGAGACTCTGTCTCATACTCCACCTGATCTCTGTGCCTGTTAAATCATCAGTCTACATTCTCAACTCCTGCACAGAAAAGTAAAAACTGAATCTGAATGAGTTATGGTGGAGTTGGAGCTGATAATGTTAGCAGCAGTTATTATTGCATAAATAAAAAAAGTGGAGACAGAAGAGGAGATAAAGCCTCCTGCTGATGAATCAGTGTGGGCGGTAAAACTTGAAATGCTGTAAATCCAGGAAATTATGACACCCAGGGATTATCCTCTGCATTGTTTCAAACATGACTACTGTGACGCCCACAAAATGTGTTGTCACATTTTTTATAATGTTGATGTTTTTGTTTTGGATTAACAGCCAAATAACAGTACATTTCAGTGGTGCCAGCAGGAGGCAGTGTGGCGCTGGCCTGGTCCTTGCATGGACTCTTTATGTTACAGGCAAGCGGTAACCTCCGGTCTGAAAACATGAAACATAAAGAAAGGGCTAAAGTCAGCTGTTCCTCGAGTGTCCACTTGAGGCTGGCTCTGGAATCACCGGAAGACACGTACACACCAAGCCAAAAAAAGCCGTTTTCATAGCCGAAATATAAACATGTTTGCAGCCTGGTACAAAAAAATCTTTCCTGTCTGAATCCCTTTATTCGCTAACGACATGCACTGTCAGCAGTTTCCACAATATTAAGATCACCAGATCGTCCAATCAGAGGCACAGCTCAGCTCACATGACTGCGTGGTGCCCTATGGCTGCTACTGTGGAGATTTGCTTCAAAAATCCTTTCCAGGAACTGACGGGTGACATCGTGGAGGCTACGTCCATTAATTATACAGTCTACAGTTATGCGGCGCTCCTTTCTTCTTCATTCTACTGAAGAAGCTGAACTGTAAAGAAGCCCAGCTGCCGCTCTCATTCTTTCCTTCTGTTTATACAGGTTTGTATGTTCAGAAAACATGTATAAGTGCTTATAAATATTGATAACCACAAAGGAAGCATGCTACATCACATGGTAAAAGTAGTTGAACTTTATATTTGTGAATGAGTAGGTACTGTGTGCGGGCCAAGATGGCGCTGGCTATCATTGCGTCTTTTGTGTTGATTTAAATTAGCTCCTGTATGTCCCATTTCAAAACAGATACTGTGTACAGTTTCAATGTTATGAGGAGTTACAGTCGTCAGTCTTCAGTGTCAGTCTGTGGAGACTCAAAGCCCGCCTCATTTCCAACATGGCCGTGCCGGCAGTTTTGCTTCAAAAATCTGTTTCAGAAACAGATGGGTGACGTCATGGAGACTACGTCCATTAATTTTACAGTCTATGGTTTGTACCTGAATCAGTTAACAAAAAAAAAAAAAAAGAAAAGTATTTGTGGAAAATCTCTAAATCTTTTAGTAGGAATGCGCCGGTAGATCTGAGCCATGGGGAACATTTCATCTTTCTGGAAGTCTCTAGTTTCTTCAGACGTGAATCATCCTGAAGAATGGAGCCAGAATCTGTGCAGTCTGCTGCTCATCACATCACGCACAATTTCACCGCAACAAAACAGAGCTCCTGGGTATTCAGTGTGTGACGCTCCACTGGCTGAGAGATACACAGTGATGAGTTCTTGGTCCTGTGCAGGTCCAGGTGGGACTGAATCCAAATATAGCACTGCTATTCCTATACCAACACGACTGTAAGTGTGTGTGTGTGTGTGTGTGTGTGTGTGTGTGTGTGTGTGTGTGTGTGTGTGTGTGTGTGTGTGTGTGTGTGTGTGTTGCTACAGGCTCTCTTGTGATGATCAGGTATGTTTCAGGGAGTCCAGTCAGCTGATGAAATATCAGAGAATTGGAAAGATTTTAATCATCTTTGATTGGATATCATAAAACACACCATCCACAGTGTTTTCATTTAATTGTGTTCGAGCAGTGTGTGTTTTGATGAAACGTGGGTCTGACGGCAACTTTTGCAGGCTGAATCACAGAGGATTAAATTAACACCTGTCATCAGTGTGAAAACACACACATCTCACAACACAGACATGAGACATGAGCTTGGATCTGACCCTGCTGCTGGCTCACATATTTACTGCTCCATGTTGGAACCGGACGGTATCGATATCTTAGGGTCAGGTATGTAAATTCTCACAATAATATAAAGAAGAATTTTGTTCAATCAACGTCCCTGGCAAGATTTTTATATATGGATATATATCTTTGAAATAAATACATTACAGTCTAAATATTGTTCCATTTAGTGACAGCCTGTCGCTAAACTGCCCCCAAAAAGCACAACACTGTATTTTTCTGAGAGCACATTTATTTTTTTACTTTTTGTCTGCATCACATCTATTTTTTAAAGTGACCTATTATCTTACTCCCGAGTGTGTTTCCTCTGAAAGCAGCCCACGAATCCTTGAATAATCTTCCGATTTAAGCTCTACAAAGACGACGGCAGAGATCGAGATTGAAGCTGGGTGAGCTGAGAGCCTGGGGTCTGGGTTCAAAGGTTGTGAATGCAGCCTGAAGGCCACAGCACAGTTAAAGCAGTGGAACATTTACACAGACCTGAAATAGAAACGTGTGCTCTTGACTCATCAGTGGGTAAATAAAGTGGGTAAATAAAGGAGTTTATATTGTGTTGATTGTGTGTCTGCTTTGCTATCGTGTGATTTCAGATCAGTGTCATTCTTCCTGACAGATCCATGAGGCTGCAGATGAAACCTTTTGAACTTCAGAGCATCAGAGCATCCTGAGAGCGCTGCAGAGCTGCAGCTGTGCAGAGCTTCAAGACTTTGTTCTGAGCGGAGCTCTCGCTCTCACTTTTGGGTTCCTTTGTTTGATTGTTCAGTGATGTTTTATTCATCCTTTTTTTTAAATGAGCCCCTACATCACTTTTATAGAGAAAACCGGCAGAGCAAAGAGCATATATTAAACATTTAGCAGAGCCCCTGATGGTTTGATAACAGATAATAAATTACAAGCATAAATAAAAACTCAGGGGAAAGCGGTGGCTGCTCCAGTTGAAGCTGTCTTCTTGTTCCTAAACACCCAGCTGAAAACTTTTCTCCTCCAGTGGAGCTGAACATTTATCCCCGACCTGCGCTGAGGAATCCAGGCTAACATGCTCCTCAGTGGATGCTCCTATGATGTTTAATTTAGCTTTTTATTTTCTGTATGGTTTTAAATTATGAAACAGGAAATAACTCAGACTGTCGTTGAAATGGAGCTTCGCACTGATTGGTGCAGCTGCTGTCACACCTTTAAAGCAACTTTCAGGCTGTGATATGATTCATATACTTCAGAGATAAACCTTAGAGTTTTATTGCTACATCAGGCTGGGATATATTTAATGGATAATCCAAACCTAAGAGAGTTACAGTGCATAAACCAGTTCATTGTGTGGCTTCTTTCAGTTTCCCTCCCACTGGACTTTGAAAACCATGTCCTTCAGTGTGTTTTTCAAACAGAGCTGCTGTATGACAGTGTCCATCACGTTAACAATGATAATAACAGTAACTGTTGTTTTATATATTGTTGTATATGTTGTTTATAACCTGTTTGTGTTGAAAGTCAAACCATCCATCCATCCATCCATCCATCCATCCATCCATCCATCCATCCATCCATCCATCCATCCATCCATCCATCCATCCATCCAGCCAGCCAGCCAGCCATCCATCCAGCCATCCATCCAGCCATCCATCCATCCATCTTCTGCCACTTATCTGGGTCCAAGTTGCAGGTGCAGCAATGTCATCAGCAAAGACCAGTGGCCCCTGTCCCTGGCCACTTCCACCAGCTCCTCTGGGATGATACCGAGCTGTCCCCAGGCCAGCCAAGAGATATAATCTCTCAAATGTTTCCTGGGTCTTCTCCCAGCTAGGCATGCCTGAAACATCTCCCCAGGGAGGCATCCAGGAGGCATCCTCACCAGATGCCTGAACCACTTCATCTGGCTCCTCTCGATGCGAAGAAGCAGTGGCATTACTCCAAGCCTCTCCTGGATGTCCGTGCTCTAAAACCTTGACAGTCAAACCATTTAAGACTTTATTTCATAATGAACCAAACTGGAGACGAGTCAGGACTACAGGCAGGTCACTTTAGCTCCCAGACTCTTCTACTACGGAGCCACGCAACTGTAATCCACCAGTCACTTTATCAGGTCCACCTTTCTAGTACCAGGTTGGACCCCCTTTTTCCCTCAGAACTTTCTTAGTTCTTGGTGTCATAGATTCAACAAGGTGCTGGAAACATTCCTCAGAGATTTTGCTCCATATTAATATGATAGCATTACACAGTTGCTGCAGATTTGTCGGCTGCACATTCATGATAAGAATCTCCTGTTCCACCACATCCCAAAGGTGCTCTACTGGATTGAGATCTGGTGACTCTGGAGGCCATTAGAGTCCATTGAACTCATCGTCATGTTCAAGAAACCAGTTTGAGATTTGTGACATGGCGTATTATCCTGCTGGAAGTAGCCATCAGAAGATGGGTACACTGTGCTCATAAAGGGATGGACATGGGCAGCAACAATACTCAGGTAGGCTGTGGACTTTAAACCAGGCTCAATTGGTACCAAGGGGCCCAAAGTGTGCCAAGAAAACCTCCCTACACCATTGCACCAGGAGCAGCAAGCTTAAGCGTTGATCCAAGGCAGGATGGATCCATGCTTTCATGTTGTTCACTCCAAATTCTGAACCAACCATCTGAATTTGGAGCAGAAATCCTCAGTTTCCTGTTCTTAGCTGACAGAGCGGGTCTCCCAGTGTGGTCTCCTACTGCTGTAGCCCGTCTGTTTCAAGGTTGGATGAACTGTGAGTCTTCTGGTTGTATCCAGTGGTTATTTGAGTTCCTGTTGTCTTTCTATCATCTCAAACTAGTCTGTCTGTTCTCCTCTGACCTCTGGTATCAACAAGGCGTTTTAGTCCCAGAGAACTGCTGCTTACTGGATGTTTTCTCTTTATGGGACCACACATGTCTTCACCATGTCTACACGCTGCAGAATTCCGACCCTGTGATTGGCTGCATAGATGTTTGTTTTAATGAGCAGTTAAACAGGTGATCCTAATAAAGTGGAGAGATATTTTTAAGGCCTTGTTCGTTTTGACAGAGGTTTCTTGATCCTCTGAATTCTGTATAAGAAATATCCAAATTTCTGTCGATTTTAAAAGGGGAACTGTTTTAAATGTGTTAAACCTTTTATTGTTGTTGTTGTTGTACAGGGGTTACCTGTTCATTTATGTTCAAATGGCACTGTAGTCTTTCTGTCACTGATGAACATATTCATTCTGCTAACTCACTGTCAGCCATCTGCCCATTCTAATGAAGCCAGTTGAGTGCTGTCAGCTCATTAAGTTAATGAGGACTGTCAGGAAGCAGGAAACAGGCTTGTAGGACCACAGTCTGAGGCTGTGGCCATTTTCGAATCTGCCTACTATACAAGCAGTACGTACTGATTTGGAAATTCACTATGTGATATGTCATATGTGAAAACTTGCAAAATGTGCAGAAGCCAAAATTCCCGGATGTTCTACTGATCTGGGCGAATTTATCAGTATGCATAGGACCAGCCCTGTGATTGGCTGACGACCAGTCCAGGGTGTACCCCCCCCCCCCCCCCTTGCCCTAAGACAGCTGGGATAAGCTCCAGCCACCCATGACCCTGACAAGGATAAGCGGTATAGAAGATGAATGAATGAATGGATGCATCGGACCAGTCTACCTGGCACAATGCTGGGCACTAATGCTATTTGTCTTCTTCTTCTGTTTATTGTGGGTCAAACTCAGGTTTAGGTGCATTACCGACACCTCCTGGAATAAGTCAGTATTACCGCTACAATACAACAACCCGAACGTTAGACAGTTGGTGAGATAGAAGTGATGTGAAAGAAAACGGCGCTCTAACTTCTTGTCATTTGTCAAGAGGAAGTAACCATCTCACAACTGACTGTTCACATCTACAGAATTCATTCAAGTCCATACAAACCACTTATTAACTTTTTTCAAAATACATGTGGATCCTACAGAAAAGTTTTTTTTCATTAGCTGTAAAAAAAAAAGTTAATCCATTCTAGATAGTTTGTTTTGTACATTCATTCTTTCATTCATTTTCTATACCGCTTATCCTATTCTGGGTCGTGGGTGGCTGGAGCCTATCCCAGCTGGCTTAGGGTGAGAGGCGGGGTACACCTTGGACTGGTCACCAGTCGATCACAGGGCTGACACATAGAGGCAGACAACCTTTTACGCTCACACCTACAGGCAATTTAGAATCATCAATTGACCTAGTAAGCATGCTTTTGGACTGTGGGAGGAAGCCGGAGTACCAAGAGAGAACCCACGCATGCATGGGGAGAACATGCAAACTTCACACAGAAAGGCACATCGTGCCCAAACCAGGATTCGAACCGGCAACCTTCTTGCTGTGAAGCAACAGAATTTTTTTTTTTTATCTTTTAATATCAAAAAAACACCATTATTTACAGACTGTACATTAATTTGTGATATTATGAGGAGAGAGGGTAAGCTACTACAACCGAAGAAAATAAATAAAATAATAAAAACCCTCCCCAGAAAACCAACATAACCAACCCACAACACAAATCATTAAAAATAATTCCAGAAACAAAGAAAAATAATTCCAGAAACAAAGAAAAATAATTCACAGCCCTGTACACGCAAAGCAACAGCAGTAACAGCTGTGCTACCGTGCAGCCCCTTGTACATTCATAATGAAGTTAAAAATAAATAAATAAATCCATCAGTTTTAAGCCCACTTTCCTGAAACTGAAAAACCAGTCCCAACAGAAAACTCATACTACATTCAATTGATTGTAATCAATCAATGAACAGCAGAAGAACACCTGTAAGCGATTTTGAAATGCGATCGTAGTTTCTGGTGAGTGCAAAGCAGCAGTGTTTGATATGAGACAACACTACCCTGTAAGGTTTGTGCTCTGTTACAGTAAGTGCAGAGTGTATGCAGCGTGCTTCATGTGAGTGTAAGTACAGACATACGTACACGTACTAACAGAAGTATCCAGTTTGAGGCACAGTCTGAGTCTCTGCAGCCATCAGGAGGACGACAAACAGAAGGGAACCTGAAGCTCTCATCAGAAACATATGATGCTTATATTCTATTAAAAATATCATATCACACATTTACAGAGCTGCCGGGTTCATGCTTTGTATGAACCAGTTTAACCTCAGGGGACAAACACTGAGGTCAACCACTGGATGTTCAACGAATGAGTCCTTTCATTACATGCAAATGGAGAACAAGGCTTGTAATGAGTTCTGTTCGGTCTTATTTGTTCTGTCCGTCTCTCTCTGATTCCTGCTGTGGACCCTAACATCGCCTGGATGTGCTGCGCTGAACCACTCTTTACAGAGCTTTAATCAGGTCATGATAATAAGTTGCAAACTCCCTCTGTGCACTCCTTTTTCTACAAGAAGACCTTCATGAATAATTGGTGGGGGGAGGCCAAAGCACCGAGGCTTTTGAAGTTGACCATTTTACAAGAGAGAAAATAATGTAAGCTGAGGAGAGAGAGAGAGAGAGAGAGAGAGAGAGAGAGAGAGAGAGAGAAAGGGGGAGAAACAGAGAGGGGGCGAGAGTCCCTGGGTGAGCTGGATGAAGATGGCTGTCTGCAGAAATAAAACATTGCATGTCTAAGGACGAGATTTCTGCTGAAGACAAACCCACGGAGTGGAACTAATGTGTTTGTTTCTGTGCTGCAGAGAAATAACAACCTGTGTCAGTCAGCTGTGACGCACAATAACCAATAATAATTCCTGTTACAGTCCTGAGCTCACACGATGCTTTGTGAGGAGGACGTACTGGAAAAACTCTTCTCAAATGAAGAAGCTGGATTTCATCCGCTTTCAGCTGAAAATTTCCGTTTAAAGTTATTATCTGTTCCTTAAAACACAAAGGAAAGGAAACATAATTATTGATTAGTCTGATCAATATTTATGTTTCCTTTCCTTGGTGTACTCTGACATACACTTGGGGGCAACCGAATCACTGATGACCCAGTTTATGGTCATTTGAACTACAATGAAACTCAGGTCTGTTGAATCAGATGTTAGTTTGAAGCAGATGTGCATGGCCATGAAACCTTCATTGAATCTTGTGTAAGTGTTTTTAAAGTATTTCCTACCATTCCTCCTTCTCTGTTAATCAGGCGCAGAACTCTGCAGGAGCCTGTTTGTCAGTCATGTTGTTGCATCTTCTATTTTTAAGCAACAAATAACAAGTTTTAACTAAACTCTGGACAAAATCTAGAACTGTAGTCATGGAAATGATTTTTTGTATTTGATTCAATATTTCAGGGTTAAACATGTCAAAGATTTTAGATTAGCCCAGTTTTTCCAGTTTTTTATTGAAATGATGCAGTTTAATGTCTGATTGTACCCTGAAATGAAAGTACAGAAGAAATAAACAATTAATGTTAAAAAAAATAATTCCTGAATCAGTTAATAAACCTTAAGTGTATTACAAACTTTGGACTCATCACAGTTTTCCACCTTTGTCAGGTTTAACAGCTGGACTCACTCCTGGTTTTCTTTCTACAATGGAAATCAAATATTCTTTAGAAACTTCCTCCAGCTCTGTTCCAGCAGAAGTTCCTCTAAATGTTGGGCATTTGTAGCTTTCTTTGATTCACTCTTTTGTCCAGTTCATCACAAACCAGCTCCGAAGGGTTGATAAAGTCTGCAGACTGAGACTGTGCTGGCAGCACCCTCCATGTTTTCAAACTGACTTTCTCCTTCTGTATTCTTATTCTGGCAGAGCTTGGACGCATGTTTTGACTCATTATTTTTCTGTATGATGAACTCCTGACCAATGAGGCTCATTCCAGAGGGTCCTACATGGGAGGCTCTGCAGAATACTGTGGAAGCTGTTTTTGGTTCCGGGTGCTTCTTACTGGTAGGTAAAACCACCCCAGACCATCATGCTTCCTCCTCCATGTTTAGATTTGATGTCTCACACTGAGGAACCATCCTTTCTTTAGTTTACTCAACGTATGATGTACAAAAATCCTGCATGATGATGCAAAGATTTCAAACTTTGATTTGTTAGCACCATCATCTGGTCTTCAGTAGTCCATTGGTGGTGTTTCATGGTTCAGGCAAACCCTTTTCCTTCTTCTGACTCTGCCTTAGTGACTGAGGTCTTTCTTCCTGCAGTCTGCTGTCAAACCTGCATCTCAAAGTCTTCTCTTTACAGTAACTGAAACTGAGACTGCTTACTGTGGTAGCTGTGTTTATCTTTGACAGGAAGTCTGCTTTTGGGCTCAACATGAACAATAGATGAAGGATTGCAGTGATCTCACATTAAACCCTGGTCAGACCGATATTTTAAGAACTCTCACTAATTTTGGTGACTTTTTATCCTCAGCCAACAATCACGGCATACCTGTTGCTGACAAACCACCACCTCTAGGTAAACAGATCTGAGAATATCAATGGATGTGAATCAACTGAGAGAGAGATGTCTTTTACAAGTTGATATTATTATTAAACATTATTTATGTTGTTATTATGGTACACATGTCAATAGGAGGAGCAACCAGCCAAGTTACAGTCTGAACCTCAGTGCTGTTGGTTGTTAAAAGAGCGAGATGGACGGCAAAGCATCTCATCCGATCGATGCCAGGAAAAATGCTCTCTTAGGGCAGTTTAAAGCACATTTTGTGCTGAATTTTTTTATGTTTTGGATGATTTTATGATTCAAACAGGCAAATTAAACTTCACTGTAAAAAAAATGAATTCACTTATTGAAATTCATCCTCACAGTCATTCTCTTTTAAGTGCAGGTAGCCTGACAACTTAGGAAGTGGTCAGGGTTTTTTTTTTTTTAAATACCTCTCTCATGGTGTTAATAATTTCATTTCAGAAGTGTTAATTAAACATCAGAGAGTGTGGAGCTATATAAACTCTGGAAAAGTGAGGAAACCAGCTCTGTGGACTCTTTGCTGCGGATGCTGCAGACAGTGTTGCTGCAGAGAAACCGTCACTGAACACACAGTGCTGCAGCGGACATACTGTGACTGCAGACGGGATCCTGCTGCAGATATCCTGCTACTGCAGACACAATGCAGCTGGAGACTGCGGGTACAGATGCATTATTACTGCAAAGGAAAGTGTTGCAAGACATATTATTGACAAACTGTTGCTGCAGCCAAAGTGCTGATGCATACACATGCATCCATTTGTCTCACAACAGATAACTGTTATTGTTTTCAGTAAGTGCCCTCATTACTGATATAGAGGGACAGTAAATACTTAAAGCCCAAACAATATCATTATATTTTCTATTGGCTTCATGAGCAAAATGTTCTGTGGTGAAAAGAGACGCTGACTCTTAAAGTGATGACTGCACATTTGGGAGACGGACAGAGGTTACTGTACCATGATGCAGCTCATCAGCTGACTGGACGGGAGGCTCTTCATCATATGAGTCATGTCGCAGTTCAGTGCACAGCGGCGGACTTTCTGCTGGATGCTCCTGTGTAATGAGCAGCTAGCAGCACTTCAGATAGAAGGGAGGGGCTCTGGGTGCTTGATCCACATGAAAACAACATAAAAGAGGCAGTGTTTTTCATATAACATAAGTCCAAATTAATTTCACTCCGAGGCTGTTAAAGTAACGTCACGCCACTTTCACACCCTTCAAAGGAAATCTCACACTCTGAGATTCGAACAGACGCCTCGGAGACAAATCAAGTCCCAGAGTGGACAAACAGCTCGGCAGTCAGCTCCAGTCAGTGTCAAATAATTGTCCCTCAACGTTCACACTGAGCATGCTGTGTGCACTGAAACATGGAGCGCTCCATGCCTCCATCAGAAGCCAGTCACATCACACAAAGTCACTCTTCAAACCACGATCCTCTCAAGTTGTCTTTAATGACGACTTTTCACAATCTATAAGCATCAGTTCAGCCCCAGTGTGCAGATGACACATCAGAGTTCATCTTCATGAGTGAGCTCTGATGCACTGGCATGTTTATCTCAACTGGAAACTAAAGACTGAGACGTACTTAATGTGAATCAACATTTTGCTGCTTCTTATACTATTTTTCAGATTCAGCTCCAGTCAGACCTTCATTGTTGTGAAAACCAATGAAAATGGATCATAGTGCATGGCGTGGCGAAGAAACAAACACCTGGCCCAGTGTTCTTCTTTTGTGGAATGAATCCAGCTGAACCCAACCATAGCTGGCCTGAATACTGCCAGCATACGGTGCTGGATGTCTACAGGTGACACAGCCAACCTCTGTATAACCTCATTGGTCTCCAGTCGAACATGTAGAGCTTCTCTACAGTTCATTTCATCGAGAATAAAAGAAAAACATCTGATGAACTATACAGGTGTTGTTTTTTTTAACTGCAGGAACTTTCCTCTGGAACTAGGGTCTAAAATTAGTTCTGGGGTATTAGATCTACCTTTTGAAACAGCCCTGCTTGGTAGTACTACTCTCCAGGAAGTTTAGGTGATGGGACCTCCATTTGAGTGTTTCTCATTGGTGAAGCAGCCACAGTGTTTTGCCCCCCCCCCCCCCCCCCCCCCCCCGAATGTGTCTCTGTCAGCTCCCAGTGTTACAGTTTAAAGAGTGACCCTGCAAACTGGTGACCTTCAGCTGAACGTGTCAGTGGATATCCAGTTTACAACAACTGTTGAACCCAGAAGAAGTCCTCAGGAATGCATTTCATATACGTGTCAAAATCTCCTCATCAGATAAGATTTTAGCGATGATCTAAAAGCCTTTGAAAAGGATGCATCCCGCTGAAAGATGTCAATCAATCGACTCGATTCCTAAGTCGAAACTGGGGTCATTCTCTGCTGTCTTCCTGCTCTAGATGACAAAGTCATCCACGGTTTCAAACAGCTATGACTGGCAATAGCTGCATCTTTAGCGCTTGTCTCCTTTCAAGTGTCAACACATTCATCTGCAGTGCAATAAAGTACGATCCAAACCAGCACAGGCTGAATATCCTCCATGCTAACAGGCTAACTGCTGCACATAAACAGGCCTGTCTGTCTCCTTCTATGGTGTCATCTTCGCTAAATGGCCTCTGTCATCATCTTACTGCCCTCTACTGGTCTGGTGGTGTTTTGCAACTACCTCTTTTTTTTTTCAAGACGTCTTAGACCTGATTTGCATCATCTACCTGGGTCATTGTTTACCAGGGTCTAAAAGTTCCTGGACTTCCTGTTGTAAAAATAAGTTTTGTTTCAGAACTCAAGTGGACCAAGATCAGAGGCCCCACTCAGTGTGCAGGTATCATAAAGGTGCTTTCATTATCAGAGAAAGGGATGGTGACATCTCTCTCTGAAATGACTGATGGACGATACAAGACAAAGGCATCAAAAGTTAACAAAGGAGCTGTGTTGAACTGTGTAGACTACTTGAAGAGAAACACACACACAGACGTCATTAGACGTGTGTCAGCTGCCGCCCACGGCACACACACACACACAGCAGCAGAGGGACAGAGGAAGTTGTCACAGCAGCTGTGATAAAACCTCCTCTTTTCATCTCTTGGCACATCAACCCACAGTGACACATATCAAGAAGCTGCCACAGTGTGTAAGATCAGAGTGCTAAAATTACCCCTGATGACACGTTTGAACACTGGCAGCCGAGTCACCGTCTGAGCTCTAATGACAGGGTACATAGTCTCAGCCTTATACGCGCACAGGTAGAGGGCGTGTGTGGGGTGGGTTGAATGCACAAATTTGTACATTAAGAGCATCCTTGTATCATTTGGAGACAGAAGAGAAGCAGTGGAAATGAAAGGGTTGAGGATGTGATGATAATGTCCTCAGCCTTTATTGAGCCATGAAGAATCCCTGAGCTGGGAGAAAACAGGGGCTGCTCTACCCTTGATACATTTTTAATGAGTCTGTCTTTGTTCCGCTCCCTGCTATTTCAGGATGATTTTCACAGTCAACACTCATTTGTTCATGAACGTTCCTTTATTCACTGCAAGTAAAGGGTCAGAGTGCATGTTTGCACTGAGCGCTACGTTAATATCCATCATTTGCACACTAATGTTAGATCAGAGGGCTCTAATAGACGTATACAGGCAGGAAGACGGACAAAAGCATGGCCTATGACAGACAGACAGACAGACAGACAGACAGACAGACAGACAGACAGACAGACTGACGGACTAACCTGGAAGAGTAACCAGCATGAAGAGATCAGTGATTTAGTAACTAAAGAGACATTCAGTTTTAAATAAAATGAGGGCTGTAAACAAGTGAGCACATGGGGGGAACACTCACAACACTGCTGCTGTGCTTTTTCACCAGAAGTAGCAGGAACTTAAGCTCCAGGAACTATTAGGGCCATGTTTAAAAAGAAAATAGTTCATTTACGAAAATAAAGAATAAAGTCATAAATTTAGGAGAATAATCTCCTAAATTTAGTCAAATAAACTCTTGTTTTATATTAACTTTTCTTTTCTTTTTCTTTTTTTTAAACTTGGCCCTAATCCTCCGTCATTGTTTTCCTCCAGGATGTCCAGGAAACATTTAGTTCCTGTTCCCAAGAACTAAATGGTTCCTGAATTTTGGGCCTTGTGAAAATATATCACATTAAGCTCCAACAACCTCATGACTACATGTGGTTTTTAGAATCATCCTCACTCTCCTCTTAAAGCCTGTTTGTCGATATTTTCCATTCTCCACATACACAGTACATATTGCTGAACATGCTATATAATTTATTATTTTTAAGGCTTTCATGGGGTATGTCTGTGTTTTTTCACATCTCAAGGTTTTTTTTCTGACATATAAAGCTTTAATAAATTACATGCATTAATGACTATCTCTGCTCACTTGCTGAGGGTAAAGCTGTGTCTTGTTTTTCTTTATCATTCTTCATTTATTATTCTTTTTCTTCCTCTGCTGGAGGTTTCACATTTCTGCTAGCTGTTTCCTGTGAATAAATAATAAGCCCTACGTAACCAACGGTGATCCTCATGAAAACATGCAAGGTTGCATTTTGAAGTAATTATAAATTATCTAATGTGTCCCCAGTATGAATATCATTTATTACAGCTTTAAAACCAGCAGGGTTGAAATCTGAAAAAATCTCATGGTGACAGGACCTGACTGGTTTGGGATGATTTCTAAACATAAAGAAGTCAAACTTCTGTGGAAAGAAAGTGTTTCTTTTTATAAAACTGAAAAACAGAAAGAAGTAGAAGGTCGTGCTCGCTTCTCAGAGCCACCTTACATCTAAAACATGCTGCTATATTGTTCTTTTCAGCTGCTGGTAATATGGATCCTGCTTGATGCTCTGAGTAAAAAGTTAAAACAGTGCTGCAAAATGGGATCACGGAGCACAGTGCCAGCTCCAGGTGCTCTCTTACCTGTGGTTGGTAAGTCAGATCAAACACCTCAACTGAAACAGATAAAATGTGCTGTGAGGACTGTCTGTTTGGCATTGCAGTGACATTTTTGGCCAGAATCGGTTGGATTTTACTGGGATAGATACTCCATTTCCCATGAGCACTATCACCCACTGTCAAAAAGACATGACTCCTTCAAAGGAGCTAACGTAACCTCACTCTCCATTTTATTGACAGACTCTCAAGCTTGAACAGATCACTGCAGAATAACTGCTACATGTGGGTTGGAATGAACATCATCACAAACAACTTAACCCATGTTTTAGCTCTATCACTCTCCTGTTCAGCTTTCTTCTGCTCTGACATCCTTTTTTCTTTTTGACAGTCTAGTCCAGTGTCCACCAACACCACAAAATAAATCAGAGAAATCCTTTTCAGCAGATAAAAACACAGATCACTCTTCTCTCTGCTAAACTTTGACAGCTGGCGTGGTGTCGTCAGACACTTTTTGTGAATGGATTCTTGTTGTCGTTGGAAAATCTGATACTAAAAAACAGCATTTAGAAATAACTGATATTGGTGCTGATAATTAAACCACTGATTATTAGCAGGCTACTAAATAAAAGTGAGACTAATTCAAAATCACCTATAAAGTCCTTACAGCACCTTTTAGCAGCAGCCTTGGGGACCAGTTGAGGCCCGACCACAGGATGAGTCCCCCTCTCATAGAGAGCTCATGACATCTCATCTGCTCTGATATTATTTTCACTGCTCTCTTTCTACCTGGCCTCATCGTGGTGTTGAGCTGAAGCAGTGTTCAGACCTTGATCTGTTTGAGTGTGGATAGACCACAGTGACCCACTTTGGATAGGTTGTTTGGTAGGTCAAGGTCCCCTCTATGAGAGAAGAACTGAGATCCAGGTTAGTGCTCTGATTATTCACAAAACCTTTTCTCTTTGGCAGCTTTGAACTGAAGTTAGTGCAGACATGTCAGAAATGTGTGACTGTTGGTGCCCCTCTGACATCCCACTCCTGACCAGTGCTCCAATTCTAGTTGCTCCTGACCTTCATGGACCCTTTAAATTATTAATAGACACAAGTGAAGTTATAGTTAGGACTGCTCTGCTCCAGTAGGACTCTTTAGGGGTTTAGGTATCACCAATTGGTCTTTTCTGTTGAAACACAGATCCATCATAGGGAAAAAGAGGTTGAAGGTTAAAATCCTTTACTCCATGTCTGTCTCTCATGGTCTGCAGAGGCTTTAACTCCCTGAGATTGTGTAATGCAACATAGAGGGGTTTTTTTAGGTGTCTGACCTGGGCATTGAGCATTATGGGTTATCTTTCTTGAATTTAGCTTTGTATACTGGCTGTCCCCTGGGTGCCCTTGTATAAGATCTAAAGGTTAAACAGTTAAACTTCATAAAAACTTATAGCTAAGACGTCAAGGCTGAGTGTTTAAACCATACAGACAGCAAAGATAACTCCCTTATTAAAATATATCTGCTCTAAAATGTAAAATGCACTGTCCTTCTCTACAGAGGTCTTTAAGAAACATTGATCTGAAACTCTTGTTTGTTGACATGTTTAGAGTAAAATATTCATTAAAAGAAAGAAACTCAGTGTTCTGATCTTTATTTTGACGATGAAGACTTTTCCTCCAGAGTCTCTTTAACAAATGTCCTTTGTCCAGAATGTCCCAGAGGATAGTTAGTGGTTGAACTGAGGGGGTTTTGAATATGTGTGTGTGTGTGTGTGTCAGAGAGAGAGAGAGAGACAGACAGACAGAGAGAGAGGGTGTGTGAGTGTGTGTAGTGAGAGTGACATTCCAACAGAGCGATTAAATATGAAAGACTTCCCGTATTGTCGAGCTGTGGAGGGAGGTTTAGGTTTAGAACAGCGGTAAAGAAATTAAACTTTTAAACTTCAGACTCAGATTAGGAGCTGAAGACGGCCGTCAGAGATGAAACACCTGAAAACTTTTGGATTTAACTTGAAACCACCCTGAGAAAATAAAGAAAGTCACTGAAAACTGAAAACCCAAAGTCACTCTCTTCAGTTTTATTTGACATATATTTGATATTTAAATTAACTAAAGGAAATATTGGATAAAACTGGTTAATTTGGTTTGCAGTTGGAAGAATTTAAAGATGAAAGTCTCCAATTTAAAAGGAGGATGGAATTTAACAATTGAGGTCCAGGATTATGAGGAAGAATGATTCATCATAATCTAACACCATGAGAACAATCAAACCTCCTCTCTACAGTGTTTAAAGACTCTCCTCTGATTGTGGAGAACATTTATTCTCTGAGCTACTTTTGTTCAATGCATGTAACATCAAATGATCATGATTTTAATGCATAAATATTTATATAACAGGCTGTTGCCGCTCCTCTTAGATAAGCTTATTGTTTAAGTGAAGCTGAAATGACAGGAGACTGGAAATCACTGCACAGGTTTAAACCTCATGTTCCTCCAGAGGGGGACTGTGTGTTTCCTTTGTATTTCAGGCGTACCTGACCCAAGATGGTAAATGCGTCTTGTCCTGGTGTTTTAGCTCATTGGGTGCATCCTGTTGATCTGCAGAAGGAGGCAGTAGTCTGTGGTGACATTCATCTGTTGTGTTTTATCAGACACAGGTTATGATTTAGCTCGCAACACAAAAATACCAAAGACCGGCAAGCCGTCTGATCACACCAGAACAACGGCAACTCTCTCTCTCTCTCTCTCTCTCTCGTTGTGTTTGTGTGACTCGTAAGAGTGCGTGTGTGCGCGCGCGTGCAGTGTTACGGACCCGTTTCACGGATTTATGCACCAACGTCACCTGTAGAGGTCCCCCTTCCACCAGCTGCCGCACGCGCACCTTTGTTGCACCTCCTCCTCCTCCTCGTGCTCCATGCAGCGGAGCGCAGGGCAGGACGCGCACAGAGGAAACACCCGCACGAGCTGAGGGTGAGCTCAAGGAGAGAGTCACTCACAGAGGATGCTGCTGCTGCCACGCGTGGACGGAAGCTGCGGGTGACACGCGGGACTCCTCACTGCTGTGTCTGCTCTCACTTTAACCACGGTGAAGTCGAGCCGGTCTGTCTCTGAGTCCTCCGCGGCCCCCTCTTCTTTCCTGAGTGGGTTTGTCCTTGCTGCATGCCGGGATGTCCGCCGCACCTCTCCTCGCGCTCTTCTCTGGTAAGTTTATTCACGTGCATTGCTTCAGTGCTGAGCTGTGTGTGTGCGTGTGTGTTGTTGTTGTTGTTGGATTCGAAGTTGTGGAGTGCAGCAGCAGTGTGAGAGCTGTGTTGTGTTGCTCTGAATTAAAGCAGCGTCTTTATTGAATCAGTGTGTGGGTGAAAAGTCTGCTCTCATAAAACCAGTCTGATAATAAGCGTGAGGTTTCATTATTTCTCTGACTGCTCTGACAGTAGAAGCTGCTATTTGTGTGTGTGTGTGTGTGTGTGTGTGTGTGTGTGTGTGTGTGTGTGTGTGTGTGTGTGCGTGCGCGCGCGCATTTGCCTTCTCTGGTCTCAGGAGTTAATCTCAAAGTGTCCCTCACACTGAGTTGTATGGATCTGTGCTGTTTTGCCTGACCAGAGGTTTAAAGACCCTGTCAGGGACTCTTATCTTGTACATGTTGTAGCGCCCCCTGCAGACAGAAGTGGTGGAACTGGTTCCATAAAGATTTTGAAAATCTGATTGGGCAGTGAGACTTCATCACTGCTCAGGTGTAAGTTTTCAGATGGTCATTTTGGTCCTGGTTAGAATGACATTTGAGCTTTGTGTAAATTTTATCGAGGCTGTGCTAAAAAGTCATTTGATTCAAAATTTGACCAAACAAGAGAAAAAAAACGATACACTTATGATTTTTAACAAAGACCTACACTCTACCAGGGTGATATAAATAATTCATAATACTCATGTCATTATTATCTTGAGCTAGTCTTTCTCTGTACGTGTTTCTGAGTCAGGAAGCCACCACTGTATGTAGATGTAAAAAGTAAAAACATGGAGATCATAGCAAGAAATTGAAGTGGACTCAAAGTCAAGTAATCCTGAGGTATATTTTTGTATCAAAAACTTACAGCATAGAAGAAAGACCGGAGCTTGAAAATGAACTGAGTTGTGTTTGTATTTATATCAGATATCGGATTATATGTAGAAAGTTTTATTCTCCTGTAAGAATCTCAAGAGGGACTGAATTTTCATGTGTTACTCACTGCAGTAAAGAACAGCTGTTGTTGTTCATTCTACGTAGGACGTGATTTTTTTTTGTTAGAAATAAACTTGTAATGAGTTGTGTATCTTATCACTGAGTCTCGAGGAAACACTCAGCACAAGGGATGGGCATTTGGAAGAAACCTGCCAACTTTAGCATCAGTAATGATCAGTTAACTGATTAATCGTTGAGTTTGTATAAAAACATACATACGTTGGCTTATATACATTATCAAGGACATTTGCCTGAATAACAAAAACCGGTAACTAATGAGCGTGTTTATCTATGATTTTTTATTTTCACCCTTCGAAAGCTTCTTTAGCATCTCCTCCTTAAATTGCATATACCTCTCTCTTGCTCTTTAAGTTAAACTGCCCCCTGGTGAGTAAGATGTTTTGTTGCTTTTGTAAAATCCACTCACAATGTCATGATTGTAGATATTGTTATTCAGTGCAGAGTAAGAAATGTTTAGTTTCTTTATTGAATGCCAACATCAGATCCACTAAATTGGATCGACCAAATTCTTAGAGGCCAATTAATCGATCATCAGTTAATTGTCCCCATCTCTACTCAGTCCAACATTTAACCTGATGCTTTGGCTGGTTTGGTGATCTGGTTGGTCCCCTTGTTGTCGAGGTAGGTTTTAGGAGCCTAAACCAAGAGCTCAAGTAGAACATTTATTAGATTGTGTCAAGGTGTTTTTTTGACTGCTGGAACTTTCCCCTGGATATACATGCTTCACAACCGCAGAAGTTAGGGTCTAAATTTAGCTCTGGGGTATTAAATTTACCACTGAAAACAGCCCTGCCTTGGGGGTAGAATTGTACAGATATCCTGGAGCTTTGGGGGGCGGGGCCTGTGAGCTGAATGTTTCTGATTATTGGAGCACCCACAGAGTTTTTATTTCTCCCTCCTTACGCCCAATATAAGACGACCCCCTGCTGTGACGGATGTGGTTTAATAACTCCGTAACAATGGTCTTCTTTGAGCCTGATAGTGTGAATGTGTCTCTGTCGAGCAACAACCTCTGGTCTGAAAATATGAGACAATGTGGAAGTGCTAAAATCTGCAGTTTGTCAAGTGTCTGCCTGAGGTTGGCTCCAGGATTACTGAAAGTCAAAAACACACCCAGCCAAAAAAAGTTGTT
The DNA here is from genome assembly GCA_030710495.1 of Labroides dimidiatus. Lineage (NCBI taxonomy): Eukaryota > Metazoa > Chordata > Actinopteri > Labriformes > Labridae > Labroides > Labroides dimidiatus. The sequence goes on from CM061159.1 coordinate 8,519,244, forward strand.
TTCACAGCAGAAATAAACATGTTTACAGCCTGATACAAAAAAAAAGTCTCCCGTCTGAATCGCTAATTTGGCTAATGGCACACACTTTATGGAGGCGATGAAATTTTTTTCTAACGTTGCAGTTTAGAAGATATTAAGATTGTGAGTTTGCCCAATCAGAGGCACAGCTCAGCTCACGTGACTGACAGGTGCCCTACCGCTGTTAGTGTGGAGACTAACAGCTATATTTATTTCCAATATGGCTGATTTGCTTCAAAATTCTGTTTCAGAAACAGATGGGTGACATCATGGAGACTGTGTCCACAGGCCCGGCACGATAATCAATAAATCAATTAATCGCACGAGATATGAAAATGAGCTTTTTAATTTTTTTCTCTGTATCGCTGGCCTAATTTGCATAATCTATCTGGGTCTACTGACTGTGATGGAAATGTGGACAAACAACAGGCTGAGGGAACCATGTAGTTCCTGGACTTTATGGTGAAAAACATCTTTAAAGTGACATTTTAATAAGAGAGATTTAACTTTTTCTATCATTATCAGAGATATTTTTTTGTTTTTGTGGTTATTAGACTTTACTTTGATCAAATTAACCATGAAATACACTTTCTTCAGCCCCCCCATCTTGTGTGCCTGTGTTCAGATACATCCTGCAGGCTGTATCTTAAGACTTTATAAAGAGGAACCATTATTGGACGGTCAAAAGATTAAAAAGGATAGAAAATGACAACATGAACACTTTTTAAGTCATGAGTTTCAAACGGTATCATGAAAGAACAAAGCTGTCATCATGTCTTTGTACTTTCATTTCGGTTCAGCCTCAACTTAATACTAGTGTCTCAGTGTGCCGTTTCACATTATTGTGCTGCTGGAGGAGAACACACAGAGGGAGGTTCACACACACACACACACACACACACACACACACACACACACACACACACACACACACACACACACACACACACACACACACACACACACACACACTTACTGTTCCACTGGCCCAGCATCATGCTCTGAGACATCGTGCCTTGAGCTAGCATTAATACAAGGGTTATGACTGTTTTTGTTTTTTATTTGCTTATTTTACTAAGTGTGTGTATATAAATGTAGGAAAAAAATGTGTTTGGCATGCAGTAACTTCTAAAATACGATGATATGAGTGAACAGCTGTGAAATGATGGAGAGGAAACTGTTAGCTGGTGTTTTGTGGAGATGTTAGTGTTCATATTTGGTATTTGATGCTAATTAAGCAGCGGGTGCAGCTCTGCGGACACCGCGAGTGTGAGGATGTAAAAAAGGTGACGGTCTGCACAGCCTCTAAATGTGTCCGATGAATAAATAAGACTGATGAATAAATCAGATCACAGAGCTGTTAAAAGGAGAAAGGTGTAGTGCACCGTCACTCTCTGACCTGGGCTGACTCGTGTTTTCTGCTGCACTCTGTCTGTTTTTAATCACTGCTCTGCTTCAGTCTCTGTGCTGACCCTCTTCTTTAAGTTCTGAGATCATTCTCTTAAGAAAACTGTGCTTCCTGCTTCCCCTTCTGCTCCTCCTCTGACTGTCATGATGGTGGACACTAAAAACACTGGTGGTCCAGAACTATTCAAAATATGACTCCCCAACTCCCCCATAGCTTCAGTATTGTCATGTCGGGCGCTGGGGTAGTTTGCAACATGAAATATCTGGTTTGTCTTTCAAATTAAAGTCGCCTTGACACTATACCCATCAGCCACCTTGCTAGTACCAGATTGGACCCCCTTTTTCCTTCAGAACTGTCTTAATTCTTGGTGTCACAGATTCAACAAGTTGCTGGAAACACCCCTCAGAGATTTTGCTCCATACTAACATGATAGCATCACACAGTTGCTGCAGATTTGCTCCACTGAGCTCCACTGGATTGAGATCTGGTGACTGTGGAGTAGGGCTGAACAATTAATCAAATTTACACCGACATCCCAATGTAATAGAATGCAATTTTGAAATCGCAAAGGAAAGGAGGAGACTTTGGTGTCAAAGAGGAATAACACGTTGATGGTCTGGACCTGTTTTGGATTTAGGAAAGAAGCTGAAGCACAGCGTAAGGTATTGTGCAAAACATGCCTGGCTACTGTAGCTACAACAAGGGGCAACACTACAAACCTGTTCCAGCATTTAAGAAAGAACCACAAGGCCCCATGTATGACAACTGCATGACTAAAACCCCGACCACCAAGGAAAGAACTGTTTATACGTTGACAGGATCCTTTGTCGTGTTGGTCACACTATAGAATGATTTATTGCTTGTGATGAACGATGAACTCATCATTGTGTTCAAGAAACTAGTTTGAGATGGTTTGAATTTTATGACATGGTGCGTTATCCTAAGTTTTCATCAGAAGATAGGTACACTGTGGTCATAAAGGGATGGACATGGTCAGCAACAATACTCAGGTAGACTGTGGACTTTAAACCAGGCTCAGCTAGTACTAAGGGGCCCAAAGTGTGCCAAGAAATCTGAGTTCCTGTTGTCTTTCTATCATCTCCACCCTGTCTGGTCTGTCCATTCTCCTCTGACCTCTGACATCAACAAGGCATTTAGTCCCAGAGAACTGCTGCTCACTGGATATTTCCTCTTTTTGGGACCATTCTCTGTAAACGCTAGAGCTGGTTGTGGGTTAAAATCCCAGTAGATCAGCAGTTTGTCAAATCCTTAGACCAATAACCATGTCATGTTCAAAGTCTCTTAACTTTCCTTTCTTCTTCTTTCTTATGCTCAGTTTAAACTTCAGCAGCTTGTCTTCACCATGTCTACATTCTTTCCCTCTGTCGTGTCAGTATTGTTTTGTTTTGTTTTGTTTTTTACTTTATTGTTTTGGCCAAACAGACTGAGTTTTCTGAAAGTCTCCAGGAAAGAAGTAGTGTTGGCTACAATGCTCTTTTTGTTTTGCTCCAGCTAAGTTTCTGTCAATTCCAGCAATAACAAAAGCTGAAAATTATCATGTCCAAGCAGAAACTTCTGGTCTTGAGAAATGAAGCCAATGCTGAGGTGCCAAAAACTGCACTTCCTCGAGTGCAAGGCTGGCTGCAGAAGCATTAAAAAGCACGTACACCCCCATTCACAGAAAACAATCTTTACAGCAAAACTAAGCCTGCTAAAAACACTATTTTAGTCTGAATAGCTCATTTCTCTATCAGCGCACACTGTATGGGGGAGGACTTCTTAAGACTCATTAGTTTGGAAGATATAAAAATGACATGTTTTGCATAATTAAGAGCACAGCGGAGCTGACTGACAGACAGGAACACTGTAGCTATTAGAGGAGGAAAAAGCCAGCTTCAACTCAGCCTCTGTGCTTTTTGTTTAGTCGACTGTAGGCTAGGCTGAGTCAGCATTTCCAGTATGGAGGCTATCATAAACTCTGCTTAAACACACTCTGATTATCAGTATGAAATCCATGCTACAGTCTATAATGTCCCTGCAATGTTTTACAAGCTCCATCGCCAGTGAATCCACTGCAAGAGTACACACACTCTCTCTCTCTCTCTCTCTCTCTCTCTCTCTCTCTCTCTGTGTCTCTGTGTCTGTGTGTGTCCAGTTGTCCAGGGGTAACAGGGGGCGTTTCATTAGTTGCATTATAAGAGTAAGTGAGATGGTCCATGTTTTCGCTCGAGGACTCGCCTGTTTCTCTCTGCAGTAAGAAACACACTCTGACTTCTGACACATTAAAACCAGCTCAGTGAACGAGAAAAGGCCAGAGAGAGACTGAAGTTCTGCATAAAAACTGTTCCATTCTGATGTTTGATAGAACAGAAAGGAATACAAGAACACAGAAGAGCAAAGAATAGAGTAAAATAGAATAGAATATGCATGTTACCGATTTCTTTCTGATTTTATCTTTTCTTTCAGTATGTACAGACAAATAAACCCCCACAAGGCTTACAGATTATGAAAGTTAATGTATTTCAGTTATTAAAAAAAAGGTGCCGATTTTTTTCTATCAAATTTGGAAAATTAAAAAAGATAAGAGGCCAAGAAATTATGATTCTAAATGTCTAAAATAATAAAAGATCATAATTCTAGATGTAGAATGATGTCTGAACGATGAAATTTTCATGGCAGCACACATTAATTAAAAGATTATTTCACAATTGATTTCTAATTAATTTTTGAATAGTCTTAGTGATTTTATGGCAGTTAGCATTCCCCGGTGATGGATTCTTATCTGCCTGTAGAGGTTGAGTTAACATTAAACTGTTCAACTCTCCTTCATCTGAGCTCTGAGGTCGACTAATCTTCAAAATAAACAAAAAGTCAAAACTTTGAACTCTGCTGCCATCATCACCACCAGTCCTGGTTTGTCATGACGTGTGATCAGTCTGTACCCACACCTGTGGAAATGGCCATTAAATCCTATCAATCCCATCCCATTTCCAATATCCTGTCCTCTATATCCTGTCCCCTACGTTCTTTTCCCTCCTTCCCATTCCATATATCCTATCTCCTGAATCCTATTCTATCCCCTACATCCTATCTTATCCCCTACATCATATCCTCTACATCCTTTCCCCTCATTCCTATCCCCTACATCCTATTTTATCCCCTACATCCTATCTTATCCCCTACATCCTATCTTCTACATTCTTTCCCCTCATTCCTATCCCCTACATCCTATCCTATACACCCCATCCCGTCTATTCTATCCACTACATCATATCTTATCCCAAACACCCTGTCCTCTATATCCTATCCCCTACATCTCATCCCTGACATCATTTCCCCTACATCCTATCTTATCCCCTACATCCTCTTCCCTATATCCTATCCCCTGCATCCTATATTATCTCCTACATCCTATCTTATCCCCTACATCCTCTTCCCTATATCCTGTCCCCTCTATCCTATTCTCTACATTCTGTTTTATTCTGAGTTTGAAGATTAGTTTTAGTGCATATCTTGGAGGAGGAGGTGTGTGTGTGTGTGTGTGTGTGTGTGTGTGTGTGTGTGTGTGTGTGTGTGTGTGTGTGTGTGTGCGCGCATGTGTGTGTGTGAGAGAGAGAGAGAGTGTCTACCTGTCTGTGTGTGAATCTTACTGTTTTCTGTGAAATAACTTGCGTATAAATCTACCTGTATGTGTGTTTGTGTGTAAAACTTGTGCCTTTTAAAAATCACCTGAGTGTGAGTCTGTTTATGTGTGGGAATCTGTGTTTGAAATCATGTGTGTGTGTGTGTGTGTGTGTGTGTGTGTGTGTGTGTGTTTGTGTTTATCTCATTGAGGGGACCAAGAGCAGACAGCCCACTCACAGTGTGGGCACCAAAATAATGGTGGGGACCAAAAACCTGGTCCCCACAAAAAAACCTCACATTTAGTGAAAACAGGCTCTAAACAATGCCCTGTGAGATTTTTAGGGTTCACCCCACAATGCACAAAAACCGGCCGAAGTGTGCTTGGGTGTGTATGGGGGTTTTACTCATTACTGGCCACTACTGGCGGATGGTGGTACTGCCCTTACACACTTGTTACTTACACACGGCCATACTGAGCATGTGCAAGCAGCCATCTTGGATGATGGCTAATTCAGATCGCTGGTTAGCTGCTAACAATAAGCTAACAGTCTTAAAGTTTAATTAATTTACTGAAAGACAGTACATTTAGTACCTATATGGACTAACGTCTATGTTTTTTGTAAATAAATGTATTTTCTACAAAGTATTTACTATTAAAATAAAACCCTATGTCTGTGAATTTTATTTTTCACAGCATTTTATTGTATATTTAATCTACTTTCCTCTGTCTATACATAGATACTGTAAATGCTAAGGCTAAACCTTAGCCTTGACTGCTATGATGACTAAAACTATTAACTTCAGATAACACAAGCTGGTGATCAAATATCCTGACTTCAACGAATAAAAAAACTGAAAAAGAACCCAATTGAGATCATATCAGCAAAGCTCTGAGTTATGGTTTAATAAATTAAACATTTTACTCCCTGAGAAACGATCAATGTGTTCAGCTGAGACAGATGGTGTTGCCTTGAAGTTATAGTGACGTGCCAACCGGGTGGAGACTGGAATAAAATGGTTCAGAGCCATACCACCCCTGAGGGACATGCTTGTTCTATATAGCAAGCGCCCCTCATCTCATGCAAAGCAACACGTGGGCGGAGCAAGCCTGTGATCAATTTGCTATTCTGTCAGAAGACGATGGGAGCAGGACTGCAAATTTCTGCTGAAAGGTGAGCAATATTAAAACTAAAGTCAATTTCAGGGCATAAAGCAATTTTTCAGTAATAATGCAGCATGTGTTGAGAATAAACGAACGGTTTATACCAGTAAAGTGTACATTTTGAGATGAGCATGGGGAATTAGCTTAAATTAGAGCTAGCTTTTTCGGTGGGGTCCCGGACTCGTCTTCGCGTCAAAATCGCGTGACCAATTTAAGATGACGTAGAAGCAAGACGCAGCCTCGCAGAGTCTCAGTTTTAACATGTGTTGAAAGAACAGATTTTAAACTATTTACTAGTTTTTGAATTGTGTTGATAGGGCAAGTAAAACCAGAGATATGATCAAAAATAAACGCCATGTTTTATCCTGAATGTTTTTCGCGTGTGGTGCAGGATAAAAGAGTAAAAATGAGTGATTCTGTTGCGAGTACAAGCCAGCCGAAAGTGCCGGCAAGGAAAAAAAAAAATCAACATGACACTCCTTTCCTATTGGTCGAAAGTGCACCACATCAGCCAATCACAAAAATTATTCTGTTGCTAGGTGAGAGGGAAAGATTTTGGAGACAATAAAGAGAAAATAAATTGTGAACACGAAAGTGAGTTTTGATCGATCTGTGATATTAACCACGTTTTTATTACATCGCTAGTGTGAAGTTTAGTGTAAAGTTTAGTGTGTTTTTGTGTAGTTTAGTTCTGTTTGTTGACAAATAAAGCGATTCATGAATGTGGAGCGTGCATTACAGCTCCTCTTTGAGCTGGGTGAGGCTGAGGAAGACGCATCACCAGAGTCTGAGGGAGAGAGTGAGGACCTAGATGATGGAGAGGATGATCCATCTTTTGTTTTGGATAAGGCAAAACAGGAGAATGAGCATCTGATGTATGCACACCCTGGTTGTTTTGGTAGACATAAACAGTTTTTTTGAAGTGGCACAAATGATTTAGTGAAATCTTATTGTGACATCTGATGGTTTTGTAAATGCTATACAGAATCGCCTGTGAATTTCCTTTATTTTTATGGAAACAGTTTTTTATAACTGTTTTTGCTAAATGTGTGCATTGTTTTTTGAAAATTCAAATTTATATTTGCATTCCAAGTTATAAACATGATTGGTTACAGAAGTTTGAGTGACACCTGAAAAAGGCTAATATTGTCCAAGCCTGTATAATGTGAGCACCTGGGCAATCAAAGGCAATTTTAGCCAACAGCTCTACCAGAAATTGTACTTTTAGAAAGACTCCCTGTTTTATTTTGGTTTACATGATCAAACAGTTAATATCTGAACGTTGTTGTTGTAATTGAAAACACAGTAGATGTTGGAGGTGCACTGGAGATTGATATATTAAAAATTCCTTAAATTTGGCAAGTACATTAACAATCACGTGCGGAGCAAAATATTAAGAATAATAAGAAGAGGAAAATATTAATAAGAAAAATAAATTTTGTTTATATATTTGTGCATGTGTTTTTAGCTGCCTTAATATAAACGTATACCATGACCATATTAGCCACAGCAGTTCAATAGATAAGTGTAACCTGCTCATCTTGCATGTTGGATTTTGTAACTGTCTATTTTACGTTAAAAAAAAACCCTGATTATTGCTTGCCTACAGAACTATCAATGGCTTCTAGGAGATGCAGAAAATCCCCAAAACAGGATGCAACAGAACATGCTGTCAAGGGTGGGGACAAGACTGCTGAGTTGGAGGTGAAATACATCAATGCTTTCAAAGGTATGGAGTCATTGTTTCTACTGAAATATATTTGTCATGCTGTAGCTATCCAAGTCTACCACTTTTATTTATCACATGCAGTCAAGTCAAATGTATAAATGATCCTTAAAAAGTTGAGTTCTAATCCTTATGTATACAAGAGCATTATTAGTTTTTGTGCCATGAGTTAGTTTCTTAGTACCTACATCCTTTAATATGTTTTTGATGAATTCTGTAGAAGCTACATAGCAACTTTTGAATTTTTCAGGGTGCGAAGCATATAAACGTGAAGCAATGAACAGTGAAATTTATTGCATCAGCATCTGTGTGTTTTACATTAGGTCGAGGGGTCTTTGCAAAGGCCAAATTTCAAAAAGGAGACTTCATTTTGGAATACAGAGGACAACTAATAGACTGTGATGAGAGGGGAAAGAGAGTTTACAATGGAAGATCTACTGTCTACATGTTTGACTTCCAATGGCAAGGCAAAACATGGTGGTAAGTCTAAAGCTGAGGTCAGACTGCACAATATTTTTGTCTGATATATTGCTCATTGTGTCAGATTGAACAATCACAGACCATAAATGAGTGCCCTGATTTGTCTGATGGACATGACAAACTACACAGAAGGAAACCATCATCAAACTAGTGTGATGACAATGACAGGAAGGGAGAAATACTGTATTCACTTCACTTAATTGTTATAAATCAGTCAAAACATGATGAATTGATGCTTAAACAGCAATTTGCTTATATGGTTCTAACATGCTTCTGCAGTTTCTTGTCAACATTTCTCTCTTTTTCAGTGTGCAGTGGATTAAACGGCTTGTTTGTTTATGATTGTTTTTGTACATACAGAGTGCTCTATACTCACCTTGGTCAACATTACTGATATGACAGAAATTTTAACAGGCAGTATGAATGAATCAATCATGTAGGTGGTTGGAAGATGTCCCAGACATTGCCTTGATAAATGAATAAATGATGATAAATGATGAGCTATGAAATGGGTGATTATCTCTGAAAAAAAAATCAGATTTTAATGGTTCTAATGAGTTTCTTATATTCTTAAAGTGTGGATGCTTCAAAGGAAGATGGCAGTTTTGGAAGACTTGTTAATGATGACCACAAGCATCCCAATAGTACTATGAAGAGGATAACTGCAGAGGGAAAACCATACCTCTGCCTCTTTGCATTAAGGGATATCTGTGCAGGGGAAGAGATTTTATATGACTATGGAAAATCTGACTGGCCTTGGAGGAAGCAGGTTTGTTTTTATTTGTTTTCCAGTATAGTGTTGAGAATTGGAAAAGTAATACTGGTTCTTGTTTTTTATTTTTCATAATTTTTCAATCTACTAATAGGAAATGTTGAAAAAAATTCTGTTTCTGCTTGATCATAAATAAAATATACTGCTTAATGATTAGTCAGGATGAAGGCTTGTCAATTTGTGAAGTCCAAAGTTACATTATTTTAATTGATAAATTGATGAAAGCTTATTTCTATTGTTCTGTTTTAACTCTTAATTGGTCATAATGAACAGTAACTGCATATCAAAAAAGAGAAAGTGTATGACAATGTGACAATGCTAAAATTATGAATGTTGTAATTATTTGTGTTTAAATATGCATTTTACTTTTTTTAATCTTTAGGACAGCAGCCAGCCACCCTCAACAGACATCACAGAGTCTGAGGTCTCCAGAAGCCATGAGCAAGATGCCCAGGCTTTTTCAGTTTCTCAGAACAAGGTAAGGAGAAATTTAAAACACTCTTCTTGTACATTGATCTGATAAGTTTGATTCAACTCCTGTTTTAATTGATCCATTACTGATGGATAGTCTCTGGATATCCATCTTTGTTGAGAATCATAATCAAATTGAGGACAGGAGTCTGTCAGAAGGTACATTCAGGGTTGTTGTTGTTTCTGTGTGATCCAGTGAAGGTTGTTTGATGGATTAGCCTCACACATTCACACACACACAAGTCAGGTCTCATGGTTTTGTGGGGTCCACGGAAACTTAATAATATGGTTTATATTTGTGGGTCCTTAATTTTCCTCTTGAATCCAAAACTAAAGTTGAACATCAAGACTGACAGATGATAATGAATTAGGGCTTACCCTGATAGCTTCTGCACAAAAATTAGAGTCCTTAAATTTACACAATATGAACTGGTGAGCGTGGACCCCACAAATCCTAGAAACCTGACCGGTGTGTATGAGTGGGGTAAGGGCAATGTATTGACAGCACCCTGACTGGACCCAACAACTTCATGAAAACCTGAAAACCCCTGAAAGCAAATTTGTATTAATCAAATCTAACCAAAATGAGTTGACTGTGTTTATCTGGGAAAAGCAAATAGAGTGTGTAAAAAGTACCAATGGTCTTACATATGTAGTTGATGGTGGATTATAATGGGTATTGACTGATTTGTTACTTGTTAGGGCTAATCAATGTTAATCAACAATATTAAAATGTTCTTTAGGACAGCAGCCAGCCACCCTCAACAGACATCACAGAGTCTGAGGTCTCCAGAAGCCATGAGCAAGATGCCCAGGCATTTTCAGTTTCTCAGAACAAGGTAAGGAGAAATTTAAAACACTCTTCCTGTACATTGATCTGATAAGTTTGATTCCACTCCTGTTTTAATTGATCGATTACTGATGGATAATCTCTGGATGTCCATTTTAATTGAGAATTATAATCATATTGAGGACAGGAGTCTGTCAGAAGGAACATTCAGGGTTGTTGTTGTTTCTGTGTGATACAGTTAATTGTTTGATGGATTAGCCTCACACATTCACACACACACAAGTCAGGTCTCATGGTTTTGTGGGGTCCACGGAAACTTAATAATATGGTTTATATTTGTGGGCCCTTAATTTTCCTCTTGAATCCAAAACTAAAGTTGAACATCAAGAAAGACAGATGATAATGAATTAGGGCACACCCTGATAGCTTTTGCACTAAAGTTAGAGTCCTTAAATTTACACAATATGAACTGGTGAGCGTGGACCCCACAAATCCTAGAAACCTGACCGGTGTGTATGAGTGGGGTAAGGGCAATGTATTGACAGCACCCTGACTGGACCCCACAACTTCATGAAAACCTGAAAATCCCTGAAAGCAAATTTGTATTAATCAAATCTAACCAAAATGAGTTGACTGTGTTTATCTGGGAAAAGCAAATAGAGTGTATAAAAAGTACCAATGGTCTTACATATGTAGTTGATGGTGGATTATAATGGGTATTGACTGATTTGTTACTTGTTAGGGCTAATCAATGTTAATTAACAATATTAAAATGTTCTTTAGGACAGCAGCCAGCCACCCTCAACAGACATCACAGAGTCTGAGGTCTCCAGAAGCCATGAGCAAGATGCCCAGGCTTTTTCAGTTTCTCAGAACAAGGTAAGGAGAAATTTAAAACACTCTTCTTGTACATTGATCTGATAAGTTTGATTCCACTCCTGTTTTAATTGATCGATTACTGATGGATAATCTCTGGATGTCCATCTTTGTTGAGAAGCATAATCAAATTGAGGACAGGAGTCTGTCAGAAGGTACATTCAGGGTTGTTGTTTTTTCTGTGTGATCCAGTGAAGGTTGTTTGATGGATTAGCCTCACACATTCACACACACACAAGTCAGGTCTCATGGTTTTGTGGGGTCCACGGAAACTTAATAATATGGTTTATATTTGTGGGTCCTTAATTTTCCTCTTGAATCCAAAACAAAAGTTGAACATCAAGACTGACAGATGATAATGAATTAGGGCTTACCCTGATAGCTTCTGCACAAAAATTAGAGTCCTTAAATTTACACAATATGAACTGGTGAGCGTGGACCCCACAAATCCTAGAAACCTGACCGTTGTGTATGAGTGGGGTAAGGGCAATGTATTGACAGCACCCTGACTGGACCCCACAACTTCATGAAAACCTGAAAATCCCTGAAAGCAAATTTGTATTAATCAAATCTAACCAAAATGAGTTGACTGTGTTTATCTGGGAAAAGCAAATAGAGTGTATAAAAAGTACCAATGGTCTTACATATGTAGTTGATGGTGGATTATAATGGGTATTGACTGATTTGTTACTTGTTAGGGCTAATCAATGTTAATTAACAATATTAAAATGTTCTTTAGGACAGCAGCCAGCCACCCTCAACAGACATCACAGAGTCTGAGGTCTCCAGAAGCCATGAGCAAGATGCCCAGGCATTTTCAGTTTCTCAGAACAAGGTAAGGAGAAATTTAAAACACTCTTCCTGTACATTGATCTGATAAGTTTGATTCCACTCCTGTTTTAATTGATCGATTACTGATGGATAATCTCTGGATGTCCATTTTAATTGAGAATTATAATCATATTGAGGACAGGAGTCTGTCAGAAGGAACATTCAGGGTTGTTGTTGTTTCTGTGTGATACAGTTAATTGTTTGATGGATTAGCCTCACACATTCACACACACACAAGTCAGGTCTCATGGTTTTGTGGGGTCCACGGAAACTTAATAATATGGTTTATATTTGTGGGCCCTTAATTTTCCTCTTGAATCCAAAACTAAAGTTGAACATCAAGAAAGACAGATGATAATGAATTAGGGCACACCCTGATAGCTTTTGCACTAAAGTTAGAGTCCTTAAATTTACACAATATGAACTGGTGAGCGTGGACCCCACAAATCCTAGAAACCTGACCGGTGTGTATGAGTGGGGTAAGGGCAATGTATTGACAGCACCCTGACTGGACCCCACAACTTCATGAAAACCTGAAAATCCCTGAAAGCAAATTTGTATTAATCAAATCTAACCAAAATGAGTTGACTGTGTTTATCTGGGAAAAGCAAATAGAGTGTATAAAAAGTACCAATGGTCTTACATATGTAGTTGATGGTGGATTATAATGGGTATTGACTGATTTGTTACTTGTTAGGGCTAATCAATGTTAATTAACAATATTAAAATGTTCTTTAGGACAGCAGCCAGCCACCCTCAACAGACATCACAGAGTCTGAGGTCTCCAGAAGCCATGAGCAAGATGCCCAGGCTTTTTCAGTTTCTCAGAACAAGGTAAGGAGAAATTTAAAACACTCTTCTTGTACATTGATCTGATAAGTTTGATTCCACTCCTGTTTTAATTGATCGATTACTGATGGATAATCTCTGGATGTCCATCTTTGTTGAGAAGCATAATCAAATTGAGGACAGGAGTCTGTCAGAAGGTACATTCAGGGTTGTTGTTTTTTCTGTGTGATCCAGTGAAGGTTGTTTGATGGATTAGCCTCACACATTCACACACACACAAGTCAGGTCTCATGGTTTTGTGGGGTCCACGGAAACTTAATAATATGGTTTATATTTGTGGGTCCTTAATTTTCCTCTTGAATCCAAAACAAAAGTTGAACATCAAGACTGACAGATGATAATGAATTAGGGCTTACCCTGATAGCTTCTGCACAAAAATTAGAGTCCTTAAATTTACACAATATGAACTGGTGAGCGTGGACCCCACAAATCCTAGAAACCTGACCGTTGTGTATGAGTGGGGTAAGGGCAATGTATTGACAGCACCCTGACTGGACCCCACAACTTCATGAAAACCTGAAAACCCCTGAAAGCAAATTTGTATTAATCAAATCTAACCAAAATGAGTTGACTGTGTTTATCTGGGAAAAGCAAATAGAGTGTATAAAAAGTACCAATGGTCTTACATATGTAGTTGATGGTGGATTATAATGGGTATTGACTGATTTGTTACTTGTTAGGGCTAATCAATGTTAATCAACAATATTAAAATGTTCTTTAGGACAGCAGCCAGCCACCCTCAACAGACATCACAGAGTCTGAGGTCTCCAGAAGCCATGAGCAAGATGCCCAGGCATTTTCAGTTTCTCAGAACAAGGTAAGGAGAAATTTAAAACACTCTTCTTGTACATTGATCTGATAAGTTTGATTCCACTCCTGTTTTAATTGATCGATTACTGATGGATAATCTCTGGATGTCCATCTTTGTTGAGAAGCATAATCAAATTGAGGACAGGAGTCTGTCAGAAGGAACATTAAGGGTTGTTGTTGTTGTTTCTGTGTGATCCAGTTAAAGTTGTTTGATGGATTAGCCTCACACATTCACACACACACAAGTCAGGTCTCATGGTTTTGTGGGGTCCACGGAAACTTAATAATATGATTTATATTTGTGGGCCCTTAATTTTCCTCTTGAATCCAAAACAAAAGTTGAACATCAAGACTGACAGATGATAATGAATTAGGGCTTACCCTGATAGCTTCTGCACAAAAATTAGAGTCCTTAAATTTACACAATATGAACTGGTGAGCGTGGACCCCACAAATCCTAGAAACCTGACCGGTGTGTATGAGTGGGGTAAGGGCAATGTATTGACAGCACCCTGACTGGACCCCACAACTTCATGAAAACCTGAAAATCCCTGAAAGCAAATTTGTATTAATCAAATCTAACCAAAATGAGTTGACTGTGTTTATCTGGGAAAAGCAAATAGAGTGTATAAAAAGTACCAATGGTCTTACATATGTAGTTGATGGTGGATTATAATGGGTATTGACTGATTTGTTACTTGTTAGGGCTAATCAATGTTAATCAACAATATTAAAATGTTCTTTAGGACAGCAGCCAGCCACCCTCAACAGACATCACAGAGTCTGAGGTCTCCAGAAGCCATGAGCAAGATGCCCAGGCTTTTTCAGTTTCTCAGAACAAGGTAAGGAGAAATTTAAAACACTCTTCCTGTACATTGATCTGATAAGTTTGATTCCACTCCTGTTTTAATTGATCCATTATTGATGGATAATCTCTGGATGTCCATCTTTGTTGAGAAGCATAATCAAATTGAGGACAGGAGTCTGTCAGAAGGTATATTCAGGGTTGTTGTTGTTTCTGTGTGATCCATTGAAGGTTGTTTGATGGATTAGCCTCACACATTCACACACACACACACACACACAAGTCAGGTCTCATGGTTTTGTGGGGTCCACGGAAACAATAATATTGTTGATATTTGTGGGCACTAAATTTTCCTCTTGAATCCAAAACTAAAGTTGAACATCAAGACTGACAGATGATAATGAATTAGGGCTTACCTTGATAGCTTTTGCACTAAAGTTAGAGTCCTTAAATTTACACAATATGAACTGGTGAGCGTGGACCCCACAAATCCTAGAAACCTGACCGGTGTGTATGAGTGGGGTAAGGGCAATGTATTGACAGCACCCTGACTGGACCCCACAACCTCATGAAAACCTGAAAATCCCTGAAAGCAAATTTGTATTAATCAAATCTAACCAAAATGAGTTGACTGTGTTTATCTGGGAAAAGCAAATAGAGTGTGTAAAAAGTACCAAATTGGGAATGGTCTTACATATGTAGTTGATGGTGGATTATAATGGGTATTGACTGAGTTCGTAGACAACACCCTGACTGGACCCCACTACAAAATGAAAAGCTGTTTTTTTCTGGAAGAATATCATAGCCTTATTCACACTGTAGTCTTTTCTATAAACATATTTCCATCTCAGGTCTCAATCTTCATTATTATTATTTTTTTTATCTCTAATTGACTTCTTTATTTATTCTTTATTTAGAGAATAGGAAAACCATGATCAAAATCTTACATGGAAGTTTTAGATTTCAGTGAGTCATGCGCATTGTTTATGCTGAACAAAGTGTTAGTGCCTGTTCATAGCAGAGATACTGTACATAATTTAGTATTTCAGCCCATAAAACAAGAGTCTTTGAAGTGGATTTTTTTTCTTTTGGAATCAGTCATTATTGCTGATGAACATGGCAATTTTTTAGAGCATAATTGTCTTTTTGATCCACCCTGACCTTTGTTGCCCAGTCAATATGATAGTTTAAACCAGAATTAGTTATATGAAAAATTTTGAGGCCCTTGTTTTGTTTTTCACATTTTTTAGAACAATCCCAAATTGGTTGCTGTTTCTGTTATACAAATTCTTTACCATGTCTTTTACTTTATAGGGCTTGGATGTAGCCATTCCCCCTTGTCCCAGAAACCAAGCTGGGATAAACCTTTCTCTTGTTAACTACAGTGACTCTGAAGATTCTCTGACAGATCCTTTTCCTTGTAACACAGATCACCAGGTATTATAAAATCATATAACTTTCATAGCTAATTTCTTTTTTTTTTTTTTTTAATATTTTGGAATAATGCAAGTCACATGTCTTCTGGAACCCCTAGAAATTAAGTGCCTGTTCTGAGTCTGAACTCAACCTCTCTGAAAAGGACCACTGTCCTGTACCAAGGCTCCGGAGAACAAAAAGCATACAGGTTACCATCACACACATCAAAGAAAAATACATATTTGTCAAATGTTTACCAGCAGGATTTAATTTACAGTTTTTTTTTTCCAAAGATGAAGAGCCAGATCAATTTTGATTCTGATGAACTCTTTGACCCCACCGACAGTGAAGAGGAATACATCCCTGAGACAAGTGATGATTCTGGTGACACTGACACCAGTGAAGTCTTTGAGCCACTCGACCAGCAACAGAGTCATCTCAGGCTTCCGGACTTAAGACATAAAGGTGACACTGGAGACGGCTTTGACACCTCAAGGGCCTCTTCAACGCTGGTGACTAGCAGTGAACACTCAAGAAAAAGAACCAGAGATGGTAGCTCGTCAAGAGTGAGTGAAATGGAAAACAGTGGTGCCCAGTCAGAAAATTCAACCCCAGATTTGGACCAGACCCCACCTGACAGTACCTCCTCCCTCCTGACAAAAGGTGGCATTGGTGATTGTGAGATTTCTATACTTGCTGTTCGTAAAAAGGGAAATGGATCCAGACTTTACAACAAGAAACAGTATTGTCTGTTCTGCAAGCAGGGATTTCTTAAAATTGCGAGGCATTTGGAGCGAGCCCATCTCAAGTCACCGGAGGTTGCACTAGCCATGTCTTTTCCAAAAGGCTCAAAAGAAAGACGAACACATCTGGAACATCTCAGGAACAAGGGAAATTTTGCTCACAATGTGGAGGTTTTGAGTTCTGGTGCTGGAGACCTTGTTCCACGCAAGCAGCCAAGACAGGATATGGAAGCACACAATTACATGCACTGCTCATATTGTCAAGGCCTTTTTGCAAGGAAACTCCTTTGGAGGCACATGATGGTTTGCAAATTTAAACCTTGCGGCCCAATGAAACCAGGAAAAACACGTGTCCAGGCTCTCTGTGCATATGCTGCACCACCGCCCCCTGGTGTGAAACAAGCATTTTGGAAACTGTTAGCAAACATGGTGCAAGATGAAGTGTCCTCTGCAGTCCGATCCGATGTGTGCATCATGGAGTATGGTGAACATCTCTATAACCGACTTGGATACGATGCTGCAAAACATGAGTACATTCGACAGAAATGTAGAGAGCTGGGAAGGCTTTTGCTCTGCTCAAGGAAAACCACTTCCTTAAAGACAATTGAGGACCACATCAGACCAGCAAACTTCATGCAAGTAGTGGAATCAGTTAAATATTTGGCGGGGTACAACAGTGAGACCAATGTCTACAGGTGCCCGAGTCTTGCTTTGAAAGTTGGACACAGCTTGAGTAAGATTTCTCTTCTTGTTGAAAGCCGTGCAAATTTACAGAACGACTACAGTGCAGCAAAAGATGCGCGCACTTTCCGAAGAGTATACGACACCAGATGGAATGAGATGGTATCAGCTGCATCCCTGAGAACACTGCAAGAATCAAGATGGAATACCCCTCTGTTGCTTCCATTCACAAAGGACGTCCAGACTCTGCATTCATATTTAGACGAACAACAACAGCTTACCTGTTCAAAATTATCCACAGAGACATCATCCCAAACATGGTCACATTTGGCAAAGATCACTTTGACCCAGGTCATTTTGTTCAACCGACGAAGAGCAGGGGAGGTGTCGAAAATGCCCCTGTCTGCTTATCTGTCTGAAAATTCATTGGACCCACAGGAAGATGTAAATGAAGCTCTCTCTGCCGTAGAGAAGAAACTCTGTCAACATTTCAGACGGATTGAGATAAGAGGGAAAAGGGGGAGAAAAGTTCCTGTGCTTTTGACTCCAGCAATGCAGCAAGCTCTGGATCTGCTTGTAAGCAAACGGCAGGAAAGCGGGGTTCCCCAGGAGAACAAGTACTTATTTGCTAGACCATCAGCATTTACCTGCCATCGTGGTTCTGATTGCCTTCGCTATTTTGCCAAGGCCTGTGGTGCCAAAAGCCCTGAGTGTCTTACCTCTACAAAACTGCGTAAACAAACAGGAACTCTGTCTCAAGTTCTTAACCTCAGCAACACAGAGCTGGATCAATTGGCAGATTTCCTTGGCCATGATATAAGGGTGCATCGGCAATTCTATAGACTTCCAGAGGGGACCCTACAACTTGCTAAAATAAGCAAGGTTCTCTTGGCTCTTGAAAAAGGACGCCTTGCAGAGTTCAAGGGCAAGACGCTGGATGACATCAACATTGATCCTGATGGTAGTACTTTAAAATCCTTTTAGATATGTCTACTTGAAATATTATTGTCATAAAATACTTTCATCTCGTGTTCTTTCTCGATCATAAAAATCAGTCTGCTCTACCCCCTCTCTCCTCACAGAGAATGTAGACCCAGACAGTGACTGTGAGGTTGAGTGTGAATCAGACACACAAGGTAAGTATTCCCATGTAATTTAATATTTAACATGCTTATCTATTTAAAAGATACAATTTAAGTGCACCAACATTTACTTTGCAATTAGTAATTATAAAACTGATAGTGAAACTGTCATGAACCCAGAACCAGAGAAGAGGACACAAATGCAAGAACAGACGAAAGTTCCGTAAAATCACAAGAAGGGTTTATTAACCAGTCCAGGTTTCTAAACACAGAGCAGGTAGTCAGTCAGGCAGGGTTCGGTTCACAGAATCAGACAGTCAGACAGGCAGAGTTCGGTACACGGGTAAACAATCCAAAACAAGGCAAAGGTATCCAGAAAACGTGAGGCAAAGATCAAAGTCCAAAAATCGAGAGCAAGGTTCTAAAGCGGCAAGACAAGACAAGACAAGACTGTGAAAAAGGCTGGAACGAAGACTGTTAGGTACGACGAACTGGCAACGAGACAGTGAGACACATGAGGTTAAATACAAGAGGTAATGAGGGGTGATGACACACAGCTGGGGAAGACAATCAGGAATCAGGTGTGACAGACAGGGCAGGGCAGACAGGAACAAATCTAGAAGACAGAGACAAGGGTTAGTGCTTTCAAAATAAAACAGGAAACCAAAACATGAATCAGAATGTGCAAAACAGAAACTTGACAGACATGACAGAAACATTACCAATCCAGTACCCCGCCTCCATTGTAAAATCATAACCACATGGTATAATTAATATGGAATGCAAAATTACCATATTTTAGCAGTACTGGGACAAATATTTGAATAGAACATGCCCCCAACCACTGTTAGTATAAAAGAATAACAAGGACCAGACATGGATGAGATTAATTACTATAGTTTCAGTACATTGATAGAAATAATACTAGGATTGAATCTGGTACTGATACTTTAGCTCTGACATGAAATACATTAAGTTCTTAGGGCAAGAATAATACATTATAATTCTATATTGTCTCTATTTGTTTGCCCGTTGTTTTTTAGAGAGTCAGGTCATATCTGGTCACAAGGAGAACAAAACATCAGATGCAAGTGGTAGTGATACATCGCCCCACCTGAACCCCAGTGATGCCTTGCCACAGTCTAATGACACATCACCACAGGCACAGCAGAGCATCAGCAAACCTCCTAAAAGGGATCACCATCAGTCAACAAAAAGAGACAGGGGTAAGTTCTTAAGGATCAAACTTTAAATGACTGCTTGTCCAAAGTTATTTTTTTGTTTTTTGGTGTATTTTGATGTACTGTACCATCATGGAAAATTAAAATTGCTTAAACAGTAATCATACTTACCTTTGGCTTTAGAATTAACTTTACTGGCAGAATATATGAACACAACAAGGTTCTGGGTTCCGGTAAAGTTGGCTGTCAATCGAGTGATTGTCACATCCATGAGTTGCCTACATTCTGTAGAAACAGAGATGTTAATGTATTCACTTTTTTACAGCTTGTAAGCCTGTCAAGAAGAGGGCTTGGGAGAAAGAGGAGATCCTTGCAGTTGAGAGGCACTTGCAGTCCTTCATCACTACATGCCGTGTCCCTGGAAAAAGGGACTGCGACAAATGTCTTGAAGAGGAAAAAGAAGCACTTAAAAACAGAAATTGGTTGGCTGTGAAATTCTATGTAAAGAACAGAATCACAGCTCTCAAGAGGAAAGTTTGATGTGATTAATACTGACTTGATAACAGCAGCTGTTGCTGCCATAGATGGTAAGTTCTCAACTATAAAGTTGTTGAGTTTGATCCACAGCTCCTAATGTTTTTTGTTAGTGTGCCCTTTGGGCAAGGCACTTTACCCCAAAACAGCTCCCACGGCTGGGTAAGTTGTATGTGTGTTGATTCTTAATATGTAAGAGTTGACCTTTGGTTTTAAAGGCACTTTGAGTAGTATTCAACTGTTAAGCTTATTTTGATGTGTTGGATCATTTCACTCTTTTAGAAATCTCATCTTTTCTTATGCCTTATTTTAATTTACTTACTCATTTGAACCCATTTTCATTTAGAAAATTTGGTGATTTCTTGAGGCTAATCTACGTTCAATTCCTCTTTTTGATATATTCTATCCCCACCTTGTTGCACTTTTTAAAGTATCTTTATTTTGCTAAACATAGCACTATTTTTTGAGGATAAAGAGACTATAAGTTCCACATGTCACAAGCCAAATGGCTGGTAACAATTATTTTTGTTGATGATTGTGTGGTCACCCACTTGCAGGGTTAATCAACCTGTGTACCAAATTTGCAAGAGAATGTCTAAGGAAAGGTTCTCAAATTCTTAATTTTATGGGCACAATTTGTCCAACCCAATGTTATACAAGGAAAGATGGAAACATTTTTTGTTAACTAAATGTTCAAAAATACATTCAAAATAAAGTTGTGAGCTTTAAAAAGTCATATGACAAACCGAGTCTTTGATTTTTAACAGCATCTGTTTAATTTTAAAATAAGGATTTCATTCTTCTTTCTGCCTGTTACATCCAGAATGTGTTTCTTTTAAAAGAAGATAATGTGACACTCTTGAATAGGAGTAAAATTTTAATCGTTATATCCACCATCAACTTTTTAAACATAATTCTGACCCCTAATAATGACACTTAAAAGCAGGTGACTTACAAAAAATGATCGCTCTTATAGACTACGAAGGGAGCTTTAACTCAAAAAGACAAGACAATATTGACTCTTGTGCTGATTTAATTTAAACTGTTCACACAATTTGACACATTTGCTGTGTGATAACCACGAAGCCTAGACATCATGTAAATATAAATACTTCTTGACCAAACAAGGGAAAACTGTGAAAAATTGCTGAGGAGGCTTTGTGAACTAAGGAAGAACATTTGTGAAGATGCACAGTAGTTTAACAGATTATAACACTACAGCAAACCTTATACATGTCAAAGCTAAATTAATATTTTGGGATTTAAAATATAAATGTGTTGAACAACAGTTTTGTGTGATATAATTTGTGATACAAAATTTAAAGTGTTAGGTAGCTCAGGTAAGTGAACAACAGGCAGTATCATGGTTCCACAGCTCTAACCTTTACCATTTAGTGTTATAAGGCTTCACAAATTCAGTTTGACCTGACTCTGTGTTAGGTGGTACCTAGAAAAATACAAAAACCAGACAGTGTGCAGGTGTTAGCCCCACATGTAGCTAAATACCTGAAAAGTCCCCAGAAGGTGGTTTCGGGTCTGGTCATGGTCTCTACTTCGTCTGATTGTCAATTTAAAATGATTTTTGTGTTTCTCGATAATCCAGGATACTGCCTGATTTTTTTCAAAGCTGTACTACCTTTAGAAAGGGTGGTTCCCACAATTGATGATCTGGTCTTGTTGTCTGACAATGTAATAGAAACAAGGATGTGTGTGTGTGTGTGTGTGTGTGTGTGTGTGTGTGTGTGTGTGTGCGTGTGTGTGTAACGGTCCCTCAGAGTCCCGGCTCAGTGTCAGTCCATGAAGAAGCTCAGATGAGACTTTTTGTTCTCGCCACACGCTGCAGAGGCAGAGTGATTCAGAGTGACTGATGTCCTGACGGTGTCAGGCTGAGTAAAGGACTCCAGCAGGATGTCTGAGCGATGAAGGCGATGAGGAGGAGACTGGGATGTGTCTTTGTGCTGCTCCGCTCCTCTCCTCTCTCTCTTCACACTCTATTTTTAGAAATCTTCCTCTGTGACCTTTTTGATGATGACCATTATTCTGTGCCTGTGAGATCCTCAGAGCTGTGTGTGAGTCTGTGTCTGTGTGTGTGAGTCTGTGTCTGTGTGTGTGTGTGTGTGAGTCTCTCTGTGTGTGTATGTGTGAGTCTGTGTGTGTGTGTGTGTGTGTGTGTGTGTCAGGTGCTGTAACCGTCTCTATATTTAGAGGAGATGACCAGCGGCAGCCACACGATCTGTCAGTGTGGAGATGACAGAAGTCTCCAGAGCCAGAGGTGACCATGTGACATCCCACAGCACTCTGGACTCAAATCTCAGGCTGCAGCCCCCCGTCACGTGCCTCTGCAGTGAGGCTCTGTAGGTGACTTTGACAATCACACACTCAAATAGGTACCATTACATCTCTTCTTCTTCTTCACCGCAAGTATCAGCCCAGGGTTATCTGGGTTCTCTTCTCTGCTGCACACCTGATCTCACCTCCCTGTATCCTTCCTTTAGTTTCAAACATAAAAAAACAGTTGTTAAAGTCATCCTCCTAAAGGATGGGTCATAAACTTACTCCTTGAAACTGCTGCGTTGACGGGAAGGTCCAGGAACTTTGGTTGACGGGGCCTGCAAACTGAACGTTTCTGATTGGTGGAGCAGCCACAGTGTTTTTGTTTCCCCCTCCCTCCTCCCAGGATAAGATGACACCCAGCTGTGACTGACTTGGTGTAATAACTCTTAAACAATGGTCTTCTTTGAGCCTCTGTCACTGTCACTGTCAGCTCCTGGTGTTACAGTTTAAAGAGCGACCCTGCAAAGTGGAGACCTTCAGCTGAACATGTCAGTGGATATCCAGTTCACAACAGCCGCTCAAGCACAGAAGAAGTCCTCCAGAATGCATCCTAGTGTAGTTTTTTTTATAAATGTCTCCTCATCAGACAAGTATTTAATGATATTTGTTGGTCTAAGACCATTTGAGAAGGATGCATCTCACAAAAAGTTGTTTTTGCGTAAAAGAATATCTGCCCTTTAAGCAAAAACACAAATCAATTTTCTGGGATTGGTCCATTGTTTTGCCAGTCGAAGTTGTTTTAAGGCTTTTTGAAACGACTTCCATCAAAACCAGTACAGGCCCAGTCTCCTCCATGCTAACAGGCTAACTGCGGTGCTGCAAATGAGGATGTCAGCTTTTTTGTCCGCTTCCATCGAGTCACTGTTTCTGAATGGTCTTTGTTGTTGTTGTCTTGCTGCCCTCTACTGGTCTGACGGTGTGTTGCAATTACTTTTATTTTTTCTCCATTCGCCACTGACCTGATTATGATCTACCTGGATCTTCAGTCCACTGTGGAAAAGCAGACAAGCAGTGGGCCACAGGAATCATGCAGATCCTGGGCCTTTTGGTGTAAAAAACAACTATCTTTTCTTTTTTTCATTTTGATTTTGGATCCGGAAATCCAGACTGTGATTAGACAAGCAGATGGATACACGTTGCTGACCTTTTTGTAGCTGCTCATTGGTCTCAAAATAGAGCAAAACTTAAAACTTAGAACTTACTTATTAGAAACGTATTAATGTTAATGTTTTCTGAAGGAATAAAGGATAATTTTTATGGACTTCTTTGTAATCAGACTCATTATCAAAATCTAGAAAGATAAAATACAGGTTTGAGACAACCCTAACGTACTGTCCTATGATCAATATCAACCAGGACACAAAGACTGTCTCAGAATCTGAAGCTAAGTGACTGTTACAGACTCCTTATGCCATACAATGTGTGTGTGTCTATATATATGTATGTGTGTGTGTGTGGGGGGGGGCTTTAATTAGTTGAGCACAGCAGCAGGAGGGACCATCTCCTCACTGAGCACCTCCTCGACCAGCTGACAGAAATCGCTGTGACAATGTCGTCTCTCTCCTCTCTCACCCTTCACACATCTTCCTCCCCCCTCGCCAAGCTGCACTTCCTCCTTCCAAACCAAATCATCTCTCCACTCCCTCCTTCTCCCTCCCTCTCTTTCTTGCTCTCTGTCTCTCTTTTATTCTGACAGAAGTGGAGACATTGGGGAGCAGCTATATAATCCATACAGGCTGCTGGCTGTGTGTAAACAGCAGTCAAACAGCTTCAGGCAGCTATTTATCGCTCTGAGAATAAACTCCTCCACTGTCTGCTCACACACACACACACACACACACACACACACACACACACACACACACACACACACACACACACACACACACACACACCCTGCAGGACAGTCTGATAATTACTCATTTTTAATCAAACACTTGTGTTTGTGTTTATCCACACCTGAGGAAACTCCAGGCAGAAACAGGCTGTGATGTTTGTCTGCTTTCAGTCTCATCTTGAATCTGTTCTCCAGCCTCGCCGTCTGAACCACCTCACTCGTGGAGTCCTGTGACACCGCGCTGTTTATCTGAGAGCTCAGAAACCGAGGGCTCAGCAGATTCTTCTGTTTTAATAATATTCAGCAGGTCGTGTTTTAATCAAAGTTCACACCCTCAGCTGCTCGGAGTGAAACGTGAGAGTGACGGAGGCTCCACCCGGCTGCTCAGTGAGGCTTTTGTTTGAGTCTTCAGCGCTGTAATGGGGACCAGATGTGCTCCATGTTTTCACTGAGACAAATGAGCCAGAGCTTCATTTCAAAAATATTTGTCTAGCAGTTTTCGATCCAGCGGGCCTGCACATTCACAGCTCCGTTTGGTCCTGCAGGTTTTCTGCTGCTGTGAGTCTGGATTCAGTGAAACTGAGAGGAGACGGCCCCGGACTGCTGGCCCTCTGCTCGTTAACGCTCATCTGGATCACTGTGGACCCTCAGTGTGTGTGTGTGTGTGTAAGTTTATTCAAGGGACATGCAGCATCGTGCTCTCTGTGTGAGTGACAGCGAGTGACACAGCAGGAAATGTAATTTATTCCTGTTTGTGTGAGGAGTCCTGACTGATGGTTGTGAGAGTGACACTGGAAATCAACAATGTGTGATCAATGTGACAACACTGCTGCAGGCTGTGTGTGTGTGTTCTCACCAGGACACACACACACACAGTCTAATAATCCCTAACGTGATATATGAGCACACCTGCAGAGCTAATGCTAAAGCTAAAGCCGACTGCGTGTGTGTGTGTGTGTCAGTCAGATAATTGGAGTGTTAATAAGCACTCTGCAGAGAAAGAGAAAGCAGCTCTTGTCTTCACACTTTGGGGATGTGTGTCAGAATCAGTGTGTGTGAAGCAGCTCACACTGTGTTCTAGTTGTTAGCGTAGCTTGCTGTTGCAGACATAATGAACAGAGTCAGTCATGTCAGAGTGAGCTGTGAGCTGTGAGACACGAGTAAAGCTGATACACTGTGTAAAGAAAAGCTGAGAGATGAATTGATTGTCTTTCTGAGGTTATGGAGCTTTCTTTCTCGCTCCCTCTCTTGTTTTTCTGAATAAAGCCCCTCTTCCTCCTCCCTCTCTCTCTCTCAGACCTTTACATATCTCTGATGTTGGCTCTGTTTTATCTGAAACACATCTCCTCTCTAAATGTAGGTTAACATTTTAATGCCGTGTCCCAGATCAGGGCTGCTCACAGAGACGCAGCCAGGGAACACAGCTCCTTTTGTCTCAATATCAGAACAAACCCCAGTGTCCTCTGCACAGCTCAGCATCCCATAATCCATTTCTGCTGTCAGCGGTTAGATGGTGCAGTAAACTTGTAAAGCAAGTACAGATTCATACGACTTCAGACGTCACTGCTTGCTCGATCGCAGCGTGTGAAAACCTGTTTGTGGTGTGAGTTATTAAAGGTGCAAAAAGGAAGAAACGGATTCAGACACCAGACTCCTCTGACGAAAGTGGAGAGGATTTTTCTTCAGTAAAGAGGTGCAGAATATTTTTGAGCTACTTTATTGGGTCCAACTAGCTTTCCCTTGAGACCTGTCATAATTCTTGGTGTCATGGATTCAAAAAGGTGCTGGAAACATTCTCAGAGATCTTGCTCCATATTGACATGATAGCATCACTCAGTTGCTGCAGATTTGTGGGCTGAACATCCATGATGAGAATCTCCTGTTCCACCACATCCCAAAGGAGCTCCACACTCATCAGACCAGACAACGTTTTTTCAGTCTTCTATGGTCCAGTTTGGTGAGCCTGTGTGAATTGTGGCCTCAGTTTCCTGTTCTTAGCTGACAGGAGTGGCACCCAGTGTGGTCTTCTGCTGCTGTCACCCGTCTGCCTCAAGGTTGGGCATGTAGTGAGTTCAGAGATTGGCTGTTTTCCAAACCTCCTACAACACTAGCAGTGTGTACTGATTTGATGGAAATTCAGTATGTAGTAGGAAGTATGAGAAAACTTGCAAGATCTGAAGTATGCCAAAATTCCCGGCTATCCTTCTGATATGGGAAAATTTCTCAGTATGAAACAGAGCAGTGTACCTGGCGGTTTGCACTCAGGTTTCAGTGAATTGCTGCATCTACAGGAGTAAGTCTGCATAACAACTACAATGCAACATGTTAAACTTTTAGTCTTAAAAGAGGTGTTAACTTCTACAAATTTATTAAAGTCAAAATAAACCACTGATTATCTTAAAAAAAAACATGTGGATTATATGGAAGTGTTTTTTCCAAAAGCTGTAAAAATAAAAAGTCAGTCCATTCCAGATTTATTTTCAATAAACAATATTACTTTTTTTGTTGAATTAAAAACCATCTATCTATACCGCTTATTCTATGCAGGGTCACGTGTCTGGAGTCTATCCCAGCTGGTTTAGGGTGAGAGGCAGGGTTCCCCGTGGACTGGTTGCCAATCAATCGCAGGGCTGACACATAGAAACAGGCAACCATTCACGCACACACTCACACCTACGGGCAATTTAGAGCCACCAATTGACCTAGTGAGCATGTTTTTGGACTGTGGGAGGAATTCCAGAGTACCCAGAGAAAACCCACATTTGTTTAACCTTCATTTAACCAGGTTAGTCCCATAGAGATTAAAAACCTTTTTTTCAATGGAAACCTGGCCAAGACAGGCAGCAGCAGCAAAAAAAAAAGTTTCAGACAGAGAAATAAAAAGAGAGACAAAGTAAAATTTACAAAATGTAACATAATAGGTTAACACAGAGCCATCTACGAGTCATAGCAGGTAATAAAATGTTCAAACAGATGAGTTAAAACACCAGCATCCTACAGAATCTGACTCTATGTCTTTCATTTTGGATTTAAAAAAACATTTAAGGACACCAGCTCCTTGAGCTTTAAGCCATTCTGCAGCAGATTCCAGGCTGAGGGTGCAGAGTCCTCAAAGGCCCTGAGCGTTTAGGACTGAGAGCATAAAGAGGTCCTGGAAATGCAGATAATACTGATAGGTACTTCTCTGCATGATAAAAACACATAAATAGAGAGGAAGCAGACCAAGAATTGCCTTATAAATAAAGGTGTACCAATGTGTTATTTAAGTTCCTGTTGTCTTCTGTCCATTCTCCCCTGACTTCTGGCATCAACAAGGCATTTTCATTTGCATCTGATGTGTTTTGGACTACTAAGCTCTCAGCTTAGTAGTCCCCCTTCATGTCCTTTGTCTGTTATCAGAGAGGATCTGAAATCATAACAGTAGTAAGGGGTGTCAGCTATAATGTCTGTATTCCTGAGCTACTGTTTCAAAGAAGCAGAAAAAGTCAATATTTAGGAGCTGATGAGTGACTGTGTGGTCTAGTGGGCTGAGCGGTGCAGACCTGTCAATAATAACCAAAAGAGCACTGTGGGCATTTTGATCCTGTTGAGAGAATCAGAGCAGATCTACCTTCATAAACTCCTCCTATATGTAGACCATTAAAGTATTCACTGACTACAAGCTGAAACACCTCCTTATGACAAGGAAGGTACAACTCAAGCTGGGTCTGGAGTCAACATCAGTTTATCATTCCACACAGAGATGAACAGTCACTGATGTAAGAACTAGACCAGACCAGACACTGTTTTACCTGGACTAACTGAGAGGAAGGAGGAAAAGGTTGAAAATCAGAACAAACTAATATGTCACTAACCGCCGACTGTAGTTGTTGGTTCCCTCCCTACTCTCTGGTGATTTTCTCACCAGCCATCCCTCTCGTGTCTATTTCTGGACTCTGTACCTTGGTGCTCACGCAGGCTGACAGACTAACTGCAGGGTGCAACAGTTTAATGCTACCTGTCCTGCTTTGAGTTCTACCTTGGCTTTGTCTGAGCTGAAAAGAGGCATTTAGGGATAAACGGGTCATTAAAAGGATCTGAAGTAAGGAAAGAAGGAAGGAAGGAAGGACAGACAGAAGGAAGGAAGGGAAAGCAAGCATTTTTGATGGGATGTGTCCTCAGGTTCAGGATGTAACAGAGTTTTTCTGTTACAGATGGCAGCATTATAATACAGTATTAACTACTAATAATTCATGCTATGAACTCTCCCAAACATGGCCACCATCTCTCTCTGTCAATCATTGCTTTTATTTTTCTGAAATACCTAAAAGGACACTCAGAATACACTAGTTTGTCCCAGTGAACAGAGGTTTAAACTTTCTGGAATCCAGTCCCCCTTATGAGTGATCGGCTACATCAGTTTGTCATGATCAAAGTGGGATTAAAGCGTCCTTAGAGCTTCTCAGCAATGAGAGTCCCCTCACATCAAAAGGATTTGATCTGAACGCCGTCCAAAAAAGAAATATTAAGCCTCAGTGAAAGAAAGTACAGAAACCATCAAAAAAAAAAAAAGACACAGCTGAAGCAGAGGGTCCAGGTGAGCTTGTCCCTCTTTAAATCATACTGTCAGTAAAGCTATGAAGGAGCTGCATCACTGTCATCACTGATTACTCGCTGAGCACTGTCATGGATCTCTGTCTCTGTCCTGTATCTTAGACATCTAGCATTTAGGTGTTTTTCACCCAGAAGGTCCAGGAACTTTTAGGCCCTGGTAAAACATCCCCAGGAACTACATGTTTCTTGTGGCCCGTTGTTTGTCTGTTTCCACCACTGGTTGAAAACTCTGGGTAGATTCTATAAATCAGGCCAGTGATGTATGGAGAAAAAAAAGGTAATTGCAAAACACCACCAGACCAGTAGAGGGCAGTAATAAAATGGTAAAGGCCGTTCAGAAAAACATCCATGTAGATTCTCATTCAACCAGGTCATGGTTATTCTGAGGACTTGAACAAGGCAACTAGACTGCATAGAGTTGGGAAGACGTTTCACCTCTCATCCAATTGGGTGCCAGCTGGGGGTCCATTGTGGAAGGGGGAAATAGAAACACCGTGGCTGCTCCACCAGTCAGAAATGTTCAGGCCTCGCCCCCCAAAGTTCCTTGAAACCCGAAAAATACTCCAGTTTTAGATCAAATACCCTAGAACTAATTTTAGATCCTGGTTTCTTTGGTTGAAAAGCACGTGGTTCCTGGGGAAATTTCCTTTCTTTCTCTCTAACTCGCCTTCTCGCTCACACTTGTGTCAAAATAAAGTAGAAACACAGACTTCCTCTTCAGAAGAGACCTGCAGTCACACACGGCTGGTTTTTCTGATTAAATCTCATTTCAAAGCCTGAACACTTGGTTGCTCCTGTCCAGAGAGTGACCAGCGGCTCTCTGACCCCATTGTTACAAGGAACAGAAAAGGTCACCGACACCGAGGGAAAGCTTGTCCCCTCAGGAGCCCGGCAGCCTGACCTCAGGCCCGTACATGGAGAAGCTTATTGGTCCGATCAGTAACCACTTCAGCACATTCACACTCAGGCTAATCAAATTATGGAGCTGAAATGTCAGCGGCACAGATGAAATCCTGTTTGTGTGCCTGTGATCTGCTTTCTTTTGATTTTTCTCTCACACTGCGCTGAGCTCCAGGACAGACAGCAGATTAGTCTCTGCCTGTGGAGAGTCTCTTCTATCAGAGCAGACAGATTTATGTTGACACGTTGGAGCTGGTCCGGGACCATGCTTCATCCAGATCCACTGACGGATCTCGCCTGTATGCCTGCGTGTGCATGTGCTTGTATGTGTGTGTGTGTGTTGGGGGGTTAGTAATCCATGCTACCCTCTGTATGATGAATCCTCATGTTTCCATCCATGATGAAAGCGAAGCATGAAGTGTGTATGACTGGTCGGGGTTGTGGGACGGCTGTCTGTCTTTCCTCCTGGGGAG
The DNA here is from genome assembly GCA_030710495.1 of Labroides dimidiatus. Taxonomy (NCBI): domain Eukaryota; kingdom Metazoa; phylum Chordata; class Actinopteri; order Labriformes; family Labridae; genus Labroides; species Labroides dimidiatus. The sequence continues at coordinate 8,549,640 of CM061159.1, forward strand.
AGATTAGAGCTTCAGAGGAGAGAAAATAACCTGAGATTACCTGGATGTGAATTATTCAAACGTGTGAATGCAGTGAAAGATAAGGACACGATAATTTGTCTCATGTGAGTGTGGAACCATGTGAACATGCCAAGGACATGTTTGCTTTCAAATCCACAGTGAACAGGAACACACAGGATGATCAGAGGTGTGTTTACAGTGAACACCTCAGAGTGTGCCTCTGATCAGTATTTAAAAAGACTCCGTCTGATCCCTCTCTGGAGCCCCCCGCAGAGCCTCACATGATGCTGTGTGTCAGCACTGACTGTGAGCGCTCATGTGTTGGTGTTTATGGGTCTAAGTCTTCACGCTGCACAGTAACAAACAGTCTAATCAAACCTTCGCCAAACAACGAACTGAAGAACTAAACGAGACAAATTTCCACTGAGGGAGTTTGAAATGTTTGAAACATTAAACTTAGCGTGGGAATAAAAGTCTGCTGGAAGAAGAGCTGGATCATGTCTGTGTGTGGCAGCTTTGTCTCTGTTTGGGTTGAACAGACTGGCTATGGTGAAAGTTTTAGTTGTTGTTTGTGTTTCCCACAGGAAAACAGCCCTCATGATGCTGTGATGAGGGAGGGCGAGGTGGCTGATGTGGTGCTGGCAGTTGGGGAACAGGGTTCAAAAACACATTGCACAAAAGATAACAGATGTAGTTTTACACTGTTTTTAGTTTCACTTCAGTTGTCTTTTCCAGCTACACACACGTGCACACCTTCTCTCTCTCTCACACACACACACACACACACACATACAACAAAACACCCTAAAGTTTGGTTGTCTATATACTCAGTGCATCCTTCCTGCTTTTGTCTCAGTCATTTATTTATTTATTTATTTGTTTATTTATTTATTGACGGTAGTAAATATCAAACTGTGACTCAAACAATATTGTCACCTGTTTTATGAAACCACTGTTAAAAACTCACTTTACAGACTTGATTTTGATTTAATATTAGTTTTTAATGTATTTTAAATTTGATGTGATTAATTAAATAGTAATCAAATTGTTTTTTATAATTTTCTTTCTTCATTTTTTATCTTTATTCTTTTTATTGATTTTCTTCCAAAGACCGCTATGATCCCCTGTATTTGTCTTGTTTTTTCATGTTTATTTATCTATCAGCCTTTTGATCTATTTATGTATTTATTTGTTTATTTATTTGTTTATTTTTTTATTTTTTTGTTTGTTTGTTTGTGGTCTTGTTTGTTTATTGTACCTCATTGTTTCAAATTATTTTAACCCTTTTGGTTTTCACCTGATGTGATGTCATCTTCTTCTTCTTTATCTTCCATTTTTTTTTAATGCAAACCCTGCTGGAAAAGATAAAATAGAGCAATATTTTGCCTCCTGGTAAAGACGAGCATCATCATGACTTTTCTTAATATGGAAAAATTACAAAGATGGAGGATGAATAGCTTAAAGCTGTTGAATAACTAAAGAAACAAGCTGAGAAACACGAGATAAATCCACACAGAGAAAACACATCAAACACGCTAGGGCAACACGTGACATTCACCAGACATAAACCCAACGTCTGCATCATTCTGAGACATTGTAGGACAAAACATCAGAATCCTCTGACCTGTGAATCACCGCATTGGAATTCATTATGTCTGGATTTGAGAAAGCAGCAGGTGTGATGATGAGCATGAGAAGGAGGTAGGAGGAAGTGTGAAAAGCTCCAAAGACAAAAAAAAAAAAGGAAAAAAAACCCGCCTCTGCACAGAGTGAAGGATTTCTTCTGATATCTGTCTGCCATGAGTCTGGTTCTGCCCGAGGTTTCTGTCTGCAGCACACTGCTCTGCTGACTGAACGAGTGAATCGTTGTAGATTTTGAGTGTTAGATTCTGCTGCGTGGTGTGAGCTCGTGTCTCTAAGAGCTTCTCGTCTCTGCACGCTGTCTGCATGATGTTTACACCCTCTGTCACCACGAACTGCAGCGTGTTCACAGTGTTTAACTGAACTCACACTGTGTTACGGCTAAAACGTTAGCCCCCATTATCCCACACACACCGTTTTACCGAGCTCCCAGTGTGTGCTGTCTGAACGGAGCGTGTCAAACCGCTCAGAGCAGAATTACCATCAAGACTAAACCGGACTGAAGTGGGTTTCAGGTGATCACCCCCATGGAGTGCATATCTTTGCGTGTGTTTGTGTGTTTGTGTTCCCATGATGCACTGCAGCAGTGACTCCTTGTGTTTCTGTATTTGGGACAGAAAAAGGTTATTAACATCAATTCAGCACATGTCAGACACCCTGTCAGCTACACACACAAACACACACACAAACACACACACCTTTCCTCCTCCCACAGCAGCTCTCTCTGCCCTGCAGCAGTGTGTTTCATTAAGAACTGGACTGGACTCACCTTTGCGAAGTCTCTCACCTGTGGTTCAGCATGCAGAGCAGCCGGTGAGCAAGTTTGTTTTAGTAGGAAAGAGGTTTTGCCTGATGTGGATACAATTTTGGCCATTGAGTTGCTCAGAAAAAACTTGGCCCGAGGCCAAACTAAGTTGCTGACCCCTTATTAAAATGTAAAAATGTCCCTTAGAGGGAACTGTTACTCCACATCTGTGAGGACATTTCAGAGACTGGACCACAGACCGACAGATTACAGCACAAAAAGAAGAAGAAAATTATATCACAGCCTCTTTTTTTCTACAACAATCTGCTCTGATACTGCAATAAAGATGCTTAGATCAGCTACGTTCACCAGAAAAACATGAAGTCTGTACGCAGAAGTCAGAGCTGAGAGACGAGAGGAGAGCGACGAGAGGAGGGAGAGCGAGCAGGAATAAGAGAAAAAACAACACGTTACAGGAGATAAAGACACCACCCCCACCTTCATCTGTAACACCTCTGCAGTGCTGGCACGCTCCCACCTGTTCTGCAGAAAGACCAATGCTACAAAACACACACACACACACACACACACACACACACACACACACACACACACACACACACACACACACACACACACACACACACACACACACATACACACACACAGTGACACCTGCACTGCAGGCCTAGAGCACCAACACTACCTGTGTTTGTGTAGTTGTAAGTGTGTGTGTGTGTGTGTGTGTGTGTGTGTGTGTGTGTGTGTGTGTGTGTGTGTGTTGTCTTTAGGGATTGGTAGCAGTAATGGGCCTCATTAATCATTCAGCAGAGCAATGAATCTGTATAAAATCATTGAGATGCATGGTTAGAGAAAATGCTTCAGCAGCACCTTGGTCCTGAGCTCAGCGCGGCGTGCGTCTCACTCTGCATCTATTTAACTTCCATTGTTGAATGTTTAATGCATCGTGAGCAGCAGCAGCAAACACAGCCCACCCAGGGCCTCAGCATACATTAGGAGCCCTCCACCTACTGTTCATCTGGAAACACATCTTCATCTTCATCTTCATTCTCAGGCCACGTGGGAGGCACTGGCAGCAGTCCAGACTTTTCCCCCTTCTTTAATAGGAACACTCACACACACACACACACGCACACACACAGTCTTTATGTCCTGTCAGCAGCTGCTTTCATTGATCTTTTTTCCACTAACTGCTGGGGAGGTTTGTGTAGCAGGCAAACTGATTAAGAATCAGAGACCATTTAAAACAGCTGTATTTATTCAGGAAGTTAATCCTCCACTCACAGGATGACTCTCACACACTCTCTGGCTCTTCACACACATACACACACACACCTGGGAGCTGCCCCGTCTGACCTGATGGCCTCTGGGCTCCTCTGTGGAGCAGGTCAGTTCAGGGTGTCTCTTAAGGGGAATATAGAGGACATAATGAGTGAGCTGAATATTTAAAGGCTCTGTGAAGACTGATCTGTTTGAAGTTGATTAAATAGACACCTGTTTGTGGAGCCCCCCCCCCCCGCAGTGTGTGTGTGTGTGTGTGTGTGTACATATATATATATATATATATATGTATATATATATATATATATATATATATATATATATATATATATATATATATATATATATATATATATATATATATATATATATTCAAAAAATTGCCAAAAACTGCCCTTAGTGATAGACAAATGAAAATCTCTGGTTTAGTGGATGAGAAAATTCAAGTGACACAGATTGAGCCAAACTGTACTAAAAGAGATCTCTGCTGAACTCTCTGCACTAAAACCTCTCTAATTTTCTTCTGCTTCCTTTTATCAGAGTCAACCTTTGCAGAGATCATGTTTATATGTTGTTCTGTGGTCTGATAAAGTTTCAGAGCTGCAGCTGCATCATTTTCCAAGAGCTACTCACCCTGAAATATCTTTTTTTTGGGCATACCTACATTTTTTGTTTGCTGGGTACCATCTTCATTTACTCTTTACCACTATCACATATACTCATATTAACATGTCTCAACAAATTTCACAACTTTTCTTTTTAATATGACACCAGAGTTATTCAAATAGACCTTGTGGTTGCAGAGTTAACTTCAGGTCTCCAGAGCAGAGACCTGAAAAATCAGATCAGGGCTCAAATGGTTATAAAACAGACATGGCTCTGTAGTGGAGATCACTGCCTTAGAAACAGACATGCTTTCTGGTCCTAGTTACTACAACATGCTAACTGTCTCCAATAAAATCAAGCTCATACACAACCTAAAATATCGGTCCTCCTCACACCAACCCAACCTTTCTGACCTCATTAGCAGAACATACATCATAACACTTGATCCCAGACACCCCCAACACTCATTTTAACACTGCTCCCATCTGACCACAGGTATCGATCCCTAGTCTGTAAATGGGCTTGTTTGGCCAGAACTCTGTATCCTATGAGGGTTCATGAAGCATGTGTGTGTACTGGGAGCCTGTCAGGTAGTGTAGATGGTCTGTATTCATGTTTCTCTGCAAAGAAACCACTGAAGGTCTGTCTCAAATGCGGGTGCAAATCAATTTTTATTTATATAGCACCAATTCACAACAAACGTTATCTCAAAAGCATTAACAGGTCTAGACCTGTAAATGATAATAAATTTTATTAACAGAGACCAAACATCAAGACAAGATAAGAAGTCTGATCTCATCTTAACCCACCATGAGTACAGACCTTTGCAACATTTAGCAAGTTACAATGGAGGCGAACAAATTCCCTTTAACCGGCAGAAACCTCGGACAGAACCAGACTCATGTTAGACAGACATCTGAAGAGACTGTGATGGGATTAAAGAAAGAGAGAAGGAGGGGCAAAGAGAGAGGGAGAAAGAGGAAGAGAGAGAGAGACAGAGAGATGTAGACACTGAGAGACTCAGACACAGAGAGGCACAAACACGGAGTCTAAAGTTCTGTTCTGTCTTCATATATGATGGACTGAAGCTAAATGATCTGAAGAATTACAAGGTGATTTTTTGGAAACTATGGATGCAATGTCCTTGGCTCTAATCTGGAGAGACACCACCAGGCTTTTTGTCCACGAACAGTTCAAAAGCCAGCCTCCCTAATGGTTTGGAGTATCTGTGTATCATACCTGCTCAGTCCTCAGGTTCAAAAATTAAACCGTCTTTTTGGAGTGTCTTCTTGCTGATGATACACAACCTTGAAAGATCAGCTCTCCTGTCCTGTCACTGCCATCTCTCCCTCTGTCTGTCTCTGTGATTAGCCCACATGTTATTTTTCTGAATTTTAAGTGTTTATCTGGTTGTTGTTTGCAGCGGAGGAAGCAGCTCCCTCATTATCACCAAACACCAACAATGATCAAAGCAGCGCGTCAGCAGGCCGACACTCGCTTAGGGAGGAATCCTGCACCTCTTCAGAGGCCTCTATCTCTTATTTTTAGTGAAATCATTTAACTGTGAGTCCTCACAGAGTCGCTGGAGTGTTTCTGACTCACTCTGTCTCTCCAGTGACTCGCCCAGCAGTCCTTTGATTTCTGTTTTCCCTTTAAGTGCCGTTGTTTGTCTGAAATAGTGATTTTCATTTAGCGCTCTGCTGCTAATGACTGCATCAAGCTTTGTGGGGATTAAAGGTTCTCAATAACTTCTGAAAGATGCTTCAATGAAAGTGAATGAAACTCATTGGATTATTACAGGATGCAGCACAGGATGAGCCCTTTTCTCTGCTGTGTTTGTACTCTGAAGACTTACGGAGGATGGATTTCTATAAAGAAAAGATGTCGTTCTTCACAATGGGCTGTTCTGGTGTTTTGACTGCAGCTGCTTTTCTGATTCTGCTTTTCTTTTCTGAAATGATTCAGGTCAGAGAATGATAATGTTGTTCTGTGGTTTTCAGGATGTCACTCTGAGTTATCAGGGGATGAAAGTACAGACAGTGGAGGCTTCTTGGAGTAAATGTGAGATGTTTATAGTTATTAAACCCCCCACAACGTGTGCTCATTATGATGACTACAGTTAAAAGCTTCAGACGATGAATGATGCCTCTGCTGCTGAAAGGCTGTCAGCACTTGATGAAGTATCTCCTCAGTCAGTTTGTGCAGTGTTCATTATTGCTTTAGTAAAAGTTAAGACGCTTGTCTGTGTGTGCACTCAAATGTTTGTGTATGCATCGAGGCAAAACTCTGCCGTGCGCGATACAGAGAGCAGAGGAAAGCTGTGAAGTTATGAACTTCTCCCCTTTCCATGCTGGTTCTCCACATCCATTACGGCATAGATCATTTTTGGTGCACGCATTACACGCTTTGCAAATCACTCTCCGTGTGTGTTTCTCAGATATTTTGAAACATGTAGGCCATTATCCAGGAAAGAGTGTGCTAGCTGCGGTTTCTGCTTGTTTTATCCCAACATACTGTTTAGGCCATCTTTCGCCCAAAAACCGAAAAAGCACTTTTGGGCCATCAGTTTTTGGTGGCCAGAATTTCGATGCAACACTAAAAGTTAGGCCAAAGATCCTTCATTTTGCTGATGTGTTTAACATCAGCTCAATCAAGCTCTAACTGTATGTCTCTCTGGGACCAACTCAGCATAGTTTCAGCAGCCAAAGGCTCTAGCAAGATGAGGGTCCACCCTGTTCGGGCCCCCATGCTAACTACCTATAGTCACATATTTCTGTGCTTTCAAAATTAATCCTCCTTCACTGATACTGACATTCTCCTGGTGTAATCACCTCTGGGGTCTTCAGCAAAGAAATGTGGAAAACAGATGAAACATTTACTGTTTCATGTAAAATTGTTGTTTACATGTTTAAACAATGGATGAAACATGCAAGCTCCAAGTGTAAAATAAATTTGGTTTTGGAATGCATTTCGCAACAACCTTGTGGGTGTTTTAAGACCGTCCCCCACTTGGGAACTGTTGGTCTATATCATAAAGCATGTGCAGAAGGGGTGAAATGCTTTGCAAAATGCACAAATGTCATATTCTAAAATCAGCAATTATACATTTATTTGTAACAAAATATGGCCCTTACTATGCAAATGTGTCTCTGACACCAATCACACATATTTCAAGTTAAATTTCTATGATCTGATGTTACCCTCAAAGTCTTTGTGATCTTGACAAAAGTTCAACCTCTTGATGACCGTCATTAAACCTAAGCATTGAGTCCTTTAATATTGCCCCCTACCATAACTGTTATTACAATACTCAGGGGTTAAAGTTTTGGAAATAAGCTGTGAGACTTGTGTCACATTGTTCATGCATTGATACCACAAAGTGGTTTCCTGTCTGAAAGTCCGGTGCAATCAGGTGCAACACCCCTATCTCACTGCAGAGTGTTGCACCTGATTTAATCCAAGCCTATAATAATCTGGAACAGACACACTCTCTGCAAGAAACAACAGGACAGCATGCAGATATATGACTCAAAGAAAAAAAACATCATGCAGCTTTATGGACTGAGCAACGTGACCCGAGACCCTCGGGAGCTTCAGGTTATTGTGCGGGGAGAGGCTGGTGGTGTTTGTCTGCAGTGAATAAATGACTGATGTACAAAGTTTCATTATCTCAGAGTCTGTCATCTCTCTGAGTCTCGGCTCGACTCAGCAGCTGGTCTGATCGTCTCCTGTCTCTGTGCAGCTGAACGTGCAGACTCCTCTCTGTGGTGGATGGTTTTTGCTGTCGTATGTGGGCCCAGCAGAGTTTACAGCTATTTTAAGATCAGGCTGTACCTGAGCTGTATGGAAAGTTTAATCCTGGTTGTGATTTTATGAAAGAAGAGACAGATCTGATGAGGAGACAAATGATGAGCCTTCTCTCCTTGTATGATAAGAAAAACACTGAAAACATTAAACTCGTCTTCTCAAACATTTAACCACAGACGTAAATTCTTGAAGTGCTGTGAATTTTTTATGGCACCCTTTCAGGTCAGTACTCTGTTATTCTGACAGTCTGAGCTGTTCTCACCTGCTCTGCCTCCCTCCTCTGTCTCTGGAGCTTTCCACCAACACCTCCACCCTCGTGTCCCTCCTCTACCTGGCCACCGGAACAAGTGGGTGGATTGAAAGGATCAACACACCTCAAGAACGAATGCTCTGCTCGACATTTCTTTCGATAGTTTTTGAAGTCCGATCAGCTGGTGCAGGGAAGAATCATGTTTAAAACCAAATTTCCCTCATAGTTAAAACTTTCAGTTCATTAAGAACAGTAAAACTCTGTGTCAGCCACCTGCTCCATAAGTCTGTTCAGCTTTTTGTAGAACTGTTCCCAAGCAGCGCAAGCTCTTTTTTGGGGCACTCACTGTGTTTACAGACCCCATGTACTGTATGTAAACAGTTATGTCTGTGTGTGCATTTTGGCGACGGAAGTGCTGTGGAGTACGATGGTTTATCAAGCAATGCAAGGAGAGCAGGGTAAAAATGTCCGGTTGTTCAGTGGTCGGTTGTCAGAAATGATACTATACCATGAAGTCAACATCTGTTGAGTTTTGACTGTTACAGAGCAGCCGGTGTTTTGGAGTAAAGAGTGACTGTGTTAATTTGAGACTCTCAGCTGAACGTCTCACTGATTTCTTACAAACCCAGGAGTCGTTTACCAGCCGTGAAATTGTTGTTATTTAGATTAAATATGCAGTTTTTGATGTTTAACACCCTCAAGTCGCTTGACCAGCCATTGTACTCCGCAGTACTTCTGGTGCCAAAATTTGCGCGCAGCTGTAACTTTTTAGAAACAGCAGTGAGGTCTGTTGTTAATCAATCTGGAGTGCGAGTGACTTCATTCAGTAAATAGTCTCCAAATTGGAGCTTAGCTTCAGTTTGCTTAGCACATAAAACCACTAGAAATGTTCCTCTTTCTCCTCCAGCCAACTGTTCAGAAACTAGATGGGGTGGATCTGATCAACCAGGTCACCAAATTTTGTCAGATGACCATCAGAAAATTAGAGAGTTTCCGGACCAACAGAGAACAACATCGTCCGTTAAATTAACCTAAAAAATCTTCTTTGACACACAGAGACAGACAACCTTTCATACACACACTCAGTTACAATTTAGAATCACCAATTGACTTAGTGAGCATGTTTTTCAACTGTGGAGTATCCGGAGAGAACCCCCGCATGCATGAAGGAACATGCAAACTCCACACAGAAGGGGATTGCCTGAACAGGGATTTGAACCAGCAACCTTCGTGCTGTGAAGCAACAGCACTAACTGTTGCGCCTCCACGGTCCATGTACCGTTAATAAAATCTATTTATCAATTAATAACTTACTAATGCTGCAGTACCATGAGACTGTGATATCACTGCTAAAGGATATCATACCGTCAGATGTTATATCTAAAGAGTGATTACATTTGAACAGAAGGAGAACCCATCCTTTGTGTGACATCAGTCTGATGGGAGTTGTGTTCGAGGACACTCCTCTGCTGCTGCTTTGTGTTGAGGTGAAGTGTGTTATCGGTGCTTTTCCACCTTCCTCTTTGTGTCTGATAGAGTGAAGTGATGAAGTTGTGTTATCTTGGTGTTAAACAGAAGCTGTGAACAGTTGCTGCAACATTTGTCTTTATAATGCTCCCTCTCTCTCTCTTTAGCTCTTTCACTGTCTCTCTCTCTCTCTCACTATCATGGCCTCCGTGTTCAGAGATCATTGTGACATCAGCAAGCAGACCGTCCTCCTCTGCTCCTCATCAGGATACAACAATAACAGCAGGTGTTTGTCCTCACACCTGGCAGGGCAGATGGTCTCCTGCTGCCTGTGTCTCTGCAACCCCCCCCCCAACACACACACACACACACACACACACACACATACCCTGTATCATTACAGTCATGTCCATTCATTATGATCCTGATGTATGAACAAGTGCGTTTGCAGCAGTACAGAAAGAAACACAATACTGTTTATTTCTGCAGGAGCCGGTGCAGTGAAACACAGTTCTGCACATGCTCAGTAGAGACACATCCTCTCTGTGAAAGGCCTCCGATGACGTCCAGCAAATGACTCAGCAGTTTTTAAATTAAGCTTCACGTTTTTGAGCCACAGAGTCTGATTGGCTGAGAGCTGCAGAGAGGGGAGGGGAGTCAGTGAGAGGGGGCTGCAGTGTGATGGTGCCTATGGAAAATCAGTTTGCCTTGATCCGTTTCAAATGAAAACTATACGATCGAAGTACAGATCACAAAACCTCCATACTTAACGGATTATGAGAATATGAAATCAAAAGAAAAACAACCACAGAAAACTGCTCGAAAAGGTATCTTTACCTGACCTTTGGCTAAGATTGTGCAGACTGTGTTAGAACGCAATAATAGATCAGAAGGAACCTTGGTGTGTTTTGTGTTCATCCTAAAATAATAATAACATTTTCCACCTTCTGTATCTTTTTTTCTTGTGGGGACTTAAAGGTAGCACAACACCCCTCCTACCCCTCAGTCTGTCCTCTGTGGGGTCCTGCTCCTCACAGGAAGTGGTCTGAACACCTCTGATGGCTCATGATGGAGTAAAGAAGGGAACTGTGTCCTGACCACATCCTCTCTGCTTCATCACCAACATCATCGACTCTGTGGAGGAGACTCCCTGACTGACACCACGCCTCTTATTTTTATTTTTAAAGTAATTAAGAAAGTTCAGGATAATAGATAGAGGAGTGGGATTGGGGAGTGGCATGCATCCTCAGGAGCCAACCACCAATGGCCTTGTGGGGTGGGACACCATTTGTGGTATATCATCATAAAGACATTGTTTTAATAACACATTAGTTAAAATTTGAAGTACTTGTATTATTACACACTCTTTTTTAGAAAATATTTGCTGATGTGAAAGTGTGTAAAAGCAGATACAACAAGTAAATGCCCAAAACACAACTTCAGGAAATGCTAACAAGCTAGTTAACCAAAAACTTCACCTAAAACAACTTATTAACTTAGCATTAATTTATTAAATTATTGTAAACAAAAGCTGACGCGTTCAATAAATATGCGATTCAGGACAACACAACAACTGGCTTTTTACTAATTTATTGATGAGCACTGGTGATTTAGACGTATTTGTGAACAGTATTGGGGGGGTCATAGACCTTTTGTGAACATAGACCCATCAAGTCTTGGTTCTTTGAGTTCAGCTCATGATAAAAGGAAGCAAAAAAAAGTGTTGTGTTTATATTTATCTTCAGTGTAAATTCTTAAAAACATTAAATTTATTGCAGTCGTCTGTTGAATGAAGTCAGAAATGTCACCGTGTTAAATCCTGCTGAATTCCTGTCCTTAACAAAAAAATAAAAGAGGCTGACCTGACCATAAATTGAAACGTTCAATAGTTCCTGAAACACGCTGACAAGAATCTGTGACCACAAAAGTGTCATCAGAGGTATTATTTATTTAATACTGGTAAAACATTTTTAAACCAACAAATTCCTCTTCATATCAGTTCTTTAAATTCATCTTGTGTTTGTTTTTGGTTGCTAAACACAAAATGAGCTGGAAAACCCAAAGTGACACAAACATAGTTATACAGGGAGATTCGTCACATCCTGGACTTCCATCAGATCTGAGTTCAGTCCGTCTGCTTTGCCTTGTCTTTAAACCTTCAACCGGCTCTATTTTAAAACACAGCAGACGAGCTGAAATTATGAAAAAGACTGAATAATGTTTTCCATGATGAGCTCCTCTTCATCTGTGCTGTCTTTATTGAGCTGTGAAAACCTCTGACCTATTGGCTCACAGCGGCTCATTATGAAGGTTTGCTGTTGTAGTTTAGAGACATATTCGTCAGCATTAACTCTGAGTGTATTTATTCGTTAGATGTAATTGTTCTGGAGCAAAAATAGAAGTCTTGTGAATTGGAAAAAAGGAAGACCCTGGAGTGCTGGAGCTGACTGAACATTTTTCTTTTTTCTTTTATTAAGGTATCTGCTCACTATACAATATATATGTATATATACCGACATAATTCATTAGATCTCCATGAATCCTCTCTGAATATTTTGTGTTACTGACTGATCCATAAATTTAGACATGGCCACATCATTGGGGATATGGTTTGAAACTGTATTAGTAAAAAAAAAAAAAAAAACACGACCTGTGAACGTGAATATAAAAACACACTTGAGGTAGACTCAGCATTTGTTTGAAATAAAATGTATCTCATATCTTTTTATTTACATCAGCTCAGAGCGACGCAAAGAGAACTAAGTCCTATCTATATGGAGATAAAGATGCATAGAAATAACAAAAAATCACTCAGGTAGAAAATCAACCTGTTTTCTCTCACATCAGGAGCAGCTCCTCATAACACACACTGTGTGTGTGTGTGTGTGTGTGTGTGTGTGTGTGTGTGTGTGTGTGTGTGTGTGTGTGTGTGTGTGTGTGTATTTATGTTATACTTCATTCTGTGAATATTGTCTGTTCTGATCAATGTCTCTGCTGGGACAGAAAAGCAGCCAGGACGCCTTTGATCTACGGCTGTGTGTGTGTGCGTGTGTGTGTGTGTGTGTGTGTGTGTGTGCGTGTGTGTGTGTGTGTGTGTGTGTGCGTGCGTGCGTGCGTGTGTGTATGTGTATGTGTGGGTGTGTGTGTGTGTGTGTATGCTGACAGCAGCAGAAAGCCGTGGTGCTCTCTCTGATGGATGCAGAGCATTAACCTGACGGCTGCAGCCTTATTGTGATGGTGTTTAGAGGTGCAGCAGCGTCCTGCAGAGCCTCAGACCAAACACACTGCTCTCCTGAGAGTCACACACCATCTGCAAGAGGTTTACCACCGGAGCCACAGCAATGCATGCTGGGACTTCTGTGAGAGGAAAGTGCTTGGCAAAGTTTGATGGGAATTCAATGTCACCTTATTCAAAGAGTGAAACGAAATGAAAGTTTCCATTGAGGTAGAGCTCAGAGTCAACTTCACAAAGTGATGAAGCTACAGACGGAGTGATGGAGTGACAGAGAGAGGGAACATCCTGCTCCCAAGGTTAAACACTCACAGTTTGATTTAATGTTAATTTAAGCTGTTGAGCCAGGAACTGATGTCTTTGTTCATGAATACATGTGAGTGTTTTTGAAGTATACATAAGTTAAATCATTGAGATGAAAATAGAATATTGATACTCTTTTTAAACACCAGAGGTCACTGTCCTTTGCCTCTACCTTCTCTTTGGACATCATAATGTCTCTTCTGTCTGTGACTGAGTGGTCTTGAAAAAGTCCCACTTCAATATGCCTGATTGTAATATACAGCTTAAAATGAGATTATCAGCACCAATAAAGGTTATTTCTAAATGCTGTTTCTTAGCTTTCTGATCAGGTCGGGCAGGACCGGATTGATTTACCCCATGCTGAAGTCTCAATGACAACACCACGCCGCCTGACAAAGTTTAGAAGTGAGAAAAGAGATCTGTGGTTTTCTACACTGAAAACTATTTCTGTGATTTATTTTGTAGTGATGGTGAACACGGGAGCTGAACTGTCAGCCAGAAAAAGGACATCAGAGCAGAAGAAAGCTAAACGGGAGAGTGATAGCACAGACTAAAGGCTAAGACACGAGCTAAAGGCTAAAACATGTGCTGTTTGTGAAAATATTCATTCCAACCCACAAGCAGCAGTTATTCTGCAGTGATCTGATCAAACTTTAGAGTCTGTCAATAAAATGAAGAGTGAGGTTAGGCTAGCTCTGCTTGATGGATAAGCAGGATGTAAGGATTTGCTAATGTTACACGTTATCCTACGGATACGTCTCAGACCACTGGGCTGTGAGAGACACTAAAATAGCCAGCTACTAAATTATGGTACAAACTGACTAAGTTTGACAGAGAGAGAGAGAGAGAGAGAGAGAGAGAGAGAGAGAGAGAGAGAGAGAGAGAGAGAGAGAGAGAGACTCAACACTAGACACTACCCAGACTGGAGGGTATTGAGACCAAGACAAGACCAGTACCAAGACCAAGACAAACCAAGTCAAGACCAGTACCTTGTCAAGATTTAGACCAAGACCAACTCACACGTGTAGTAATTGGCTGATGGCTATAACTGCACTATCAGAGGATTGACTCTTGTGTGCTGGCAAGGAGTGACATGACTACTGACCAGTCCCAAAGGAAAACCGAAGACTGTCAAGGCTGCTACAAGACTAAGACCACATTAAAGTGGTCTTGAGACCTTTTTCAAGAGCTGCAAGCCTACTGTTAAATTTCTTTCTTTAGCTGTTTTTATACCCGTCGGACTGATCTGTCTAAAGCAGGCATCACCTAATTTTGGAATGCTGCTGCTATCTTATTTGGACCTGGATCTGGTGTTTTGATGAACTGGTCCATTCTTGATGATGTTTGGTGAGCAGGTAAAGATGTTAAATAGATCACAAAAGGGTCTAACAATGCAGAGCAGATGCAGAGCTTTAGTACCACCCTAGTAGCTTGCAATTCAAAGACTTTTGCAAAAAAAAAACATTGATTGAAAGATTTTATTGTTTTAAAATGATTTATGAAAACATTTTTTAAAAGAAAGTCCCGGTGACTTGATGGCAGTATCCATGTTTAGCCTGCTGAACCAGCATGCTAACTGAAGCTAATGAGTTTACCTCACCTTATGGTCCGTGGTGTCAACAACAAGAAGAGGCTAAATGTGCTGAATTCTTTTCAGTGGATTTATTGACATGGGGGCTGCATGGTGGAGCAATGGTTAGTGCTGCAGCCTCACAGCAAGAAGGTCACCAGTTCAAATCAGTCGTGTAACTACACAACCAGTACTTTATTTTAAGGGGAAGGTGTGTTAGAAGAGAGAGAATCACATGGGGGGAATTACCCAAATAACCATCACAACAGTTTTACGTCAGTTACAAGCTGTAAATGTCAGTTTTGATTACTTTGATTAATGGTCCAGCCCAGTGAAGAAACAACAACTTCACACTCGTGGTTCAGCCAGTATTATTCACCGTTATGTCAAGTCTGCGTTCATCTAGTGGTGTTTTTCAGTGTTGTTTGAGAGCTGACACTACAACAGAACTATTTTTTAGTCTGCAAGTATTTCAACTCTAGTTTTGGGTTGACATGCCAGGTTTGTTGTGCAGTTTGACTCTGCTCACACGGATCACAGCAGTTAAGACAACAACACAGTCTCTGCAGCGCTTCATCTTCCACGTCTGTGTGGACACTTCGTCGCATTCAGTTCAGTGAAAGAAGATGGTGAATGAAATCTGTGTTACAGATGATTTTTTAACTGTTGGACTAAAGCATCTTCACTTTTACAAATAGAAACAGAACACACACACACACACACACACACACACACACACACACACACACAAGATAAATAAATAAATAAAGAATAAACTATTTAGCTTTTGTCCTGTGCAGCTACAGACAGCAGCATCCAGCTGACCTGGCATGCAGTCACATCGCCTTATGTGTCAAACACCATCTTCTGTCACACACACACACACACACACACACACACACACACACACACACACACACACACACACAGACACACACACACTTCTTTCTCCCTCTCTCTCTCTGCTCTTGGAGTCCCCACCTCCCAGACTGCATTGCAGCATCAAGCGTGACTTCTGGTTCAGTTTCAACTTTGGGGCTTGCACGGAAATATGAAACAAAGACTGAAAGTAAGAATGTGTGTGTTTCTTTGTGTGTGTGTGTGCTTGTTTGTTTGAAAGCTGTGCATAATTTGGAAAGGTTTCTGAATATTGGTCCTTTACTTTTAATAACACTGATACTTCCTTTCCTCTGGAGAACAGCCCGTTATTGAATCATTGAAAGGACTTAGATTGATCCTTCCTGGAGGTGAGGGATAAATCATACATGGGTCGGCTGGCCGCTGATCAAATTTACTGGCGAGGGCATGTGGTAATAAAGCAGGGTCAGCGGACCGAGCGAGAAATGCTGAGACTTGGAAACGGAGCGATTTATGGGCCTATAACTCAGCGCGGTGCCAGAGAGAAGCAGAAGGAAGGGAAGAAGGATTGCAACAGGGACGGAGGAGGGGGAGGGGGAGGGGGAGGAGGGGACAAACGCAGTCGCCTTCAGCAAGCAGGAGGTGTCCTGCTGAGTCCCAACCATAAAGAGGAAAGGTCAGACATCAGGGAAGAAAGGCAACGCCTGAAAACACCCTCTCCATACGACAAAACTATTGTTTAATTATGAATACATTATCACGCCAACAGGATCTTTGTCAGCTGAAAATCTGAATATTTCACACGCCAGCAGGCTGACTCTGGTTACATCCAAACGGTACAAACCGTAATATTGCAAAAGACATTTTTTGATCTATTAAAAACCCTGTGAGAAATTCCTAAGTGATCTTAAAATATTTTTACTGTTATATATTAGCCAGCTCATAATCAACAAGTTAAAATGAGATTATCAGTGCCAGAATCAGTTATTGTGGATGAGCTGGATTTTCCCCCAGGACACCATGAATCCATTTACTGCACTTAGACTGAACAGAAGACAGAGGAGAGTGATAGAGCATGAGCTAAAGGCTAAAACACAAGCTAAAGGCTAAAACATGAGGTAAAGGTTAAAACACGGACTAAGCTGTTTGTGATAATGTTCATACCAACACACATGCAGCAGTTAAACTGCTCAGGGTTGAGATCGAGGTTATATTTGTTCTGCTTGGTGAGGCTGGAGTTGGTAGATGAGCACACAAGGTTTACACCAGATGCTTCTCAGTGTTGACTTTGTGCTCTCTCATCTCACAGACTGAGGAGTTCCTTCTATTTAAACCCCAGTGAGGATCCTCTCTTTGTTCATGTTGGGCTGTAAAACCTCAAACCTGTTGACTCCTGGTATGGCTCTGCTCATTATATTGACTTCTTGTTGTAGTCAAGCTAAATATGATCTGGTTTGGACACAGTTTTTTTTATTTTGAAAGTCACTAGGCATCATCTGGTAGTTTATGTGTACGACTTCCTGTCTCTTAATCTGCTTTTTGTAAAGTGACACGTCACAGCTCTGGCAAAAATAGGTCTGTCTATCTGATGCATCCGACATGTCAGAGCAGGACACTGCTGGACCGCAACAGATCCAGTGTGAGTTGACAATAGAAACGTATCTGATCTGGTGCCGTGATGGAGCGGAGCCGGACCAGAGGCGTATGTGGTGTGTTTTGGCTGTTAGAGCAAAATAAACAGTCTGCTTACCTTCTGGACTCTAAAATATATTGCAAACTGAGTTTACAAAGTTTGATTGTTGTCACGTTTCAGACAATAGCTCTACATAGCTATAAATAAATACATTACCTCATCGCTCTGCATCCTGGGAAAACTTGTGTTAAACAGTATAAAGAAGTGTTAAAAGGAAGATCTGCTGTCCATTCATTTGCTTCAAAAACAAACAGGCCTTGTTAAGAGTTGTGTCTTCACGACAGTGGGTGATGGTGTTCATGGGAAATGTAGTCTATCCTGGAAACACGACAGATTCTGGCCGAAGATCTCACTGCGATCAATGCCAAACAGATAATCCTCACAGAGAATTTAAATATCTGCAGACATCAAAAAACCAAACAAAAAAAAAAACCAGAATCTGCCTCTAGCTTGAGCAGACTGTACCATTTGTGTTCTTTTGTATTTTTCAAACAGGGCTGTAACCTTTGAAGCACTACCCATGCATTACAGCAACATCTTCCACATACCTACATAAGGAAGTGCACCTTCGCTCTTTTGTATGGAAATTAAAAAGAGCACAGTACTCAATTCTTTTGCATTTGTAAACCATAAATCCCCCACTCAGAAATGTTATATAATAAGCAATCTATATATTTTTTGAAGTTATTTTCTGGGGCTTTTTATGCCTTTATTTTTGAGAGGACAGGACAGTGGATAGAGGAGAAAACAGGGTGAGAGTGGGGAGTGACACACGGGAAAGTTGCCACAGGCCAGAGTCGAACCCGGGCTGCCCGCTCCAGCAATTCATAATCGACTGTTAGAAGTCATGTGAAAAATTCAGGGGTTGGGCTCAAAACCAGCTGTTCTATGTTGATGTTGCTGGCTTCAGTGTTTTGTGATGCTGCCCTCTGAGAAAAAGTAGATCTCATGCAGTGCTTCAGTGTTTTTAGTTTAAAGGCATCTGTAAATCATAGTTATTTACAGACTTCCCTCATCCAGTCTGAACACACTACAGTAAACGCTCACATCAGGACATCAGGGGTTGTTCACAAATTACCAAAGGTCCCCAGATAACACTTCTCCTGTTTGAAGAGTGCTTCAGTCGAGCTTATATCTGTGATACGGGGCTCTTAACAGTCGTGTGGTCTTCTTGTCACTCACACGGTGTTTCATGTGCTTCATGGCTCATTACGGTACAGGGATGAGGGGGTGTGAGGGAGGCGGGGACAGAGAACGGCGACACTGTAGACACATCACTGACATGCTCTGAGGTGAGCGTCTTCATGTCTGACTGCTCATGAACACACCGCCCACTGTGCCAATGTCAGATGAATCCTTAAGCAGCACACACACACATATATTTACACACATACACACACACACACACACACACACACACACACACACACACACACACACACATCGACATCATTCACAGCGACAGAGATCTCCCTCCTCTGCTCAGTTAGTCCAGGCAGCACTGCAGACTGGATGCTGCATGGATGGTTAGAAATCTGAGGTGTGCTGAGCAGAAGTAAGGTCATTCTAATTTACAGGAAGTGCGGCCTCACACTTTATTCAGAGGTTCCACTGTGATTCTTACAATTTCAATCACTGCAACTTAGAAACTTTTTGATACAATCATAAGGAAACACAATCAGTGTGAGCTAGATTCACTCTTACCCGAGTTAAACTCCTGCTAATCCACCGTTCGGAGCTGTCGTGCTCACATTCATGATTCTGTTTTCATGAACTACATCAGGTCAAGCTGACAGCAGGGGTTAAAACTCATCATTTTTAAAGATTTAGAAGTTATGAGTTTGAAAAAACTGAAGCCATGGCTGATTTGACAAAAAGATGCAAGTCAGTCTGGCTTCAGAGTCAGACCTCCACTGTGAAGCATCTCTACAGCAAGGCCCTGAATAATAAAATCAGTATACACTTGTGGTTTTATTTAGATAAAACAAAACCATTACTCATATTCATTTAATGTCTGATTTTAAATAACATCTAATAAGTGTGAAATAGATTTTAAGTCTAATTTATTTGTATATCTTTTATTATAACTCAACTCAACTCAACTCAAACTTTATTTATAGAGCATGTTTAAAAACAACTGCAGTTGGCCAAAGTGCTGTACAAACACAAAGCAGCACATAAGGCTAAAATGACCATAAACGTAAGCATATATCTGTATATACATGGAAATACACTAAAATACATTGAAATACATTAAAATACATATGCATATATATAAAACTGAATTGAAACTTAAAGAAAATGGTTGAAATGTCCACTCAGCTTTGATTAAAAGCCAGGGAAAAGAAGTAAGACTTTAAGAATGATTTAAAAAACCAAACCTATGTTCTCTATTTTGAACACATAGAAAAACAAATAGAAAAACAACAGTCTGAATGTCATAGAACTTCTACACAAGCTCAATGAACTACAGGCTCACAGAAATAAAGTTTCATCCTCTACAAAAGGCTAAAATTTGTGCAGCACAGCTGACACATCCGTTCTTGTAGTTTAGAACAACCTGACCTGTTGTCTCCTGGTGAATTCACCATAACAAATTAAGGGCGTAATCACACCTGTGGCTCATTTGCTTTGTTCTGATTCAGGGTAAAAAGTGATATAATTGTTGCGGTTGTCACTAGTTGGTTCATTTGTGTTCACACAGCAAAAGTCTCTTGTTGTCCACAGCTGTAAACAAATGCTACGTGTGATCAGATTTTTCTCTCCTTGGTCAGAAATCAGGGCGGAACTCTGCTGTGCGCGATACAGAGAGAAGAGGAGAGATGTGAACGTGTGAATGTTCTTCATGATAAAACAACATTTTGTCATCGAAGAGCTCATAACTTATTGTGCAGTTATAAAGCATGGCTGTGCCTTATGTTAGTTGAATACTTAGATGCACATAGAAGAGTGTTGGTATTTTCAAACACCCTGAATCAACAGAGAAAAGTCAATGCTTTCACAACATATACGTACATCCATGCACGCTGCAGGGACCGTTGTTTTATATTTCTCTTAATGTCTCGGGGCAGTCTTACATGACAGACGTGACAGACATGACTGCTTGTGCCGCCAGAGACAAAGGAGCGAGTCAGCTGTTTACTCAGAGAAAGAACAAGTTTTATCTCAGCACTTAGGGGTCATCGTACGACGTACTCAGAAACCAGACGGCACTGCAGTCAGGTGTAGTCCTCTTTAGAGTGTCCCTCTAAGGTCTGCCTGTGACAGGCTGCAGGTCTGGAGTCAGGCCAAGCAGGAGTAGGGACATTGAGCCGTTCAGTGGGTCATCACCACACCACTGAGGTCAACTGACCTACTGGAAAAAGTGATTATAATAGGAATTATTAGAATGACGATAATTAATTTAGTTAATTTAGTTACTATTAACAAGGATCTGGATTTGATCAGGATCGTTTTTATTGTTCAGACTATTTTGATCTGCAAAAAATATTTTTAGACCCAAATATTTCGTATCCTGCATCCTGAAATATTTTCATGCACGATTTCATAACTTTAATCGAGTTTTGTGTTGTCTGATGTGTTTTTTGAACTGTCACATTTTCAAATCATGATAAATCTATTCATTTAAAGTTGTTGAGTTTGTTGCAGAATGCACAGAGCTTTTTATTTTTTTACAAGCAGCCTGTGTTAAGTCCAAATGTAGTTCAGTGAGACGTTACTGGAAAGCAGTGAGCAGCACTTTGTCTTTTACTCAGGTGGAGCTTTCAAAATTTTCAAGGTTAACCTGATCTTTTTGTTTTAAGTATCCTGCCCCCCGTCTGTGCATGGTCTGTGTTAGAAAGAGACAACCTGGTTCTTCGTGGAAAACATAAGAACACCATCCACCCCCATCTCGCTGACCTCTGACTGACCAAGGGCGAGTCCTTCTTGGTTGCGTGACAAGACAGTGACGGGGCTGTGACTAAGTGCTGTGGCAGCGGGGGGACAGCAGTGGTGATGATGACAGTGATGATGAGGCTGTCAGTGCCGCCCTGACATGTCATCCCTGTCCTCTTTAGAAAACTCTGGATTTTGAGTGGCCGGACTCCTGATGGACTGATCGATGAAAAGCAGGAGTTTAGTCACAGTCACACACAGTTCTGTCTCCTGCATCAGAGGTTGTTGTTGTGTGTGTGAGTGACAGTATGGTGTGTGTGTGTGTGTGTGTGTGACAGTGAGAGAGACAAAGATCCTGTTGGTGTGCATCCATCATGATCACAGACTGTTTAAAGGCTTTCAGCTCTCTGCAGTCTCCTCCTCTGTTCTCCTGCGCGCCCTCAGCTCTGACTGTCAGGCTTTAAAAACTCACTTTAAAACAAGTCGACATCTTTTCTGCTTAAAACACACAACGAAAGATTTCTTTTCATGCCAGTTTGCTCAAGTTCTGTTTTGCCACATGAGTGAGGATGAATCAGATGAAGATGAACTAAATACAAACAGCTATTTGGAGTCATTTTGTGAACGTATGAATGGTGCCAAATCATTTGTTTATGTGGTCCAAACACAACACATAAACAACACAAACTCCACCCTGCCTGCTGAGACACAGGCTGTTTACCAAACTGCCTTCTACCAATACTGGGGATGCCCCCGATCAGCATTTTTTGGCCCGATCCCAATTATTTAATATCAAGTATCAGCCAAAACCAAGTCCCAATCCGATTCTTGGGTTTGCAGAGATAAACTTTGCTGAAAGGGTAAGAAAAGTTTTGTGTTTCAAAAATAATGAATAGTAAAAACAAAGTTAAAATATGTCTCAAGCTGATTAAGTCTATTTAACTTAGTGCAGCTAGATTTGATGTTAAGACCCTCTGGATCCCAAACCTACGGTGGCCCTGAAAGCTCACAGCACTGCAACTTAAGAGAACATGCATGTTTTTGAAGTTGCAGTACTGTGAGCTTTCAGGGCCACCGTACAAACAACCCTGTGAGATCAAAATACCACTTACTTTTTAATGACTGGCATTTGCAAACTATTGGGCCAATCCAAAAACTGAGAAAAAGGAAGAATCTTCAGATTCTCAAGTTTCCAAGGGTACCTGAATGCATCACAAGTAAAGCCAGCACCTCATTTAAGACGGGGAGAAGACGGGAGAATTTTATCATCATCGCTTTGATTCTGTGTTCTTTGAAAATTTGCAGAAAAACTGTTTGCTCTAGATACATTCTGTAACAAAACCAATAATTCTATACTTCTTACTGCTTTCAGCATGCCCTAAATGATGGATATACACCCTGTGTTAGTGCTTCAAAAAGTCTTTGAATTTAAATCCAAGGTGGCCCTGAACGCAACTCCCCTAAGACAATGCAAGACTATGAACATAAACAATAGACAGTAATGCGACTATCTTGTGTTTTTCCCCTTTCTTGGAAATATTTATTTTGCCTCAAAGTGGATCACAGCTTAAACCGACCTGAATCATGTCAGACTGGAAACACGGACAAACGTCTGTTTTCAAACTAATCACGAAGATGGCAGTAACCTGTGGACACTCTCTCTCTCTCTCTCTCTCTCTCTCTCTCTCTCTCTCTCTCTCTCTCTCTCTCTCTCTCTCTCTCTCTGTGGATATTGATCCATTTTTTTCAAGTCCAAACTAACTACGCTGCATGTTGTTTTAGGATGTTTTGGTCGTATTTAACGCCTCGTGAAAAGATCGTCGTGCCTAAATGCATTCACTTGCTGCTGTTGGACTGTTTTCACATTTCAGTTTGATATATTTCCACACTGCTTATGTTGAAGCCACAGAGTTTCAGTAAAGCAGATGATATTGCTGTAACGTGTCAGGCTGTGACCTGTAATAAAGCTGTGTGTGGCTGCTGTTCCTCGTCAGTGAACCTTACTCTTATTCTTCCATCAACTTTATGAGGTTGGGCGCACTCAGAGGGGTTCTTATACTGATGCATTAGCGTCCGGCAGCAATTTTTGCTTAATGTCGGCGAACGTGAATGATCACTTGAGATGATTGGCTAATATACCCGATCACTGATCAATTAGAAAATGCCAAGATCAGGCCCCATCCAATACTAAGGTTTAGGATCAGTACTTCCCTAACTACTGTATATGAATTTATTATGCAGTATGACCGTTCTGTTGGGTCTGTTTTGTAGTATGCTACTGTGGTTTCAGTTTAGGAAAGTAAAAGCAAAGCTGATGTTTTTGTTGCACTTTATTATTAATGTACAAAACAAACTATGGGTTCATCTTGACATTTCAGTTATTACTATGCAAAGAGATTTCCCGATGGGACATTTTATGTAAATCAATCAGTGCTGGAGAAAAGTTATAATATTTCAGTGAGGAGCTCTTTTAAGCAATTGTATATTCTGTGTGTGTGTGACTCTTTCATTGCTTTCAATGGTTTAAGGAACATTTTAATTTGTTTAGAAAAGCAACAAATTTAGGGAGAGATGTCAGGGTTCTGTTTTAATGAAAAAAAAATTGGAAAGAGAATTATATTACAGCAGAATCATCAAATTTGATTTTTAATCTGCCGCTCAAAGTAATGTCATATATCAAAAATAAATCTGGAAAAGATCGCCTTTTTGTTTTTGCAGCAGATGAAAATCTACTTCCGTATAATCCAAGCATAGTTTGAAAAAAAGTTAATAAGTGGTTTATTCATTCATTCATTCATTCATTCATTCTTCTTCTATACTGCTTCAGAGTCGCAGGTGGCTGGAGACTATCCCTGCTGTCTTAGGACGAAAGGCCACCGAGTGAACAGGGATCCAAACTTGTGACCTTCTTGCTGTGAGGCTGCGGTGCCAACTGTTACGCCACCATGCAGCCCATCAGTGGTTTATGTGGAATTTAATGAATTTTGTAGAAGTAAACAGTTAAAAGTGAGATGGTTACATCCTCTTTTAGGAGAAGAAGTGAGAACATTTACCCGAGTTTTTTTTTTCACTTCACCTCTTACTCATGGACCGTCTAACGTTAGTGTTGTTGTATTGAAGTTGTAACTCTGACTCATTCCAGTCGGTGGCTTTAATACACCTAAAAACTGCGTGCCACCTGCTTAAACAGAAAAAGACAAACAGCATTAGCGCCGTGCATTGTGGGAAACATACTCAGAAATTTTCCCTGATCAGTAGGGCATCTGGGAATTTTTGCATATTGCATATTTTTTTCCTCATATTTCATTTGGGTCAGAGTAGTGGACACTGCTGGTGTAGTAGGCAGTTTAGAAAACAGTCAGGTGAAGTAAAGAGCTGAGAGCTGGTCTCTGCTCATGTGGCGTGACTTCCACTAACTGAAGCTGCTGCTCATCCCACAAATGCATGTTCCTTACGAATGTGACTCCATTCAAAAGAGAAATAAACAGGCTTTACAACAGAATAAGATTTATTACCAAGAAGCTTTGTTGCAACAAAGAAATAATCTACCAAACACTAATTTATTTCCTTTTTATGTGAAGTTTTTAAGCTCTTTGGCGGTGAGGTTTGGTGCTTTATGAGTTGTTGAAAACAGTGATGTCTCCCTTTGAGTGTAAAGAGCAGCGTGGTTTGTATTGATGTCAAAGACTCTGGTTTAAGTCTCTATTTGATAAACTCCCATCAGCAGACCAACCAGCGCATCAGCGGTTATCAAAGATGGAAAAATGATGGCAGACAAATTTTAGACGTGAAGGCGTTAGAGAGGAAAAGTTTAAGGAACAGGAGCACTGATGGATGTGGGAAATTTACTGCAGAGAAAGAGAGCAGAGGGGGAGGTGTGTGTGTGTGTGTGTGAGAGAGAGTGTGTGTGCGTGTAGGGTTAAGTGCAGTTCATCCACAGGGGTGACTGTGAGACATCCCCGCCTGTCTCCAGGCTCCTGCTCTCCCTCCCTCCCCTTCTCTCTGAGTGTTACATGAAGACACTGAAACATACATGTTGTTGGGTTGTTACTGAACTCTAAGAGTCTCTCTGAGCTGCAGCTTTTCTTTTGCACATACTGTCATGATGATGTCATGATTTATCATATGGAGCTCTACAGATTATCCTGACAGGTTTTGCTGTGGTGTGGGGAATGTGGAAAAAAAATGAGGGATTTCACTTGTTTTGATCTGCTCAAAGGACACAGATTACCACGCTGGAATTGTATAAACATAATCATAATCAGCATTTAACATGTTCAGTTTTTCAGTTGTCCAGAATGTATTTGTGTTCACACAACGCGATCTGCAAAACAGAGCGGGATCATCAAAGTGACAAGAAGAGGAGCTGAACTGAAGTCTTCATCCCCAGGCAGCGAGCAGTGTTGAGCTTGACAACCATCCCGTCAGCCGCCATGTTTGTTTACTCTAAAGTCACATTTGACTGTGAGATTATGTTTAATCTCCAGTTCAAAACTGTCAAATCTGTGGTTACGTTTTTCTCTTCACGTGTGGCACCTCTCTGTTAGGATTGTAAAAATCTTTGTAAACCTGCTGCTGTCACAATACGTACCATGACATGTTTTCCCCAGCTGTTGACATTCAAACACTGTGATGTATTAACCCTTTACCTACTGAGGCTAAAATGACGAACCGCAGCGCTGACGGGGTGTGTTTGAATTAGGGGTTACGGTTAAAACCCTCCAGCTGAGGTAAATACATCGCAGTAGGTGAAGTTAACAGAGCGGACTGATTGTTGGTGATTTTTAGGAGGCACAGCGCTTCTTTCAGAACATGTGAGCAACACAGCACAGTTTTAACAAATAAGTTTCTCTGATATGTTGCCAAACCTCTCTCCCTCTTTCCTTCGCTGTCTCTCTCTCCTCCCCCTCTCTCCATTTTTGTTTTGTCAGCAATAAGGAGACCTAAATACTCTGATGGTTAATTTTTAATTGTCTAGATAAAAACAGCACTTATTGGGTGAACTCTTCTTCTGCAGCTGTGTTGGTCACACAGGAGTTCATGTTGAAGTATGAATATGAAGATCTTAAGCTGTATCCTCTCACAGAAGAAACGAAACAGAGAGATGTTTTAACAGTCAGCAGCCGTGTGGAGCAGAAGAGCCTGAGTGTCTGTGCTGGGAGTGTGTGTCCAGGCTGAGGATGCTCTGAACGGACTCTGAGCTTCCTGGTCTGCTCATTAAGTCTCTGTGGAGGATGTGGACCCTGGTCTGACCTGAGGGGGGACCACAGGCTGAGGATGCTCATTTCTGCACGCTCACTGGCGCCTCCCGTTTCAAAAGCTCAGACTTAAAACAGATGTATGGATGTTTGATTCGATATAGTGAGTGAATCAAATGTGAGTCCCGTTCTGCTCTGAACATCTCTGACACACATGGACTCTGTCACACTGACGACCTTTGACCCCAGGGGCTGTTTTTTTGTCAGACTGACAAATGGCCTAACCTCATTCTGCTGATCCTGCACAGTGAACTGTTGATATTAACTCATGTTGACACACACACACAAACACACACTCTCTCTCTGTCTTTCTGTGTGTGTGTTAGTGTGAGTTCAGGGAGCGTCTGCTGCTGAAGAGAAGAAGAGGAATGGCACTGTGTTCCCCTCTCTCTCTCTCGCTCTCCCTCTCCCTCGCTCTGCTGATAGATTTAGTTTGTGGGACTCCTCTGCTTTGTTTTTTCTCTCTCTCACCCCCCCCCTCTCCCCTCTGATCTCCTTACACTCATTTAACTTTCATAATTCATCTGTTTTTTCTCTCTTCTCTGATACTCTGCAGCGTCAGCTTGAATCAACATTGGGTTTGATCAAGGTTCTTTTTTTTTTAAGTTGACTCTTCAGTTTTAAATCACACAGATCGTTCCCATCTAAAGTGACACAAGATTCACTTTCACATAGTTCGGCCTCATCTTATGATGTTCTGTTCATCTTCATCCTTCCTCATTCTTCCTCTTCCTGAAGCTGGTCACCCTGAAGCTGAGTGAGGACATGTCTCTTCCTGCTGCTGAAGGAAAATCCATTTACTTTAGACTCCAAAGTGTTGTCTGCAGCTAAAAGGCCTGATGCATTGATTACAGTCCAAGTACTATAATACTCTAAGTGCTTCAATAGACCTGCCCCCCTCCCTCTCCTGAGTTTAATGAAAATAGATCAGGTATGCACTTAATCACAGGCGGAAGTGAGGAAAGGATGGAGGACAGGGAGAGATTAAGTTGAGAGGAGAGGGTGGAACCAATGAGGGGATTAGAACTTAAACAGTAAACATGAGCTTTAATTACACACTCACTTTTTTCAACCCTTCAGTTCTCCTGCTTTCTTTTCATCTCTCAAAAATGTCTCCCACATGCCAGAGTTTCAAGTTATCTGCTCCAGTTCTTCCCCATGGCTGGACAGAGTCCTCCCAGTGTCTGCTGTGGATCAGTGAATCTTCTGAGGTGGTGTGTGTGCAGTGAGAGGGACATGCTGAGTGATGACTCTGAAGCTTTTATCTCACTAAAGTTCATGCAAAGGAGGCACCTCCAAGAATGCAGGGTCCTCCTCCCCAGAGTCAGACGCTTGGACCCCACCCCCAGACTGCAGCAGAAGTCCAGATACTTGTGTATACAGGACTTTGTTATGTTGTAACTTCATGGTCTGAGGTCCAGTCCAGATTCTTGGCTGACTCAGAAGTATGTTGTGCTGTAATCTAACAGTTTGTGGTTCAGTCTCTGAAGTGTTCCTCAGAGTAAAAGTCTCCCTCTGAGAAACATTTCTAGAGGTTGTTGGTGTGCTAAGCTAACTGAAGCTAAGCTAATGAGCTGAAATCACCTACATCATCATAAAGATGATTGTTCAGTTCCATTCATTCAGACGAGTTACGTTCTTTAAACTCTCAGTTAAAACTGTAAGCAGCATACAGAGCAACCAGTGTTTTAAAGAGTGACCGTGCTAACTGGAGACCTTCTGCTGAACGTGTCAATGATTGTTGGCTGACAGTCACCAGTTAACAGGGTCACACTTTACACTGAAACACCAGTGACTGGTTCTTCATTCATTCATTCATCTTCTATACTGCTTCTCCTGTTCAGGGTCGCGGGTGGCTGGAGCCTATCCAAGCTGGCTAAGGGAGAGAGGCGGGGTACACCCTGGACTGGACGCCAGTGACTGGTTCTTACTTTGTGTAATTCATAAAAAAGTTGTTTTGTAGCCGAGGTTATGACCAAATATGACACTTAGGCCTCAATATGGAGAGTAAATAATAAGAGAAGGTTTAAATTATGATCAACAGAAACAGATTTCCTGTTCACAGTAAAACGGCAGCATATCAAACTATTAACTATGATAATTATCAATCCTGAAATATAAAATCATTAATATCCTGATATATATTTGGTGCATTTCTCTGTCTGGACATAGTTTTCTTGCTCCTTTACTATGACTAAGGTCTAGTGTGGACTCTTTTTTTTGTTTGGGAGCGTCTCTGCTCTAAGCTGGGGTCCTTTATTGTTCTCCAAAGTAACTTTTTTAAGTATAAACTTTGGTCTCTGGTGGTGAACCACCTTGTGTAGCTTGACAAACCGTTGTACTCATCGGTACTTCAGAGCACCATATCTGTTCAATCAAACAGCAAAGGAGACGACAGAGTGAAAATAATGAACATTCACTTTCCTCTGATGTGTTTATCAGCCGATGTCTCTTTGCTCAGAATCTGCTGCTTGTTGTCGGCCATGTTGGCTGCTTCGCTTTCGTTCACGTATCCAAGTTCATCCTGTTGCTCACTGTTCACTACACGCCTCTTCTCCACGCTCCAGATTCCCTCTCAGGCTGTTTTCTTCAGCACATGTCTGTCCTGTGTCCCATGACCTGATGGACATACCAAGGAATCAGATTCACTCTGTGTTGTGGGTCATATGTTCTGGTTGGAGTTGGTTTTGAATGTCAGGAAAGCATCGCACCACTTATAACCCCCAGTTAGAGTAAAAGTAACACGTCTATTTTAAAGCAGAGTGTGTGAGGAGGTGACAGAGGGAGGAGGGACCCTTCATCTGATTTCACTCTTCACTTATCTCCTGCCTCCTGCTGGATCACCAGATCAGCCCCTCTGTACATACGTGTGTGTGTGTGTGTGTGTGTGTGTGTGTGTGTGTGTGTGTGTGTGTGTGTGTGTGTGTGTGTGTGTGTGTGTGTGTGTGTGTGTGTGTGTGTGTGCATGTGTTTCTTGTTAAAGGGAGGGAGCTGAACAGGCGGTGTGTTACGGGGTGGGTTTTCTCTCTCTCTGCCAGCTTACAGTGAGCGTAAGCTCAGCCTGCAGTAATGTGCACAGATTATGAACACAGCCAAAGGAAGCCTCCAGGTTTAACATTGTATTTTTAAATAATCATTATTCTTGTGAGGATTCGCAGTCTGTACCCAGGAGCCTGGATTTCAGAATGAAAGGAAGCTCTGTTTGTAACCTGTGTAGCATTGACCAATCAGGTGTCAGCAGGAAAACGGTCTGTACGAGGAGCAAAAACAGGCAGAACACACTCCACTCTGATGGCATACTGACCTGGAAATCTGGAGACAGTAGAGTTTTGACCTCTATCAACAGATATCTGTGCAGCATGCGAGTCTGTTCTGGATCAGACCTTTACCCTGAGACATGAACCAGACTCGTCATACCATCCGCTGTTTAAGATGCATGTAGCTTTCTGTAAACTGAAGAATGTCTTGTATAACCCGACACACAGACGGTGTATTCCTGTGAGCATGCTGTGAATGCGGGGGCCTCGGGGAGACCCCTCCCACCCTGCAGAGTCCAGTTCCTGTCCTGCTGTCCCCCCAGTGTGTGGGGAGGACACGGTCCAGACCACCACACCCCTAATCCATCTGCCGAGATAAAAAACGCCAAAAGGAATGTGTGTGTGTGTGTGTGTGTGTGTGTGTGTGTGTGTGTGTGTGTGTGTGTGTGTGTGTGTGTGTGTGTGGAGGGGGGTTGTAGAAAAATGAATCCCTGAACTTGGAGCACGTTAACCAACATGTTTTCAGTTACACTCATTCTCACATTTCAGATAAGCAGTTGGTCGGTGCAGTGTGTGTGTGTGTGTGTGTGTGTGTGTGTGTGTGTGTGTGTGTGTGTGTGTGTGTGTGTGTGTGTGTGTGTGTGTGTGTGTGTGATGTAATGACCAGTTCTCTAAAGGAGGGGTACAAATGTAAGGTTTTTTTTTAAATCTGAAGAGAATTTTTATCTGTTCATCTGTTAGAGAGCCCACACATGAAGATAAAAAAAATCTCATAGACCTGTGCTTGTCCAGCAGCTCTTTTGAAGCCTGGAGAAAAGGTTGTGGCACGAGTCCCATCACCTCTGCCTTAGCTTCACCTGCACAGCATGTCAGCAGGCCGTCTTTTGGAGATGGAGGCCCCTAAATATTCAGTCAGTGGCTCCACCCCAGCACATATGGACACACTTTCTGCTGAATGAAGTCATGATATCTTCACTTCCTCTTCATGGGTGGAGCTGTTGTTGTGCACAGTGGAGATTAACTGGTCAAGTGTCTCCAGCAGGGAGGAAGATTTTTTTATTGACAGTGAAACTTTTATCACATCTGGAGACTCCAGGATAAATTCATAAAGTGCTTCCTTTCACTTCTAGCTCGTCATCTGTGAGTTGACGTATTTGAGCTCCATCAGGATGAGAGCACAGCTCCTCACAGCAGAGAGCGGAGGTGGAGACAGCTCTTCTTCACAGTCAGATCCAAACATGAGCAGGACGTACAGAGCTGCAACACTCGATGGGTGTTTGTTTTCTGATGTTACGTCAGTGAAGGACAGTTGATGTTCAGTGTAGTAGTGACCTGTTCCTGGTACACTCACCCTGTCATACTCACACTTAGCACTCAGCACTTACCAGCTGAAGGTTTGGGTTGTATATTGACTGGAGAGGTGGATTTCTGTAAGCAGCTGCTCTGAAAACACTGAGGAGGTGAAATATACACTGGAGGGAAACTGTAGCCTCACTGATGACAAAAAGACCACTTCTAAATCAAAAAAATCACCTCTTCAAGTCCTACCATGAGAAGTAACAGAGAGACAGAGAGCGACACCAGAAACTGACTGCATGTAGCATGGAATAAAATACAGCTGCTCGAAATAATTTTGTTCAGAACATCTGCAGCTGATTGAAACGCTGAATAAAAATTTTTTTATTGTCAGAGAGGAGAGGGACAGATCCCACACATTTACAGGAGTCTCAGAGCGATGCAGTCAGGCATCTTATCCGCACCCACCAGCTGGATCACCTCTCTCTTGTGCTTCAAACTCTGTCAGATCAAAGCAGCTTCAAACTCTCATGGGCTGTTCACAGTGGGACAAAAAAAAAAAAGATACCTCTGAGTGATTTACAGCTGAAGAGTGTGAGGAAAAGTACCTTCAGTGACCCACACACAGCATCCCACTGTGAATGTCAGCACTGAAGCAGATTAGTGATATCATACGGGTCATTCTTCCATCAAAAGAAAAGAACGTTTCTTGTCAAAAGTAATAAAATCCCTTCAAAGTCGATTCAGTGATCTGTTCTCAGCACAGTTTACTGCTAAACTCTAATGTGTCGCTCTGAAATCACCCAACCTCAAACTTGTTGACAATTGATATCGATATTGGAGGCTGACCCACAATCAAAATCCTGGTGTCGCTAGCGGTGGTGGAGGGGGGCAGCCTGTATCAGCCTCCAATCAGATCATAGAAAGATGGTCGATGGGTTCCACACTCTTGTCCTAGCTCGTCTTTTAACCCTCTAAGGGTTCACCTGGCCAGTTCATGTTTAATCTGCTCATAACTACGGCAACAGACTCCTGATGGACAACGACAGAATGAATGCACTTTGAACGACCGTTATTCCTAAAAGGATTGCACAATCGGTAAAACTTCCACTGATTTGTGAAAGCAGAGATGTTGCTCAGCCAGTATGGTTATTGCAGCAATTTCACTCAGGGTTTTAAGGAAGCTTGCAAATACACAGAGTGTGGAGCACGAGCAGAGTTTATCCAAAACTGCCAAAAAGAAGATTGCAAAACCTCCACTGAGGTTTCCACATGATTTTGAAACCAAAGGAGCTCTGAAGGAGCAACTCCATGAGAAAAAAAAGTAACATTAGATGGATGAATTTGGGGATGAATGAAGCTCTCTCTTTCCAGTTTTTACTTTGTGTGCGTATGTGTAAATTGACACTTGCATTGTGTGGTGACTTTTTTTAGAACAGAGTACCAAGTCTTCTTTGTACTGTGTGAGCTCGGTTTGAGGCTTGTATTGTGTGCTAATCTCTGTAAAACAATGTGCCGTGCCTTGTTTGTACTGTACAGTGTGTGTGAGCAGCTGGATATTTTTCTCCTCCACTATTAGTTCGTCTCGTGATGAGGAGCAGACATCCTCAAGTGGTTTGTGTGCTGGGTGAGGGAGGGGCTGTGAGGAAGCTGGAGGTTCTGGTGATGCTGTCAGAGACAAAGATTCATAAATGTTATTGTACATATGTTTTAGATTGTTTTAAATTTTAATTTATCAGGAAAAATGTGTTATTTATGTACAATTGCAGTATTTTTGCCTTTACTAATCCTCTAAAATCAAGTTCTGATTTTGTGTTCTTTATTTTAAACTTTCACTCTAATATAACGTGCTGTAAATTGGAAATAATTTACAGGTATTGAAAGTTCAAAGTATTCTAGAAAAATGGGCCAAAGCACTTACTCACAGGAAATTCTTTGACCTTTTTATTGTCAAAATAAGCAAAAAAAAAAAAAAAAGTCCAGACGGGCGTTTTGAGGCTCAGGTGTTAAAGGGTTAAATGTCAGCAGTGTGGGAAGTGAAAACAGTCCATCAGCCTCATGTGAGCCTCTATAATCAATTCATGAGGGGGCAGCAGTAAAGCTGCATTCAGTACCAGCTTGATACAACATTTAAAGCATGCAACAGTTTGCTAACAGAGGACAGGCTGCTTCACTGAACAGCACTATTCGTGCTTTAAAAGCTAAATATCCTAGAGAGAGTGTTCAGACCAAGAAGAATCGTCTCATTGATGTCTAATGTGTACATTTGTAGTGCTGCATCAGGAATCGCTGTCTTGTGAGAGTTGTGTTCAGAGCAGTCCTGTATTTAAGCGCACACGAGTTCAGGAGGCCTCAAACAGGAGAGCATTAACCGATTAGAGAGCTCCTGTTTGACTTGGCAACTGCACTCTTTGGATGTTCAGGTTTTCCAACTTCAACTCTGTTTATAATTGTTAGAGAGCATTACCTCTTGTTTTCAACTTAACAAGGTTGTTTTTTATACCATATTTATTTTTATTGCTTTAGAGAGTTTTTTATTCATTTAATTTTATATAGTGTTTTATTGCTTTATTTATTTATTGTTATTTTTATTGTCGTCACCGGCTCTCCACAGTGTCAGGGCCTCTCTTTCTATTGATGATGGGCTGTTACTATAAATATTGTATTATTAAATGAATGAACCGATTGTGTGATGTAAGGTGTCACTTGTGAGCAGCATTGCACTGTGTCCATAACAAATTTCTCCCTGGGACAACAAAGTTTATCCTTATCCTTATTACCTGCAGTGTGTCTCATGAACGGACCAATCACAGCTGCTGCTGTCTTTATGATGTCATGTTAACTTACACTAATGCTGAGCAGGCCACACAGGTTAGCAGCACCTGCAGCACACCTACAGTGTTGTGTTTAAACAGCTGTACACTCTATGTGTGTTTTCTGTCATTAGTCACGGGAACAAGCTAACACGTGGAGCTGTACATGTAATAAATGAACCCCACACACCAACCGTTCTGTTGCACTAAAGGATACTTAACTCGGAATAGGACAGCAGAGACGGCTCATTAAGCCCAGAGTTTTCCTTTGACTACTAAATCAATTCACTCTGTGAAGGAGCTCTGAGCTCTGAGCTGGACACATGATGTCTGTGTGTTTGTCTCATGGTGCGGAATCAATAGATCAACACACACAGTTAAAGCAGCTTTGAGTCTCCACATGATTGGAACATTTAGTGTTCTGTGAGCATGCTTAGGCCACAGATAAAACATTTAACCTAGAAGGTTCCCCTCGCTCTCTCTCTCTCTGTCAGGACAGGATGGCAGCAGCTGTAGCTGCAGACATGGAGAATGATTCACTGTGAGTGCCCACTCCCCTGCTCCTCCTCAAAGTTTCTGCACACTCCACAGAGCAGCGAATGCGCAGAGAGACAGGTACAGCAGCAGGGAGGAGACATGTCACAACACATGCATATTAATAATTGTCTCCGCAAACATCTACAGCTCTGTCTGTACGCTCACTCAGCTGGAGTTTACTGAAGTCGTCTTTGAAAGAAACTCAACCAGAGCCTCAGGTTTGATCCAGTTCTCCTGGTCAGTAGTTAGTGCTCACAAAGGGTCTAGAGAGGCTTCAGGTTAGAGATCGAGGGCTTGCTGGTTCAGGTTGTGTCTGTTTTTTCATGTTTGTGTCATGTGATGACTTCATTTTGGTGCAGTGTGCAGGGTCACTCTGCAGTGTGAGGGTGGGGGAGAGATGTGGGGGCAGGTTGCTGGTGTGTTGCTGATATTTATTAAATGCACCATGTAGAAGCAGCAGGATGCTGTCAGCTTTCTTTGACACTGTTCGGTTAAGAAAAGTGAAACGACCGCTTTGTGCCAGACATATTTGACTGGACTCAGAAATAGCTTTTGGTGCTCTGAATACTCAAACGGTGACAGACTTAGACATAAAATTAAACAGAATATTCAGAGGGAGGACTTGAAGATTTGTTGGTCAGTGTGAAAAAAAGGAGGTGTAGTGTGGATTTTTTTATTGAGCACAGATGTGTTTCATCTACCTCTCCAAACACACTTAATGAACTGAACTGTTTACATTGCTCAGTATACAGCAGAGAGGGACAGGCTGGAGACGACTGAGGTCATTAGCTCAGAGTCAGGATCTCACAGCTGGATCTCATCCAGTCACCTCTGTTCTCACGGACAGAAGCAAGCGGCAGTGAAGCTGACGGGTGGGGGTGTGTACATTTAGATTTTCTGAGCAGCTCTTACTGCAAATGTTTGATGACGTCCAGCATCCATCTGTTTGCTTTACAGAGACACAGCTGAGGAGCTCTGCTGCAGAAGCCTTTGATTTTCACTGCTGCTTCTTTTTTTTCAATCTGCAGTCTTTTTCATGAAATTAGATTGGGATGTCCTGACAGCAATTTGACTGCTGACCTGATCCAGTTTCAGAATCTGATGGACCCTCAGCCGGTTTGTGGACTCATAGTCCTGATGGTGGCGCTACATCAGTTGTCTGATCTTTGACTTGACGTTGTCTGTTGAGCAGAGAGGCTCTGAACAAACACGTCTTCAGTTGCACATTTCAGTCTGACTGTCGGTCACCTTCAGGCTGTCCTCAGACCATCCACACACATTTTTTATTCATGGCAACGTGAGCCTGTCTTTACCTCAAACATCTCAGCTGTCACACCTACAGACCCCTGTCCTCCTCTCTCTCTCCTTAGACACCAACCACAGAGGGAGGTTTAACCTAGAAGTTCATCAACAAGCTCTAACTGATCCTCAAAGATAACTTTTCACCAACTCATTTTTACATCATTGTGGAAATATCCTGTATAAAAAGAAGTCATTACTTTTCAAGGAATGCATTGGCATTAAAGCCTGACTGATACTGAGGGGGGTTACAGTGCAGTATACAGTCTGCCTGTCTAAATGTAAATGACCAGTTTTACTCAGACAATTATGGAGCTGTTTGCAGAGGTCTGACCTGCAGCCTCTCACAGGCTCCGATCATGAAGTTATAAATAAATAGAGGAGAGTCAACAACACTTCATCTGAAATCTGTCCTTAAACAGCAGCTTTGACCACCAAACTTTACACTGCTTCCACTCAGCAAAGACTTAAAGACTCTACAGAGCTGAGTCAGTTTCCAAAAGCTGTGTGATCAGAAAACTTTCAATTTCCCTCCACGATGCACTGATTCACATTTACCTGCTGTCAGAAAAAGGGAGAAAGTACCCATATAAACACCTGCAATAACAGCATACATACCTGTAATAACAGTATACACAACTTTCATAACAGTACACGCATCTGTTATAATAATATATACACCTGTAATTAAAGTATACATAACTTTTATAACAGTACACGTCGTTTTAACAGTACACACACCTGTTTTAATAATAAACACACCTGTAATGAATTATACACACCTATAATAACTATATATACCCCTTGAATAATAGTATAAGCACCTTTAGTAACAGTATACACATCTGCAATAACAATACACACATCTGTTATAACCGTATACACCTGTAATATCAGTATACACACCTTGAACAATGGTATAGGCCCCTGTGATAACAGTATACACACCTTCAGTAACAGTATACACACTTTGATAACAGTATATACACCCGTATTAACAGTATAGACACCTGTATTATGTATTTAATTTCAATTCAGGCATTGTGGTGTCACTTTTTGATGCCCTTGAGATTACAGATACATCAGAACAAGAAAAGTAAAACAACAAGAACAATCATTCAGAAACCCAGTGGTTAGACATCAAGTCCTAAATCTAAAGAAGAGGGCAAAGCTTTAATCTTTGGAGTTATCTGGAGGCTGTTCACTCTGTTAGGACATCAAAGGGATGTGCACTTTAACTGAGATCAGTGGAAGCATGAGGGCGTCTGGGTACTAGCCAGTCATGTACGATCCATAATGTCTCATGGACAAGTTTGTTTGGTGAGGAAGGAGAACCAGTGAGGACCTTGAAAAATACGAATACTAAAGTTGAAAGGAACCCGGCAACCCATGGAGAACAGTAATGAGTTTAAATCTGTCACAATTAATGAATCTGAGAGCAGAATGCTGAATAGAGTCCAGGGGCTTCAGAGTTGACACTGTAGAATGATGACCATTCACACTGGCTACATGATCTAAGAGAGGTGAAAAGTATTCCTTAATGGAATATTTTCCCCTGAAAGTAACTGGATTTATTTCTGCGCAGGAGGCTGAATATTTGTCACAAATTATAGGCTACCATTTGTTTTATTGGCATTGAGATGCAGTCTGATGCTGGTGAGAGCTTCTTTAAGAACATTAAAATATTTTTGGATGGATTTCTGTACAGAATTAGAGGTACAATACAGGACAGGGTCAGTGGCATTAGCATGAGCATGTAAACCATTTAAAGAAAAAAAAATGAAGTGATTAGTTTAAATGGTAAATTGTATGGGGCCTTAAATTGAACCTTGTGGTACACCTCCATCAGTTAATATGTTTACATGCCGCTGAAGAAATGGGACTATGAGCTATGAGCGTCAGCACGAGTTTAGATCCCCAACTGTGACTTTATGATCGAGCTATGACCATAGTCGGACCCCAGTGAGCTTGATAGTTAACAAGAATCCAGATTTCTGCATAAACACTCCTGTACAAACATACACAGTTTACGCACTTATGCATGTAACAATCATTCCAACAGAGTACACAATAGAGCATATGTTTGACTTCATCCCACACACACTAACACTCAGGGTTGTATCTTGGCTCTGGTCACCTTTGTGTCCATGCGCTGGGACATCAGAGCCCACACAGTTGATGAACATCCAAAGAACGGATGAATAAATAAAGGAGGGAACAATGCTTTCGCTCTGGCTCTCACTTCATCTCTGGGTAAATCCTCTCCACTCTGCAAGGCCAGTATCACTGTGAACAGCTGTGCTCTGATACCCCCACTGGAGCTCACACATCCTCTTTGTAGTCTTTGTGAATAGGTGTGTGTGTGTGTGTGAATGGGGTGGGCGCTGTGATTTTTCACTGTTCAAAAAGACTTTGATAACGTTCACATATATTGTTTTTCTGTACCCGCCTTTAAACTCATAACCATACATTGCGTTATTCAGCCTGTCCAGCTAGCAGTCAAATAAACTGATGCCTCATTTTTTTAATATATGGACATCATAGATGATTTAAACTGTCCTTTAAACAAGAACAGGGTTTTAATGGTGAAATACTGTTGGCACTAAGGGTTTGGGCATTGTTCACTGGTAGGTGGTCACATGTCCTTTCGACTTCTCTCATTGGATGTCATTACATCTCTATAGTCTGTAGATGAATGGAAGCATATGTAACCGGTGGGCTCAGTAGAGATATATTTTCCCTACTTACAACAATAAAGGATGTTAAATGCACAAGGATATGTGTAACTCTGTTACACGAACAGACATGGCAACAGCAGGTCAAGATTTTACTTTTGAGTAGTCACTATAAGGCACTGTTTGTACAGTTGCAAATACTAAATAAAAGAGCAAAATCCCTCCATATTTAGCTGAGCTAAGATATTCTCACTGTTAAACTTAAATGTTGAATTTACATCCAAAAGCTGAATATACAGTGGTGGCCTAAGTTGTTTTAACGCCTGACAAATGTGAACATGTTGACCTTTTCTTGCCCTCAAATCATGATCATGAAACATTCAGATGGTTGCTCTGAGCACAACAAATAATTAGATGAAGTGAGTCCTACTGTTTTTACTTGTAACTTTACTAGTCCACCTTTAACAGCAGTTACAGCAGCACGTCACTGACATGGTATCAATATATTTCCTGACAACGTCAACATTATTGTTATCCCATACCCCTAAGGTACCAAAATAAGAGCTCAAAAAAAATGATACAGAGACCAGAATCGAACCAAGGACCAGGAGGCGTCCCTAAAATCTTTGTGTTAAAAAAAAATAAAAATAAAGATAAAAAGAACCAACTCAAAAATGACAAAAGAGATTCTGAATTTTAACTTAGATTCACGACAGACCTCTTCAAACGCACTGGACAGGACAAGACAAACAGGCAGGAAGTGACATTTTCTGAAGAGAGGAGATATTACTACAAAATAAAACAGGACAGGACAAACAAACAAGACTGAATTCACACCATGTTCTAATGACCTTTTTAGAGCTAAAAATAGAGGAATTATTTTTAGTGAAAACCACCATTTGAACATTTACACATAGTTGTGTGTACAGTTAAACAGTGGGGTTCATTGATAAACTAGAGGGTAGTCAGTCTCTCTGTCTCCATTCAACACAGCAGGAGCATTGTTCTCCAGGGTGTGTGAATGATTGAAAAATTGTTTTATGAACTAAACATCTTGAGTCATGTTGTGGGTTGAGTGTTCTGTCACATATCCAGATCCTTTCTGTTTGTCTGGTCACTTCTTTCTTCTTCCACACACACTCCCAGAAAGATTGTTTCACTGACTGATGTAGTGACTGGTTGATATGCGATGCAGTAAATGGAAACTCTGAACCTCCTCTTTGTTCACAGTTCTTCTGGGTGTTCTGGCGACATGTGCCCAGACCGAGATGAAGAGGGTTGTTGGAGACAACGCCACGCTGCCCTGCCACCATCAGTTCTGGGCGGGGGATGACCCCACGCTGGACATCGAGTGGCTGTTTCTGAAGCCCACTAACAGGCAGAGAGTGGTGAGTGTGAAAACATGAATACGCCTCTCTTACAGTGACAGATTCAAATCCAAGAGCTATTAATCTGTTTGTTTTCATTTATGTTTTAAAATTCAGTCTGTATTCATCACAAAAAGGTGTGTGTGAACTGAGTTACAAATTATACGGATAACTCATCAAATAGATAAAGGAGGTAGTAGGATTTAATAATCAGTTTATTTATTAATCCAAAAGCATTCCCAGCATGGGGCCATGCTGTGTTGTGTCATGTATGCATCATGTGAAGTTACTCACAAAGAGAGAAAATCTTCTTCCCATCCCCTCTTCTCACCTCCTCATCAGGTCATCACATACTTTGCTGGACGGGTTTTTGACCCCAACGAAGCAGAGCGAGGCCGCGTCGCCTTCGCTGGGGAGTACTTGAAGGGCGACGCGTCCCTGCTGATCAGTGACCTGACTCTGACTGACTCGGGAGAGTACAGCTGCAAAGTCAAGAACGGCGCGCAGTACCACTGGAGCACCATCAGCCTCATCGTCCTGGGTAAGACACAGAAACTCTGCTGTCATCACATGAAGCTCCGGGGGTTCCTAAGACTATCAAAGTGGAGTCTTATGATTTGATTCTCCTAATGCAATGTGCAATCAAAGATTAGGAATAAAGTTCTTACTCAGTGGGCTTCCTGTCTGCTAGGCTAACAAAATGAGGCTTAAAAGCTGCCGCAGAGAGCAGATCTGATGATTTTTGTTCACACCGTTGAACTGCTGGGCTGTGTGAGAATAGATCCATATGACAGTATCTTTGAGCACTGAGGCAGAGCCACAGTATGTCATGGTGTTTCTCTTATGTGTTATCACACTGTGTGTCTCTTATTAACTATGCACACAGATCATTTGTGCAGCACAGACTGTCAGAGATCTACTGCTGCACCACATCAGGCATCATAATAATAATAATAATAATAATAATGATAATAATAATAATAATAATAATAATAATAATTTATTTTACAGCAAACAGTAAAAACAAATAAGAGAATCAGCCAAGCAATAAAATAGATCCATAAGTATACATCAAAGCAAACCAATAAAATCAAAATAAAATAAGATTTAAATAAATAAAAAATAATAGATAAAGATAAAAGATAAAAGCTTTTCTGTTAAAATAGGTCTTCATTTGTGAAATAACACAGGGGACTGATTGTGCAAGTCTGATCTCCTTTGGCAGGCTGTTCCAAAGTTGAGGGGCTCTCACAGAGAAAGCTCTATCGCCCTCGGTCTTTGATCTAGACCTTGGGACAGCCAGTAGAGCACCGCCGAGAATCTCAGACTGCGTGCGGGTTCACACAGGGATAAAAACTCAGAAATATAGTGAGGGCTTTAAATGAGATTAAAAGAAACATAAAACTGATCTTAAAAACAGGCAGCCAGAGTAGGTCAGCTAATTTCCTGGTATTTATTAAAAGCCAAGCTGCTGTGTTTGGATTGATTTCTGTGTGAGACATGAGGGAATTTCAGTAATCAAGACAAGAGGAGGTTTGAATGAATGAATGAAGTAATGAGTTTTTCCAGTTTGTGGTGACATGATGGGACTTAATCTTAGCAATATTTCTGAGTTTTTTTCTGAGTTATTTGTTAGGTTTCTCAATAACAAACTCACACACCCTCCCGTCAATCCCTTTATGGACACGCCATCTTCAGACATTACACTTCGTAACTGCATATATTTTGGCTGCCTGTTTAACAGTTGTTAAATGTCTCTGCTGCATTGAGGATCATTATCTCTAACTTAACATCATAACTTCACCTCAGTTGTTTGTTAACTTGCCCAACTTTTGATCCACTTTGCTGCTCTGGATGATCAGCATGCCCCTCCATTTTTCATTTTCTGTCACTGTGTCTCTGCTGTGATTGACAGATCACAGCAGCCACAGTGAGGTCACAAAACGCTGGCGCCCTCTGGTGTCCGGTTGTGTAGCGACTCTTAAAAACTATCAGCATGTGTCAATGGTTACACCCCGATTATAGGACAACCCCACTTTTTCACATTTTTTTAAATATTCGTGTCAGTACAGTATTTCAGCTTTAGTTTCGTTAAGTTTTAAAAAGTTGTTTGACATGATTTTATTTCGCATAGACAGTTTGAGAGAAACTTGATGCTTGGTTGACTGTTATGTTTAATTGGGATGTAAAGTTTGTGTCATCCACAGCATATGGGTTGTTCCCATGAAAAATGTGGCAAACTGCTTATTCTGCTGTTTGGCATCGATGGGAACAATCCATATAATCAGCTCTGCTGCTCATCCCACAAATACATGTTCCTTACAAATGTGGCTCCATTCATGAGAAAAAGAAACAGGCTTTACAATGTTATAAGATTTATTACCAAGGAGCATTGTTACAACAAAGAAATTATCTACCAAACACTAATGTCCTTACTTTTTGTGCTAAGTTTAGATTTATTCACAGAGACTGTCTAGTGACAGCATCTTGGTCCCAGTAGCCCTTTTTTCTATACACACAAATGCTGCCCATCCTTTAAGCACTGAGCACCCTGAAGCACAAAGAACACTCAGTCTTGTGTACATAGAAATTAATATTTTTACCCAGGATCCAAGAAAATTCCTGGGCTTCTGGAAAGAGCCTCAAGAAGAGCTGTCTCAGTGCTGGAGATAATTTTGCTTACCCAGCAAAAACAAGCACCAGAAGCACCCTTATATTCAGGTTAGGGGTTCTGCCATAAAAAAAAAACAGCCTAGATTCTTCACTTTCCCTGTAACTTTAGTGCAAAGGAGACTCCACAAACCAGCTCCACGTGACTGTTCAAAAAATATGTTTTTAAAATATGTTTTCAGGAGAAAAAATAGCAGATAATAAATAAAGTAAAACTGGAGAAGAGAAAAGGTTAAAAAGGAGTGGTTTTATCAGCCAAAACAGCTTTTGGATGTTTACAGGAGTTGTGTCTTTTCTCGTGTGTTTGCAGTGAAGCCGTCGAAGCCGCGTTGCTGGATGGAGGGAAAACTGTTGGAGGGCGCTGATGTTAGGATGAGCTGTAAGTCAGCTGATGGCTCTGACCCCCTGCTTTATAAATGGGAGAGACTGCTGGACAAGGGCAAGTATGTGGGCAAGCTGCCTCCACTGGCCCTCATAGGTGAGTTCCATGACCCACTGTGTCTGAAAGACCAAGATCACCACAGTCACCCTCTACCTGTAAAATCCTGTTCAAACGACCAACTCAAAGCTGATACAGTCAGTCTGAAGACTAAGACCTGAGCTCAGTCTTGTTCCCTGTCTCTACAGATCTTAAAAATCCAGAGATTGTGACGTTGAGGAACTTGACCAAAGACAGCACAGGGGTCTATAAATGCACAGCCAGCAATGATGTGGGAGAGGAGAGCTGCACGCTGGAGGTCAAGATGCACTGTGAGTGAGAAAAAGCTTCACTCTTCCATGAAGAGCTGTTTTATATCAAAGTATCTGACACACACACACACACACACACACTGTCTGCCTTATGCCATGAAACAGTCACTGCTGATGTCACTGGCTGACTGAGGGTCATATTTTTCGTTGAGGTCTTGTTGGCTGCGTTTCTTTAGCTGTAAACTCTGTTTGACACAAACACGTCTGAGCATCCAGCCAATCGATAAAACATTGAAAAAGGTCTCCTCGTCTTAAACGTGCTGTCAGATTGTCTCACTGTTTTCTATTTATCTTTTGGTTAAGGTAATGTGTGACACAAGTGAAGGTGGAAACAAGAAGCTGACAGGTTTGTGCTTCGTTTGGGACTACGGTCATACCCAACAATAGTCCTGGTGTAGGGAGGACTTTGATTTAAACAGATACCCCTTTTTCAGTGGCGTAGTCCTGGGGCTGGTTCAGAGTTGGATCACGTTTAGAGCCGTCTAAGAACCAGTCTACTTTTCTACAGGCATGGGCCACAAAGCGCCACAGCATGACGTCACTAAATGCATTTCAAATATGCCAGAAAACCCTCCCATAGTTTACAAAAACAAACAAATTAGTCTGGATAAAGATGTTTTTTTTTCATTGAAATTCATGTAAAAAATTTAATTCAATTCCTCTTCAAAAGCAGCAGAAGAAGCACGCTTTTCCATTGATTTCAAAAGATTGACTGAAAAAGTTCAAAAAGTGACTTCATCCTGACAGGATAAGGAGGAGGATAAACAGTCAGTCGGAGCATTTTATGAGCGTGTGAACCCACAGAGTGAGCACAGCCCTGATCATCACAGTCTCCTGAAACTGATCAGGATGAAGTTTAGAGATATTTACGGTTACAGGAGGAATAGAGAAGAGTCTGCTGCTTGTGCCCGATTTAAAGATTGAAAACTAAAAAAAAAAAAAGCAAAATAAATGCTCTCCATTGGGATCTCATAATATATGCATGGAATGATATATAAAAACTTATGTGGAATTTAAAGACAGTTGGCAGTCCAAAACAAAGATGGCAGCCTTCAGTTAGCCCCATCAGCTAACAGGAATGATTACATCAGAATTATCCAGAAATCACAAAGAAAATCTTCTTGATGTTGCACAAACAAACAGACACAGAGTCTCTACGTCGTAGTGTTTTTAGAGATAAAAGCTCATTAATACTCCCTTTACATATGAAAATGTGTATGTCCGTTTCAAACCATGTTACACATACTTCCACGTGTCCTTTACGTCGTCATTGCTGTTAACCGGTACATCCACCAGGATGCAGCCCAGAGTCAAAAGTTTATAACAACAACAAACTCAAAAACCAACTTGGCGACTGTGGAGGAGGTAATGATATAAATCTAAATACTGTACATCTTGCATAAAAGAGTGCCCCCACAGTTTCAGGTGGTACTGCTCCGTTTGGCCCGTATCCGTAAACTTTACGGAAACATGCAGAAATACAGACAAAATGAACGCAGAACACGGACAGAAGGCTCCGTCTGTCTGTATCCATATTTAACGTTGAGCA
The DNA here is from genome assembly GCA_030710495.1 of Labroides dimidiatus. Classification (NCBI taxonomy): domain Eukaryota; kingdom Metazoa; phylum Chordata; class Actinopteri; order Labriformes; family Labridae; genus Labroides; species Labroides dimidiatus. Next base: position 8,594,461 of record CM061159.1, read on the forward strand.
TTAATGGGCCTTAACCCTCGCATGAGACAGCTTCAACCTCTAAAGGAATTAATCTATATCACTGTACTGTTTCAGTGAACTGTGTAACTCAGCTTTGTGTGTGTGTGTGTGTGTGTGTGTGTGTGTGTGTGTGTGTGTGTGTGTGTGTGTGTGTGTGTTCTGAACTCTTTGTTTGGGTGTGTGTAGATGTGAGGGGAATGGGTGTGGTTGCGGGAGCAGTGGTTGGTGTGTCCTTCGGCGTCCTCCTCATCATCCTCATCATCTGGTTGGTGTTTCGCAAAAAGGAGATGAAGAAATATGAAGAAGAGGAGACTCCGAATGAAATCAGGTAGGTTGAGTCACAGAGAGGACAACTTTTCTTACGAATAACAATAATTAAAAATCGGTTGAGCACCCTGGTGCAAAAACACTGACAGCTGACCCACAGACAATGATGGAGAAAGTTTACACAGTTCAAAAGATTTTTTCTCATATCATGTAGACACACCTCACAAAACATGAATCCAGACTTTTATTAATCTTTCGTGATCCTTTCAGCTTATTTATGATACTTACATCACAGTCCAGGCAGCTAATTTTGGTTCATCCTGTTGCAACCAATCAGATTCCGGTAAACAGCTCAGGAAAACATTTCCTTTTACGTTTGAGCCAGAGGATGTGTTGGACTCCTCCTCTGGGTGTAATTTTAAACCTCTTCTCATAATGTGTCACTTCCTGTCATGGAAGTGATTCTGGATCTGTCTTCAGGGTCTCTGCTTGTGTTATTAAACACAGTTCTGATGAATCACTGAGCTCTCTTTAAAATGAACCGTGTGCTGTTTGCAGGGAGGACGCAGAAGCTCCCAAAGCCAAACTGATGAAGCCTAACTCCCTGTCCTCGTCACGCTCTGGCAGCTCTCGCTCCGGCACCTCCTCCACCCAGTCCATGGTGCACAACATGGGGCCCCGGGGCCCAAGACCCTGCATCCCTGCTGTGGCAGCTCTGAAGGAAAACTGCCAAGCCTCCTTTCCTCAGTCTCCACCTGGCTACAATCAGACTGTTCCCAAGACCCCTGAGCCCCGCTGCACCCCAACCTCCACCTCTACCTCCAACTCTAAGCCCAGCACCCCTCCTAAACTGAGTCCTGGGAACCTGACCCGCATGGGGGCCACTCCTGTCATGATCCCAGCCCAAACCAAGGCCTTCCAGACTGTGTAGGAGAAACGGGAGCACACAGGACGAGGCATCCTCAGGAAAGTGCGACAAAGATAAAGACCCAGTTCTATTGTGGACGTCTATTCTCATCCTTCACAGGCCGCTGGAGACCAGCAGCAGTTCAACTTTCACTGAGTCTCAGCTTTCTACGGACACTATAGGAACAAGCTTTACCTGCCGGTGTTTAGAGACACACTGTCACCTGAGCAACACCTGAACGAACACTTGAAGGAAGGTTGGGATTGAGCAAAAAGAAGGTGTTGACACTAAGGCTGAGCAGGGAGTGGCTGGAGTAAGAGCACGTCCACTACCGTATGTTTTTAACCACCTGAAACACCTTCGTACACACAGTAGGACGGGTTAAAACACCCTGCACCTGTGACTGAGCTGGAGACTGTACAAACACAGGATGAAAGGCTCTGATTGTATAAACACACCCATACACACCTGTGTCACATTGTAACATACAGTGAGTCTCTGCTTCCACATGAGCTCATACGTAGATGAGCTTCATCATGATCTTCAGTCACCTTCAGTGGAGTTATCTGGATTCAACAGGACGTGGTCATCATGTTCACGCCTGTTGATTTAAGGCCCGTGTTCACTAACAGTGATTTTTGTGCTGTGAGGAACCTCAGTCACATCATTTACTGACGCTAGCTTATGAACCTTTTTCGTTGGCTGTTCTTGTACAATATTTACTTTGTATCTCCTCCATTGTTGTTGACAACGCTGGAATCGGAAGTTCTACCCTTTTGATTTGCTGATGAGATGAGTGACTTCGGCAGGAGCAGAGGTTAAAGTGGAAGTTATCGACAGAAATCGGAAGAAGAGTGGAGTGTAATGCCGGGTTAGCTCTGTCAGACCCTCCCTCTGCATGACATCCCCAGAGTTGACGCTAAAGTTGGAGGCAAGTTGGTTATCCATATATTCCAGTTCAGTGGGAACATTATTCATAAACTTTCACCTTAAGTCGATGATTGACACCAAAATGTGTAGATGCAGCTGTGTTCTAGCCTGGGGTCTGATAAACGGGTAGATACGAACAGAATGAATCAGGAGAAGCACCTTGATGTCATTGTTACCCGTCTCGCTGAGGGAGAGAGGGAGTTCAAGACGAGTGCTTCTGAAGAGGCCTGTGACCTGAAGCTTGGCCCAGCAGGCTTCACTGAGCAGGATGAGATGTGTAAAACATGCACACATCTAAGAGAATTCAGAATATCAGTCAGAGTGATGTTCACAAAGTATTTTCAACTGAGAGCGATCAACAGCCGACGCAGACGCCGAGGGTGTTTCTGCAGAGTGCTGAAAACGCTGAACTGCTTCAGTTTGATGTAGAAAACAGATGAAACCAGCTCAAAACATACTGTTAGTGAACATGGTGGAGAACTCAGAGTGTGATGGGTAATTATAGAGAGTGAAGATCATTTTGCAGACCGTTACAGGGTTGAGAAAGTGCCACATTGTGATGGTTTACATGTGTTTAGTTTCTTTTGTCCTGCATTTATTTCATCCCTCTTTTTTAATCATGTCATGAAAGACTGTATGAATGTCAGGCTTAATTTTTTTTTTTTTTTTACTTAAATCAAATTTATTTCTGCACCTCAGATCAGATGTAATGATCCCTCCATCTGCTTTTAGTCGCAGCATGCACACTGTAATGATCAAACATATACAGAGCTTCAAACATGCACCAGTCCTCCCTCACAGGAAGCCTCACACTGACAGTCTGCTCCTGTTGGTGTGAGGAGATAAACCAGCCTCTCACACACAGCAGCCCAGCACCTCAAGGTGTCAAATCTGCACTTGCAAGGCTAAACATCAGAGTTAGCACTCATTAATTAAGCAACATTACATTACACTTTCTATATGAATCTGTCTAGTTTCGATGATGAAAAGGAAACGTCATTCTGGAAATTTAACATAAAGCTTTAAAGGAGATGAGAAAACAGCAACACCCACTTATGATATCAAAATAAAGCAATCTAGTAAGTAAAATAGATTAGAAATGTTAAAACCATGAAAAATAAATAGATGAATGGTTGTGTCAAAACAAGACAACTTCTAAAGTCAGCAGTGACTGTCGTGTTTCATACGAATGGAGCTCAGGTGTTTCGGATGCTGTGTCCGATCAACCTAAAGCTGATTGGCCGTCAGCACAAGTGGACCTTCCCAGTCTCCAAATGTCATCACCTGACCTTAGCTGCAAATCAGCGAGTATGCACATATCATACAGACACAAATTACACTGCCTGTCTAAAAAAAAAAGTCACCACCTGGATTTAAATAAGCAAGCAGGTAAGAGCCTTCCTTTGAAGAAATACTGCAGAGGTGAATATGTTTCAATAGGCAACAACTTAGCCTCTCATTTCTGAAACAACTATGTCAGAAGATGTACCCTGTAGTCATGGAAAAGATGATCTGTTTCAAAAGGGTCAAACCATTGGCCTGCATTAAGAAAGAAAACAAAAGATTGATGAAACCTCAAATTTATGTCTGTCCAGACAGAAATGTAAGTAAAAACTCTTGGATGGTCATGATCTGGGATCACCAAATGTTTGGTAAAATCAAAAGTAGAACTGATGGCTGTGTTTAATAGAACAGGAAGGGCGAGGTCACAATGGCCTCCCAACAGTGCCCAGAGAGATGTGCTTTGGTGCGGTACAATTCATGCTCGGGTACAAGCATGTATACGCAATGAGGACAAAACATAACACATGATGTATAATTGCTGCAACCGTTTATGGTCATCTTATGCGTGGAGAACAGTTACTTGAAAATCGCCGCCTTGCGTAATCGAAAACATTTGGGGCTGATATGTTGGACCAAAACAACTTAACATATGACAAAAAGTAACAAAAGTCATAGCTCTGTACTCTGTGTTCTCCATTGTACTGACTCTGATAAGACCACGCTTCTTGTAAACAAGCTTCTTGGTGCTGTAAGTGGACCATGCGTGTGTCTCATTATGTTGTGATGACGTACATACATACGTACAAGATGCAATCATGCTGAAGTCTGGTTCATATTTGAGTATTGTGATCACAGGCCATAATTCCATTCCACTGGTGCTGCAGGGATCCAATCATGCATGAGGACAGCATGGTACAGATGGCCAGTGTGAGTTTTTCTGCCTGCACAATGTGAAGAGAGCAAAAAGGATTGGGACTTATCAGCTGTGTAGTCCTAAGAAAACCACTGATTAGTGAGGCTAATCAGAAAATAAGGTTTCAATTTGCTCGGGAGCAGAAAGATAAGACAGTACAGCAATTGAAGAATGTTGTGTGGGTTGGTGAGTCCAGGTTTATGATGCAACTGGCTAGGTCAAGATTCAGCAACATTATGTGCCCAAAGAATGAGGTTAGCTGACTATCTGAATATTCTGGATGACCAGGGCCTATATGCATGCCCAGTCATTACACAGACATTCTGTTCATGGAAAGGCCTAATTGGCTGTAGAATTAGTTGCACGATTGGGAAATAATTGGTCAGTTAACTAATTGCACCATAAAAGCAAGGCAGGTGCTGAACGTCTTGTATCCAGGGACCTTCCTTGAAAACCCCTATCCAACAAATCTCAATTGCAAATGTGAAATTATTGGATATTTTATTAGAATAATAAAGAATGAACAAACAGATGTTATCAGCAAGTCATTGGTCAAAGATTTGAAACAGGGACAAAGAGAAAGTTTGTCAAAATATCTGGAACAGGTTAAATGGGTTTAGTTTGTCCAATTGCACAGTGGAGGATCTCAAAAGCAATAATACGATGTGCACCATGTCAGCCATCTTTAAAACAGCCTAACAGGTGTGGTAATCCTGCCATTGGCTCCAGTAATGGTCAGGTCTACCGTAAATTTAATTCTCTTCTGGCGTGTTAACCTGGCTCATGTATATAACCTTTTTTTTCCCACCATTAGTACAAACGCTCCGTTTTCAGCGTTAATTGCAGGATGTGCATACAGGTCCAGGTCTTTCTTTCAGTGGGGTTTTTCTTCCCTGATGGTTCAAGTGTGTTCTGAGATGACAGTGCCAGGATTCATCAGGCTCTTCTTCGTGGATGACTTGTTCAGGGTGCACAAGACACCATTTTCACAAATGGATTGGCCTCCACAGAGTCCAGACTTCAGCCCCGTTGAGAATTTTTGGGATGTGCTGGAGAGAAGATTCGCAATACAAGATCTTAGCGGTGAATCAATGCAACTCTGGCGAATGCGTAGCAAAAGGTGGTCCAACAAAATATTATTGTGCAACTTTTTTTTTTTTTTTTTTGGATGGGCAGTGTGTTTGTAGAGGGTTCTGTTTGTGCCCAAATTCTTATGTGTGACTGGACTGGACTGGACTAGCTCTATACTTCCTGTCTCTGCATTGTTCTGTTTTGCATGTCACCCTGATATATTTCACTGATGTATCCACTCAGTGTCTCATGAATGTTGTCAAAACTGTTTTTGTTAATTTCTGGTTTCGACTGACTAAAAAAGTTGGCTGTTATTCTGTTCGGTACCAAAACCAGAAGTCACACAATCAAAGGATGTATCATTGAGATCTAAGAGCCTGACATGAACAACAAAACAACAAAAAGACAGGGAAAAGAAGTACATTTGTGTCTGTCAGACACCTAGTGAACTGAAAGTACCTCCCTCAGGTAACCGTGTTACCTTTTTCTTTAATAGTAGATCATAGATACGCTCAGATCAAACTTACTCATCTTGTGGTTCAGTGGAGTCAAAAAGAGAAGATAAGCAGACTGTGCAGGGATCAGAGAGAGGATCTTTTTCTCTCAGCTCTTCTTCATTAATGACAAAACGTATCATCAAGATAAAGACAACACCCAACTCTCTTAACCCACCTTTGTGATTGTGAAGCGATCACAGTGTCAGCTCTGACACACATTCACTGTGCTTTAACACAGAAACACACATGAACAGTGTCAGCATCAAACACAAACACACACACACACACACACACACACACACACACACGCACGCACACGCACACACAAGCACACAGTCACTGCAGCAGTCTTCATTTCAGTGTTTCCTCCTCTTTCTGTTCATCCTGTCCACCATCATCCCTGTCATGGTGTCCCTTCAGCTTCAGCCTACACATACCACTGTCTGAAGAGATATCTGTGGTGAAACCCCCGGTAAAGCTAAGGAATGATGATTATATGCATGTTACAGATACTATCTAATGGCAGAATTTTGTTCTTTATTGCCTCAAAGCTTATATTACACAAAACTATACTTCTATAGATTAAATATAAAGGTCATATATAAATCAAGATGTTAAGTCATTAATTTTTATATTTTTGTTTCATTTTGACTCTAATCTGTTAATAATGTGCATTAAATACAAAGTACTTTGTACTCTCTGTCTCCTCTTTATGTAAATATGAAAAGTTCTTCACTTCAAAGTACGGCAACAACATGGTGCCAAGAGAGGCTGGAAGTTTTCTCTCTCATGATCTCAGTGCAATGCTTCTATTTTGAAGAAAGATGTGAATATAGCTCCTGCTTGAGTGATCAGTGTATATTTGTACAGAATATAAGTAATATGTTTTTTTCTTTGCCCTTTTTTTAAAACATAAATTTGGATGGAGAAACACACAGAGCTGCTGTGGTTATTCCTAATACACACTGAGGTAGTACTTTCCAGAAGTCCAGGAACTTAATCTTGGGGGCGGGGCCTGCAAACTGAATGTTTCTGATTGGTGGAGCAGCCACAGTGTTTTGATTTTTGCATCCCTATGTCCACAATAGGATGGCCCCCAGCTGTGTTTGACTTGGTTTAATAACTCCTAATTGATGGTCTTCTTTGAGCCTGATAGTGTGAATGTGTCTCTGTCAGCTCACGGTTTTATGGTTTAAAGTAGTGATTAGCCGTTTGTAAACGATTCACTCAAAATGATTCACTCAAAACGAACACATCATCGGGGTGAACAAACTGAACTGAATCACTTACTGGAAAGAGTCATTACTTTCTTAACTTCAGTTTCTCTCTCCTGCCTCGTGTCTCTCTTGCTCTAGACCCTGAGAGTCACCAAATTCAGCCCTGCCGACTTTTCATGTCAATGATAGTCTGACTGAACCAACACAAAAGAGTCGGACGGGGGCCTTGTGTCACTCAAGCCTGCTCCTAAATCCCTCTCATGTCTCCAAAATTGAGGCAGTAACACATAATTTACTTAACATTTAGGTGTCACCAAAATGTGTGTACTCTATATAGCTGCTGTCAGTTTGCAAAAGGCTTTTATATCCAAATTAATTTCACTCAGCTTACCATTTTAACATCCACCAACGATAGTCTCATTTGGATTGTGTACAGTGTGTGTATGTGTGTGACTGAGGCTGGTGACTCACAGTCTTGCATGTTCATTTTCAGTCAGTCGTTCACTGAATGTACTGAATGGGAGCTCTGACATGAATCGCTCACTGATTGACTGATTCCTGACAGGATTCCTCTCAGTACACTCAGTAAACGTACTGAACAGGAGCTCCGCCTCCAGAGTCTGTCTCTTCAGTCAGTCAGTGAGTGATTGGTGTACTGAATGTACTGAACAGAATGGTTGGGGGAAATATATTTGAGTGTTTTAGCAGCTTTCAGTTTGCAAACTGTAGCTTTATCCTGCTAAATTCTCAGCCCATTGGTTTATTATTATACACCAGCTGTATAACAACAGCTGTTCAAAAAGAAGTCCTCATGCTTCCCAGTTTATACGTGTCATAATCTCCTCATCAGATGGGTACTGAATGATTATTTAAAACTGTTTGAGAATGATGTATCCTGCTGAAAGTCCTCAATCAACAGGGTTGCTCTTTAAGCTGAAACACTGGTGGACAGAAGAGATGGCATTTTGCTTGTTGTATCTATTTTTTTAAAAAAAGCCCAAGATGGCCTTAGCAAGGAACAGTCCCAACTTTTTGAAAATGTTTTGCCAGTAGGGCTTCTCTCCTTTCAAGTCTCAATTCAACAAATCCATCTGTAGTGAAATAAAGTACAATCAAAACCAGCACAGGCTGAATATGTTCCATGCTAACAGGCTAAGTTTGGAGCTACAAATAAAGATGCCAGCATGTCTTCTCCTTCTGTGGCGTCATCTTTGCTGAAATGCCTTCATTCTTGTATAATCCTCATTGGAGATCAGGCCTCGTTGGAAACGCAGACAACAACAGGCAACAGGATCTAATTAGTTCCTGGAAAAGTAGTTCCAGGAACTATTTGTTTTTGTAACTTCAGGCAGAAGAGAACCTTAAACTTATTACCACACTCATTACCTCATGGCAGAGGCTGCTATATAACACACCTATGATCATTACTGTCTATCACTATCTCATTCCTAAACCACTGGCATAGCCACAGTAAGCAGTTTGTGGTCAAATCGAGTCTAAGGTCACTGGAAATAAGGTTTTAAGATTTATTTTATGAGTCCTTTTTGTCTGTTTATGAGAAGAGCAGAGAAAAAGGTAAAGATAACCTTGACTTCATCACAGCTTGCATGTGGCACTTGTTTATATAACTGCACATGATACAATATGGCTTATATTTACTTGCGAGTTGTTGGGTTAAAATGGATATCATACTGCAATGCTATGATAAATAAATAAAAAAAACAGATGTTTTTAATCTGCCACTATATGCAGTTTTAAAAGCAGAGTTGTAACTTCCATGATGAGCAAAATGCATGAGCATTATGTTCTCCTGTGCTGTTGGCCTGGAATGCTTCGGTGGACATATTCAACTGTTTCTGTGTCATTGTGTGGTGGAGATATATTCACATGGGCTTCTTAAGTACAGCCTTATTTTTAAAATGGACAGACAAAAAAAACTTTTTTTTTAATATCTGTAGTAGATAAAGCTTTGGTCATCAACCATCTGGCTTTGATGGCTCTCCCTTTGCTCTTCTATGGCCCTATTGAGATGGGAACTTATTTAATCGGAAACCATTAAATTTTGATTCTTTTTGGCTGTTGAACTGTTAATAAGAGGTTCCCGAGTCAAATTTTATAGAAAACCTAGCCCCTTCAGTTGCCAGGTCAATGGATGATCTGTGAATTCTCTAAAACCAGTCACCGGGGACAAGAAATGACTCAAGGATCCAGGTGCAAGACTTAAATGGTTCACATAAAAAGGCTCTTCATTCCAATAAAAAACTAAGCAAAGATTGAATAGAAATTCACAGTAAAATATTGGTCAAAACAGGGGAAAAGTAACAAAAATAAACCACAGCAACACTGGAAAAACAAATACTAACAACAAATATCTTAGTAAAGAACTAGTTTTCAGGTTTAATTAGAACTATTGGTTAATGTTTTGGATACCTCTTGAAACAAGACGAACAGGCAGAGGACAAAAGGAGACACTGATACAGACACTGAGGTAATAGGACACAAGTGGAAACAAGGGGGGCGGGGACAACAATCACAAAGGCAGGATATACATCAGGGCAGGAAGTGAAGTCTATAGAAGGAACCCCAAACTAAATTTTGATTCAGTCCTCTTTAAAACTTTACCCTTGTTTGACCTTAATCTAACGTTGTTATAGTTTTGCTAACAGAGCATCACACGGGAAGAAAAGAGTTGATACCATGATGAGCATTCAACACTCTAAGGCCCTCTTTGGTTTCTGAACCGGACATCAACAAGTGGAGCCAAGTAAGTGTTTAAGGACTAACTGAACTCCAACACAGCAGAGGTGAGGTGATGGTGCTGAGCCTAATCCAACAACATCCAGCTGCATAAAGGGACTGTGAGGACTTTCTAAGTGGTCTTGAAAAAGTTTCACTTCTAGATATATGCCTGATCGTAATCTAAAACTTAAAATTAAATCATTAGACCCAACATGCTATTTCTTAGCTCCTCTATTGGGTCTGGCAGGCTCAGACTGATTTATGGCACGCCAAAGTCTCTATAACAACACCATGCTGGCTGATGAAGTTTAGCAGTGAGAAGAGAGGTCTGCGTTTTTCTCTGCTGAAAACTATTTCTGTGATTTATTTAGTAGTCATGGTGGACACTGGAGCTGAACTGTCAGACAAAAAAGGACGTCAGATTAGAAGAAAGCTAAACAGGAGAGTGATAGCACAGGCTAAAGGCTAAAACACAAGCTAAACAACTGGCCAAAGACTAAAACATGAGCTAAACTGTTCCAACCCACATGCAGCAGTTATTCTGCAGTGACCTGATCAAACTTGAGAGTCTGTCAATAAAATGAAGAGTGAGGTTAATTTAGCTCTGATTGGTAGATGAACAGGACATGCCTATGGATATATCTTGGACCACTGTGGCACAAAAAAGGCTGGCTACTAAATTACAGAACAAACTGACAGTTTGCTTGTTGACACGTTTGTCTACAGATACCTCTCATAGCAGCAGCAGCAGCACCAGTAGGGCTAAAAATAGCCGGCTACTAAACTACGAATTCACTATTAGCTTGTTGTCACTTTTCAATCAACAGCACTGTGTAACTGCTGATAAATACCTTATCTCATTGCATTCAGTCTGGTAATAAGTTGCCCTGAACAAAGAAAACAGGTGTCAAAAAGATAAGATGATCCCCATTCATTTCTGAAACAAAGACAAGCTCATGTCATCACAACAGTGTGTGCACGATTCCAGCAAAAAGATGTCGATGCACTCCACTTCAAACAGATAGTCCTCACAGCCTCTCGAATGATACCACAGGGATAACTGGCTTGTTGTGGCCTAGCGGTCATAGCGACATCGCTTTGACGGGTAAAAGCTTGTTTGACCTTGATTTTCAGTATGAATACAGACCATGAAAGCAGGGCCTCACGATCCTTTAGACTTTTTGGGGTTTAAGCTGGAAGTGTTAGAAAAGTTACCACAGGGATAACTGACTTTTGGGGGCCAAGTGTTCATAGTGATTGAAAAGGGATGAAAAATCAAACTGGACATGATGATAATTACAACGTAAGAATACACACAGAGACTTACAGATTACAAGACACAGTGCAAATCCATTGGGTATCACAGAGTTTATGTACATATAACCAGATGTACGCCTGCCTGAGGATAAAGCGTATGAAACAGCTCAAGTTCTGCAGAGTTCACTGCAGAGGAGAGAGAGGTAGAGAGAGAGAAAGTCTCCCTTTGTGATGTCAGTAAGGACCACCTCTAACTCTTCATAAAGCTTCAGTTTTCTTATTTCAGCCCATCACTCATTCATGTGACTCATGAACAACTGTTACTATCCATTGTAAAGCAAACGTTGCCCCCTAGTGGTGACAAGCTGCTGTTGCAAAAAGCAAGGAAAAGTTTTAACAGGATTAGGTTCAAAATTACAAAAACAGAAGAGGAGTCACAGGTAAAGCTGATAAAACAGATTAAAAAGGCTTTTTAGATTCCTGGATGTCACAAAAATATAAAATACAAGCTGTGGGTAAAACAAGTACAGAACACATCACCATTTTTATATATTCCTGAAGGTGCTGCTGACATGACATTTTCACCAAACAACCCTGAAGAGTTTGTTGTCTATCATGTGACCGAGGTCATCCTGCACTGGAGGTCAGGAGGTGGTCTGTTAGATGCCATTTTCCCAGTCAAAATCCTTGAATAAAAATTTTCTTCACAGGTGTTTTCTTCTTGGGTGTCCAGGTGTTCCTTTTCAGGCAAAGATTCACTTATTTCCAAAATTTCTACTTTTCAGCAGAGAGGTTTGCAACTGGGAAGACAGCAGCCAAATTTGTTTGCAAGTGAAATGCTGAAATTTCGGAGCTCTAGGGTAACCTGGGTCGAAGGTTGTGTCTCTGTTGCCATGGTTACAGTCTGTGACTTTAGGAGCTAATATAGAATAAACATGTGAATTAATAGATTCTAGGGAAATCAATATTTTATGTTTATTTTTTTATCCTCAGTGAAACTTCAGGTCTAAAACAATGTCTTTAAAGTTTTATTAAAATAAAATAGAAAATTAGATGAAATTATTTTGTTTCCAAACCATACAGGTCCATTGCAGATCTCCTCTAGGCTATTTTTTTTTTATTAATTTTAAAATCTCAACCCTGAATTTTTTATACACACCCTGAGGACGCATCTAACATCTGAACTGTTCTGTAAGAAACACAACAGCTTTGTGTTGCTCATGTAATCTAGCATCTCTATGAGCTGTGATGACAGATTTCAGCTTATGGAGGTTCTGAATTTAAAATGGAACTGAAATGAGATACCCTGTTTTGCTTGATAGTCTATGTTGTGCGTCCAGTATCAGCTAATCTTTAATATGTCATAAATTTCTATAACTAATTGAAGATACCAGAGGATAATGATTTCACAACATGAATTGGAAATTTATTACAGTGTGTCACACTAACAAAAAGGATGACCAGCGGACATTTCTCTTAAAGTGACGGTAGAACGTTTTCACAGTTACAAAACAGACTGAGAGTGATACCAAGTCACACAGTGACTTAAAAAAGAGAATAAGACTTCAGAAAGACAATGAAACAAAATGATTTACACACCTGCAGGACAAAAATAACCAGGGAGATGTGCTTTGTCAACAAGAGGTGCCATACTGAGGTGGAGAAAAAGCTTTTTGACAAGATCTCATGGGAACAAGTTACTATCTTATGCATACAGATTATTATTTTATTTGTACATGTTTGAAGCAACAGATTCTTCCTGATATGGAAGAATCTCTTATGCACACATATTATTATTTTATAATAATAAAATAATATAAAATAAAACCATAAAATAATATATAATAATTACAGATTATTATTTTATTTGTACATGTTTGAAGCAATAGATTCTTCCCTTCTCTTACCAAAGAAAAAAAGATTGGAGCCACAAAACACAACGGGGCTTCTAAAGTTTTATAAGTTTTGTAAAGCTTCTTAAATTGTGAAGCAATAAATGTATTTCTGCCAGCTCTTTCCTGATGGTCTTCATTCCTTCAGTGAGGTTATAGAAAGAATCACCTTTTGGAGGAGTTGGACAGCAGCAGGGCTCAGGAGACACCTGTTCAACAGTTGGATCAAAGGTTTGTAAACTGCTCTGACACACTCTGTTCAAACGTTTCACTTGTAAAAAGACAGACAGTCTTTACCCAGCTCCTCTTTACAGATGTGATCTCACACCTCTTTTGTTTTTTCATTGTTTTTCTCTGTAGTGTGTCCACAGTGGGATAAGATGTAGAAGACATCAATGCAAATGAATTTAATTATATCCACAATTTAATGTGAGTTTATGTGTGAACTGTGCATGTTATTATTTTTATAACTTTCTGTTTTTGATGTAAAAATAATCTTTTCAATCAGTTTTCCTCACTGAGTGTGTTTATTTTTCTCTGGGCTTGACTGGGATGATGACACGTGGCATCCTGGTGTGAAAAAATGGTCTGTGACCTCATTGGAGGAAGATGAAACAAAGGAAATGGACACAGACTGTAATGATGGTGATGATGAAGACAATATGTCTCATATTTGTATCCAGCAGATTCATACAGCAACAGCTGCAATTTCAAGTTATTGTTTTTATCATTAAAATCATTTTTAACATTTATTGTGTGTGTAAAGCTGTGTTCTATGTTTTGTTTGGCTGTGTGGTATGTTCTGAGTGTGTGTGGTTTCTACAACGGAAGAACAGAAAAGTATATAAATACAAATATACAAAATGAATGCAAATACTGATAAACAACTATAAATATAAACCTGAAATAAACGCTACGTCATAAGAAGGTCCTTAGGAAGTGTTAACAAATTACTGTCCCTCACAGTCATCTGCCACAGATACACACACATGCAGAGAGAGCCTGGGAAAATGGTGACGGCCCCTAAATCAGGTACCTGCATGCTCCCTGTTGACATCCCACATGATCTGAAAACTTAAATGACAACAGACACAATGTAAACACAATAGTTTATACAACAAATGTCTATATGGAGAATCTTAAGCAAACAGAGGATATTAACATGTTTGATATGGCAGATTATGCTTCCAGCAGTAATCCAGGTGACATCACTATAATAAGAAGGCGCTGAAGTAAACAAACATAATACGTTTTGAAACAGTCTCATGGACACAGGAAAAATTAATCATCTGAAAAAGGATCCTTAAGTGGTGAAGATGTTGCTGAGAGGATGACAGAGAGGATAGCTGAGAAACTTGTCCAGACTGTCACCTTCGCTCTGAGCAGGAAGGTAGGGGCATGATTGACAGGGATGTCTGAAGTTGGTGAGAGGAATCAAATTGCCTCCTATGCTAATCATCCCACCCCCGTCCTTCACCTGTTTACCAAACCTACAGATACTTGGGTCTGCAGCAGAAAATGGGAGAAGAGTTGTCCTTTTGCACATATGACATTTCCCTCCCTAAATAACTAATATCAGACAAATGTCTTCTTGATCATCTTAACACTGAAAGATGTCAGGAGATACAAGGTCAACAGTTTGCCTGATCAGCCAGCCAATCCTGCCATCTGCTGTCATAATTATGGAACAACAGGACGATTCTAAAATGAATGCATGATGTCCTCTTCCTCATCACCACACAATGTACAGCTATTATGTAGGGCTTTTTTGTAACAATTTTCTTTTCTATAAAACTCAGAAAAGCTTTTTCAGGTGAAGACCCCCCTTTCTTGACTGCTCCCCTGTGATTTTTATTTTTGCAAATGTTTTATTACAGTCAAAATTCACTATAGCTCCATTTTCTTCAGAATTTGTGGACTGACCTACTGCACCATGTCACCGGAGAGCACGAGTGGGCCAATGATGCCTGTCACCATGGCCCTCTGTTTGAGAACAGAGAGAAAGACTGGATCACTGATGGGAAGCCTACTGGTCCCCACCATCACAGTGTTACTTCAGCTGTCTCTGACTCAGCATTGGGCTGGGTGGCTCAGCACATGACACCACGGTAAGAACCATGGTTATGGCTCTTCCTCCTCCACCTCCTCCTCCACTGTCAGAATCTCCTCCCACCACCTCCTCTACTGCCACCACCACCACCTCCTCCTCCACCACCACCACCTCCTCCCCTTCCTCCTCCACCACCACCACCAACTCCCCCTCCCTCCCCCTCCACCACCACCACCACCACCTCCACCCCTTCATCCTCCAAAACCAACACCTCCTCCCCAACATACTCCTCCCCCACCACCACCACCACCACCACCTACTCCCAAACATCCTCCTCCTCCGCCACCACCACCACCACCACCTCCTCCACAACTTCCTTCTCCACCACCACCACCACCACCTCTTCACCAACATCCTCCTCCCCCACCCTCACCTCCTCCCCATCCTGCTCCACCACCACCACTACTACCACCTCCTCCCCATCCTCCTCTTACTCCACCACTACCACCTCCCCATCCTGCTCCTCCTCCACCACCACCACCACCTCCTCCCCAACATCTTCCTCCACCACCTCCACTAACTCCTCCTCTTCCATCACCACCACCACCACCACCTCCTCCACTGCCACTGCCACCACCACCACCACCTTTTCCACAACATCCTCCTCCTCCTCCTCCACCACCCTACTTGCAGGGGGTCACCGTGAGGTCCCTAGAAGTGTCCCCAGTGTGTTTTCTCAAAAGTTGATTTCGGACCCAAATTCCGGAAAAAGGGCCTTTTTTAAAACCTTTTTTCCATTGGGCCAAAAGCCCTCAAAACGTGCAGGGAGGGCTCCGATACTCGCAGTTTTAAACTGTGTCATCGAGCAAAGGAAGGAGCAGGGTATAACAGCAGTGGTCCTGAGGGGATGTGGAGTTTGGTGCAGATGTTCATTTTGGCTCATATTTTAAATAAAACTTGATTGCTACTACTACAAAGTTTAACATGCTTTTCAAAGGTTTCAGAGTTTTCAAACCCCAAATTTTTCAAAGTTTTTAATCAGAAATCCAGCCTGGGTTGCAGAAATTCCTTGTTTCATTTTTTCTTGACCTGTTTGAGCAACTTACTGACATCTGGCTCCTGCTTATAAGATCATAGTTTAAGTCTGCAGGACTCCATCTTTCTGTTCCAGTAAATAAACCTTTCTGACTGCAGTGTTTCTGATGTTTGCCCCTGACTCAATGCACTCTGATCTGCTTAAATAAACAATGTGATCAATATGGTCGCAATGAAAACAACATTACAAAACATTTAAATATTTAATAAAGTTGCACTTTAGTTACATGTTAACAAAGTGTGGTCTCCTACGGGTTTGATAGTTGGATAGTGGATTGTTTTTATGTAAAAAAGAAAATTATGATACAATCAAAAAAAGTCTTCTTTAGAGGAGGGGGTCCCTAAAGTGACACGGAGCATCACAAATAACAAGGCTCAAGAGACAGGTTATTGAACTGCATGTTTAATTCTGTTTTTATCTGCCCTCACCTCAAAGATGATGCTTGTTGTCATCTTACTGCAGCTCTGGTTTTGAGAGAAACAGAAAAGATTAAAGATAAATGTGCAGTATTTACTAAAGTTTACGGCTATCTCACACACCTCCTCATCCTCAGTGCTGTTAGCTAGAAAAACAAGAGAAACTAATGAATTTCTGGTTATTCTTTAAAGTTTACCATCATTTTTCTCCAGATCCTCAGTCTTCTCTCCATCATCTCCTCACCTGGAGTTCAGTCTGTGGGACTGCACAGGCTTTAGTCAGTAGGGTGCTATTTTACAGCGATTTGTGTCTTTTTTTGTTCTCGCAGGCTTCAGTAAGGACGACCCCCCACTCAACCCTGATCGAAAATGGACACGAGAAAGAAATTCACAACATGTTCTTGAAGGTTAGACACTGGAGTCACAGCTAGCTAGCTAGCTAGCTAACTAACTAACTAACTAACTAACTGACTGACTAACTAACTCTTAATATTTCTTAATCTTTAGGTGATTTCAGCGGCTGGAATACAACCAGGGAACATATTCCATTTGAGGGAAGTGACGTCCCATCCGGTGTTGTTCTCTGCGGATGGTCAACACAGATGTAAGATTGTTAGAGGTGAACCATACAGCTGGTCACTGACCTTCTTTTTGCACCTCCATTTTTGAACGTGCAAACCAAGCACTAGCTTCCAGGTAATAAAGTTAACAGACAACGTGGAAGTACCCAAACCTGCAGTTCCCAAAGTGTCCACTAGAAGCTGTCTCCAAAAGTGAGTCAATCCCTATTCCTGTTCTATTCAGATTAAAACAAAATTATATATATGTCTATGCTGATTTTTAATTCAGGTTGATACCTATTACAGTAGAAATGGTTTTGTTGTTGTATGTCTGTCAGATTTACAACACACTGACAATGCTGTTAAACTCTGTTGTATCCTTGGCACATATCACATCCATAAGGCCAGAGTGCTACAAATCATTCCAAACATTTGTCTATTTCGCACTGAATTGAAACATTTAGCTGAATCTATGTCTGGGATGTCAAACTTTAAAGAAGGTGCTTCCTACAAATATTATTTAAATCGATTGTATCGGTTTTTCTGTGTCTCTCACCCTGGCATTTTACTTTAATTTTTAAGTAAGATTATCTTTGATGTTCTACTTTTTATTATTTATTTATTTATTTATTTATTTATTTATTTATTCTAACCTTATATCTGTCTCTTATGTCACATGCACTGTTAAATGTATGTGTTTATATTGTACAATAAAGTTGTTAATAAAAGTTAAAAAATAAAATAAAATATAATAAAAATAAAAAAAAATTATCGCTTCCGCATTGTCTCATATTTTCGGACCAGGGGTTGTTGCTTGGGATAAATATAAATCTTTGATCAAAATGTTAATTGAGAAATCAAAATGTAATATATGAAATCTAAATGTTAAATCTTAATCTTAATGTTAAATATAAATATAAATGTTAAATATTAAATCCAAATTTTAGATGTTAAATATAAATGTTAGTTGTTAAATCAAAATGCTAAATTTAAAATCTTAAATCTCTTAAGTTAAATATTTAGCAACCAGCCAATCAGATAATTCCACACTCTTTAAACACTAGCTCAGTCCCACAGTCGGCATTTAGAGGAACGCCCATAAAAGCGTCATATCCGACCTAGTGGTGCACAGCCCGAGCCCGCTTGAAACCTACAGAAGGAGAAGACGTCATATCCGGTTCGCACTGCGGGGGAAAATAAACCGCTTTTCGCAATGCTGAGGAGCTGTTGTATGTCCTTTTGTGCCACAAATACGATGAAAAAAACACGATCTTAAGTTAATGCAAATGAAAACCTGTTAAAACTTCACTTCTAGTCTTAAAAGAGGAGTCTACTTCTACAGATTCATTAATCATTATATTGAAGCTGTTTTTACTTACTTTACTTTTGCTTCAAAGAACTCTTTGTTCAAACATAATAACTATTCTCTTCCCTTGCTCAATTCTATTTATTTATTTTTTTAGTTATAATATTTATTTATTTAGTTATAAAGTTAAACATAAAAAAGTCCATCAGCTGTAGTCTCATTTTCCAAAACTAAAAACCAGAGTAGCAAACTACAAAACAGACTCAACAGAACAGTCAGACTACAGACTACATTCAAAAGCAGTAGGCAGTATGCAGTGCCTACTACATACTAAATTCACATGTAGTATGTGGTAGGTGGTTTGGAAAACAACTATATATACCAAAACTAGGAGACCAAAACTAAGCTTATAGGGGGAGGAATATACCTGGAATGTACCTTTACCTGTGTTGATCTGCAACGGCTACATGCACATATGAGCAGCTGTTTGTTTATAAGATCAACTTAAGAAAAGCATAGTAGTCTGTGAGTGCCATCACCCTGGGTTACTGGAGCAAAGTTTCGAAGCCTGTGAATGACCGTCGACATATCTGAAGTGTGACTCAACCTCCCTTTTGGTTAATCTAGCAGGAAGCTAACACAGGGATTGAAATACTGTCTTTCTCACCCTTCCTGTTAGTGAAGCAACAGTGGCCTTTGAGGAAAGTGTGACGTAATGCACAATAAGTTTAATCCTCCAACTCTCTCTCTCTCTCTCTCTCTCTCTCTCTCTCTCTCTCTCTCTCTCTCTATCTATCTATCTCTCTTTTTTACAACATTAGCCTTTTGAATGACTACAAGCTAAGCACAAAAATGTTTATGTTCGTGTTCTGTGAATTTGGTTATACTGTAGAATCATGACAGTGTAAGATGACAGCCTCCATGAAAGGAGACCCACTATTATATATTTATAACAGGCTCCTTTTAAGTTTACATAAACAGTTTATATAAACTGTTGTAAATATGTCTTTAGTGATTAGACACTAAATTAAAAACACATCCAAGTGTTCCACTGCTACAGTTTGTTCTGCAAAATGCTGCAAAGATGCTGCTCATAACTACACACTGCACCTTGATTTGTGCCCATCTGTGAATAAAGGAAGAAGCCAACAGATATAAACGTCTTTGTTCATTTCATTCATGCTGAGTTGATGTTTCCGTCTACCACAAAACTTTATCCAAAGGAGAAACTTTTCTGGGTTGAGATGTGGCTTAAGGAAAGAGTAAAAAAAAACACTCTGTGGCCCATCCTCTCAAGGTACCTTGTGTCAGTATTGCATGAACCCCATGAACACCATGTGACCAATTTCAAGCTTAAAATCTCAGAAAAATCCTCATAAAACTGAATGAAAACTGGCTCTCTGCAATACATTTCAATGGCTGTCCGGGCAGAGAATGTCCGAGTGTTTGGGATAGCTATAGGCACTGTGATTGGCTCATCGTGTTTAGGGCGGGACTTAGCCATAGGTCAATTGTCTGTTTCATCACAGCAGCAGGACTTAAAGGTTCAGAGACCTCTGAGAGCGCAGAGAGACACTGTTTTGCTGGCGCTTCAGTGGTGTGAGCTTGTCTAAGTGGTAAAAATGAAGGTCCACACACTCTTCTGGTTCAGTGCGAGTTCACTGCTAGTTTGCACCATGTCTGCTTCTGAGTGGAAGAAGAAGTGTGAGGAGGAGTGGGGTCTGCAGGGAGCCCCGATGCCTGACGGTGTGGACTGGAGGTCCGTGTATGAAGCCAGACCGCTGGGGAGGAATTTATTAAAGAACCCATCACCTTATGGTAACAACACTATGTCAAATACATTTAAAAAAAAAAGCTGTTCATCTGTTCATTTCTTATCCAGAAACAGTTTTAAACTGTGTCATAGAGCAAAGGAAGGAGCAGGGTTTAACAGCAGTGGTCCTGAGGGGATGTGGAGTTTGGTGCAGATGTTTATTCTGGCTCATATTTTAAATAAAACTTGATTGCTACTACTACAAAGTTTAACATGCTTTTCAAAGGTTTCAGAGTTTTCAAACCCCAAATTTTTCAAAGTTTTTAATCAGAAATCCAGCCTGGGTTGCAGAAATTCCTTGTTTCATTTTTTCTTGACCTGTTTGAGCAACTTACTGACATCTGGCTCCTGCTTATAAGATCATAGTTTAAGTCTGCAGGACTCCATCTTTCTGTTCCAGTAAATAAACCTTTCTGACTGCAGTGTTTCTGATGTTTGCCCCTGACTCAATGCACTCTGATCTGCTTAAATAAACAATGTGATCAATATGGTCGCAATGAAAACAACATTACAAAACATTTAAATATTTAATAAAGTTGCACTTTAGTTACATGTTAACAAAGTGTGGTCTCCTACGGGTTTGATAGTTGGATAGTGGATTGTTTTTATGTAAAAAAGAAAATTATGATACAATCAAAAAAAGTCTTCTTTAGAGGAGGGGGTCCCTAAAGTGACACGGAGCATCACAAATAACAAGGCTCAAGAGACAGGTTATTGAACTGCATGTTTAATTCTGTTTTTATCTGCCCTCACCTCAAAGATGATGCTTGTTGTCATCTTACTGCAGCTCTGGTTTTGAGAGAAACAGAAAAGATTAAAGATAAATGTGCAGTATTTACTAAAGTTTACGGCTATCTCACAACACGTCCTCATCCTCAGTGCTGTTAGCTAGAAAAACAAGAGAAACTGATGAATTTCTGGTTATTCTTTAAAGTTTACCATCATTTTTCTCCAGATCCTCAGTCTTCTCTCCATCATCTCCTCACCTGGAGTTCAGTCTGTTGGACTGTACAGGCTTTAGTCAGTGGGGTGCTATTTTACAGCGATTTGTGTCTTTTTTTGTTCTCATAGGCTTCAGTAAGGACGACCCCCCACCCAACCCTGATCGAAAATGGACACGAGAAAGAAATTCACAACATGTTCCTGAAGGTTAGACACTGGAGTCACAGCCAGCTAGCTAGCTAGCTAACTAACAAACTAACTAACTAACTAACTAACTAACTAACTCTTAATATTTCTTAATCTTTAGGTGATTTCAGCGGCTGGAATACAACCAGGGAACATATTCCATTTGAGGGAAGTGACGTCCCATCCGGTGTTGTTCTCTGCGGATGGTCAACACAGATGTAAGATTGTTAGAGGTGAACCATACAGTTGGTCACTGACCTTCTTTTTGCACCTCCATTTTTGAACGTGTAAACCAAGCACTAGCTTCCAGGTAATAAAGTTAACAGACAACGTGGAAGTACCCAAACCTGCAGTTCCCAAAGTGTCCACTAGAAGCTGTCTCCAAAAGTGAGTCAATCCCTGTTCCTGTTCTATTCAGATTAAAACAAAATTATATGTTATTAGATGTTATTATAGATGTTTTTTTTTTTAATCTTTGCGTGAAGAATAAACTGGAAACAACTTTTTTTGAAAATAAAACTTCACCTCCGAGAGGCTCAGCCTCTTTTCACAAAAATTTGTGTTTTGTTCCAGTTTTATTGAAATAGTGGTATCAAATCTGAGATTAGCATAAAGAAGCTTTATTTCAGTTTCTTTAGATTTCTAAATGAAATCTCATTCAGTACAATGCAGCATGTAATGGGGTTTCCTGTTCAACATGATGTGTTAAAATCCAGCACTCACTGAAACTGAGTCCCTTCCATAAATGTGAAAAAACTAAGTGAAGAAAACTTTTGGATAAGTCTGATAATATATTTTTGAGCTGCGTTTTTTTTATTTTGCTCGTGTTTCATGTGAAATTTTGTGTCTGCTCTTTTTTTAGATGGTTGGCCATGGAGCAGATTGTGGACCTGAAGGAGGAGGGACACTGGGATGAGCTGCTGGATGAGTTTCAGCCTGAGATAGTTATCCAGGACTGGTGGGTTAATGAGTTTGTGTTCATTAAAATGTGTGTCAGGTATGACTCACAAAGTATTTCTTTGGTTAATAAAGCCCTGCATGGCTCTTTAGTTGGCGGTGTCTCTCACCTCGGTGTGACTTTATTGGAGTAGAGAGAGAAGCTGTTGAGGGTTTTTTTTTTATTAACTTCAGTGCTCTTTCAGTTTTGGCCTACGATAAGATGATAGAACTCAAATCCTGAGCCATGTTAACTCAACTGCTTCTCTACAAATCCTGGGATATCATATCAATAAAAAAGGATCGGACTGAAGCAAAAGGGGTCTGGGTCATGATCTATGTGAGAGATTCTCTCTGCTGCAGTCAGATCAGGTGATAAATGATTTAGAATGCTTTGGCTTTAAAATTTCCTTATACCCTGTCATTAATAGTAAGTAAGTAAATTTTATTTATTATAGCACCTTTCATAGAATAGAATCACAAAGTGCTTCATGGGAAAAATATTAAAATATGAAATAACAGAACAGTAAATTGAAGTCATAGAACAATAAAATAAACAGTAGCATGATTTAAACAGTCTGTACAAGGTGAGTCAAAGGCCTGTTTCAGAGCTTTTTAAAAGTGACCACAGAGACAGCTGAACAGAGCAGTTTTCTGGAGCAGAATCAACTTGTGATAAATCTGCAAAAGTGCACTTTACTGCAATACTTTGGCACCCCAAATAACTCTGAGTATAATCTGTAAATCTTTTTCAGGTATGAGGAGAGTCAGCTGGATAAAAACATCTATGAGCTTCATGTGAAGCTACTGGGTGCAGACAACAGCACGGTGATCTCAGAGCACTCTGTTCAGCCCACTGAAGACCTCAACTCTGACTCATACACCTGGAAGGAGGTGAGTCACTGAGTCCATACTGTGAGGGTTTGTAAAAAAAAACCCCGCTATTTTGAGAGAGAGAGAGTTGTGGCTGTGTGGCTGTTTGTTTGGTAGGCTCGAAACAATCATAAATTTATAAAGAGAGCTCCTTCGTACTCGAGAGGCCGCAATACTGCCATACAGGCAGGAATCCACTGGCGCCAGAATCCAGAGCAGAACCGCTGATTGCTCATGAGCTTCAGGTGCGCAGGCTGCCGCCGCAGAGAGAGGAGTGAATAGGGAAGAGCTCCACACAGCACACCAGGATCATCACACATACAGGTTCAAACACTACGCCTGCTGTTACTCACTTAACACTGGAAGAAATTCATCTAATGCAAAGTTCAACTTAAGTCAACTATTACTTCCAAGCAAAGGTATTCAAACTAGATGGTATCAAAAAGAAACATTTTTAAAACATATAGAGAATATGAAAATAAATCAAAATGTATGCATAAAAAATGTACATGCCAAAAAGAAACAAGCTGGACAGCTGATTTCATGCAACTACAATGGAATATAAGCAGAGATAAATGTAACGGTGCAGAATATATGGAAAATGTGAATGAAATAAATGGAATAAGTCAGACAGACGTGAAAAATGAGACAACATGACCCCCCCCCACCCCCACCCCCCCAAACAAAAAAAAAAAATGCTGGAGCAGGAGACTGCAGCGGTGAAGAACACTCAGCTTGCAGACACCTGATGGCAGACCCTTGGAGGAGCTGATGGTGAGATGCTGCTCTTGGAGGAGACTGGAAAGCCTGGGCTCAGTGAGCACGTTGGAATCCATCACATGAAGACAGAGTCCACTATGTGATAAACATAATGTTCTGTGGGAGACACCAGCAGACTGTTAACTTTCCAGGAATTTATGTAACATGTTTATCTGTTTTGTATCCAGGTTACACAGTTCAATGATTCAAGTGTAGAGTCACAGAAAGGACAAAATGCCAGAACACGGGCTGGCATCACACTTCGTTTACACAACTCTGGTTTGAGGATCTCCTGCTGCAGAGATCACATCTGGTGTCTGAGCTCAGTGTCCCTCAGGTTGTTAAAACATCACAATCTTATCTCCTGATTTACACTGATTGAGTGAGTCCAAAACTTTATGGTCTCCTGAAGAAGATGTAAAACAGAATATTAAATCGAATTGACCCTGGTATTGCTTTACCTTGACAGAGTGTTTATGCAGTCCTTTCTTCTCTTCCTCTCCCTCTGTTGGGGTCAGAGCCTGGCTACCCAGACTTCCATGTGTTTCTCTTCAGGCTACAATATATAGTTCATTTAATACTCAGATTTATGTATTAATGACCTAAAATGTTGAAAATTTTGACCTCTGAAAAACAGAACAGCTAACTTTCTGTAAAGAATAAAAAATGCCAGACCTTCCTTTTTCACATTTTGGGCTGCATGTTATTGTTTACAAAAGCTTCTTAAAGAAATGTTCAATCAGGAGAGACTTGAAGCATCAGCTAGAATTGTGAATAGATTTAATAGAGAAGATTGAGATGAACAGTTTTGGCATCATCATGCAATAAAATAATAATGGGGGTAAGATGACACAGTGAATTATGAATATCCCCTGATGGAGTCTAGACACTGGTGGTGGTAATGAAGTCTTGAGTAGGCAGGATCTTGATGACTTGAAGAGGACCGCAGAGCTGAATAGCTGAGAACTGGAGCAATGAAGACTGGAGGTGCCTGGGGAGGAGGAGCTTCATGTTGTAAGCCTGCAAGACAGCTGACAAGCAGAAAAGGCAGTATTTAAATTTTGACAGCTATGTGATGATTGGCTCACGAATGGTGCTGTGATGATGTGATCGGACAGAAAGAAGAGCTGACACGCCCCTGGTCAGCTGATGAGTGAGAAGCAGGAAAGAGTGAGAGAAGGAACCATAAGAGAGAGAGCATTAAGACGACTCCCTGACTGAACTTGCCCTAAGCTTCAGTTGATTTGAGTCTAGTTGTTGTTTTTAACTGTGCGTATCTGTTGGCCTGCAGGTGTCACATGTTTTCTCTGGCTATGGACCTGGTGTGCGGTACGTCCACTTCCAGCACCACCTGAAGAACAAAGTTGGGCATGGGATCGTTCGTGGGTTCCGAAACACACTGGTCACTGACAGCTCCGTGATCATCAGACCTACCAAAACCAGCCTCTAATCCTGCTGAGAACTACAGAGCAGAAAGAGCCAAGACACTCAGTGTGACCAGCATGATCAACCTTAATGCCTTTGAACCAGTCATCCTTTGCTTTGATTTTGCACCTCCTTAAAGTTATCTCTGACTAACACACTGATTTGAACAACAAATACACACCTCAATTCTGATTTCGTAGTTTCTTTAAACACCAAGTATGTTCATGTTCTTTTACTTTAACTCACAGTGATATATTTTCATATGGAAATGATGGGTTCTGGGTCTGGTGGAAAGCAGCATTAGTTACATATTTGTCTGAACTAAGTGAAGGATAAACAACAACAACAACAACAACAACAACAACGGAATAAGAACATTAAAACATTTGGTAGTTCAAAATCATTGTTGTTTGACCTCATTACTGAGATACTTTCTCATTAATCTATCATGAATATTTCTGCTGCAGCCATAAAGTGCATAAGTATTTCTCTATAAACAATTTATTTGCTTATTTGCACCTGTCTAAATTAATAATGTAATAATGTGTGTGTGTGTGTGGGGGGGGGGGGGGGGGGGTCAGATCTCTGCTTCCTTAAATCCACAATGTTTTCTTTGGTTTCTGTGAGGGGGGGGGGGGGGGGTCAGATCTCTGCTTCCTTAAATCCACAATGTTTTCTTTGGTTTCTGTGGCATTCAGAGCCAGATTGTTGACAGTCTTTGTTTGTTCAGATCAAGCACAACTTCTGTGAGAGTGATGGTTTCACAAACTAAATGGAGACATGGAACTCTGCGCTGATTTAAAAGTAAATCCTCACAGACATGCCACCCTGCAACCGCTGTCAAAAAGACTGATTCTTTCACTTTGTGGAATTAACTGTGGGACAGCATGGACTGTAGAAGGTGTGGTACCATTCACACATGTCTCTGTGTGCTTTTTCCTGCAGGCTTGAGCAAGGACAACTCTCCACCTAACCCTAAACTCATTAAAAAGCCAACATATGGTCCTTCACGATATGTACATACAGGTGATAGACAGTAGAAAAACAAAAGACGCGAATGAAGTTTAGTCGATTGGTTTGTGTTTTGGCGCCCCCATGTGGATAAAAATCTTGTCCTGCTGTGTTGTTTGACCAAAGAAATCTGCCTTCATTTAGTCATACAATGTGCCACCCACTATGACTCTTTGCTGTGGGAAAAGTAAAAGTTTTGAGCAGCTAATCATCTTGTTTTACACCTTCCCACAAAAATTAAAATGAAAACACTGTCCATCTCTTTGTCTATAGTCTTGTTTAATTTTGCAAATCTTAAAGTGACTCACTCTTAACATATGCATGTTTCAATATAATTTTGAATATATATATATATATATATATATATATATATATATATATATATATATATATATATATATATATATATATATATATATATATATATATATATATGTGTGTGTGTGTGTGTGTGTGTGTGTGTGTGTGTGTGTGTGTGTGAAGGAAAAGGTGTATAAGGCAAACTATGCCTTCATGCATTTGAAATTGTAAAAGACGGGGCTACCTGATGTAGAAATGGACACCAGTCAGAGAGCTGCAGCTGCGCACTTTTCCTTTCCTATGCTGCCTTCTAATGTCCTCGGATACAACGCTGGCCAGTTGTTTGTACACAAAACTAACCACTTTAATTAAACAGAGCAAAAATAGTTGTTTGATGCTTGCTTTCATAAACAAGTGTCCAGCTCCTTTTCCTAAACATTTATCACCCAAAAGACAGAAAACCATCGTCAACCAGCTGACAACATCGGAAACCCAGAGCTTTTTGGAAACCTTGAACGCAACATCACATCCACCGCGTGGACTCGCAGCAGCATCACCGCCGCCAGCCGATAGTGAGTGGCAATGTGAGATAACGGGAAAGTTCACTCTGTTACTTCAGCAGTGAGTCAGGACGGGGATAGTATTTTATTTTACCTGGTTTTAAACGGTGTTTCCAAACTTTCAGAAGCAATGCCAGCGCCTGGTGGAGCCGTGCCATAAACAGAAGGTAAGATTTGAAGTGGAGGATAACGTTTGAGGAACAGGTGCGGATGAATAACGGTCATTTTAGGGAGAATGCTCGCACTGATGCCCTCGTCGTCCATGCCTAGTTTTGATTGAAACAAAAATTGTATGCATATATGTCCCTTCTGATACAAGTGGTGTCTTAAAAGATGTTAAAGAAAACAAGATTACTCTTAAAGTAGGGCTATACCATGTCAATTTTGGCCGTCTACATGGTTGGAAAATTCACCGACTTACACTTCAATACTTTTCCGGCACCTTAAGTCAAACAGTATTTCACTTAGGTGATGGATTTAAAAGAAGAGGCCACAATTTGGAAGAATATTATACTGTTGCAAAGTTTTAAAAATATCACAGGGTGAGTTCATGACAGTAAAATCAATAACTTGATATGCTGAGCAAAATCTTGTCATTCTAATAGAATTGTGCACCCAACATGTCTGTTTGTAAGGAAGCCCAAAACGTACAGACCCCCTTACATTTTTTTCCTTAGTTATTTTTTTCCACAAGATGAGCTGATGTCCGTTTTTTTTCTCCTGCAAAATTTTCAAGCCATCTTTGAGATAACGATGCTATTTGGCCATGACAGGGAGTAAATATATGTAGTTTTACCATATGAATGGGCTTGTTTTTCTCCGGCAACTTGGAAAACATAAAGGTATGCTGGACACTAATGGTTAGACTACAGCATGCCATACTGGCATTAGTTAAACCTATTTATATGTTTGGTTTTTGTTCTGAGCAAAATTGAGAAGATCAAATATATGGGGTGTCTACCTAGGCTTCAACAGTTTAACGAACTGAATTTTGATATATAATTGTCAAAGTCCAAAAACATTTTACTCCAAATTTAAACACACTAAGTGGTAGAAACAGAAAGCTAGAATGAAAGAATATAAGTTGTTTTTTTTAGTTGGTTAATTTAAGCATATACATTTTTTTGTTAAGATTTAAGATTTAATTTTTGCTGTCTTTTTTTTTTTTTTTTAGTTTGTTTTTATGTTTTAGAATCAGCATGTTAAAACCATGATGTATCTCTGTGATGGAGTTGTCTGTATGTTGCCTTTTGAGCACTTTTTTCTGCTAAATGGACACTTTATGTGTGTGAGAGTCTGTTGGTCATTTTGAGGGTGTAATTTGATTTTATTTTGGAAACCCGTCTTGTAAAGATCCGAATCTCATAGCTGACGTTTAACTTACATGAAAGCATCGTTCATTTAGCAGATTGGCCATGTCCCACTTGTCTCTCTGTCTTTTGTGTCCAGGGCAGCACTGTCTGCACACAGTTGTGTTGAAAGCTGGTGATGTGTGAGACAGCAGGCGTTGACTGCAGATACACCCCCAGTGCCAATCCATTATATTTGATTACGCTCATGATATCACTAATATCACTTTTCAGATGAGTGTCCAAACACATACTACGATCACTCTGTTAGATTTTGCAGTTTTTAACTGATTAATACCTTTTATTGCACATAATAACATTTCTCACATATTGTTAACATGTCATTTATATGCTGATGTAATACAGGAACAACTGGACAATTCAGCAATGGAAAGCAGGCAATTGAAAGCACTTTAAAGTATCTGATTAACAGTTAAGACGGTCAGTTTTAGATACTACTACCACAACCTATTAATAGCGGTAAGCATTGGAAACAATGACTGTCTGTTTGTCATTTCAGAGTCAATATTTCAGTTAGTTTGGAAGTTGCATTTTAGTAAAGATTAACCTCATGTTTGCATAATGCAACCAAACAATAAAACAACAAATGTTAAAAACTAACTTCACTCCCTGTAGCTTAAGACCATCTTATACAGAGCTGCTACAACAGACCACTGAGCAGGAGCTAGTTGAAGTCTCATAGGTTTTTTTTTTACCTTATATATATATATATATATATATATATATATATATATATATATATATATATATATATATATATATATATATATATATATATATAAGAAGAAGGTTAAAGTTAAATTGAATAGAAACTGTATGAAGTCAAACTCTTCTTCCATGGCAGCACTACGGCAATGCACAAACACCTTAAACATACATGTGCATTCCTGAGCAGGCGAGGACTGGGATCCAAATGATAATAATGATAGTATGCCAAATTGAAAAACAATCACTCAATTAGTCTGCAAATAAAACAATCATTAGTTGTTGTCCTATTGATATGATCTATTCTGATACATTTTGTTCAGGGTGTCACAGTTAAGAAAGACTGGGTTTTACCCTCTTTGCATTTTTTTTTGCCACAAAACTTACAGAGCATGTGGTCCATAAGAATTCATAGTCAGAGATTGTACATGAGATAGTTTTGTTTTAAGTTTCTGTCCTTTGTTGGTGTGTTAAGTCTGCGATAGACAATATATGATGAGGTTGAGAAGCTAAATCCAAGCAGTCCACCACTGAAGCTCACTGACACTTATCCTGTAATGAACCGCCACCCCCAATGTCTGTGTCAGCTTAGGTAAACTAACGCTGCAGCATTGTATGCAGGCACCAACATGCGCGCCATCACAGGTGCCATGAGACAAAGGGCCATACTACACCTCACGTTTCTCTCACATATCCTCCACGATCAGTCAGTGATCCAAGATGGACAAATCCCTCTTACCCTGAGTGTTTTGATAAGTTTAATTTTTTCAATGTAGATTTTGCGTGTTTGGAATGGTCTGAAGAAACTAACTCCCTGATCAATTAAAAGGAATTTCATTTTTATACTTACCAACTTTTTAAAAGAAAAAAAACAGAAAAGTTAAAAAAGTGCAAACTTTACAATCCCAATTCCCCTGAAAATACAGGATAATATTTAAAATGTTGATGATACCAGAATCATTTGTATGTGATTTGTGATGAGAAACACTGCAGAGACAATTTTTGAATGTTAAAAACTGAAAAATCAGTTTTTTATGGTCAACAAATGCTCTCAATGGGTGATGACAATTTCCTTCAGGATTAATAAAGTGGATCTCATGATTAAAGACTGCAAGCAGGAAAGTTAAGTATCAGGACTCTTCTACCATGCTGTTGCTACGCCCAAGCATTGTTTTGCTGAATATGCAAGGCTGTTTTTGAAAACCTGTAAGTGGTTCAGCAGTACTGGTGCTTTTAAAGATGTTGAAGCTACTGAGCACTTATGCATCATCATACCTTCACAGAGTCTGGCTTTTGAACTGTGTGCTGATCAGAAGCAGAGGAATTCCTTCCTAGAATAGAGAATTCAGCATCCATGATTTCCAAAAAAAGATCACAAGACAGTTTATCCTTTCACCCCGTCTCTCCTAAATACCCAGAGGAGTCACTGCTGTTTCTGGATCAGATTTTAATGGTGTCGTCTTTGAATGGTACAGCTGTAGTAGCAACAAACTCTGTTCACAGTTATTGGTTTTTGAACGTGTTTTCGAGGCCATACTGGTGTGGTGCTGAAGTGTTTTCACCATGAAGAATACAGGCTGACTTTGCTGTGATGTAGAAGATTTCCGCTGTGCCACCCATGCAACTTTTCAATGGCAGGGTCTCATATCAGCTGTGTTCCCCCTCTCTCGCAGTTTGAATAATTGTTAGGCTAAGGTATTCGGGGTATTGCTTGTAAGCTGGAGCTGTGCTAAACAGCTGGGAGGGACAAAGATGAGAATTGGGAAGCAAAGTAAGGGGAAGAAATCAAACAGAGTGATTAGTGACATGAGAAGATTGTCCAGGAGAGGAATAGAGGAGAGAGAAATAGATATGCTGAGCGTTTGGCAATACAGTTGTCTGATTCTGGACCGTCATACCGTGAGCGCAGATGAAACAGGTGAGGCACGGTGTATCAAAGAAAAGTAAGCAAATGCCTCCTCAATCGTGTTCTGCCCCTGTTGCCCTGCTTTATCTTAATTTTCTAGATCAAAACACTGGATTCCATCGATCATCTGTGTTTATTTACATCCTGGTAGCAGTGTCTTGGTAGAGTACTAAATGTAAGTGGCTACAGCCGTTAATATTTGTTTAATCGTTTGATAATTCTGGGGGTGACTAGCTAGAGTAATGATGTCCCTACTTTCTTTACCTGTTGCTCTTTGTTTTGCCCCTTCACAGCATTAAAACCACAAGCAATAATGTAACCCACTTATTTTCAACATTTTTAATTTGACTAGTTTTATTATTGACTTTTTTGGGTAACGCTGACGTATTTTTGCGCCCATTTAACTTCATTTCGCTAAACTCAATCAGAACATTTTGTCAAACTTCAGTTTTCTGTATAGATTCTGATTCCTGGATGTCCCCTTACTTACTTTCAGCTCTCTGAATTTTCAGAGTGTTGTGGTAATAGTTAGAGCATTCTTCCTGCTGTAGTGGATCTCTTCCTTCGTGTGCATGTGAGTGACTGGGAGATGAGAATTGGAGCCCGTGGAGTCTGTTTTGTTTTCACAGAGTCGGTGTGTATTCATTGTGTGTTCAGGCTGCCGGCTGCTTCTTCACATTTTGCTAACATTTACGAGATTGTTTCCCTGAATTCAGGTGAAGCATGTTGGTCAGTACAAAAATGTTTGAGACATAAATGGAGAGATTGGTTAGTGGTTTGTTGACTTGTACATGCCTACTTTCTGTTATTTTTTTGTGTCGCTTCACCATGTACGTCTCTGTCAATATGTTAACTCACACCGGGTAATGAGTAAAGATTCCCTCCTTAGTGAGTCATGTTAGAAAAGACAGGTTTCCAAGATTAGCAGTGAATGAGCCGGACAGCGAGAGCAGTCGAGTTTATGCAGCTAGTCATATCTGTCCTCACATCCAGCAGAACATCTTTGTATTTTCTTTGTGTTATTGATGTTTCTGACAGCTTCTTGAATATTGCATAACTGGTGTCCCTGTCTGGGACCGGGTTCATGCTGAAGTTGAGAATGCTGTTCCTTCTAAGGTGACAGTGGCTGGGCAGGGTGTCTCAGGTAATGGAAACCTCAGGAGCTGCTGTCTGCTGGTTGTCATTCGTTTGTCTCCCAAACCCTTTCTGTCCCGCTCACCTCTGGCCCCACGCGGCCTCTCACTGCCCACCAAACTCTTCCTATTTGGTGAGCCAAATGTGGAGAAGTCTTTGGAACAGGAAGGAGGACGTCAAATGGATTGTTCACAATGGAGTATAAACGATCAGAGAAGAGAGAGACTCTAAAGCTACGACTTTTTAACTCTCTCATCATGTAATCCATGCTGAACCATAAATCTAAACTGAAATATATTCACTTTCAGTGTAGGAACAGAGAAACTGATGATTTCAAATACCTGCCATATTGTGCAGTGACAGTCTGTTAAGTCATTGCTGAAATCAAGTCCATATTTAGCTAATTAAAAGTTAACCTGTTACCCACAGGAGTGGTAAGTCTGTCAGTGGCAGGACATACCATGGATCAAGGAGAGCATCAACCTTTCCTCTGCCACGGAGTTTAGCAGGTTATCACAAACGACACTCACTTAACCAGATGGATAAGAAGCTGAATCGACAGCATTTCTTGCCACTCATTTCTCAAATTGACAAATTATTATAATGATGATGTTTAAGACTCTTTTTTTTTTTTTAATATTTTTTTGTAAGTTTTTGGGCATTACATAAACCAGTTAGAGAAACTGGTCGACTGCAAACAGATCACCGTACTTTAGGGGCTGAATGGCATGGCACAGTGCCCACCGTGCTGTAAACTAAACCTCGTGCTCAGCCAAGCTTGCACTGCTGCTGTCCAGATTGTAAGGGGGAACAGAGACTGAGCATGACTTGGGTTATCTTTTCCCCTTAACGTCTGCAGAGACAAAAACTAATTAATTCCACTCAGGTACTGATTGAGCCACTGTTGTTCATTTACGGACTGAGTGACTTCACACTGTGCAGAGATACGGTAACTCACTTTACCAGACAGCCACTGATGGTGAAGTTCAACTTTGTCTATGAGCCACTTGGGCAAGGCAAGTTTTATTTGTAGAGCACAATTCATACACAAGGCAATTCACAGTGCTTTGAAGTATCTACACAATGTTTTATTTCTCTTATATTTGTAAAAGTTAAAGAGCAGTTTTGAAAAGGGAGCAAAGTCAGGATCCCGTCACATTCATCTTTCATCATAACTGTTTCAGACCTGCTGTCGGTGGTGCTGCTGCAGATCGCTGACACTCTATCAGCTAAATCAATACACTGCAGGGAACTTACACTTAATGAGTGTCTTCCTCTTAATTGCACTACGACACTTAATAAAACACGTCAACCTAACAAGTCCAAACAGGAGTCTAATTTCAAGTCAGGGCTCCTGTGTGTTGATTTTCCATGAACTGTAAGATTTCATGCTGAAATAAGATTTAAAAAAAAAATATTCAGCACAAAGTGTTTGATTTGTATGAACATCCCTGATTAGGGCTACACGATATTGAGAAAAAATATTTATTATATTACAAAAATGTATTATTATATTTTTTGTTTCCTGCGATACATATTGCGATATTTTTAAAATTTTCTGCTTCACTCTGTTCAGCTGAAATCTCCCTGACTCTCCCTGAAATGATGATAACAGACCACTTACTGTGTCTCTCTCTCACGCTCTCTCTCTCTCTGCCTCTGTGAATACTATTTGCATAATTATGATAATATCTGTTAATTATTGACACTGATTGATCATATTTCCTGCAAGTGATTTTTCTAAGGTCAGACTTTATAATATTGACTGCTGAACAGAGGTTCCATCATTTAAGTTTCCCTCCACGACCAAATAATATTACGGGGATATCAAATATATTTTTTGGCTCCAGATGGACATTTTTTTCCTTAACATCCCATTATTTGTGATGTGACATATTCAGGGAATCTGACGTCATGTTAATAGATTGTCAAAGAAAAAAATTTTGCTCTCTGCTGTAGAAAAACGGTAATGTTTTTTCAACCCAGCGTAAAAACAAACACAAAAATGAAGGATTTAAATTTGGAAAAAACTGTAAAGCAAAAAGTCGTGATACTTATGTAAATTATTTTTTCTCCTACCTCTGTTATTTAATATAAACATAGCAAATCAAGTAAGAACATTTGTGTTTGGTACATTACTTCTTTGTTGTGTTAGTGCTTCTTGGCTATTAATCTTCATCCATTGGTAAGGCTGTTTATTTCTCTTTTAAATGGTGCCACAATTGTGGGACGAGTAGCAGCATGAAGTTTCCCTGTCACGCAGGTTCTATCAAGGTGTCTGCACTGATTCTTAGTGCAGACACCTACAGACCACTAAAGCAGAGTCAGTGCTCACAGGTTTTGACAATCAGGTTCAAATCAGGCAGAATGAGCTGTTTGGCATTAATAGAGAAGATCTGGCAAATTTTTCATGGACACGACCCTCATACTCAGCTCTGCTGCTCATCCCACAAATACATGTTACTTACAAATGTGGCTCCATTTAAGAGGTAAATAAACAGGCTTTTGTGAAGACACATTGTTATAACAAAGAGATAAACTACCAAACAGAAATTTCCTTACTTTTTGTGCTAAGTTTAGTTATGTATTGCATTAAATCCCCCATTTATCCCCATTACCACCAAAGTTGTTGAAGGCAAAGGTGTTGAAGCAGCCTTTGAGCAGTCACTGTGCCCTGCTTCAAGTTTTTTCAACAATCCCAATCCAAACTCATCACATCTGGATCATTTTAAAACCTGTTAAGTTTTCCATAGGACTGTATTTCCTGCCTTGCTCTCAGTCAAAAGCAAAAAAAACAGCATGTTAAAAGGTTTATTTCATACTTAACCTCATGAATACCTTTATACTTGACAAATAACTGTTAAAATTTAAGTGCATTCAAATATTCAGTTATGTATCCAGTGACTAACTCTCATATGTGTGTTGTTTTAAACTGTTTAAACATTTGCAGGGATTGTGCTCGGTGGAAAATTTGTTGTGTAAAGAAAACAACTTAAAAAGTTAACACTTTAACTGACCCACATCTGCCGTTTTTCCTCAGCAGACGAATATTTAAACCCTGTTTCCTTTCAGACTGCATGTGATTCCCCTCTAACCCTTTTTGTTGTCTCTTTGGCTGAGATTCACACATCTTCTCTGATGACTTCACCCTTTTCTTTATCTGAGACTCTAATGCTTTCTTCACTTTGGATATTTGTAAACTTTGAGCTCAGTCATGAAGCAGAGGATCCCAGTAGTTCAACAATTCATCCCATTTAGAGGGCTTCAGATCTGTCGAATGAAAAAAAGATGCCATCACAATGTGTGATAATGATGTGTTCTAGCCCTGGAACTAAGCAAAGCCTAAAAAAGACAATTCAACCCTTAGTTAGTGAGTTTTCTGTGTTGCACAAGGTTATTTCAGCACAATTAAACATTAATTTATAAAGAGTGTGAAACACTGAATGTGACAAAACAATTTGAATTTACAATCCAGCCTCCATAAGACATCTTTACTGTCACTTTAGTGCCTCGGTCCAGCTAGTGTTGGTGTGTCCACGTGTCCAAGAAGCTCTGTGGATTATCTTACAATCTGATTCATCGGGTTCATTGACAGGCCCATAGCAGTAAGCCAAAGCCCTGTGTTACTTATTAAAGGGATGGATCTCTTTCCTTTCTTTATTTGAACTGCAAGTAGAGGGACAGTTAGAGAGAGAGAGACCAAGAGAGTCTACTTGCCATGATTTGTGTGGGAAATTTATCAAGCTGATGTGTTTTAAGTAGTACTGGTTAAAAACTAGTGGATGGTTTTGTAAGTGATGTCTGGTGGCTTTAATGAGAGCAGTTTCTGGCTTACAAAATGTGACCCACAAAAGAAAGAATCCCAAAAACGCGTCATTATCCCAGTAGGGATTCTTTATTATCACCAAATGTGTCTCTCTGAGACACTGTTTAAGCTGCTGTCTCTTTAAGGCTG
Source organism: Labroides dimidiatus (assembly GCA_030710495.1). Classification (NCBI taxonomy): domain Eukaryota; kingdom Metazoa; phylum Chordata; class Actinopteri; order Labriformes; family Labridae; genus Labroides; species Labroides dimidiatus. The sequence goes on from CM061159.1 coordinate 8,630,738, forward strand.
CCTACTCCACAGGCTCCCTTCTCTCTGATTGGCCAGCCATCTGCAGGCCTGTCAATGTGCAGACCTTGGTGTGATCATGAAGATCGATTAAAGATCTTGTGCTATTTTTTTTCTTTTTATAACAGACTATTTTGATCAGTTCACAGACAGATTCAGGGATTTAGCGGTTTGAAAGTCTGCATGTGGTTAGCATGAACATCCAACATTGTTACTTCATATCCATCTTTAAATATGGGAAAGCATAATACCCTTTCTTTAATGTTCAACAATTTAAAAGTATATTGCACATTTTCTCATATTGTGCTAGCTTAGCTCTGAATCGGAATTGATAAAAAGGCTTTATTTGATTTCTGTTATTGGTTAAGAAATCGTTCCTCTCTGTAAGAGTACAGGTAGGAAATATCAAACTGTTTAAGGTGCTAACTCCCTTTTATGCTGGCAGTCCTATCAGTGTAAGATAATCCCAGGCAATCACTTATCAGAGGTGCTGACAGACAGTGGCTGTGTCAGAGGAGAGAAAGAGGAGATGAGCTGTCAGCCAACTCTCTGTTTCTGTGTGCCAAGGAGGCCACAGACCTGTCGACACCCCAAACGACCCCCGAACCAAGCAGTAACAAAAGCCTGTCATAAGACAGAGGGAGTAATCTTTTTTTTTTCAGTTACTGTGTCCTTACTTTAAGAACTTCCTTTGGATTCAGGCAACAGTTTGACCATGGAGCGCCCTTTATTCCTGGCGCAAAACTAAAAACAATTTGCTGGGATCGATGTTACTGTAGAGGGAAGCTTTGAACTATTCAGAGCTACAGTAAACTGTCGATTCCTTTCTCAAGGTTCTGATCTCTCAGCTGGAAAACTCTTTTAGTGCCTGGCAGAGAAATCTACCAGACCACTCCTGAGTGATGTTTGGAGTGCTGCTCATAGGTGAGATGAAAGGAAGTGATATCCTGCTATATTTAGGTGAATGCATTCATTAATAATGCACCCAGCTCTTCCAGCGGCCTTTTGATTATTTAGCCTTCATATATTTGACCTTTGTAGCTGTACTGGATCTCACAGAACATCTGCCAGGAGGATATAGCCTCAACAGGTCTGTTTATGGAACAGAAGAATGACATAGACTCGCATGAAATGCTGAATATTCTTGAAAATGTATACAGCCGGATGTTAGAAGACTGTTTTGTACCAAGCCTTGGGTTGATTATCTGCGATGTGTTTTAAATTTGCGTTCATATATGAAGTGATCTGACAGAAATAAATATAACTATCACTAATACACACCACTTCGCTCAGTTACCCATCCACAATTGTTGTCCACTATGAAGCTGAGGAAGTTATTTTTGGTGACCCCCCCAACCCCTGCTGGTGTAAGGTGGCCCTCTGTCTGAGGTCGTGGTAACCATAGCAGGCCTTGGAAAGTGAAATGCGATGCGGCGGGCCCTCTGGACTGTGTTTCTGAATCACAACTCCATAATGAGCTGGCAGAGCTCAGGGTGCATCAAACATGCAGCACCCCGGTATCTGTTTCAACTCACGGTGCACAATAGTGCAGTGTCACCTGTGTAGGACAGCGGGGGGAGGGGCGGGTCCAGGTGGAGCACACTCTGAAAGCTTTCTGCACGCGTAATGGTCTCACACCAGACATTCTTCCCAGAGACAACTACACTGACACTAACACTCTACACCTCAATTCTGATGACGGTTTTTGGTATTGCATTTTTGAGTCTTCTTTGGGTTCATGTGCTGGTTGGGAAACAAACTGAAATGTTCATTTAAGCCGGTGTTACAGATCAAAATACACCCCTGTCCGAATTGTACCCAGGGTTAAAATGGCCTGGGCCAAGTGTAGAACAGGTTAGGCAAGGCTATAACCCCACTAGGCCAGATTGTACCCCTCCTGGGCAAGAGGTTTGGTTTTTACAAAGTGTTTGATTCAATAAAGAATAATCACTGAGGATGCAAACAGAACTTAACTGAGTAAAATTCGTTGCACAAAACTAGTGAAGTGTAAATACTTAATCTTAGTTTTTCTTTGTTTTCAGTGAAATCAACGGCAATTTGGACTTTTAATTTGCATTTTTTGTTTAAAGAATAAATGTTCTTATAGATTGAAAACTGCTTTGTATGCATCCGAGTTCTATTTTAATTGAAATGATCAGTTAACACGAGACGTCCCTTTGATTTGAACTGTTGCTTTGAACCACTAACAGCAGTTAGCATCTAGATTAACTTGTTTAACACCACAGTAACTGATAACATTGTCAATCAATAAATTAATCCATATGTGTAAGAAATTATGATATAAATGGTGAATTGGAAGCTTTAGAACAAATTCACTTCATGTTGAACCACTGAAGACGCACCAGCTGTAGGCACCATTTAACAATGAAAACTTTGTTTTATATTATTTGAGTACACATTATGCTAAAGTACAAAAACAAATACATTTGGTTTGATTCAGGAAATATTGCGGAATATTCTGATTTATTTCCTGCACTTAAAGCCTGTGGTCATGTGACCAAGACCCAGGAAGTGAATTATATTCCACTGAAGTTTGCATCTGTTGTTCTCGATGAATGAGTGTGGCAGAGCGTCAGTATTATAACACTGTGTGCCACCAAACCAACTCAGTGTGTAAAACATCCTCTAGAGTGGTTATGAAAATAAGTTTAGAAATGCAGCATTTAGGAAAGAAGAGGTTAGATAGCCACTACACGTTTCTGATGTTCCAGACACAGAGCAGGATTATTTTAGAGTTGTTACCAGTGTTACATTTTATTACTGAATATCTTTATATTTTATTCATCCAATAAAATGTTGAATTGTTTTCTTGTGTAATATCACTCAGCACTGCTGATATGATGGGGGCTGTAATCTGGTCTAGTGGGTATGAAGTGGCCCGGGCCAAAGTATACCCAGGGTATAATCCAGCCTAAGCCATTTTAGGGCCAGGTATAATCTGGACAGGGGGAGTATTTTGGCCTGTTACACTGGTTTGTGTAACCAGAATTAAGCTGCACTGGAAGCTTGTGTTGTTTAAAGGTTTTCAGAATCATGACAACAGCATCAGTTGAATATTAGTTGAGTAGACAGAAAAAAAAGAAGCTAATATGTAAAAAAAAAAATCGGTTTCACATCTTTTTCACCCTGTTGTCTTTTTATCCCCTGTGTATCCTCAGAGTCCTCTGACCCAGCATCCTCCTTACCGACTCGGCCCCTCCTGACTCAGGGACAACATGGGACTCATTCCCATTCATCTGTCTGCCTTCCTCATCCTCCTCTTCTCCCTTCTCCTCCTGGCCCAGCCCTGCACCTCCATCAGGCCTCAGGTTGTGGAGAGAGCGTCTGCCCCTGAGCAGCCGCAGTCCTCGGGTAACTCGTCCGGGTCCGGTAAGAAGACGTGTGTGGGCAGCACGATGTGCAAACCGGGTATCCTGCTGCCAGTGTGGCTGCCTATCAACCCTCCAGTGGGGGAGCAGGCAGGGAGAGCTGTGGTCTACTTTATGTGTCTCATGTACATATTCCTGGGTGTTTCCATCATTGCAGACCGCTTTATGGCCTCCATCGAAGTCATCACCTCTCAGGTATATTTAAATAATAACTCACACAACTTGATGAACTTTTCTTTAAAAGCAACATCACACTGAAAAGCACGGTGTTGAAATATATATCAGCATGGCTGTGATTATCTCCAGCCTGTAAGTGACTCACATCTGAATCACAGCAGTGCTGTGCAGATTCAAAACATGTTCAGTTTATGTGTATTGTTCAGGTGACGTATGATCTGGTTGCACTGACTGAAAATTGCTTTCATACGTAGGAAAGAGAAGTGACCATTAAAAAACCAAATGGAGAAACAACAGTGACGACAGTGAGAATCTGGAACGAGACTGTGTCCAACCTCACTCTGATGGCTCTGGGCTCCTCTGCACCTGAGATCCTGCTGTCTGTTATTGAGGTACAGACAGAACGCATCATCCTTTTAATCTACTTTCAGAGAACACTGTAAATATGCTGTCTGTATGTTTGACTAATGTTTTGAATAGCTTTACATTGTTAAAAATTCTGCCTAGAATGTCACAGAAAACCTCATCTTGCATTGAGTATTTTAATTGCAAATTACAGTGGTGGAAAAAAGTTTCTGGACACTCCATGCATTTCAACCAGTCTGTCATTTTTGTTATTCTTGTTAAAATGATCTTTGTGTCCCGATGGTAATCAATGCACGATGTGTTCTTAAAATAGAACGACAGCAGGAGTAAACCTAGAAAAACACCAGCCAATCATAGCGTTTGGCAGCCGATTTGTTTAACCAATCATATTCCATCCAGCCATTCTGCCCGCCTCTTGCTCTTACATTTCGCCAGCGTGCACTAGCCCTGATTCATTGCACATGACCAAGAATGATCCAAGTACGCAGGAGAATCGCAGAAAAACTACTCATACCCTGATTACTGGTAACATAGTGCAAACAAAAACAACGTTCTGAGTCTGTAGTTTTGAATCAGTCACGATCATATGATCACAAATTAGTGGCGCTCGTCCATGTGAGGTGTTGTTTTAGAGGAGCCTCAAGTGTGGGAGGGCAGGGGCTATACAGAGTCCTGAGGAGATGCTTTAATCAAATTCATGCTAGTTTTCCATGACAACCAACTGTGCCTTTAAGAATCATGCTTAGGTCTTCAAGTGCAGTTTTTTTTAGTACAGTCACAGACAAAATACTGAACAAATCCTTAAAAAGCCATTAGAAATTAAAGTTCATTGACCATAAAAATACAGATGTAATTTTGAGTTCTGGATCATTTTGGTACCAGTGATCCAATAAATTAGGGGTTCACCGAGCGATCCTGGTCTCGGGTATCGGCCGGATCGAGCCCCTCAAAGCTGGATCGGGTAACGGAAGGAAAGGGACGATCTGATGATCTGATCCAATCTGATCTGCTTTGTGTCTCTGTGAAACCAGCACATTTGAAAGTTCTTCAAAAACAAAAATGGCTAAAACAAGGAACCTAATGCAGGAAACACACCTGAAGATACAGATTCTCCGCCAGGAAGGCTGCAGGCTGCCGACAGATAATACTGCACTGTACGTGGCCCACTTTGGATCTGGCTTGAGGTCCTACAAGGCTATCAGGAAGCCCCTGATCAATGAGAGGCAGAGGATAGCTCGGCGCCGTTGAGCGAAAGCGCACAAGAACTGGACGGACAGGAATTGGAAAGAAATGAGTCCAGATTCCAGCTTCATCTTCCTCCTGCTAATGTGAGGGTATGCAGAAGGCCAGCATGTACAGGACCTACTGTCAGCATGGTGGAGGCAGGATCATAGTTTGGGGATGCGTGAGTGCTGCTGCCGTTGGTCATCCCTCTGTCTGTGACAGCACATTGAACTCTGACAAGTGTTGTGTCATTCTCCAAACCCACATGCTCCCTTCTGCATATGCTCTGTCTGTCGAGGTCCAAACTGGATGCTTCAACAAGATACTGCCCCTTGTATCCAGTATCCAGGTCTTAGAGGGGCTAGCTCAATCCCCGGACATGAGCACCGTTGAAAATGGGACAAGATGACCCCTCATCAGTGTGAAAGGCTCGTGGGTAACATGCCAGTCAGGATTAGAGCTCTACTGAGTGCTCATGGCAGGACGACTGTGAATTTGATGATGTGATGGTTTGTTTATTTGTTTGTTTGTTTATTTATTTATTTATTTAGTTATAATTTTGAACACATTATTTGTTGACTTTGATAATAAAAATTGTGAGAACTGTCATATTGAGACTGTGAAGGATTTAGTATTATTAGTTTTTCTTCTAAATAAAAAACAAAAATAATAATTTGTATGTGTTTTTGTCCTTACGATGCAGCCACACCTTTTGAAACACAAAAAAAGATTTTTCAGCAAATATTTCATGATAATATTTGAGATTTTGTGTGAACTTTTTTCCACCACTGTACATATGTTTTTAATTGGAGTATTATAGCTCAACGTCATCCATCATCCATGCCCCTTTATCAGTTTCTTGTGATGTCGTTCTTTTCTGTCCTCAAATGTCAACAGGTGTGTGGGCACAATTTCAACGCAGGAGAACTGGGCCCTGGCACCATCGTAGGCAGCGCTGCGTTCAACATGCTCGTGATCATCGGTCTCTGTGTGCTGGTGATCCCTGAAGGAGAGTCCAGAAAAATCAAACACCTACGAGTGTTTTTTGTTACAGCCTTCTGGAGTATTTTCGCTTATATTTGGCTCTACCTCATACTGGCCGTCATCTCCCCTGGGATTGTAGAGGTGTGTCTCCTGCATGTGACTGCATTTACCACTTTAAAATAAAACATGTGTTCATCCTGTATTGTTTACGTCTGCTGTGTAACCAGGTGTGGGAGGCCATAGTGACGTTACTTTACTTCCCGGTGTGTGTCCTCTTGGCATGGATTGCTGACCGCCGCCTTCTCTTTTACAAATACATGCACAAGCGTTACCGTGCTGACAAGAGACACGGCATCGTGGTAGAAATGGAGGGGGACCTCGCTCCTAAAGGCATCGATGTGATCATGGATGGAAAGATGTCAGATGGGGGTGCTTGTGCTGAAAACTCTTCCAGTGTGACTGTTTCTGTGCAGACTGGCAACGAACTGGAGCAGAAAAACAATGATGAGGTGAGACAGGTGGATTTAAGGGAGATGAAATAGAAACTGTAATGTGTAAATAATGTGAAGATATTATTTTTAAATGTTTGTCATCTATCGAGTCTTGAATGGGTAATTTTTAAAGCTACTGAAAGTAAAGGATAGGTTTGCACAAAGGCATTCATCATGCAGAATAAAAATAAGGTTTAGTGTGGTAAAATCTACTGTATATGTATACATGCAGTCTACATCATTTGGTTAAAAAAGGCCCCTTTTCTGCAATAATTACTTGAGGCTTTATGAGTAGCTACTCAGCTAAGAACATGTTTTAACACTCGGATCCTGAAGTGGATGTGGACTTTTCTCACTTTGAAGCTTCAGTATTGAAGTTTAAAGAGTATCAGGTTTCTTGAGTCCAGTAGGATTTAATCCCAGCAGGAGTTTAAAGGCATGAGAGTGGAAAGCAAGCAGAGGAGTGAGAGGCTGAGCTGTTTGAAAAGTTTTTATTTGACCAATGAGTGCATTTCATTAAAGTGATTCTCTAACAATCAAAAGCACTTTTTCTTTTGGAAAGCAAACCTCTTTTTTTTCTTATTCTGCTTTCAAATCTCACTTAACTCTCTTTAGGACTGCACACTTATGCGGTTAGAACTTAAAACTTCTTTTGTATCAAAAAACACAGAACCAATCATAGGGATAATCTATTATCATCTGACAACAACAGCCTCTGGATGCGCTGGTTAACTCTTCACAGTGTTACAATATCATTTCATAGATGCTTCTGAAAATACAACACTAGCAGAGATGTAGACAAAGGCTGGTGTAGAGAGCTCAAGACAATTTCTAAAAGCTGTCTTTTTTTGTTGTTGTTTTGTTTTATTAACTTCATCATCACCAGTGGACTGAGTATTAAGAAAAAAGGTCCAAGGAGGATGTTAACTGCAGTTGCACATAAACAGTCTGTAAAAATAAATCAATATTATTTGAAGCTTCATAACTTTTATTGACATTGGATTGGAGCCCATATTACATTACAACTGGCATGTTTCACCTCTCGTGCTATCTACTCACACCTTTTCGAGAAAATGAAACTCAGACATGAAAAACCATCGTACTGGCATTCATGTAATTTATTAAAAATTATAATACTTATTTCACAGAATTTGCTAAATGACATGAAGTCTGGGACAGAGCCATCTTTATTTTTATCAATCATTATCTTTTTACAATATTTCATCACTTAAACTTTATAAATCTTCCCTTTTTTACTGAAACTCTCAGAAATCAATCAGTTATCTGTTTGTTATTCCACAGTAAGACGTGTTAGCAGATTGTGAATTTGTCTGTTCGTACTCTCTTTGTTGAAACATTTACATCCTACAGATGAGGCTCATACAGGTTTTGAGGGACACGTTTATTGCTGGGATGTTGCACTTTTTGTAATAAATAACAAATACTAAAAGCTGCTCAAAAAGTACCCAGGATGCACCACAGTGAAAAAAAAGCTCCCCATGTTTGAAATAGTCTCTTACTTAACGACTGATTTCCTCCCTTGAATAGGTGGTCCGCATTCTGAAAGACCTGAAGGAGAAACACCCTGACAAAGACCTGGACCAGCTGATTGAGATGGCAAACTACTCGGCTCTTGTCCAGAAGAAGAAGAGTCGCGCTTTCTACCGCGTCCAGGCCACACGGATGATGATTGGAGCAGGAAACATACTGAAGAAACACGCTGCAGAGCACACACGTCGCTCAGTTGGTCAGGACTCTGACAAGGCCACATGCTCACACATTTGTTTTGAGAGCGCTCAGTACCAGTGCACAGAAAACTGCGGCTCTTTGAGCCTCTGGGTGGCCCTTGATGGGGGGACGGGCCAGGACACTTTCTATGTGGACTACTGTACAGAGAACGGGTCCGCCAATGCTGGAGCGGACTACGAATTCTCTAAAGGAACTCTGGTGTTTAAACCAGGAGAGACACGCAAAGAGATCAAGGTGAGTGTGGACCAGATGAGATAGTTTAAATTAACAAGAGAAATGAAATGTTTTCAGGTTCAGCTGTTAAATTTAAACAGTAATTACACATATACTAAAATAATTATTACAACACAATAAAAAAAAAAAAACATGCTTTGATACAGAAGTAATAAAAATACGACTGGGCAGGCTGAAAACAGAAACTACCACCAACTATATTAGGAATTATTGTTATTATTTATAAATTTGACTTTAGAAATGCACAAAATTGACAAAATTCAGTTTTACATATTAAAATATTTTGGAAAAACAAAGAAAAGTGACTTTTATGAATGAAAGTTATGAATAAAAGCTGTTCCGTGAGTACAGTTACAATATAAACCTCTGTCCTCTCCAGGTGGGAATCTTGGACGATGACATTTTTGAAGAGGATGAACACTTCTTTGTGCGTCTCCAGAACTTGAGGCTGGAGGAAGGTGGAAGTGAAGGGACAGGAAGTCCACCAAAGGGGAAACTGGTGGAGCCGCTGGTTGCGACGGTCACCATCCTGGATGACGACCACGCTGGAATCTTTACTTTTGGTGAGCAAGTGCTGCGAGTGAGTGAGAGCACAGGGACACTGATCGTGACTGTCGTGAGGAACTCGGGCTCCAGGGGAACTGTCTCTGTGCCGTATCATACTGAGGATGGAAGTGCCAAGGCTGGGGTGGACTACGAGGATGCCAGAGGGGAGCTGGAGTTCACTAATGAACAGACCAGGTGAGGCTCTAATGGATTTTCTTCCCAGAACATCAATTTATTTCTGTCCAGGAAGTAGATAGTGCTGGACATCATGACTCATCAGGTTACATCATTAATATACTACACACACATTAAGATCAAGGATCTTACATCCCCAGAAGCCATCTAGTGATAAAAAAGGTGCATTTTCCATATATCTCTCATTATTGAGCCAGTAAAAAGACCAAAACCAGCAACATTATTCCATTACCTGTAAATTCATAGAGTTTATTTAATATAAAAGACTTCCTGGCTGTCTTATACAGATGGTCAGTGTAATGCTTTAGGCAAACTTTAACTTCAGTCATTTCAAAGATTTTAAATTAAAAAACTGAAGCCAACCCGTCAGATTCAGACTAACTGCACAGCCGTTGTGTAATGCATAACTCTTGGCTTTATTAACATCATTAGAATCAATTCTAAACAAAGAAAGATGAAGAGGTGAGTGTTCAGCTGTAAATTTTAAATAATACTTAAATACGGAACAAACTTGACAATCTTTGTGAACACAACAGGTAACAAATACAGTCACCTTAACAGATTTCTGTCAATTTCATATTTGTTATCCAAGTAATGATCAGTGCTGGTCAGTCAGAAAAAATAAAGAATGGAGACGAACGAGTGGTGATACTTGTTGTCATTCACATATTTTTATATTTTCATTTATAGTTGGACAATGGACACTTTCTATTGTAACATCTTTATATCTATATATCTATATATTTATATATCTATATATATATCTATATCTATATATATATATATCTATATCTATCTATATCTATATCTATCTATCTATCTATCTATCTATATATCTATATATATATATATATTTATATGGAAAAATAGTAAAGTTGATTGAGAGCAGTTTAAGGCCTTATCGTGCTTTAGAAATGACACACCTGAACGTTGCTGTGTGTAAGCAGTCACACTTGAGGTGGAAGAGGTCTGATTAGACAGAGTAACCCGTCGACTCGACACCTGAAGATTATCCCCTCCTCACGATCAGGTGTGGGAACCTCCTGTTACCCCATGTAAACCGACAGATCCTTTTCACATTAAATTTTCAGGTTATATAATCTGTGTTTGCACATGGCTAATCGTACACTTAGCTTGCGTTTGTTACATAACATGGCCCATCACAGGAAAGGGTGTTACAATTAGTTAAGTTTACTCTTGAAAATCTGTATTTTGTATATTTTATTTGTATTCTAAGTAACCACACTCATCGATGTTTACTTGTTTCCATTTTTCTCTGACGTTGTTTTCACGTCTACTGGATATACTGAGATTTAACAGGAATGTTTCACTGCATGTCAATTAGTGTAGCTGAGAAGCAAGGGTACATTTTGCTTAAGACTGAATTATTTAAAGGTCCATTGTAATTAATTATTCAGCTGACTTGAATTTGCGATGTGATTTAGACGGCAGAGTTAATGTTTAAAGCAGAGTGGAACATAATAATGCACCGTCAACTTATTTTTATTCAGTAACACTTAGCTCTCAGTTACCGACATGAAAACATGTGGATGTCTCTGTTTTCATTTTTTTGTGTGTGTCTGTTTGTGTGCATGCTTGAATATCTCCAGTCAGGTCTTGAAAGTGCGCATAATAAATGTGTCGGAGTACGAGAAACAGGAAAACTTCTTTATCGTGCTCGAGGATCCCAAATGGCTGAAGCGAGGACTCTCTGGTGAGTGTGGAGGCCCTTTGAATGCCACCCTAAGTGTATCAATCACTTCTATGGTGACGTAGTGCAGGATGATATGGCAGTCAAGAGAAAGCCTTTGTTCATATTTGCATAAAGTAGCAACAGGCCAAACAAACAGCGGCGAATCAAATATCAAAACAATGACAAGAGCCACACAGGAGGCTGAATGCTGTGCACCTGCGTCACAGCCAGTAACCCAAGATCACACTCTGCTGTCTCTGTTTCACTGCTACACCCGTGCCGCAGACAATTATGACTTTAGTATCCTTTAGGTGCTTGTTTCCTGAAAGCTTAATGTGTACAAAGAATGGTGCAGGAATCTGATCCGTGTTTGCTAGTGGAGGTAAAAAGAGAACTAACGATACTGTAAGAAATTTAGTTTATCTGTGTGAGTCAGAGTGGAAATGAAGCTGTGCACCGTGTGGGTCTTACCTCAGCGGATGAGCAGAATGTACAGAGTTTGTTACGATGAATTTGAAATGCTCTCAAATCACTCTTCTGTTATTTCAGTCGTTGTTTTCAATCTTCTATCTGTCTGTCTGTCCTCACAGCACTGCTGCTAAACCAGGGTAAGACGGTTTGATTGTAGGTTTGCATGTTAAAGGTGCACTGTGCAGCATTTTCAATAAAGCGGCTCTGTTTTATGAGGGCTACCCCAAATATTCCGTTTTCAAAGAAATTCATCAAATTATGGAATCCAAACCTCCTCTGAATGTTTCACACAGCACCTAGGAAATGTTTGTTTTTGTTTCTTTCTTTTTCAGAACGTTTAATGCGTGGAATATTTTCTTTTTCACCTGCATGTTGAGGTTTTAACTTTGATATAAGGTTGTGATGTTTCTATATTTTCTCCATGAATTATCCAGTTGACATTTCAAGAAAAACTATTTAAAAAGGGAGACCAAACAAAGAATTAACAGAGTTTTCTCTTATTTTTAAGTTGATAAGAAAAGCTGATATGTTGAGCAAAGTTTAAAGAAGTGCTACATTCTTAGAGTTTTAAAGATGTAAAAAAAATCCCCCTTTTCTGTTTTTTTATTTTCTTTGGTAAAACAAAATCAACAATGTGATCACTTAAATGTCTCTCCTCTAACAGGGAACCCCACCCCTGAGGAGGAAGAGGCACGCAGGATCTCTGAAATGGGGAAACCTATTTTAGGAGAGCACAGCAGGCTGGAGGTTATCATTATGGAGTCCTGTGAGTTTAAGGTGTGTAAGTGAAGCATCAAAAACATCACCCTAACAGTTAACCCAAACTCTATTAAGAAATACAGATCACTGGTCACTCCTGAGCTCTTTAAATATGTTCTAAGAATTAAGGAGTTTGATTTTTAAGTGTGAAATAAAAGAGCTCAGGTTAATGTGTTTTTTAACCTCTCACCTTCTTACACATCAGACTCCCAATGGAGTGTTGGACCAGGTACAGTTCCTGTCAGCATGCTGGGAAGTTTTTCTGCTGTACTCTGTTATACAAACTGAATCTTTAGCTGTCTTTTACTCCATTCTGAGTTTTTCTTTTGCTTTTCATAGAGGGATGAGAATTGAGAACAGTTTCCAACTAGTTTGAATCACAGGCATCATTCGCCTTTGTGCTTCATGCTTCTCTCTTACTTGTGCCTCCCACTCAGTTCAACATGCCATGTAAAAAGAACTGACACACAGCAAGGGGCACTCAGCACGAATGGCAAGCAAGGAGTTCAGGAAGTACCGTAATCATGGCAGACAAGAGACAGTCTAAAACGTGGCTGGATTTTCCTCATAATTAATGCTAACAGTGCAGTGTGTGACGTCTGAGGCTTTGTTAGCTGATTAACATTAGCACAAAGCATACAGGCTGTGGAAAAACAACAAGAATTGAGGAAACCATTAAGGAATTAGACCAATAAGCAAAAAAAAAAAATTGACTCCCATCCCTAACTTTATATCCTTGTGTTCGCTGTGTTTCATTTTCTTTCTTCTTCCTAATTCTGCAAAAAAAAAAAAAAAAAAAAAAGCAGTGAAGTGGGCTCCGTTGTTTCTCTGTATGAATATCATTCATATTTTCAATTTCTGGCAGACCATTTCTGTTCTAGTGTGCAGCTATCTCATGGAAGAATCAGGGTATCTGCAGGGTCTTAAAATGTCTAAATTTCTCTTAAAAAATTCAAAATGTCTTCAGTATGATTTTGACAGGTCTTAAAAATGTATTAACGTCCTTTTTATTTAAAACAAACTTACTTCAGTCTTTCTTGTTGATGTTTTGATTTTTGAGGGCGCTATAATGTAACTTTAAAACAGATCTAAAACACCTCTGCAGCTTGATCAGAATTTATCGAGCACAAACAGCTTGTGTGCTGTGGGCGCACCGCGGTGTGATACAGCCTACAGTCTGTGGTTACAGAGGAGCTGTGAATAAATTCAAATACTTTCCAAGTAATTCTGTGCCTCTGATTTTGCTTCATGTCTTTTGTACTTTTTTCCAATGTAGATGTGAAATGGGTCTTAAATTGTATTTATTATGGTCTTTAAAAAAGTCATAAAAAAATTTTTAAATTTGACTTGATGAAACCTGCAGAGACCCTGAATAATACTTTTGATTGGACAAACTTCACTGCCACAACAGAACATCACCTTAAAGTATTCAATAATAAAACTCAATATCAGTAAATGGACCCACGAAGTTCTCACCCATCAAAACTGAAGTCAGCAGTACTGTTATTGCCCTGAGTACAAGTTTAGAGACTATGAACACTTTTCAGCATCCGTCCAGACAAACATGCAGGAGTAAAATGACCTGAATACAGGACGCCCTTTTAGAATAAGACCAAGCCTTCTGTTGGCAAATACAAAAAAACAAACTCATTAATTGAAATGAGAATCCCACTTTTTTTTAGATGTATTTGCATAAACAAAAAATCCTCTTACATTTGGGTCAGTGTGGTTTATCAGTATAAGAAAAGCTTTTCCTTGTCTTTTTGACCCTTTTAACCCTTAATCTATACCCTGTTTGACTTGTTATAACAGAACACAGTGGACAAACTACTGAAGGACACCAATCTGGCCGTTGTGCTCGGCACTCACTCATGGAGGGAGCAGTTCATTGAAGCCGTCACAGTCAGTGCAGGTCAGCTGTATTAGTCTTAATCTTCTGTTTGTTTGTACTTTGTTTATTTGAAATGTATGTATAGGTATGTGTAAGTGTGACAGGTTGCTTCTCACAATCTAAACACTGTAGAATGAGCAAAGGTTTGTGAGAGTGTCTTTATACCAACAGCGTGTCTTCTTCAAACAGGTGATGGAGATGAGGAGGAAGGACAAGAGCAGCGGATGCCCAACTGCTTCGACTACTTCATGCACATATTGTGCATTTTCTGGAAGATTCTGTTTGCCTTCGTCCCGCCCACAGAGTACTGGAACGGCTGGGCCTGCTTTATTGTGTCAATCTCAGTTATTGGCTTCTTAACAGCCATCATTGGAGACCTGGCCTCTCACTTTGGCTGCACCGTGGGGCTGAGAGACAGCGTCACTGCTGTTGTTTTCGTCGCACTTGGGACCTCACTTCCTGGTACATAATTAAAACAAATACTGAATATCAGAACAGAGGTTTTGGATGACACTGATTGGTCTGTAAACGACTGTTTATAGCTGCTTTTAGAGTGAAGTTGATCACATTTGGATGAGAGAGTGGGTAGGCTTTGTTGAAACTTTCCTTGTTTACAGTCAGTTTAGGCTGAAACATATTGAGGCTGAATGCTTCACTCGTAAGTCAGGCTCAGCTCAAGTTTTTTTTTGCCTGATGAGGCTTTTTTCTCTTGCCTCTGTCAGTATAAATAATGTTAATACAATAAGGATCTGTACCTGCTCTGTATTTGATGATCATGTTTTTTTGTTACTTCACTGAATATATACACTTTAGGGGCCATAAGTGACCACATTTGAATGAAAGGGCCGAGCTTTGGCAGGGTTCATTTTGGTTAGCTTAGCAATGTTTCTGGGTCATTTTCTGTTGGTCAGTTATACTAACTTAAACCTCATCTGAAAAAAAATTGGACCCCTTTGGACAAAGCTGTACCTCTGCAAACTGTGTCCTTTATGAATAGAAGTAGTGATTTTGATCAATATCTCATCTATTTTTAAAAACTACTCCAAAAGCCAGTTCAGAGTGATTTTATCTCATCCTAAAAAGGCAGCTTGGCCCTCATACATTCAGCTGAATTAAATGAATTTGACGTCTTGATGAAACAGTTGAAGATGTAAATATTGATCTCTACCTTTTGTTTATTTTCTTCCAGACACTTTTGCCAGTAAAGTGGCTGCCACCCAGGACCAGTATGCAGATGCATGTGTGGGCAATGTGACAGGAAGTAATGCGGTAAATGTGTTTCTAGGCATCGGGGTGGCCTGGTCTGTGGCTGCTGTGTATTGGGAAGTCAAAGGTAAAGTCTTCCGCGTGGACCCCGGCTCGCTGGCCTTCTCCGTGACTCTCTTCACCATTTTTGCCTTCTTCTCTATGGGAGTCTTGATGCTGCGCCGGAGGCCATCCATAGGGGGGGAACTGGGTGGACCCCGGATTTCCAAAATCCTCACCTCACTCCTGTTCTTTGGACTCTGGTTCCTCTACGTCCTCTTTTCCAGCTTGGAGGCCTATTGCCATATACAGGGCTTCTAAGGGAGCACGTCCGGAGAGAGATGACTGCACAATAACCAACACACAGCACCGGAACATCCAACTGTGAACACTTCATCTACCATCAACAACCGCTGCCATGGTTCATTAAAAAGTCTACACACTCCAGACTTCAAAACCTCCAGAACTGGTCACATCCACTGCCAGACAGTTCTGATCAGCTGACTCAAAGGGGACAGTGCTTATTTATTTCAGCCTCAGTGGACTGAAGAACATGCACTGATTGATTTTATGAAGGTAAAAAAAAAAAAAAGCCCGGTGGCTCAAGATGGATTTTCAATTTGGTTTTATCTCTCCTTGAGCTTACAGGGACTCGGTTCAATGATGCTGCTGAATATTGTGGGTTTAGAGTTGGGAAACAAAAATGGACCCTCTGATATACAGCACTGCAAGATACAACACTGTTTTGCATTTAATCAGTGAAGTCACGTTTTGACATCTGAACATGTCTGAGTTTGACAACAGGCTGCACAAAACAGATAATTATGACATCCATACGGAAGGTATTTATCAATGATTAGAATCAATAATTATTCTGATATAAACTTAAAAAAGCTGCCAGTCGGAGGAGGACCCTCATGAAAAAGGAAGCCTAGAAAAAGCAGAATAGAGTTTCTAGATTAGACATTTTTAAACATTTTTTTAGACTCTTCACGATTCAATGTGCGAGACCACTTCATCTGGAGAGGCTGGGAGCTGAGCTGCAATTAAAGGGGGGGGGGGGGGGGGGGGGTACACACATAAGGATTTTCTGAATCTGAAGAGATTTTTTATGTTACAGACCCCACACATGATCCTGTTGTGTGTGGTGTGCTCCGATAATCTCAACACAGTTTACCACACACATAAAGACTGTGTCTCACCACCGATCTAGAATCTGGTCCTCCAAGACAGAAATGTCACGTGACCAAACATGATCTACAAAAATAACAGATAGCAGCAACTGGCCAACACCAAACGCAACATGGAAGAGGACATAGAAGAGGGAATGATGGTCAATCAATCAATCAATCATTCAATCTTTATTTATATAGCGCCAATTCATAACAAATGTTATCTCAAGACTTCCCTTTAACAGGCAGAAACCTCAGACAGAACCAGACTCATGTCAGACAGACATCTGCCTCGACTGTGACACAGGAGTCCATATTTCTGTGTTGCAGTGATGAGCATGGAGAAACTGTAACTGTAAAAAGCTGTAGCAGCTGGAGTCTGTCAGGTCCATGGCAGCAGGCCGTCTTGGGGCTATTTTTAACAGAAAATTCTCAAACCAAAGACAAGAAAAGAGACGGCGGGAACATGGATTTTCCTCACAAGCTTTCCGTGTCAGGTTATCCATGCTTGATTTGTTTACGTCCGCTCCTCAGTCAGCTCGCCTCCCAATTGGCTACATTCCATTCTATGTCACAATTCACAATGTCGTGACTCACACACATGAAGATTTTTGGTGGTAAATATTCAACAAGTTTAATATTTACGATTGTCAGCCCTGACCCATTTCGAAGCTGATCATCGGGACAAATTCAATCTTAACACACCTCAAACCACAGGCTAATCTGATAGGGTAATCTTATAAGACTTAAAATAATCGGGCATTGTCTGTCCTTGGTTGGAAAGGTGGAAAGTCGGGTTAAAAACAGCCCCAATAGTTATGTGTGCACCCCCTTAAAGCAGCTCAGCTTGATTTTAGGTTATTATTCCTTTATTGACTTTAAAACAGACCTG
This sequence comes from Labroides dimidiatus, assembly GCA_030710495.1. Classification (NCBI taxonomy): domain Eukaryota; kingdom Metazoa; phylum Chordata; class Actinopteri; order Labriformes; family Labridae; genus Labroides; species Labroides dimidiatus. Next base: position 8,648,213 of record CM061159.1, read on the forward strand.
ACATAAAGATGTATGAACACTAATTACAGCTGTCAATTTTTTTAGATACCCATCTCTTTGAACGCACTAAGTTCAGGTTGTGTGAGGGGGCTGCTACCTTCCATTGGAGTCTGTATAACTGACACTATGGTCCCTATTTTGGTCAATAATCTCTTTTTCCTCAAGGGATGGGATTAACTATTAGAGCTGATTTCGAACAACAGTTAACCATGAACTATGTAAAAGGTCAATGAGGCAGGCTTTTAGTCTCCTGGCAAATAGATAAAAATGCAACCATCTTTCAGTCAACTCAGCTGTGTCTGTAAAAGCAGAAATATATATAAATTGTAACTCTTTATAGTATTTTACCAGATGCAGCCAGTACAGTGTGTAAGAATAGAAATTAGATTTAACGAGGCTGTAAACATATTTAAATCTGCTGCACAAATGGGTATTTTAACACAGGGCCTGATGAAGATGCCTTGGATTTTGGAGCTAACTCCAAGTGGACTTTCAAGGAACTGCAGATTTAGCACTCATCCAGAGAAGCATATATCAGCAGACCCAAAGGCTACAGATTCTGGTCTGCATACCTGGGACCCCAAATCTGAGAACTTTATCACTTCCCTTTGCCTCATTTTTAACACTAGAGGTTGCACTAGTATAGAAAATCAAACAAAACCTTTTTGTTTTGAGTACAGATTTGGATGGAAGTGTTTGTTCTGAGTTATAAGCCAAACAAGATGGAGGGATTTTTAATGCTTGATTAAGAAGAGGAGAGAGGAACGCTTGTTTCCTGTAAAATCTCACAGTTAAAGTAATGAGTCAATGTTTGTTTAGTTTAAGGCACCTAACAGAGCTGAGTTTGATCTCACCACAACCGTAGATGGCATAACTTGATTAGAAATGCACCACATGGACCCAATATTAAAGTGTTCGGTTAGAAACAATAAAGCTGTTTAATAAATAAATAAATAAATGAATGATGAAAACGTCACTAAAGTTTCCAGACCCACTGTCTGCCAGAGTGTGACTTTTTGAAAGTGATTCATTCAACTTTAAAGTCTTGTCTGCTTATTTATCAATGGTGTAATTTAATGTATTTGTAATTAATGTATTTGATCTGATATCAAGAGAAATATATTGTAATTCATTTTAAGTTGTCATAATTAAAATGAAACTTTAATCAACTGTGTCTCCTTTGGATCCATCCACAACACTGGGTTTATGGTAGCGACCATCTTTATTTATGGTTCACGTTTATTAGTTTGTTAACAGACTTTCACATAAGAAACATGAAAAAAATAAGCTCCCTATTTGTTAAAGTTTTTTTTTTTTTTTTTTTTTTTATGAGGGTAAATATGTTATAAAATAGGAGAGCTTTCAAAATGTGATGTGAGCTTGTAGAACATGGTGTGAGAACTTGAACGCAAATAAGTGAACTTGTATGTAAAGAAGTTTACTTGTGTTTAAAAGCCACACAAAATTACTCTAAAGTCACATAAGAAATATTCACAAATGTGTAGACTAATATTTATACAAATAAAAAACACATGCTGTGAAATAGTAATCCAACATTTCTCCGATTTTTTTTTAATCCTAATGCCTGTTATCCCTTACACCCACCACTCTGCTGATACAGCTTCTCCAAACTACTCTTCTCACCTGAATCTACGCTGCTTGAAGTTTGCATCACATTTTGCAAGATGTCTGTGCGAAACAAATTTGTACTTGTAGTTTTTCCAGTTTATTTTTCATTTTTTTAAGTAATTTTTTGGGGGGCATTTATACCTTTATTTAGAGGACAGGACAGTGGATAGAGGAGGAAACAGGATGAGAGTGGGGAGTGACATGCAGGAAAGTAGCCACAGGTCAGACTTGAACCCGGGCCGCCTGCATATATGGAGTGCAACCCTAACCACTAGGCCATCTGCACTCCTATTTTTCATTTTTAATACATTTGCAATTTAAAAAAAAAAAAATCATGTCATTTTGGGGTGTTGTGTGTAGAATTCCGAGGGAAAAAATGAATTTATTCCATTTTGTAATGAGGATGTAACCTTAACAAATGGGTGAAAGGTGAAGCGCTGTGAATACTTTCTGTGCACTGTTTTCCTTTTTTTTTTTTTTTTTTCTTTTTTTTACAGAGGACTGTTTACACATCTACATCAATGCTGTTAGAATCAGATGATCTTTCCAGGTTGTTACTCTGTCCTAAGTGGTTATTATGAGGAGCATTATGTATGGCAGAGAGCAGAAAACATCCTTGGATTGATGGGAAAAACCTCTACATTAAGGTTTGTTTGTTTGTTTGTTTTTTGTCTGGGAACCAAACAGCCACAATGGAAATATGAATTTAACTGTGAGGTAAAGGCTGCTGGTTTGCTAGCAAAATGGATTTTCCCAAAGGCCGCTAATTGTGGAAGGGGATGGGATTTCCTGAAAGCTCCGCTCCTCTGGGTGTGATCCATCATTAGACTAATGAGATATCTCTCAAGGAAACACTAACATGAATCAAACATTGTAAGATACCAGGAAAAACCAGGAGCACTTACTGAAGGGACAAAACTTGGATGATGCTTGCAGCTTTCTTTCTGACTCTCCTCCTAACAGGTAAGTGACAAAACTCAATATGATGCACGCAGGTATCGTGAAATAAATACTTAAAGTTTTAAATCCTTTTAATTGCCCTACAGCTACTCATTCAGCTCCTGGTCGAATGAGTTGATTTTTGGGAAAACAAAATCTTTTGTGGTGAGCAGATTGGAATTTGATTCTCAATTTCTGATATGCAGCTGGATATTGTTTAAACATGATAATATCTTTTAACATGTTGAGATTTGTAAAATGGAATTGTCCTGTGATTTTGACCAAGATACTCAAAGATGAGAGACTGTAACTCTCAGCAGGACTAATAGGACTCCCAGAATTCATGTTGTTCGGGTCTAATAAAAGACACACCCTTATTCTTATTCTGGGCTCACCAAAACAGGAAAATAAAAGGTTAAAAATTCATTGCCTGGGCTGTTGTAATAACACTGAATGTATAATGTTACAACAATAAAGTCGTTATGTTGCTTAAATGAAATTGTAATGTTCCACAAGATTTAATTTGTTGTGTTAGGGTTCGGATCAGGGTGAGTGTAAAGTCGTATAATAAGGAGAACAAAGTTTTGATATCCAGATAATTAAGTCGTAATTTTAGAGCATGGTTAGCCGGGAAATCTTTTTGAGGGGACTGATTAACGAGCAGCCCTCAGCGGCCACAAACTGAAAGAGGAACAGGGAGAGCCCTGTGAGTACTTTGATATCAGTTTTGTTTATATAATAACACATGTAGCACATGAGCATGACAGTGTCCTGAGTATCAGGGTTATGAATCAATTGCGCCAAAAACTGAATCTGCTTTGAGGAGTCTAATGAGCGGGTTGTGCTCAATAAGCAACAGATGCTCATCCTTAGCTGTAAAATATAACTTTAAGAGACGAGCCATTTCTGTCCTTTTAGAGCAGGAGGCTTCCTGAGGTTTTGGTATCTTTATATATGATATTCCAGCAGTCATACAGATATTCCCAGCCTGTGTGTATGTCTTGAGTCTCCAAACATTGCACTTCATTTTGACTTTAACCTGCCAACATTTTTTGGCCTTATTCCTCCACTGTGTATGAATAACTGTCTTTAAGGATGTACAGGTTTTGGAGGGTTTGGACACAATAAGTCAGTCAGTCAAGTATTGTAAAACAGTAAAACAATTCTCTGATCATTTCTGCACTGAAACTAGTTCTTGCAGCTGTTTTCAAGCTGCTAGCTGGCACAAAATGGAAAGGTTTTTAACAGGAAAAATACCAATGGAGCAGTCCAGCAGCCCCGCTGTGGAGGATTCTGCTGCAAAAAAAAAACCCTAAGAACTCGTGGCCAACTAAAATTCAAAAATATGAGGCAGCATACATAAAGTTTGGCTTTACAGCCATAGAGAAAAATGGCCATTATTGCTCGAAATGGTTCCTATGTCTGGAGACCCTCTCAAACCAGTGTTTAAAATCTTCAAACTTTAGCGCCACTTGATACAAAAACAACCGGTAGGGACTGAAAGCATCATTTTTAGCCTCATAACACATGCCAAAAAATAAAAAATAAAACAAAATCTGTTGGTTCACCAGGGGGGTCCCCGGCCAGAAGCTAATGTTGTTTGGGGGTCCTTGGCATGGTAAAGTTTGTGAACCCCTGTTCTAGCCTGAGTGTGACATCAAAGCAGACGGTCATTGAAGGAATTCTAATATGTGTTATCGAAATAGTCTCACTTTTTATTACTTGTTTAAAATCCTGTATTGAAATTAGACTGGCAGTTCAAAAATTGGTTATATCTAAATTCTATTTCTATATCAGTGGTCAACCAGAACAACCAGCATGTAGACTGAAAGTCCCTGTTACGACACTAAACCCGCCCCAAAATGTTTAGCAGTGAGAAACAGAGCTGAAGAAAGCTAAACAGGAGAGTGATAGAGCATGGGCTAAAACATGGGCTGAAACACAGGCTAAACTGTTTGTGATGATCTTCATTTTAGAGTCTATCATTTAAAAAAAGAGCCAGGTTACGTCTGCTTTGCATTTATTATACAGTCTATGGGCAAGAGTCACGTCTTCATAACAGTGGGTTATAGTGCTCATGTGTTCATGGGAAATGGTGTCTTCATCCTGGAAAAACCCAACCAGTTCAAGATAGTCTTCACCACATCTCTAACCTGAAAACAGAAAACTGGTTCATGTCATTTTCTTGAGTCCCTGTCATCCTGTTCTTTCATTTTTGATTTGAACCCAAATGTGAAGTCTGATCACAAATCATTACTTATTTAAATTGTGATAGCAAACACTTGATAAAAAAAAAGGTGTGTAGGGGGGTTCTTTTGGTACTATACATTTTTTTCTAAATATATGTTCTGGAATAGTGTCAAATATAGACAGAAAGCTAGAGGAGCTTACTGTTAATCATATACACCCTGTGAAGTGTGGTGCACAGCCTTCAGCCGGCGCCCTGCCTCATATTTGTATGTTCCTCATGTTTTCCTGTAGGTGGAGCCTCTATGTGTGACAAAACCTATCGAGATCTCACAAAACACCTGAACTTAACCCAAAATAAAGACCTGTTCTCAATGACCCGACCTGTGAAGAACTACACACAACCTACAGAAGTGCACCTGGACATGCGATTGGATGCTATTTTAGATGTGGTGAGTGTTTTAAAGATTTTTAAATGTACGTCTGTTTGTCCTCCTGGTTAACTCCTTTGGTCTGTTCTGTAGAAGAATTAAAAGAGTCTTTTCCAGTTTTCCTTTTATTGGTTGCCAGTTTCTGACAGCTGCTGGATGGCTCCATTTTCCTTTTATTAAAGCGAGCCTGCTGACAGGTCAGGGCCCTCACATTGCCGGTGTCGGAAATGCAAACTGTCAAACAGATGAAACTTTAAATGAGGCGAGAACGAGACAAGATTTACAGAAACTGGTCTCTTCAGATCTTAAACCTCTACTATTTCATTTTCATGTTGGTCTGAAGGGTTTGAAAATGCAAATGTCCTTCCCCTTTTCATCTGGGTTATATCACAATGTGCCTGATGAAGTTGATAATGAAAATGTATTTTGTGGACGATTTCTTGAAAATGAAAATGCAAACATTCATATGTTTCACTGTGGTTTGTTGTCTTTGCACCATTTTCAGTTACACATAGACTTGACATGACTAGCAAATCATGTCAAATACATCAGAGACAATGATGCTGATATTTGATTTAATGTGCTCTCTTATCTGCTTAAATCCAGGGAGTTTGCTTGATTTAACATTGTTCTTAATGAGATATCTAATTATTTTAGGATTTTCTGCACTTAAAGAATCTGAATTTGACCAGATTTTCATGATTTCTTTTCTCGTAGAAAGAAAAGGAACAGAAGTTTGTCTCTTATGTCTTCGTTAACCTGGTGAGTTGACTTGAGTACAAAAACTGTTTTGATTGAAAACACTTTCATGCAGCTCATCCTGCATGAAATTCTGCCTTCCTCTTCAGACGCAGTACCACTGATAGGTGAGACAAAGTCAGTCTGAACTGTTTTTATTGGTTTTAAGGAACTGTGAGTTGATAAGGCTTCCTTTTCTCCAGGGATGTACTGTGCAGGTATTTTTAGTTTGATGATGTTGAGCCTTCTGGAAACTATTTTGGTGATGTATCTGATGGAGAGAGATTCTGTACCTAAAGACGATGAGACTAAAGACCAAGACGAAAGCCTGAATGAGGATGCTGGGAAAACATGTGGCAAAGTCAGCTTTCATCACTGCTTCAGAGGTAATTTGGTATTTTACTGTAAATTGGAGATTTTTTTTATTTTTCCAGTGTAGGCATCATACAAATTCAAGCATGCACCATTAAGGTCCCAGCAAAGATTTCTGTCCAGATGTGAAGCTTTTGAATTCAACAGCTTCATGTTTCATGTATTATGTCATTTTAACTATGCACCAATCTCTTTGAATCTTTTCAGACATGAGAAAAAGGTCGAAGTGTGAACCTGCTTGCTGTGTGTCTTCTGGTGGAATACCATCTGAACAGCTCCAAGTGGCATCAGAGGTCAGGATCATATTTCACTTGTTATAGAATCTGTTGAGTGGTGAGGAAATTGTTTCAATATAAAGGGAAATCTAACAGGTTTAGTTTAGAGCCTTCTGTAGACCCCCTGATCCAAAGGCACATAAACAGCTTAACAGTGTTTGAACGTCAAACACAAACACACACACACACATATATATATATATATATATATATATATATATATATATATATATATATATATATATATATATATATATATATATATATATATGTACATATTGCATTTGTTGTCTTACTTTTTCATATTGCTGATTTCTGACTAGTCATTTTTTTGCAACATAGTACTACTGCTTTTTGTGCCATGAGTGATTTAGAATCTATTTTTATTTTGAGGGGGGGGGGGGGGGTGATTTCTTTTTTAACCATTGCCCCCAACCACAAGGTGTATGAACAATGCACACTGTGTCTTAAATGTACAAAAACAGACACACTCTCGCACATGCTTAGTAAGTTTGTTTGTTTAGTGAGTTATGTGGGAGCTTGTGATGGGAAGTTTGGCTTTTTTTCAGAGAGCCTTTTTTTTTTTTTTTTACTTGGTTCCCAAATGGCTCTTGGCAGTCAGTTGTCTAACCTTAAGCCAGTGCTGGGATGACAATAAAACCATATAGTTTGTAACATAAGCATCAAACACTAATGTAAGTTTCACAGTAATAAAAAAAGCCAGCTTTTGATTCTGTAAAATCTTAAACCACAGCCACACTTCATCTTCAGAACTCCTGCACCAGCTCTCATCGCCTGACTATTCCCTTCTATTTTCATACCTTGGAGTTTAGGTGCAGTGGGGGTCATGTGATGGGCTACATAACTTATCAGTAGACTACACTAGTGTTGCTTCATCTCTACCCATTGTGAGATTTGAAGCCAAAGACTGCCTCTACAGACACCAACATTTTACACTGATGGTATTACACAGATTCTTGGATTGACTGAAGCAGACATTCATGGTCAGGCACTTCCATATTTATTAACCAAGCTCTCAAACATGTTATTACTCTTTTCTAAAATAAAATAATTAACTCAAACTAAACTTCTGAGTATAAATAAACCTGATAAGAGCTAACTTGAATGACAAGAGAAAATTTGATATGTGTTAAATCTTCTTGTTTAGCCTCAGGTCTGTTTACATGGCAGCCAGCCACCAGGGGGAGCTCTGAAACCTTCAGCTCTACAGCCAGTGAGGGCTGTCCATTTTAAAATACAGTCAATGATAGTCTGTTCCTTCACTGAGAACTTAGCCTTTTCATTGGAATACAAAAAACTGGCTTAATCTCTTTTATTCATAGCTTTATAAAAAACGCTTCAGTTACCCTACAATGTTTCAGGCTCTGGATATGACCACCATGTATCACATCTGTCCAAACACTTTGGAATATTTGATGAAGAGGCAGATTTTACAGCCTCAAACCACTTCTTACATTTGTCACTTAAATAAATAAATAAATAAATAAATAGACGGACAGACGGACAGACAGACAGACAGACAGATAGATAGATAGATAGATAGATAGATAGATAGATAGATAGATAGATAGATAGATAGATAGATAGATAGATAGATAGATAGATAGATAGATAGATGGATAGATAAATAGCTATTTTTTCATAACTTTTGTCAGTTATATAGGTTACAACTGAATGACTGATACTGTTTGTCAGCCATAATTACATTTTTCTTTTTAAAAAAAAGGGGAAAAAAACATGGTCAAATGCATATTAGCATTTTGTTATAAATGGGGAGAGTAACCACTGTTAATCTCACCTTTACAGGTCAGCAGCAGCCAGCTGCCTGAGGACTCCCATGACTTTGAAAGGAAGGTGATGGAACTGTTGTGTCTTCTTCTCAGCAGCAGAAAGGAGGAGGAAAAGACTGGCTACTGGACCTTAAGGATTAAAAACATCAACAGAATTTTCTTTGTTTTTTATATCCTGACTTTCAGTCTGTTTTTAGTCTTTTTGTTATACTGTTGGAATACAGATGATGATTATAAAGAAACTTAAAACCTTCAAACCTGCCACTGTCACCAACACAAATAAGATGGTTCCTAAAAGATTTAAACTTTTAGTTCTAACGGTTAAGTTAAAGTAAAGAAGTTGATAGCGTTTAAAATCGTATACACTTACTGGCCTCTTCATCTAGTAGGGGAGAAAAGGGTGGTTGTCACACTATTTTACTTGTGGGAATTACTCATCATCAGAACATCTTTCAATAGTCATTCCTTCTTTCAACTGAAGCTTAAAATCTTACTACTTATCTTACTTGAGTTACTGTCATCTTTCAGTCTGTCCATTCTCCTCTGACCTCTGACATCAACATAGCGTTTTGTCCCAGAGGACTGCTGCTCACTGGATGTTTTCTCGCCTTGGGACCATTCTCTGTAAACCCAGGAGATGGTTGTGTGAAAATCTCAGTAGATCAGCAGTTTTGTGAAATTCTGACTAACATCAATGCCACATCCAGAGTCTCTTAAATCACCTTTCTTCTCTTTTCTGATGCTCAGTTTGAACTTTAGCAGCTCATCTTCACCAGGTCTACATGAATAAATGCACTGAGTAGCTGCCATGTGATTGGCTGATTAGACATTTGTGTTAACGAGCAGCAGGTTAGCTAAGTTTCCTCTGCATGAACAGTGTCAGAAGGTTCAGCATGTGAAAGGCAGTCACACAAAGTAGTCTGAAGTGTCAAATATTAACAATGTACTCATTTAATTACATTCAAGCTCAGTAGTCTAGATACCACATGTTAAGACATGTAGACATGTATATTCACGTGTTAGCAGTAATGGAGGAAATTTTACCTGATAATGTCAATGTGTTGAATAATACCTCAGCATGGGAACGTTTGGTTTTCTGTTTTCATTCTGAGTGAAGTTAATCGAGTCTTGTTTCAGCAGGCTTTGTGTGTGCACATAAACACAGTCTGTACGGAGAGCAAAAGCAGGCAAAACCATTGCTGTGATGACACCCTGCCTCCCATCTGCAGTAAACTGATGATGCTTTAGTCATTTTTACAAACTACTGTTTTCATCTAAGAGCAGCTAAAAAACTTCAGATTCAGATTTCTTTAAAAAAAAAGGAAATGTATTCAATATAATTTGCAGTGGTATATTGAGCAGAAATAAACTGGTACCTAACCAGTCTGTCGTCAGTCCTCTTTATCAAGTCACAGCACATATTTGTGGCTCTCTGATTGGCTAATCTGACACAATGACCGCTGTGACAGACATGAAGATGATTTAGTCCGACCTCTGCATGGTTTCCTCATCTGCTCAAGCATTTACTGGGAAACTTTTAGTCACATCCCCACCGCTCTGCTGCATTCATAACTCTGTGAAAGAGAGAAACCAAACAACTGTCAACACGCCAGTAATACTTTATTCAACCTGATGAAACCATACAGGCTCACTGGAGAGAAACCAAACCTTTGTGGCACTGTGAGAACCGTTTCTCCAGCTAAGGAAAAACTGAAATATTGTCCATGTCAGACAAATGTTTGCAGGGGTATGTATTTCTACAATTCTTGACAGAACAGTTCAGTTCAGGTACATCTGTCCCATGAGTCCCAGTCCAAGTCAAGTCCCAAGTTACTGAAAATAATAATAATAATAATAAAAACATTATATTATGTTTTCCCTGTTGACTTGTATTAAACATCGCCTGAGGAACTACCTGCCTTCAGGTTGCCCTCTGAAGATTTAACCACGCTACCAGCAGGGTTGCATGATTACAAAAAGCAGAGAGAGACATGAAAGTGAGGAGCTTGATAAATGTTTTTGAAAATGATGTTTGAGGGGGGAGTTGGTATGGCCTAGTGATTAGGTCGCATGCTCAGTGAGCTTAGTTCTGGGTTGTAAACTGTGGCCTTTTTCCCACAAGTCACTCCTCACTCTCACCCTGTTTCCTGCTCTATCCACTCTCCTTTCTTAAATCAAAGGATAAAAAACCACCAAAGTAACTTTAAAGTGTTGCTTGAGGAGTGTCTTTATTAATAACAACCTTCTCTTTTAACTTTTGTCCCTGCCGCTCAAACAGCCTGAATTCACAACTGGTTTTAAGCCCCATGAGGTTTTTGTTTGTTGAGAAGAGAAAAAAGTGCAATAACAACAGAGAGAAGTTTTCACTGCATTTAAAACGTTTTTTATTAGAACTCCATGAAGCCAAAGACATACATTCATCTGTCTTGTCACAGTAATGTTCAAATCAGTGCAATCTGACATGTTTGATTGTAACAGTGATAAATAACTCGATGCCTGTTCAAAAGTCAACAGATTAACTCCATCAGACACACAAGTTCAACAGTACAGCAAACGGCAAAATAGTTAGAATAAGATAAATATAATATTTAAGATAGTTAAATTATTTTAAGGACCAATGGTAAAACAAAGTATAAGGTGCTGTTCTCAGGAAGGACTTACAAATCAGGAGCATATCTATAAGTTTATAGCAGTATACATATCACCACATACTGAAAATATAGAGCCTTCATTGTTACACCTCATTAGCTGAAGTGGTTTAGTACTTGTTGCAGCGCAGGAAGTAGCTGTTCCTCAGCACGCGGTACAACCTGCCGGAGCTCAGGTTGTACTCAAACATGTAGGGTCCGCTGTAGATGTAACTGAAACCTGGAGGACAGAAGCAACAGACGTGTTATTTTCTGTGCAGACTTTTCTCTCAGTGTGTACAAAATGCAGATTTAATTTAGGTTTTCTCACCTCTGTACTGGAAAGCTGCTGTGACCTTCCCGGTCAGACCTCTGAAAGTCTGATCCACATTCTTGGGGAATCCCTCGTCCATTTTGTTTATAGCCTCGTCATAACTGAAGAAACAAAAGTAACACACCGTCCTTTTAAACATCATCACATTTAAACCGGAACCTTGAATTAGTCTCACGTCACCTTACTGTATGTACCTGTAGTACTGGCTGCCGACAAAGAACAGAGTCTTTCTGGAGCGGACATCGTAGAGGGCTGCATCGACTTTGCTGACGCTCTCAGGGAGACCGAAACTAGAAATAGACTTGGGGAAGCCTGGCACAACATCATAGCCACTGAAAGCCCACACCTTACGACCTGCAGATATTTTTTTTTAAAAAAAGAACCTTTTAGTACACTTACACGAAGATAAATAATGAGTCTGATGAGAAGCTGTAGAAAGATATCACACCTTTGAAGATTAGGACTCTGTCAGATTGGTGGCTTTCGTAAGCAGCGTCTATGTTGACTGGAGCACTGGGCCAGAAGCTTGTGATGAGGCTCTGCTGAGGTGTGTAGCTCTGAGGGTAGCTACGCCAGAAGAAGCTGAAAACACAAGGACAGGACAAAGTCAGCTCTCCGTAAAACAATCCATGTGTGGGAATATTTTAAGTTTCTTGTTGTTAGATTACCTGCCCTTGAAGAAGAACATCTCTCCTCTCAGGGTGACAACAGCATCCAAAACCAAGGTAGAATCACAAGAATCAGGGGTGGTGGGGGGCTCAGGGTCAGGCTGGACAGGGTCCTTGTCTGGGTTTGAACCTGGAGGGGTGATAAAATCAGGTTTATATAACAGCAGTTGACCTTGGTGATTTATTTTCTTGGTGACTTCATGAACAGTTTCTTACCATAGAGAGACTGGATGCCGTTGATGTCATCACGGGGCAGCTTAAAGGTTTCGGGGTTTCTGTAGATGTAGTTGGGGTACATGAGCGCACCGGGATCATCAGAGTGAGACAGGCCCAGAGAGTGACCGAACTCATGGGCTGCCACAATGAAGAGGACGTAGCCTGCAGCAGAAACACCAAATTAAAACTCTGGTAGAGCTCCAGGGTAACAAAAGAAACATTAAAGGAGCACGAAACAGCAAACTAACCGGTCTGTGAGCGGAAGGTGAAGGTCTCAGCATCATCAAAGTGGGCGTCTCCTCCGATGCCGGCGCTTGGGGCGAAAGCGTGGGCCAGGATGCCATCAGGGCCGTCAAAGGGGTAAGCATCTCCATGATCTGAGAAAGAGAGAGAGAAATCACACTCATGTCAAGGATTTAAAAAAAAACAGGGACATCAGCAGTGTCAGGAAGGTAGAAGGAGATGCTCTACAGAATGTTAGCCTTTTGGCTTTCTTAGTTTTGTCAGAGTTCAAGTGTGACCTTATTTATTAAAGAGGCTGATATCAACTCGTAAACCTCAGGTAGCGCTTCTCTTACATAAAACCTGCATGACTGTCTAATTTTAAATCTGCAGATTTATTATGGAGCTTTATTTTGGGGAAGCTTCAAATCATGTCAGAATCAGGACTCAGTGTTACAAAAAGTCCAAACCTCCAGAACCACAGCCTCTGCACAAGAAGTGCCTGCTTTACAAAGCAGGCCAACCCAACAAGTGTCTAATATCTCTGACATGTTAGAGTATGAACCAACTTGGACTCTAAGAACCACAGGGAGGGGTCTCCTGCTGGTGCCCAGAGTCAGGACTAAACACAATGAGGCTGCATTTCAGTTTTATGCTCCTAAAATCTGGAACAGTCCAGAAGATGTGAGAAAGGCCTCAACTCTGACGATGTTCAAATCCAGGCTGAAAACAGTTCTGTTTAGCTTTGTGTATCATAACTAAAGTTTTTTTTTTTATCTGCGCTCCTCACTTTTAATTGAACTTGTCGTTCTTTTAATGTTTTATGAAAATATCTCACTTTACAGGCCAAAGAGAGAAATGCAGATTTAAAAACCATGCAGAGCATCTGGGGTAAGTGAAAACGAAGTTATTTCAGACTCACATTCGCTGCCAAAGGAGACCATGATGTCGGCGGTGCCGCTGTAGATCCTTGTGAATCTCAGAGGTGTCACATTGGCCCAAACCTGCAGGGCCTTCTGAATGGAGTCATCGACCTCAGCAACGGACATGTCGGGTGTGTAGTTCTCGATTCTATAAGATGACAGAGAGACCAAATAATTTAAAATAAACTGACCTCAAAAGCAATAGTTTCATCTGTCTCTCTTTTCAGATCATTTTACCTGTAGGTGAGGCTGTTTGTCTTCCACTTCAGGTTGCCTCCAAAGGTGGAGAAACGGGCAACTTTCCCATCTGGAAAGCCACAGCGGGGCTTCTTCATCATCGCTATCGTGTCGGCATCCAGGGTCCCTGTGATCTGCAGCCCGAAGAATCTCTGCATCTCACTCAGCTTCTGTGTCAAGGGGCTGATGCCTCGTCTGATCGAAGGGCCCGACTCCTCTGTGAGGTTGAAGAACTTCTTCAGGTAGCTCTGCAAGAGAGGACAGTAGTTACCTTAAATATGTACACTCTAAAGAAATGATGCTTTGCTTATAGATTATGCAGCTTAAAGGCTTCTTCCTGTGTCAGTGCAAGGCGACATCCACAATACCCTAAACATCAAAGTCTGCATGAATGCATTACAAGAAGAAAGTAAGAAAACATGCATAAAAACAAGGGAAGCTCACATACCTCTGCAAGATCCTCGTCCTGCGTGGTGACCTGTGGTAACGGCCCGCAGCAAACAGCGGCTGCCAGGCTGAGAAGGACGCATAGTTTAAAAGTCTCCATGTTTTTCGCTCAGTGTGTGTCTGATGTGTTTCTGTCCTGCAGGCAGCTGTTTTATAGGCTGAGATCAGGGCGTGTTGAGCAACTACCTCCTCGACTCAATGACTCAATTCTCCTTTTATGGATAAGAGAGGAAGTGGCGTTTTTATTGCTCATCACATAAAAAAAAGTTTCCCACGTAGAGACACCATAATCATCATGACAACACTATCATTTGGAAGATTTTCAGGAAATGGATTTACTACCTCAAATGTTACCTTAGATGTACTATTGCTACAACTATTTCTTCTCATACTTGCAGGAATAATTTTACAACCTGTTGTTTTTGCATTTTCAGACTGTTTCGACGTTAAATGAGCAGCCATAATAAAAGTGTAGCTCCTTAAGAAATTAGAAATCACCTCATTTGGATCCAGATTTACTTGAAAACATGCAAAATAATATGTGCAATAAATCCAAATCTACCTCGCTATCCTAAAAAAACCATTATACTAGTGAAAGTATACGTAGCTCTTTGTAAACCCTTATTTTAAAAGTGCTATAAAATAAAGTGTTATCATCAAAGCTCAAGGATAACTACTTCATAAATCTCATTGACATTTTTTTTCCATTTCAGAAAGGGAAATTTGAAATGTTGTGTTTTGTCTGATACAATATGACTGTGTTTCTTCTTTATTGTATGATTTAGTCGCTATATTCCCTTGTTGATGGTATTAAATGTGTGCTAAGTTATTAAAAGGATGGATCACAGCCTATGTATCAAACCTTAGATCGGATTTGTCATTGAGTTACATTTATTTGGACTACCATACTGTAAAACTGTCTTGTGGTGTGCAGATTTTCTTCAGTATAAAGAATAACAAATACCCATTAATCTGTCTTTACTGGATTATATTGTCTTCGACTGCAGCAGAGTTAATTTCATGTGTCTGTTTTTAATTATAGAACACTTTCAGACCTGTCCGTAGCTTCTTATGCCTCATTAGAATAAAAAAATGAAATTTGTTGACATTAAATGCAAATTTCTCACAACGTGTTTGGAACCGTTGTGTGATGTTTTCAAATGTTAATACACTGAAAACTGGTGCTGATGCCAATTTAAGACCTACAAAAGCATGGTGCTAGTAAAGCCTAGCACTAGGCTAAGGTGGTGTACCCCTTGAGACTTGCCTTTGAGCAGGTACCCGGGTTTAAATCTAACCCGCAGCCGCTTTCCTGCATGTCACTCCACACTAAATGCAATGTTTCAAGATGGCGCTGCAGATAGTTGCCTTGGTACTGTGCTCTCTCATACTTTGGTTTTAAAAGTTATGTGTGTATTCATACATGTTTGTACAGAGAGAGTACAGTTCAAAACCACAGTCAAATTCCTTGTATTGTTTATGAAGATACTTGATAAATAAAGGCTGTTCTGATTCTGATTCTGAGTCTCACAACCTTTTTCTAGCTCCATCCACTGTCCCGTCCTCTGAATAAAGGCATAAAAAAACTACAAAAAATTACTACAGATGAAACTGACCCAATGTCTGAGGAGACGGTGTCAGATGAGAATATGAGCAGTACTGGAAGTGATGTATTTGGCTTTTTAAAGATAGTAAAATTAGATTCATGTCAGAGCATTTTATAAAATGTTGGCGTGCACTGGAAAAGTTACTTGAAGTTAAAGTTTCTCACAGCAGCTTTGAGGCACTGACAGTGGAGCAAAACTAAAACATTTAGACAAAGATTACAGCTTTAATAAAATGTGTGATGTATTTGTATGAATATTGCACCAAATCTGTCATCAATCATTTTTGTAAGTCATTTCCTCTCTCTTCAGGTTTTTCCACGTCTCTGATGTATCTGTGACCTCAGACTGTCTCCTCTGAAGCTTGAACGCTGTCACTGCCTCGGGGAAAATAGTTAGCTCCTTTATGACCAGACGCAGACGTGTTGTGTCATGTCACAGTGCACAGAGATCTAATATCTACTGTTCAGATTAAAAGTCCTGATGGATGAAGTGGTTCTTGAATCTGCAGGAATGACGTCATATAATGTGCACTTTAATCCACAGAACATGCCACAAAATACAAACACCCACATTATAAAAAAATAAATACTATTATCATTTATTATTATATTTATTATCAGCTTTCACATCTGCTAAGTTTCAGTAAACAAAATTTCCTAAAAAGGCTTTTTTTACTTAATGTGAGAGCTTTTCTGAGTCAGTCCTGCTGGTTATTTTCCATCCAGGCCTCTCAAATTGACAGTTACAACACGCTGTACACAAAGGAAGAGTGACGTCTGTGCCAATATATTGTCTCAGACGGATTGATCAACGGTGTAAAAAGTTAAAAACTCAGACAGGAAAAGAGTGATGTAACAAGAAATTCACAGTGCATTAAATTAATGCTGAAAAATAAAAATATCAACAATTAATACCAGGAAATAAAGTAAAATAAAATCATCATTTATGCTGGAAAAAAAAACACACAAAAAAGACAAATAAAGTCACAGAAATGAGGTGAAATTCACTGAAAAGGACACAAGCGGCATAGCTGTTAGAATCAGCTACTAAAACACTCAAACTCAGCAAACATTTCTCACATTAGGAAAGACAGGGTGATAACAGTGTAGGATTTCACTACCCAGAGTGCATTTCAGGGTGAATAATAACAACATACATATAAAAAAACTGTAAATCCAATAATTTCATCATATCTTATTATTCGGAGTGTTTTTAAAATACTTTAACATTTTGTCAAAGATCATTGCCCCATGTGAACATAAGAATGGATAAAGCACACAGAGTTTAAAAAAGTCAAAGTAAATAAATCAATCTTTGATTGTTTTTTTTTTTAAAGGAAGAAGTGCTGTTATTTCAACATGTATTACACATCGCTGTAACCTTTTTTAACACGTCTCTCTTATTCATCAGTTCCCACTTTAACTGTGGGAGCTGATTATCAGTAGATTGCGGTTATTGTGGTTGTACAGTTTTGAAACACTTTGAGCATACAAACAGCAGAAAAAGAGAGAAGTGGTGTCATCATCAGATTGCATGGAGTGATTTCTTTCTCTCATCATCTCTCTGCCAGCGTATCATTGTCCTCCGTCTGTCTGCAGTCCAGCTCCTCGTTCAGAGGACCGCTGGAGACGACGCGCTTTGAGTTTGAGTCGTATTTGTAGTGAATGTTTCCTTTGAAGAAGTGCACGAAACCTGTTCAGAAACAAGATTCAGTTTGAAGTTACATAAAATGCACATTGTCTTAAGAGATAAGCAAATTGGTTATTGTTGTTGGACGCTTTGGGGGAAACATCATCACCACATTTTCTGGAATTGCAGAGTTATTGTGCCTTATCTGGTGAAATCTATAGGCACACACACTGATAAAATTTTTGTTATTTAGTAAATAAATCTTTTAGCTGTGATACAGCCTGTATGGAAGATGTTTTATTGATGGATGTAATATGAATGATAAGAGACTCGCACAAATTCTGCTGCAGCAAAAGAAATAATAATTAAAAAAGCACTTGGGATCTTTATTCTGTAAACATTTCTTTCCCCCTCAAAGTTCAAAATGAGGGATTTTGTAGAATCTGGACAGGATAGGTTTATGGCCTAAATTCATCTGACTGTCCTCACAGAACCTTGAAAGACAGAAATCTTCTCATGTCTTATTGTGAATATTTCAGTCTTGAGGTGCCTTAAAAACTAAATCTTTGAAGGGTGGAGTTGCCAACTTTGAAGTTTGCCATGTTTAATGTAAATGTTGCACTGAATGCACCTCAGGTTTACTTTAGTTCTACATTTAGAGCTGCTTCATTACAGTCAGCTGTCTGAATCATGGGTACAGTTGACCCAACATAAACCAAGATTTGTTATTTAATATGTGCACTTTTGTTTACAAGCAAGCTATTGACGGGGTTAGGGTTAGGTTAATATTTTTTTTTTACAGATATTCACATGTGTAATTTGGGAAATTTTGGTATTATTGTTTTTTGGTGCCAAATATTATCTTGTATTTTTAGATTTAAAGGGACTGTGAGGACTGATTGGAGTGGATCGCAGCGACACCTTTTGTCTGGAATCACATGGGTTTTTTTGGAAATGAATGGAGATCAGATCATCTTTTCAATACTACTTTTCTTTGTTCAAGACAACTTTTTAACAGAATAGAGTGTGTTGTATTTTTTAACAGTTACACAGCATTGTTGTTTGAAATGTGACAAATGAATTTGTCAGTTTGAACTAGAGTTTATTAGCAGGCTATTTTAGTGCTACTCGCAGCCCTGTGGTCTGAATTTCCTGAAGTTGTGGTTTGTGCATTTATTTGATGTATCTGCTTTTACACAATTTTAGGTTTGCAGATATTTTCTGAAAAAAGCAGTGTGTAATAAAAAAGGACCTTAAATTTTAATACGTTATTAAAAAATGTCTTTATGATGGTATGTCACAACTGGTGACCCACCCCGCTTGGCCATTGGTGGTTGGCTGCTAAGTGGCATCCCTGCTGCTTGGAAGGTGGCAACCCCGTTTAGAAATAACCTATATTTGTGCTGATAATGTCATTTTAAGTTGTGAATTATGATCAGGTATCAGGTATCTACAAGTGAGACTTTTTCAAGATCACTTAGAAAGTCCTCACAGTCCCTTTAAGAATGTAGTTGCCATTGGGTGATATTTACTTTGCTCTTTAGGTCATGATTGGATGAAAGCTGATGAGAACATATTTGGACCAATGCGATGTTCTCTATAGATGCATTTCAACCAGAGGGTTCCCCAGGACTTAACTCATCCTGTGACCACTGCTTGTCTGTGTTTTGACATCAGGGTTGAAGATCCAGGTAGATTGTGCAAAACAGCAGGATGAGGTATGGAAAAAAATACAAGTCACTGCAAAACACCACCAGACCAGTAGAGGGCAGTAAGAAAACAATGGAGGCTTTTCAGCGACAAATGACACCACAGAAGGAGACAGATAAGCCAAGTAGCACTGCAGTTAGCATTGAGGAAACTCAACCTGTGCTGGTTTCAGTAGAGAAACGATGTATCAATCCCCCGTCTAAAGCATAAAGACGGCAGAGATTGACCCGTGTTTCAGTTTGAAAAGCTGCCCCTTTGACTGTCAACTTTCAGCAGGATGCATCCTCCTCAAACAGCTTAAGATCATCATTACAAACGAGATTATGACACATATATGTATGGACCTTTAGTCGGCTTTAAGTGAGTTGTTTTTTTACAAAAGGGACTGAAAGCAAAGACCGAAATACTGTAACTTACTAAACACTGCAAAGGTCTCCACTCATGGAGGGTTTAGATGAGATCAGACTCCTTATCTTGTCTTGATGTTGGTTTTTTGTTAATATTGTAACATTAGCAGGTCTAAACTTGCTGTTTTTTTAAGCGTCTTGAGATAGTATTTCTTGATTAGGAGCTACAGTGTATATATAAAGATTGATTTGTCAGCCGAAAAGTGAGTTGATGTTTTTACCTTCATAGAAAACAGCTGCATCTACTGGGGTTGGTATCTCTGGCCACTGCTCTTTGATGGGAATCGGCGATCCCTCCATTTTCTCCTCCAGCTCATTGTACCTAAATTTTGTGTTAAAAGAAAAAAACATGAATAAGCTTTGTATCTGTTCCTCCTGTTTATGTATTTGTTGATATGAGGAAATTGTTTGGGAACAAGCGTCGAGTCATCCTGATTATTTAGCTTAAAAACTCACAGCGGATGAGAAATCCAGTTACACCAAAGTCACGCTGCTTTCCTCATAACGGAAATTTGTAATACAGCATTTAAACAAAACATCTTACCAACCCAGAAAAAGGAAGCTGTGACAATATACATGACTTTGTAATGTTTATTTTTCTGACTATTGCAAAAATCAGCCATGAGAACAGGTTAAACTTTTCAGAGGGCTGAAGAACAAGTTATTTAATCCACCTGCATTTAATCCAGTTTGTGGGGTTAACTCGATCTTAAATACCTCCAACACTCGTGGCCTGTAAAGAAAACGGTGTAGCGTGCATTCCTGAAGTGAAGAGCAGCATCCACAGACTTTACTGTGGAGGGGAAACCAAAGTCTGAGATGTTGCGTGGAAACCCTTCTTCCAGTTTTAGCTGCCTCAAAACCCAGTACTGATGACCTGAAACAAATCAGAACACCATCTCACACTTACAGCAATCCACCACTCATTCAGGTAAACTTAGTATCTAGAAAGTGAGCAGACTATCTGTTGAGTGTTCCTAACAGCCCTGTGCTCATCTACCAGCTCCAACCTCACCAAAAAGAGCAAACCAAACCACGCTCTTCATTTTAATGATAGGACTTTAAAAAAAATTGAAAATGTTTTTTCTGATCCTGGAAAAATTTCTCAGTATGCATGGGACCAGTCTACCTGGTATACTGTTACCCACAATGCGCGGTGCTAATGCTTTTTCTCTATGGGGTGGCACTCAGGTTTTAGATGAATTACCGCCACCTCCTGGAATGAGTCAGAATAACAACTACAATACAGCACTTCAGTTAAACAGTCTGTGAGAAAGAAGAGCAGTGATGCAAATGAAAAGCTGTTAAAACTTCACTTCTAGTCTTAAAAGAGGAGTTTACTTCTACAGATTCATTAATCATTATATTGAAGCTGTTTTTACTTACTTTACTTTTGCTCCAAAGAACTCTTCGCTAAAATATAATAACTATTCTCTTCCCTTGCTCCATACTATTTATTTACATTTATATTTAGTTATAAATTTTAACATAAAAAGAATCCATCAGCTGTTGTCCCATTTTCTAAACTAAAAACCAGAGTAGCAAACTACAAAACAGACCCAACAGAACAGTCAGACTACATACTACATTCAAAAGCAGTAGGCAGTATGCAGTGCCTACATACTAAATTCACATGTAGTATGTTGCAGGTGGTTTGGAAAACAGCCTCAGTCAGTATACCTCAGTCACTTCAGACACACCCAAACCACTCAGGTAATCCTCATTTCACTAGAAGTGAGACTATTGGCACCAATTGGATCTCCCTCTAATAAATTATACCATTAAATTAAAAAGGGGGTGAATAATGCTGCAAAAAAGTGTTTTTTCTTTATGTATTTTTGTTTTATTAACATTTCTTTGTAGAAATCTGTTTTCACGTTGACATGATTTTTTTTTTCCAATAAATCTTTGTTTAAAAAAAGTCAAATTTTAATGTACATTATCACAAACAGCTCAACCCATGTTTCAGTCTGTGCTCTATCATCTCTCCTGTTTAGTTTTCTTCTGCTCTTCCGTCCTTTTACATTTTGTGCAGCTGAAAAAGATTAACTCTTTCTCCCTCACACCACTTTTATCATGTCTTGAGAACATCAAAACCGGCTGCCTGTGCACTTTAAAGTCCATTTTAAGATTCCTTTATTTGTTTTTAAATCTTTAAATGGTCTGACCCTGTCTTACCTCTTTCACCTCCTTCACCCCCACACTTCTGCTTGGGGCCTCAGGTCAGCTGATCTGCTGCTCCTGGAGGTATCGAGGTCAAAACAGGAGCTCAGAGGGGATAGAGCTTTTTCTGTTGCTGCGCCGAAACTGTGGAACGAGCTTATGTTCCACATAAGACAAACACTCTTACTGTCTATTCTTAAGACTTGTTTAAAGGGCAGTGTTGGTATTCAGATTTAGATACACTTTTTTCTTATTCTCATTAAATGATCTTTGTGTCCCGATGTCAATCAACTCATGCGTGGTCTTAGAATAGAGCAAAAAATATCTGCTGTCTACAGCAGTAGTAAACCTGGGAAAACCCAACCAATCCTAGCGTTTGGGATCCAAATTATTAAACCAATCAAATCCCATCCTGCCATTCTGCCCGCCTCCTGCACATACATTCCAGAATCAGCGGCGCTCGTGCATGTGAGCAGGGGCGTTGTTTTGGAGGAGCTCCAGGTGTGTGTGTGTGTATGTGTGTGTGTGTGTGGGGGGGGGGTGCCTTGTTCCATCCCACACAGCTGTTCATGAATAATGACTCATAAGGACATTCTGGGAGAACCTGAATATACTATCAAAACAAGCTCTCTCTCTCTCTCTCTCTCACACACACACACACACACACACACACACACACACACACACACACACACACACACACACACACACACACACACACACACACACTCGGGATTCCTTTTGAATTAAATAACTTAATTAAAACAATGTATTATCACTGAAAGTTAACCACAGAGGTGTTCTTGTCCTTGAAAGGGCATGTAAAGTGCACAAATGTGTATGTGTGTGTGTGTATTGATCATGTTAAAGGGACCTCAGCTCAGTTCATACAAAATCAACTCACACTTAGGTGCGTAGTGTGCATGTCTGTGTGTGTGTGTGTGTGTGTGTGTGTGTGTGTGTGTGTGTGTGTGTGTTCAAGTATTATCAATGAAGGCCACTCACAGAGGGGTTCTTGTCTTTGAAAAGATGTGTTTGTGTGTGTTGATGACTGTGTTGAAGGGACATCAGTTCACACATAACCCAAACCACATCTAAGCGCGTGAAGCACCGAGTCTCTCTCTCTCTCTCTTTGTGAGTGTGTGTATTTGTGTTAAACAATGTATCATCAATGAAAGCTCAATCAAAGAGGTGTTCCTGTTCTTGAAATGGAGCGAAGAGCGTGCATACGTGTATGTGTGTGTGTGTATGATGATAATAGTGTTAAACGGACCTCAGTTCATACTGAGCTCTTTGTTTCAGCTGCGGTTGCTTTTAAAGGGCGCCATAAATAAAGTTGAGGTGAAAGTTTGACAGTTCAGCTCCAGTGTCCAACATTGCTATAAGATTTATTTTCTCCTGAGAAAATCCAGCCCGACCACAAATACTGAGTAATAGTATTTAGGAAAAAAAAACAATTTTGGTGCTGATAACCTCATTATAAATCGTGGATTATGAACAGGTAAATCACTTTTTTTTCTCATGTTTAAATAAAGAAATCAAAAACTAATAAAATGTTCCATTGGTAAATAATAGTCAGTTAGACAGTGAAGCAGAGTATGCTTTCAGGTTTGGCCTCAAGAGAACCAGAAAAGTGTTGCCACACTCTTAAAGAAGCACAAACACTTCTAGACAAAAAGAAGAAACTGTGGGGACAACATATCTCAAACTGAACTGCAGTATTACATCAATGATTTCACAGAGTCTGTTTTTTTTTTTTTTAAATTGTCTTCCCAACCATGAGTAGAATAAATACAAGTCTTACCTTTAAAAAACAAAATATTATTCCTGCCCACGTTTTCATAGACAGCATCCAGGTAAGGAGGAACATTATCCGGCCACAGACTGCTGATCAGAGTGATTCCTGTCTCATCAAACTTTGGATGTTTGCGCCACATAAATCTAAAATAAAGAAAGTTAAAGCTGTCAGCATCTTGGTTGTTAAATTGTTCAGCTACCTGAAACAAAGGAAATCTGAGCAGGTGTAATATGAGGAAAGGACGAGCTACTTATAGCATAGCAACAATTCATTTTCTCATCATGATAGGTCACATTTTTTATTGCTTCTGTTAAACTACATTCATAACAATTTGAATTGTAAAGCAATTTCCTGCTAAAAAATGTGCAGGAGTGCATAAGCAAAACATCCAGCCATGTCAAGTCACATGCTCAGTCAGAGTCTATCCACCTTTTTCCTGACTACCCATAGTTCATTGCCGGTTTTGCTTGTGCAGTTGAATGGTCTGTTCACATCGCCATGGAGACCACAAAGCTGATGATGTTAGCCTAGCTGTCATACTTGCTCTAATAACCACCTTTTAAAAGCAAGAAAGCAACAAAATGAACAAAAATCAGAGGTGAAGTCATAGTGCAGATGTTTCAAAAAAGTTTACACTGAGCCCTGTCTAGCATCAATGATTTCACGCAAGTTGTTTTGAGCTGACTTGCCAGCGTCTGCAGCAACCAGAAGTGGATAACCACAAGTGGAAATCAACAGGCTTCTTAAGAAAAAAAGGATATGGTGTCCAGTGATGATGACCGGCCCACTGTCAGTTGCTACATTTAGTTAGCTTTATTGTGAACTTCCTCATTTTATAGTTCACACACTTAAATGTGACGCTTTTGTGATGCGGCTGCCTGCTGATGTCTGATTGGCTGCAGCTGTTGGATGCTCAGCTCATTGGTTATTGCTCAAACTCAGAGTACTTTGGTGGTATTTTGATTTTCTTCTACACACATTATGCACTCCTCTTTTAAAGTAGACTGTTTCACTAAAAAAATCAAATGGGTTAAGAACAATGTATTCACTAATTCTCTTGCAATAAGACATTATTCTTATTTAACAAAATGAAAAAAGTAAGTAACTCAAAAAGTTTTTGTAACTCATTTGCACATTTTTTTATTCTTTACGAGCAACTTAGGCATTAATTTGTTTTATTATCTTGTATAAAACATTGTTTTGGTGAAAGTTTGTCTTATTTAAAGACTTAATAAATGCGTATTATGACTATAAATAAGACAAACACTTAATATTCTTTTTTTTAAAGTGTAAACATACACACAAAAAGCTTTAGGGAACATTTATTTTTGAGACACATTTGTCAATATTAACTTTTTTTTATCAGATGCCTAAAGGTTAGTCTCTTTATTGAGAAACTGGGCATAGTATCGTCAAAGAAGTCAAGCCAAGCATCACAGCAGATCGGTTCAATTTCATCACATAATTTTACAATTTTTGAGAGACTTCATCCTGAACACTGATTTGGGTGCAGGCTACTTTGAATGAAGCTCTTTAGACTTCCATTGATTTATGACATGTTGACTTTCTTTCTACTGCTTCTTACAGCATCAACCAGGAATCCCTACCACCCACTGAGTGACACATACAGGTGCAGGAACAGGTCACACACCTGTCTTTGAAGAAAAGGACCTCCTGTTGTAATTCTGACGCGGCATCAAAGGACAAATCTGGATCACATTTATTTGGTGTTCTTGGAGGAGGATTTTTTGAGAATAGTGAAGCAAAATTTGGACTTATACCTACAGGAAACAGAAGAAAAGACGTATGAGAACAGAAAATAAAATAAAATAAAATAAAGACACCTACCCTTTGTTTTAATTCTAAAGCAACAAAAAGCTACCTGGCCAAAGATTTTTTGTTTGACATAAGTGTAAATCAAGATCACATAATCTTTATATATCAAAGTCTCAGAAAGGGCCATGAAGACAGCATCACACACAAAAAAATAATAATAATACAAACAACAAATATAAAACAAAAAACTTTGGTTGTATGTTGCTTTGTAGTTGTTTTTTTTTTCAATATGCTATTTTTTTCTCATAAAGTCCTGCTCTGTTGTAAGATTATCTGCGTACTGATTAATTTTCTGCTTGTTAATTACATTTTTGGGAGTTTTTTTGAAAGATTGCATATTCTATAGAGTTTCTTGTCTATTATTTGTTAATAAAAAAATTAAAAGGAGTTTTTGGGGGTTTGAGTTCAGGACCCTGTTTTGCTCTCATCACTGCTGTGGGAACATGAATGTCTTCTTCAGGAAACTAGTGGTTGTTAAAAAATTGTCTCATGTAAAGTTTAAACATTGTAACAAACTGACGCCCCTTTCTTTAAATTCACACCAAGTATGTGAATTTAAAAATGCATTCGAACCCTCCAGCTAAGCCTGGATGAAATAAGAAAAGGATTGTTTTGAGCGATTTGTCAATCGTTATCTGCTCCAACATGGTGACCTGATGCTACATGTTTTAAACCCACCGTACATGCGTTGGACATCTTTGACGTCACGGAAGGAGAGCTGGAGCTCATGAGTCGGGGCGAAGTTGTAGGAAGGGTACATGATGGCTCCGGGGTCAGAGGAGTGGGGAAGGCCGAGTGCGTGACCAAATTCATGGACGGCAACCACTAACAGGTTGAAACCTGGAGGAGGAGTGTGTTCAATAAAACCAGGGACTGTGAAGTTGCACTGCATACTGAGGAGCACAGCTTTTTGTTAACTGATTTAGTTATTCATGTAACCACTCTAAACAAGAAGAAAAATGAGGAGATAATATAGGTTAAAAAACAGTTAAACATAAGTGTCCTTGGTAAGCTTTAGAGAGAAGTTTCTGGGTTTTTTTGACAG
Source organism: Labroides dimidiatus (assembly GCA_030710495.1). Classification (NCBI taxonomy): domain Eukaryota; kingdom Metazoa; phylum Chordata; class Actinopteri; order Labriformes; family Labridae; genus Labroides; species Labroides dimidiatus. The sequence goes on from CM061159.1 coordinate 8,674,464, forward strand.
ATAGAAACCTGCTGTTTTCACCTGTACACAGTCTTAATGCTGCTCCATATTTAACTGAATCAGAGTGTTATTTACTCGGGTTTTATTGTACTGTATGGAATCATTCTGTGTTTTCTCTAATAGCTTGTGTCTATTATCATCTCACTCTGTTACTCATCAACACTGAGCTCTGGGTGAAACACGGCAAAATCATTTCTGTAAATCCGAGACCAGATTCAACAAGTTTTCCCCAGACTTGAATATTCTTTGGACATCGGCATGTATAAAACCACTGTTGGGATGAATGGTTCATTTTAAGGGACAAAGTGATGATTGTGACAACACTTTTCAAAGTAAATTTCCATCAGTAGATGAAATCCTATCCACCTCAGGACATAAAACTCATATTAGTGTTTATGTGAAAACATAACTTTGATGAATCATGGGATGAAGAAAAAAGGAAGATGGTGCATGTTTGACTCAACTTTGACTGTTGAGCTCTCACAACAGAAGTTCTCTGTCTTTCTCAGGGTGCTAAAACTGAGGCTGATTTGAAACCAGCTCTTACACGTCTTTTTTTTTTTTTTGTATTGTAATTGTTGTGCATTCTCTTCTGATACACACTTTTTAATTATTACATGAGACAACACTGAAAAAATGTTGTTAATGTTTGTGAGAATGTGTGTAGAACCTTTCCAGATCCTTTTCACTTCTCCAGTAAAACGTAGTCCAAACAAAGATGTCAGAATCTTCAAATAGAGGATGAAAGAGCTTCCACCTTTCTGTGATTCTTTGAACATCCCTTCATGATGGCCAAAAAGTTTGTCCTGTAAAGGCAATAAAAGTCTAGAAATAGAGTTTTATTTTGGGTCGAAGGTTTGTTACCCGTAGCGTTAAAGCTCCAGTCTTCATCGGCGTCAAAGTGAACGTCTCCTCCGATGCCAGAGCCAGGCAGAAAAGCATGAGCCAGGATTCCTCCTTTACCATCAAAAGGTGCTCCGTCTTTATGATCTGCAGTCAAACATTATGTGTAGTGAATCCTTAAAGTTGTACGTCCATGAGGATCATTTTGTTACTGTTAAATGTAGCTCGACTGAGGGCCGAGAGCTCACCTCCATTGTGGAAGGAGATGACGATGTCAGCCTCCTTCCTGCTCCTCTTACGGAGTTTCATGGATGCAACATTGGACCAGATCTTCCATGCAGCTCTGAACACTTTGTGGACCTTTGAGCGAGGGATGGGGGAGTTGAAGCCTGTGATCCTACGGCACAAAGAAAAAGTCTTTCAACTAATTCCAACTCTTCTTCTTGAGTTGAATGCATAAAGTTCCTTTGTGTTTCACTTTTTCTTCAGCATAATACACATTATGCGTTGACACTCTTTCAAAAATAAATCTAGCCTTAAAAGGAGACATTTTGTTGTTCAATATTCTAGTGTTTTGTGAATGAATCATCATCCTCCATGAGTGGAGATGCCCAGTTGTTTTTGTTTCATTTTTAACAATGATTGCTTAAATCTGGCTTTTCTATGAGCCAGTGCCCTGTGGCTGATGACTGACTCTTTCTCTTGGATTAAATTAAGGTGATGACAAAACTCACTTCCAGGTTTACCAAAGTTATTTTCTGCAATATTATAAGAAACAAAAAGGCAATGAATCAATCCGCCATCACCATTTTTTCTAAACCTTCACTGTAAAAAAGAAAACTTAAAATTGTTGGCCTGAAAATGATTCTCTGGTGAAGTGAACAAAAAATGTTCTGTTGTGTTGCAACCTTCTTCATAGTTGTTCTCTCAACTACTTATATTAAATTTGTTGTGTAAAGTTGGTCTCATTTCATATGTTAAGTTGGCAAAACTTAAAATTAGAGGTTTGAGGCTATAATTTAATTTTCTGAGTATTCTTTGGCAAAGAACGGGGTCTCCAAATCAAATCTCCAGGGGTCTTCATCTACACATGTCAGTTTTTCACATGTTCCCCCATCTCTACCTTTGGCTCAGATGATGAGTCATTGTCTTTCAATTGGAAGATCAGGGTTGAAGTCCCGCTGCCTTCAATCACAGGAGTATACTCACATGCCAAAGCTGGCAGTACTGTGGTATGAAGTTATGTGGGTGGGTAAAAGACATTAAAAATGAGAAGCCCTTATTCTAAACACAGAGAAGTTCGTCATCATGTTTACCTTTCAGAATTCTTAGTATGTAGAACTCAAAATTTTAAGTTATCTCAACAAAAACTTTTAAGTTGGTTCAAATGTAAAATTTTTAGTTGGCCTCAAAACTCAAAAATTCAGTGCGGACAGTTGCCTTGAAATTCTGAGTTCACATAACTTTTTTGTTTTTACAGTGTATAGGTGGGAGGAGGTGCACAGTAAGAGACTGTGTTCTCTGCCGTTTATAATCTAAAGCTGTGTCAGTTTTATCAGCAGTTAGAGTCCTTAGCATAAAAAAAATGCCCTCAGCTGTAAAACTTTAGGAACACAACCACACAAAACCAAAAAGGGGCGGGGCTTCTGGTACCAATGGTTCCAATAACAGTGATGGACTCAGTGTAGGGGAGGAATGAACCACAGTTGTTGCTTCAATGTTAATTTTTGATGTCTAGAGCAAGCGGCAACCTGTTGCGGAAGCGCTAAAACGTTCTAGAGCTGCTGCTGCTGCTAAGACTGTGAAATGTCAATGATGCATTTCTTTGTAAAATGTCAATGAAAGATGGCAAATATTTGGCATTCTGAAACAAACTTAAAGGTCACTGATAAGAGGAGCAGAAGTGTTTTTGGAAAACTTTGGAAACAACAGTGAGAGACGGAGACAAAAGCTCTGACATCAAAGTTCCAGGTGGTTGGTTTGACTATGCAGGGTGGGCCTTAAATTGCAGAAGTTTGTTGATTGCGATTTAAATTACTAAAAGCGACTAACTGATACACTACTCTTATTATTTGGTTTTATGATGGATTTTGTCGCTTTTTGCTCCTTTAACATTTGATTGCACTTTCATAACATTTCTGTGAACTGGATGGATCTACCTGTGATCACTCTCCATGGTACTGACCAAAGAGCAGCGCTCTTCTCACTTTCTGTTTACAGAATAGACTTTAAAACAGTTCTGCTTGTGGACAAGTCTCTTCATGGTTTAGTGCCAAAGTACATCTCTGACACGTTAGAACCATATGACCCAACTTGGACTCTGAGAACCACAGGGAAGGGTCTCCTTCTGGTGCCCAGAGTCTGGAACAGTCCTCCAGTAGATGTGAGACAGGCCTCAACTCTGACAATGTTCAAATCCAGGCTGAGAACAGTTCTGTTTAGCTTTATATACAACTGAAAGTAGTTTATCTTCACTTCTCACTTTGAATGAATTGTTTATTTTAATGTTTTCTAGAACGTTTTTTTTTTTTTTTTTAATTTTCTATTTTTGTTTCTAATCATGTGTTTTTATGTTGCTGTAAAGCCCTTTGAATTGCCTTGTGTATGAATTGTGCTCTACAAATAAACTTGCCTTGCCTATAGGCTGTAAGAGTGGCAACATAAGCATAACTGAACATAAGCTAAGTGGTAAAAGATGGATAAATGAAGTAGCTTAGCACCACTTCATCACTTACCATCAGGCTGCATTTCTCTGCCTGACGTCTTTGTAGAAAACTTGAGGCTTTGACAGAAATGTTTTTCTGTGTAACAGATTTTCTTACAGAGTTTTATCAGGTTTTTTGACTGTGCATGGTTAGCATCAGACGGTGCGTGGAGCACAGGGATAATGACGCCAGACATGATCATGTAATCATTTTTATTGTGTGCATGTTCCCATGTTCTTTCAGAATTTAGCACAGCTCTAACTCAAGGCTGTGATTTAACCTGAAGCAACACGTTTGCTTTTCCCTCAGCACAATTTTCCTCTGCTTACTTTGTAATCATCATCATCTCAAACCTGTAGCTCAGCGTGTTCCTCTTCCAGCGAATTGTCTCCTCAAATTGTTCCACATCTGACAAACCACAGCGCGGCCTCTTCATCACTGCCAGGGTCTCGTTGGTCAGCTCTCCCGTTGGGGGTAAACCAAAGAAGCGCTGCATCTGCTGGACCTTATCGCACAGGTCAGTGGACCAATCAGCATCCGGATGTTTGTCTGCTGTCCTTTTCTGTCTCTGGGATCTGGGCTTGTAGCCATAGAAGTGTTGAAGGTATTCCTGGGAATGATAACACTTTTCAGTATCCAGTAGAGTCTTAAAGTATTAAAGATAAAACATGTGAATTAAAAAAAAAGAAGAAATTTTCCCTTTTTTAGATTGTGAAGAATTTTCCATGTTTTAAATTTCAGTTTGTTTACTTTTACACCATCTTTTGCAGCGCTCTCCTCTAATGTTGATCAGACTCCTGCAGCTGTTTCAGAAACAGCTGATCAAGTCCTCCTGAGGTGAAACTGCTCAATCCCATTATCAAAACTTTGATGAAATTATTTATCGATTGATTTTTTTTTTTTTTTTTTTCTTCAGTTGATTGACTCTAAATTGTTGCATTTAAAGATGGTGATTGTTTTTTTTTTGGTTATCATCTCCATCCTGACCTCTCAGATGGTCTGGCACAGATCCACTTCCCTCCCCAGGGTCAAAAACCGTGACATCCGTGTGCCTAAAGGTGCTGTACTAGTAAAGTTGCCTTTCCGTGCCTTACAGTCTTTACAGTAAACATTCCAAACGTATTTCAAACCTTTAATAACAGTTTGTTGCAGAAACTTCGCTGCACTCATGTAATTGTAGGTGTCAACATCAGCCACAAAAGCACTAAAGGTCCAGCCCCTGACTTTTAGGATTACTGCAGCTCTGTGACAATTCACACACCATAACTCTGCCAAGTGGAACATGTTTATGGATCAACACCTCAAAATGAAAAAAATCTCAAATAACAAGGTTCATCCAGGTGATGATGTTTGTGGAACAAGCTCGACAATCTTAAAGCAAAAATGTGGTAGACTTAAAAATGGAGGGGAAATATCTGTTTGATGGACCCTGGAAAAAAAATATAGAAAAAAAAGTCTAACCTCCAGGATTAGGTTCTGGTGTTTTCATAATGTTACGGATGAATATTTTGTCCCCATCAGCATGGCGTCTGTATAGAAAGAGCTGAAATCTATACTAAAAAGCAGACATCACTAACCACCACAAACATAAGGTCACATCATAACTTGGTTTCATCATTTCTGTTCACCAAAGTAAAGAAAGCCTATCATATCATATTCATAAGTTAATTTTGAGGCCCCTTAAATTACATCCTACTAGCAAGTTCAGTTTTGAGCAGTTAGCAAGCTAGCTTAGCCTGCAGTAGCACATTTGACAGCACTAAGTTGAATCAAACAATAAGTTTAAAAACTGAGGACTCAAAGACAAGCAATCAAATATTTCAACCATTTTTACAAATCAGTGAAGCAGTGAAGTGAAGCATTTTCAATGTGGAGAAACTGCAGGGAAAAAAGTGACGGAGAACCAGCAGCATAATGATGATGTCATCTGGTTGAGGTCAGTGGATAGCAATTAGCATTAACAATATTATATATATGTATATATATATATATATATATATATATATATATATATATATATATATATATATATATATATGTGTGTGTGTGTGTGTGTGTGTGTGTGTGTGTGTGTGTGTGTGTGTGTGTGTGTATATACAGTGGGGGAAATAAGTATTTGATCCCCTGCTGAATTTGTAAGTTTGCCCACTGCCCTGGGAAATTAACATTATATATATATATATATATATCTGTGTACGTGTGTGTGTGTGTGTGTATATATATATATATATATGAAGAGAGACATAGATAGATAGATAGATAGATAGATAGATAGATAGATAGATAGATAGATAGATAGATAGATAGATAGATAGATAGATAGATAGATAGATAGATAGATAGATAGATAGATATATAGATAGATAGATAGATAGATAGATAGATAAAGACAGACTGTTCTAAAAAGAATACCGGATCTTCACAAGACTTGCTCAAGTAATGAGGTCATCCTAACTGGTTGGAGGAGCGGCCCTCAGACACCAAGGTCTTCCCATAACTCTTTCTCCAGAGGGCTGGCCAATCAGAGGGAAGGGGGCTTTAGGAGTGAGGAGCATTAAAGAAACAGTAACTAAGACAAACCACTTCCCCAAACCGATGTCTCACACACTTTATAGCTCTCTGCAAGGTCAAATGTTCCACTCATGGTAAACTTTTAGGGCTGTAATGATTTCTTGTTCACAGGACGCTGACAAAAAAAGTGTGATTCAGACAGAAGAAAGCACAGCTGCAGTGAGGGATCAAAAATTGGTCGACTCATACTCCACTCCAGGGTTCATGTTAAAGTAAATTCTTAAATCTCAGGTTCAAATGAGCAAATAATTCTTCATAGCAGAATATACTAAGATAATTTTGAGTATGTTGGGCAGTCAAAACTGAAATATTTGAGAACCAGTCCTGGGTTTTGATTTTGAGGCCTACACAGTGACTGAATTAATAAATATAAAAGTAAAATGGACATCAAGCAAACATTTATAAAACTGTGTCATTGGTGACTGTGTATGTGTGTGTGTGTGTGGTTCCTCATATGTTTTGACTGCTGTTATCTCCTGACTTCATTATATGTTTCCAGGAGATAAGACGCTCCCGCTGTAGACAGCATGTCTCGCTCTCTCACAGCCTCTCCAAAAGTTTCATCAGACTGAAACTGAAGCCAGGTGGCAGACGATGAGAGGGAGAGCTCATAAATAATCACTATCACTGCATCTGCTCCACTGGAGGTCGAAATGCAGAAACTCATTACGTTGTTATCAACACTTTTGTTCAATGATAATTTATCATGAGAAGACATTAAAGCTGTTTTTTTTTGTTTTTTGAAGGCAATAAAATGATTAAGGTGCAAACCTGTGCTGGGAGGAGTAAAAATGCAAGCTTTAGAAACGAATCACTGGAGCTGTTAAACTGAAATCAATATTTACAAGCGGATCCCTACTCAAAAAATGAATCTCCATATTACAAACACTGATGCCACCACACATATGTAGACTGAAGCATCTCTGGAGCCATTTTCTTAAAACTGAACACAGATCCTATCAGTTGGTCAACAAAAAGCCTTTTTTCAAAAGCTTTTAAGGAAATCTATGTTACTTAAACCAATAAATTCCAGAGACCTGAACAAGGCTGCACTCAGGTCTGGAAACGTGGCTGTAAAGCTGTCCAGAGAGGCAGTCCCATGAGTAAAACTTCAACACAACAAAGTGGAAACACAAATTAAGCTTTCTAGATTCTGAACATTTAAATACCTCTGCAAACTTCTGCTCAGCTTCAGGCGGTTCAGCATGGCGTTGTGTCAGCAGGTCTGAGCTCTGGAGAGGAAACGCGGTGACAGGAGCCTGGCCGGGCATCATAAGAGTCAGAAGACTGAGCCAGAGCATCTCCATGTTTGACTGGCAGGAGTCCCAGCGAGGCAGAGTGTCTGTGAGCGGTGCTGCTTCACAGGGCTGTATGCAGAGCTGCGCCAGGGACCACCTGTTAATTATGTGGAGTGCTCCTGTCCCAACAAGATCAGCGAGGTGGCTCCACAAAGAACAGGGTCTTCACAAAGACCCTTTTGCTGAGATGGTCCCAAGTGTCTGAAAGTCCTCCTGAAAGTTTCTGGCTTTACTCCAAGGTTTAGGAAAAATGAGTATTGATGAGTTTTTCTTGTATAACTCAAGAGTACAGAAATCAATGTCACACACTGTGTGTAAGACAATAAATAAGTAAAAAGAGAACAAGGCGGTTTCAAAGAGTAACTTGAACTGTATAAGTATGATCCAGTCATCTCACTCTTCAGAGATATCACACTCAAGGCTGAGCTGTCTGAATGTCAATACGACTGTTCTTCAGGAATAATCGTGAGGCCGTGAGCCGAGTGCCAAAGATAATACTGTTGATATTCCGAGCACCATTTTGACCTTAAGTCTGTCATTGTTATTGAAACAGAAGTTCTGTTAGCAATACGTCTGAAACTATGCAAAGCGAGCAGTGAACAGGTTGTCAAAGCAGACTGGAACTCTGACAGGATGAGCAGGACTCTGATGTGAAGCTGAGGGGTCTGCTTCACCCTGAATGAATTCTGTTTTGTGTATCTGCCTGTTCACTTTACATCATCCCGTTTATTTACACAGTCCAGACCAAAAACTTCAACAAGTTTACACAAATATTGATGAAAAGATTTCTTTAGTTATCCAAAATAAATGTTTCTGATAAATAAATGTTTCTAAAGTTTGGTTGATATCTCAATCTAAATTAAAACATTTAAATTAATGAAAATACATGAAAATAACAAAATAACCTCAAAGTTGTCGACTGATTCAGATCTCTGACAGGAACTGATGTTTTTGCCACAGTGTCAACAGGCAGAGGTGAAATGTGAAATGTTTATTCCTCCCGGTTTGATTTGATTTGATATGTAGGATGAGATTGTCTCTGCAAATATGCTGATGACATAAAACACAGTGTTGCTATGGGGCATCAACCAATAAGAATCAAGTATCAAACACGGCTGGAAAACAAATTCTGGCAAAGATTGGCTCTTCCACCTCCTTGTGAAATGACTGAAGGGTTTTTTGTTTCTTTTTTTTTTTTGTCATTTAATGAAACCTTTCAAAGAACATTGAAAAACAAATGACAGAAGCTGTGTTGTATCTCTATATGGGAGGAAAATGAGTGTAGTTATTTTCTCCTTTATGAGGATTCATGCTGTTGTTGTGGACAAAGTGGACATCAGAATTTCTGCCCCTTCTTAATTTGACTGGTCAGATGGGGAGTGACATAGATCAGCGCTAGCATTTTCAGCTATTTTCAGCTAAGAGGCACTGTGAGTGCAGCAACGTTAACAAACCTGAAGCTGAGGGCTTAAAAAGTTAAACTGCGCTGGGTTTGTAAAGAAAGCAGGCGCTACACAAAAACATGGATTAATGGAGTCATATCATATGAACATAATCTTTCAGCAACATTGAAAAATTGTCCTGCAGCGCTGCTAAACAATCAGTCAGAGCAAAGTGTTGCATGATTTTAAACATGAAACAGACAAACTACACATAACATTCATGATGATTTAAAAATAAGCTTTAAGTGAGTCATTTTTATACATAACCAAGCACTAAAACCACTGGATTTAATACCTTCACAGAGCTGAATAAAAATCTAAGAGCCATTATATTTAAACCTCTTGTGTGTATTCTTCATGTAGCATGACAAGATTTATTTATTTATTGGTAGCATTGTATTGAATAGAATATGCAGGTACAGTTTTAACTTCACAGATTGACTTTCAATAAAATTAAATTACAATATTTTTACTGTCTTTTTGGGTTTGCATTGTTTTTAAGTTTAATTATCTAAAGTCATTATCCATCATGTTAGACACCCGTCAAAACATAGCAGCTTCAAACTCCTCTCTCAAACTAAACACTGCGAGATGGACAGTTATGATTAAGACCATGTTTATTATAATCCTGAAGAGTAATTTAAAAAAACAACAACATTGTTTTATCATTATATATTGCTCAATTCCCATCAAAGCCTGTTAATTATATTGTTTTTGCCAAAAGGACAGAAGCCTGAAGCAGACTTTACGCTCTTCTCTTTGTTACAGGTTAACAAAGCTGCTTTTCTAATTCTAACTCACAAATGTACAAAGTGAAAATCTGCTGTTACATTTCTGTTTCAACACTGCAGCTGATTTTTTGACGAAAGTGTTTCAAAACAAACTCCTGTTGTTTTATGATTGTGAATAATGAAAGGGTTAAAAAGTGAGATTGGTATGTGTTCCAGCCCACAGAGGTTCTGTAATAATAGTCTTTATCTTTACTGTCTTCAGTGGTGACAAAAGTATGGATGATTTATTGATCTGCATCCTCTCTTTCATTCCTGATAATTATCGTGAGTAACAAGAACATCAGCAAATAAAACCATCATTATGTTGAGAAAATTAATCCATTACAGTCAGGGACTGATGTGGTTTGGCACGTAAGAACATTTAACAAATGATTCATGATACCAAAAAATAGGAGCGCACCCTGCAGTGAAAGTCTAGCTCATGAGAGTTTCACTGTTTTTCATTTGAAGGAAAGTGCTGAGAAAACAAAAATATATGTTTTGCTCCCGAAACAAACCACTAGAACATTTTTTTTTTTGTTTGTTTTGTTTTTTTTACTTTAAATGTAATATTTTAAAATGTTTTATGGTTCTATTTTTACACTTTAATAGAGAAGGCCTCTACCAGTAAACAGCAGCAGCAGATATGCTGATCCACCATGCTGACATGGTGGCAATTTTCCTGTTTTTTTTTTTTTTTTTTTAATTAATAAACACAGTTTATTATTTCTTTTGTACTTTTATTTATTCACTTAGACTTCAATGTCATGAAACTCAAAAATTGATTTATCTTAGAAGCAGAGTCTCTTTTGTGAGCTGTAAAATTAAGTTCTCAATTTGATGCCTATTTTATCATCTTGTCTGTGATGAAACAACTTTTTTTTCTTTTTTTATACTTTCACTCAAATGCTACACGTCACATTTTCATGACAGAACCTCTAGACCTGAGTACTGTTAGTTGTGAAGTTTGCACAACAAGATTTAGGGGAAGCAGCAGCAACAACACACTTCTTCAACGATCCTCAAACAGTGAAATGAATTATTAGGCTGAACTTTTGTCAATGAAAAACAAGATTAACAATAAGTTGGAAAGTGAAAAAGGCTATTGGATCCACTACGGAGTAAAACAAAAACACTTTTTCTCTGTCAAGCAAATATTTTTGTGTCAAATTATAAAGTTATGTAATGTAAAATAAAGCGTACACTGAAATAAAGACAGCTGTATCTTTTCTCTTTCTCTGGTTCAGTGCCTCAGGCTGGTAGCATCTTACAAAGCAAAACAAAACAAAAAACTTTCAGTAGTTTCAGGCCGACTGTATTTAACAGCACATTTTAATACAGTTGAATATTTGTTTTAATTTGACCCGATTCTTTTTTTTTTTTTTTTTTTTTTTTTTTTTTTTTTTTTTTGCTGCTTTTGCTTTAAACAGTAAATTGATTTATTACCAGATAATAGTGTTTTATGTCATGTGGAGTGGATGTAAAAACAAATTTTGCAAATCTTTTAAACCATACATGAGGACGAGTTTGTGTTTGAATACTAATTCATACTTAAAAATCATGAAAATGTTAAAATTGAAACATGTATCCTTTAAAACTGATGTCAGAAACACACACAATAAAAAAAAAGTCTGTACATGAAGAATGTAACACTGAGTATCTGATTATCAGGCAGCACTGCATTAAAATCAGATTTAAACTCTGCAGTGGAAATCACCACATCAGTTCAAAATCACTCCCAAAGACCTCAGATTGTGAACACAGTTTGTTTCTGCATCCATAAATGCAGGTAAAAACTATTCAAGACCCCTTACTCTAAAAGTTTACTGGAAATACTTATGAGCTTTATGCACATGTGGGTAAAGATTAACACAGAATCTCGACCAGTTTAGCATCAAGAAGATGAAGGTTGAACTGGAAGCTGCACAGTTTGTTAAGATGTTTCTTTTCTGCTCGATGCATCACAGTGAAAATACACTGAGCAACCATCTTTCTTGTAAATGTTGAAGGAACATGAAAATATATATTTTTTTAAATGCCACCAGTCAACAAGTTTGCCCGGAGTGTCAGCTGTGACGTCAGGAGCAGCTGCTTCCCGTATGTGCTCTCTGTCAGCTAATCAGTCCATTCTGAAGCTTGGGCTTTCCCAGCATGACTCATTCCTGCGCTGAAGAGGCGTCTCCCAGATTTAATCTGATTTACAGCAGGGACATGCTCCTGAACCTGGACCTGGACCAAAAACCTGAAAATAGTCCAGCCACTGGATCTAATAGATAAAGGACTGTGAGTCAAAGGAAGTCAGAGCACTGAGAAAACCTACTCATGACACTCATTACTACTTCATTACACAGACTGACACCTCTGACTCACTTTATCTGCGCTCAGCCCCTGAAGGCAAACACGGGAGTCTTTATTTCTTGTAAAACCTTTGCCAATACTGGAGCTAAAATCTTAAATGAAGGTGTTGCTTCTTCTTCGCAGGTGTTTCAGAGCACATTTTCCTCACCATATACCAGAAATCAGCATCAAGACAAGGCAAGCAAACTCAGATGTTTGTCTGCAGAGTGAATATAAAACTGGGCATTATAAAAACATCCGTATTGTATTTTAGAGGACACTGAGCAAATTCATCTAAAACACCTTGACATCTTCAAAGAGAGTTATTTATGACCACAAGGCTTCCAATGAGAAGCTGTTAAGAAGATACATAAAACGCTGGCTAACTTTGATTTGTTTTGTTTGTTTCGGTGAACACTGACTCAAAATCAAGAACAATGAGCCAAATATCTTGTCTCAAAATGATTTAGTCCGTGCATTTGTTACTTCGAGGTTGGATTGTTTCTGTTTATCATCAGGCAGCCCCAACAAGTCTCTAAAGACAGCTTAGCTGGTCCAGAAAGCTGCAGTGTGTGTTAAGATAAGAGCTGGGACAAAAGTCTCTTAATGTTTTTTTTTTTTTTTTTTTTTTTGACCTGGAGGTCCAGGAACTTTTAACTCCTGGGAACTATTTAGCCCATAGTTTGTGTGTTAGTGTTTCCAACATGAGCCATTCTGATTCTGAAGACCTGAGTGGATTATCCAAATCAGGACAGTAACATATGGAGAAAAAAAAAAAAAAAGGTAAGTGTGCAACGCTGCCAAACCAGTGGATGGCAGTAAGACAACAACATAGACCATTCAGCAAAAATGACACCATAGAAGAAGAGGCCAGCGTCCTTAAGTGCAGCACTGCAGTTAGCCTGTTAGCATGGAGGATATTCGGCCTGTGCTGGTTTGGATCGTGCTTTATTTGAACTGATGACAGATTCATTGACAGTTGGACAGAGTATGGATGGTAATGATTTTTGAATATTTGAAAAGTCAGTAACATTTAAAAAATTAAATACTTCATGCAACTCTAACAAAAGAAGAAGAAAAAAAAGACATTGTTTCCCATTCTGCTTCTGTTTCACGGCCGATATACACAAGATGCGTCTCCGGTCCTGCTCTGCTGTGTCGCAGTGCTGGATCAGAAAGACTTTATTCAAGTCAGTGTGTCAGCTCACGCTGGATCCACTTTGTTGTGGCCCCGCTGCAGCAGGTTGAGCAGATGGAGCAAAAAAGGAAGTTGTGCACGGAAACCAACTAAAAAAGCCCAGTGACTTTCAAAATAAAACAAACCATGTCCAACCCAGATCACATTTAGCTTGACTATCATAACAAACACCTGATGAGAGGAGCCAGGCCAGAGGAGTCAGCTGGTTGGAGGTTTTACAGCCAAAAATGAACCAGGAGAGGATCTCCATTTTGTGCATGTGCATTTCACTTTTGTTGTGGGAACTTTTGCGAGCCGGACAACAACGGTTCAATGGTGGACTTACTGTGATGTGCTTGTGCTGCTGAATCTGCTGACTGCCTTTCAACAAGATCTGACCAAATCGTATTTTATACCAGACTTTGAACATATTTTTGTCATATAAATCACATCCTGACTGAGTCTGTAGGTGCTGACCTCAGGTGGATGTTCAAAGAGCTGCAGTTTTGGGCCCCTCTGCAGTGTTTGGGATTTGGAAATAAAAAGGTTTTCATGTCTGGCAGCTGCAGAAGAAGGGGGATTTTTGAAGACCAGTCAGCTCACTGAAGAGGTGTTTTCCTCCTTTTCTCAACAAGACAAGAAGTTGAGTCAAAGCCCACAAAGCTGTGCCAGTCAAAGTGCTCATGAGCATGTTTTTCCAGCTAAACTCTGACATGTTCAAACCACAGCTGTGTGTTTTCAGTAATAACAGGTTGTAATATCAGCAAGGGTCAGGAAACATCCCACTGAGGTGTCCCCCCTCTGACTGACACCGTGTGTTTTAATGCAAAGCTGGGCTGATGTGTTTACTGTAGAGTGATATGAATCTCTGAATGTCTGTTTGCGGTTCTGCACATTCAGTGCTACAGTCTTTTTGGGAATGACGCTAAAGGATGTGTTTGTGTTTATTCAGCAAAACTGGTGAGAACACAACAGAGGTTGAGCAACATTAAACATTGACTGCCTTTATTTAACAATGTTTACTTCTGCTTCTGCTTAGACGCAGGAATGGGTGCAGCTTTAAGATGCTGAAAAGATTCTTTGTCTTGACTTGTTCTTGATATGAGACTCTTATATAATGTTTTTTTTTTTTTATGAGTGTATGTTTGCATAAGATTTGAGGATTTGATTCCTCTTACTGTAAAAAAAGAAAAGAATAAGAAAACGAACTGAAAGGTTATAAATTTAGAATTTGAATATTGTAATAGTATTTCCTAAATCTATTCTGTTCAATGTCGGATTATTTTACTGATGAATCTGCAAAGTCCAAATCCATGAAGAGCCAAATGGTTCTGAAATGTTTAAAGAGCAGATGAGGATCTGTTTGCAAATACTGTAAAGCCATTTAGCTTTGAGTTAAATTATATACATAAATATCAATAAATTCCTTTCTGTTCTGAAACAACTAACCAACTAACCAACTAACTTACTAACTAACTAACTAACTAACTAACTAACTAACTAACTAACTAACTAACTAACTGACTAACTAACTAACTAACTAACTAACTAACTAACTAACTGACTGACTGACTGACTAACTAACTAACTAACTAACTAACTAACTAACCAACTAACTAACTAACTAACTAACTAACTAACTAACTAACTAACTAACTAACTAACCAACTAACTTACTAACTAACTAACTAACTAACTAACTAACTAACTAACTGACTGACTAACTAACTAACTAACTAACTAACTAACTAACTGACTGACTAACTAACTAACTAACTAACTAACTAACTAACTAACCAACTAACTAACTAACTAACTAACTAACTAACTAACTAACTAACTAACCAACTAACTTACTAACTAACTAACTAACTAACTAACTAACTAACTAACTACATAGATAGATAGATAGATAGATAGATAGATAGATAGATAGATAGATAGATAGATAGATGGATAGATAGATAGATAGATAGATAGATAGATAGATAGATAGATAGATAGATAGATAGATAGATAGATAGATAAACAAACATAATTATCAATAATAATTAATCTTCTAGGTTTGTTTTCGATCTTTTCTGTGACAAAATGACAAAAATAAATAAATATATAAAATAAAATTTAAAAAGGAGGAAAAAGAAAAAAAAGATATGCCAAAAATGGAAAAAAAAAAGTCTAAATAAGTACGCCATGGTACTTGCTTCCAATTGTCTTTCTATGCCTCCACCTCGAGTTAAAATTTACACACATTCTATAATATATATGACAGTAATAATATATATAATAATATATAAGACAGTGGATGAAGCCTTCAACTGAGTTAAAATTAAGACTGTCACATTTAAAAAGGTTCTGTTGAGCAATAAAAAGTACCTGAAAATTGTTTGGTAGAGAAGACAAAGGAATATTAATAACAGGATGTTAAATCGATATCTGACCGGGGAACACTGAAACAAAAAGTGAAAACAGCAGCAGTGGGAGAATCTTGTGGGTCACTTTTTTTTACGGATTGACCTGTCGGTGGTTTGCTGACAGTAATCGTCACTTCAGAAAGTCTTTTAAAAAGACTTCAGAGCTTAAATTGTCTTTGTTTCCATTTTTGTTCTGTGTATTCCTTGAATTATAATTAATCAATGATTTTCTTTTTCTTTTGTAGGCTTATCATGTGTGTCTTGGCTTCATTTTTTCGTATTGTTCAGAGTTATTTCTATGTCGTCTTGTTTTTTTAAATTAGTTGTCCACGTCTTTTTCTTTTGTGTTTCCAGTTTTATTTTGTAGTTCTCGCTGTCTGAATAACTGATTTAGTTTTACCTCCTGTCCCTGTGTTTCCCTCTTGACTGATTACTCTTTATAAATTTCATCCATGCCCTGTTGCTCTTTACCCTGTCTGTGTATGTTCTCAGTGTTTCCTCCTGCCTTTATCACTTCATTGCATGTATGTCCCTCTTAGTCTCAGTTGCATGTTCCTTTTTTTGGTTCCCTGTTTTTTCTGTTTCATAGTGTTCATTTTGATCTTGTGGATTTTTTTTAATTAAAAGAAGCTTTGTTAAATTTCTTGATTTTCATCTGCTCTCTGGTCTTCCCTTACCTGTTCCTTATCTCCCTCGTGGTAAAAATAAGTCTGTAGAATAAGTATCTAAACAGAACTTAAGCTCAGGAGAACTCAGATAAGCATGTGTTTGGTTCCACTTTGAGATCGTTTGGTTGTAAAATTCCATCACCTCTTCACTTATCAGGTTGTTGTGACCTGTTGGTGACCTGTTTTTGTCCCAACAGGCTCTCTATACAACACATAACTTGCATGCACACACCCTTTCACCTTCAATGGAATCCTTGGGGAGATATTTTGTGACAAATTCATGTGACTAACACAGAGATTAGTCCCTAATCAGCAAATCAATAACTTACTCACTGGAGGACCAGCGGCTGTGACACACACACACTGGACAGCATCCAAATAACAGTGGGTGGAGATGTTTTATGGGGCTGTGGCTTTTTCTCAGTCAGGAGTAAAGAAATTTGTTTGTACAAGTTCAAAATGCTTTTTTGTTTTCAGTGCCTCTTCAGAAACACACTGTATTGTAATATTATAGAGAAATTATCTGATCTGCTTGTTTCAATTGTTTGTGGATTTCAGAATGTCACTGTTAGAAAAACATATTGCAAGCACAGAAAGCAGGTGTGTGTGTGTGGGGGGGGGGGGGGGGGGGGGCTGCAGCTCTGGAAAAAAGACGTTTCAGGATCCAGCTTTTGTCAGGAAGTAAAAGATGGAGAATGAAACAGAAACTCATGAATTAGTCCAGCTCAGGTGTAAAAATTCAGTGATTGCAGAATGAGGTTGGTGTTTGACTACAGATGCTTTTCCATTGGACCGTTGCCCCCCCCCCCCCCCCCTCTCTCTCTATTCCCAACACGGCCTCAGCAGGTGTCAGTCTGACATGAGTCTGGTTCTTAAATGAAACTCATGTTTGCAACTGTAACTTGTAAAATGCTGAAGTTTTTATAAATAATCTAAACTATTTAGACTCCAGCTTCCTCCCAAGGTCCAAAAACATGCTCATTAGGTTAATTGGTGATTCTAAGTTGCCCGTAGGTGTGAGAGTGTGTGTGTGAAAGGTTGTCTGTCTCTGTGTGTCAGCCCTGTGATTGACTGGAGACCAGTTCAGGGTGTACCCCGTCTCTTGCCCTAAGACAGCTAGGATAGGCTCCTGACACTTGCGACCCTGAACAGGATAAGCCGTACAAAAGATAAATGAATGAATAAATAAACTATTTGGTCTCTCTCTTTCATCTTTGTCCGTTCCCATGTTTCCCTCTGTGACTTTGTTATTCAAGTAAATGTTTTTGTTAATCTTTGGAGTTTGGATTTGTATTTTTTTATTTATTAAATCTAATAAATAAATAAATCAAAAGAGGAAAGCAATAAAGTTAAGGGAGGGATGATTGAGACGAGAGATTCAGAGGTCCGAGGTAAAAGCATACTCAACAATCTGGTGTGAGAGCAGCTATGTACCATGTAACCTGAAATAAATAGTTATTTACATGAACAAATTTATCAGACCATCCCCCAGTGTAAACTGTTTGCCACTGCTGTGCTAAATGAATGGGATTTTGCTAATTATCACTTTTTTTTTGCATTTTTTGTTATGGTTAATTCACCAGGATGTACAAGCTCTTTAATCGATTATATATTTAATGATGAGATATAATTATTGTTGTTTCCATGAATACTCAAATGTACTGTTTTACAAAAAAAGCACAAAAATTAATATTATAATTATTGATTGCTTTATCGAAAAATTACAGCGACTTACTTATGTTCCTGAACAGAACAGAAAAAAAAAGTGATTAAGTGGTTGTATGTTATTTTTTCTGACTTCTGAGAGAATTCCAGTTTCCCTCCTCAAAATAAAAATGTGAATTCATTCCTCGCTACTGTTCAAAATAGCAAAGAGCAGGGAACTCACTGGAAAAGAAAGAGTCTGAATTAAAGCACTTTGCTTTTCTCTGTGGTCTGATACTCATCGGCTGAGGAGAACAGTTTAACATAAACAAACCAAACCAGGAGGATCCACCTGTCTCTCAGAGAGGCTGGGAGCTTCAAACAGACACCTGAGAAACTGCAGCGTTTTCAACTTCAGGATTAACTTTGTTTCTGAGCAGTAATGTGGGACACTTAGATTCAACACTGTATTTATTTGTTACTGGCTCCTTGTATAAAATTAAGGTCAAAATACTGACTGAAAAACTCAGTTTGTGTCAAAGAAATGCATTTCCAAAGGGTAGAATACTTCCTGTAGAAGTATCCTTATTTACGCACATATTCCTTTATTCCATGTTTTTCTGTCATAGCAACAAACAAATGGATTAATTGTTGGCACACAAATTTTCCACCTCTGATGTTTTTTGAGTGCATGTGTTTGCTTAAGATCAGAATATCCACAGTCGTAATCCACAACGCAGCTCCTCCATGGTCACAGTGTTAGAGGAACACGCCCTCACCTGCAGGGTGCAGAGTGTTTGTATCACAGCCAGGAAATGAGCACCACACCTTCAGGCTGCGTAAGTCGAATCAAAGCCTGTGACAAGCATGTCAGTGATAAGACGATCAAAACTCCAGACATGAGATTTACGAGTGCCCAGCGATTACTGAAACTGGAGTTCAACACGTGTGATAGATGTGAATTTGTAGTTGAAGGGAAGGTAGAGACTCATTTGGACACTTTTCTTTTATTTGACAATACAGAACATCGTTTAAAACTGGCACATGACCAAAGTTGAACAAAAAAGTTGGCAGAGTTTGCTCATCTGGCCTCAATACATTAGTATCATCACTTACAGCTACTGCAGCTACTGTTAACATCGTAAGAACAACCTGATGTCTGACACGTGAAATGAATGGAAGGCCAATAAATTAAGGGACAGGCTTTGAATCAGAAGCTGTTACTCTTCCTCCTGGTGCTCTATACTGCTGAAAACATGGGACACTGCACACCACAAGGGACACTTTGAATGGTTTGTGTATCATGAACATCAAGGCAACTTGGATTACACTGCAGAGATAACAATAAGGCACCCTCTCACCTCTACTGATGATCAGTGAGTTCAAGAAATGACACATATCAATGATTCCACAGACATCTGGACGATGTTATCACTTAGTTTTCATATATTGTGCTTATGTATGTAACACTTAATCCACTGTTATATGAGAGTTAGTAGGTGTAACCTAATATACGGGAATACAGTGTAGATTTCAGGCATGTGGCAGTTTAGGAAGCCACACAAATCATCTTGTGCATCTTTCAGTTTAACTGTACTTCAAGGTCAAGTTTCTGTTATTACGTCTATATTTCCACAGCTTCACAGTAAAAGCAAAACTTAAACGGCTGAAATTAAAAGCCCTTCATCCACTCCAACAGATCCAGTGCATGAAAACTGAGGCTGAGTTCTACAGTAGGTAGGTAGTAGTTCTGCGATGCACACAGGCATGCTTGGCAATGTCTGAAATAAGCTGGAAATTGATGCCCCCTAGTGGTTGCAGCATAGAACTGTTTCACATTAATGTTTCTCCACTGAGTGCGTGTGCCTTTTGACTTTCTCACATACATGTCATGGTACAAAAAACAATGATATAAAAACAACAAAAACATGTCAGACTCATCACTGAAAAGCAAGCGTTGCATTAAGTGGATGAAGTTCTACTCTGGGCGAGGTTTGAGTCGTGGGTATCTTGAGATAAAGGGATGTCTGCAAATTGCTCACAGCCTTGACAGCTATACTAATGATTGAGTTTCACAAATTGAATACAAGTTTATATATTATATATTTTTTCCTAATTTCTAAATAATTTTATTCCTAATTTTAAGCTACATATATTCACCCATCACCATTTGCTTAGATACAAACCTATTTGCAGCACATTGGCTCTCAACTCGTCTTTATATAGCATCACTAACGTCATATCTTAAAAGACTGTTAAATTTCTCAGCTTTTGATAACAGCAACAGTTTTTACTCAATAGTAATTGACGATGAATCACTTATATTTATGTACACTGACTTGAATAAATATTACTGATTTATTCGGCTACGGCACAACGTCCCTCTGTAAAATTTTGTCAAGAAATTTCAACCCTATTAGTTTTGTTCTAATGATTTTAAAACAGGCTGTGTTTTTATACATTACTGGGTGAGACTGACCACTACTGCTTACACTGCAAAAACTGAAATCTTGGCAGTTGGTGTCTTGTGTCATTTTTCTTATCCCATCAGTAAATTCTATTTTTACTCCTTGCAAACATTTTAACCTAGTTTTTGAATTTCAAAACATGAAATTAGAAAATTTTAGTAATTTTCTGTACTTGTCAGGTGAACATGGCTCTTAATAATTTTATGATACATTTTTTACAAAAAATAAGATGAACCATCTCTTAGATTTCAGCTTTTGTCGTGTAGCATAACCGTTACACATTCCGTGTATTTGCATGTTTCATGTTTCTGCACATAAAACAGCAGTTAAGTAAACTGTTGTTAAAAGAAAAGCACTGAGTAAAACTCCAAGATTCTGGGTCATCCATGCACAAAAAAAACAAACAAACAAAACACTGCTGTATAATGACTAAAAAATAAAATAAAATACAGCGAACATGCATGTTTCTCACCAACCAACCAGTTGGAAATTAGTGTGTCCTAATTTTAGGGGGTTTAATGGTGCCAAAATTTAAGATTCTGACTTTTTCAGTGCAATGATCCAGACACATTCTACTTAATAAAAATATCTATTAATAATTACAAATGAGAAATCTTAAAGAAATATATTGTTAACTGGGTGTTAGCTTGAATTAAACAATATGCATTTAACCTTCAACTATCCTCCAACACAGCTGTACACACTGATTGTGTAACTAAACGTAGCTTGACATAAACTATTAGTGAGTTCAGTTGATGCATCTCCAGTGTGGTTCAGTCTCTGTGCAGCATTTGTGTCTGATCGTACCCGCAGGATTCTGCTCCAACACTGTTTTTTCTTTTTCTTTTTTGAAACTTAATGCACCCTGAGGGAGGCTCATTGTGGTTCTGATACAACCCAGCACTCGCCCCCTGTGGGCCTGAGCACAGATATGTGTGCAGTATCACTTTAAAGTCTGTGAATATGCCTCTCTGTCCTCAGAAACTTGAGATGTAGAAAGCGGTTCAACTTGCTCGGTGTTACTGGTGCTATCTGAACTCTGTCCTAGATAAAATTAAATTTCTGTAAAATGAGGCTGAATAAAAATATTCAGAAGAAAAGCATCCCTTTTTAGATTATAGTAAGTTAAAGACTAACAGGTCCCACACATTATATGACTAATTCAATTCTCAGAGCAACTTTGGCAAAGAAAAAAAAAAAACAATTGGAGAAGTAATTCCAGTCTTGGCATGTTTTCAAGTAATAATGAAGCCCCTGGCAAAGCACATGAAGGCATTTGAGCTGAACAGTATCACTTCATCTCTCCAGACGGAGGCTACAATCCCACTTTGAGTGAGCACATCAGAAAAAAAAACGTCAACAATATGATTGAAAAAGGATTAGACAACACTGTGGTGTAAGCAGCGCTCTCCCTCAGCTTCATGTTAAACTACACATAAGGTAACCTTGTAGCTCTGCTCCAGTTTAGGGTTTTCAAATATCTGCACAATCAAACAAACAACACTAGACTAGTGTGAATCCGGATTCTGTGTTCCCTGTTCCCTTAAATCACAATATATATTCACAGTCATTTCCCCTTCAGTGCTGACCTCTGTAGCGGATTCCACACCATATTTGCATTTTAAATTAATAAATGATCACACTTCAAAAAAGCTACTCTAATAAAATATGATTAAAACAAAAAAAAAATCTTCCGTTTTTTAAAACAGTGCTGTACTTTACTTAGTAAATCCCCACAGTGCAGAACCAAAGGGTCCCCAAGGTGGAGCCCTGTGGTCCACCTGCCCCCTCACTGTGTGCTGGGTTCCCAGCAGGGAGCATCGGAGGTCCCTGTGCTGATGGTGTCTGGACATGGCAGCAGTCACCATCATGAAGTTGGTCCTCATCCCTTCATCTCAGCTCATCTTCTGTGGTTCAATGTGCAAAGTGGGCCACACGCCACAGAGGAACTGGACACAGCAGAAAAGACGAGAAAATAATTTAATGTAATGTAACAGTGATTTCAATGACGTAACAGCTGAAATATTAAAGATTAAAGGGACAAACATACCTTCACTTTTGGTCTATACTTGAGGTAGGTTGTCCTGATCTGCAGGCTGGAAAAGATGAACAAAAGACGTTTCACAACTCACCCCATTACAAAAGGGACTGCCTAACTTGGTAATAAATCAATTAAGAGTTGATTCTGCTCGTTAAAGAATAAGAAGTGTGTTAATTTATTATAAACCAGTGATATTGATATTGTTTTTTAGTATAAAGAACTGACAGTTTCTTGAGCTCAGTTTCGAGCAGCTGGCAGCTCTTCACCTACATGCACGCTCATGTGCACTGGTCGCTGCTGGATGCCTAAAGAGGCACCCAAAGGTTTTGTGCTTTCAAAGATTTTACTGTAAATGCAAGCAGGAGCAGTGACGCATGTTGCTCAAAATCTGACAGACATCTGTCCAGGATGGACCCAGAAAGGCAAGATGCTAAAGTTAGCTTAGTTAGAAAACTGATTATGTTACTGTTAGCTACCAGTAAAGTTAGCAAAAGAAGTAACACCAAACTTGGGGTCTAAGATTTTTGCAGTTTAAATTCTAGTTAACAGCTGGTTGGTTTCAGGTGATTATGAGTTTGTTTGAGTCAGTTAAGGTTCATGCAAACAAAAGCTGCCCTCTTTGTAGTAAATAAAGATATTATAAATTGGGATCCAAGTCAGAATCGGTTCTTGGTGACTTGAACTCAACCCTGCTGTTAACATTTAAAGGATTTTGTTTTCCCTAAAACTAAATATTACAAACTTAACACAGTAGATCCTCGTTTAAAGCAGAGGTCACAGTGTAACCATAAAATATGAGGGTCAAACAAAAGACAATGACCAAATGAAAACAAACTCCCCCAGATTTGTGGTAATATGATGTTTACAAAGTGGCAATGACTTCAGTCACAGAAATCTACCACAAGAGGAGAGATGGGAGAAATCTAAAGAAGCTTTTCGAAATGATGTAACCTCTGACCTTTGACCACATGCAGTAAAACTGATGTGTTGTCATCATACTGGACAAAGCATAAAATTGTGTCACTGTTTGTGACATGGAGGCAGAATCAGAGTCTGTGCAGCTGACTGTCATATGAGGAGATTACCTGAGGAGTATGTGCAGGTAGGATCCCAGGCCTGTGAGGACGTGCCACCAGGCGTGGAACTGTGTTACTGCTCCAACAACAGGAGGAAGGTTATATCTGGCATTTCTGAAACAGCAACAAAGAATCTAAGTTAACTTTTATGACCCATCTGACACAGTGAAATGTTTTTAGGGATAATCTTGCAACAAAATTCTGAAAATGTTTCTTCATAGGTTTGATTTTATGAATGTTTTTAGACCAAAAGCTCAACATTAATCATTAATGTGATAAATTCAAAGCCCCTGTGAGAAAGCTCCTTGGCACCTTGTATTGATTCTGGTGCCCCCTGTGGAGAAAGCACTACATTAAACCTCTTTCCTAATTTTGTCCTGCACATGTGCAATATTTTTCATTTCTGTCTGCTGATCACAAACCAGATTCCAATGAAGTTGGAACATTGTGTAAAATGTAAATAAAAACAGAATACATGATTTGCAAATTCTGTTTAACCTATATTCAAACAAATACACCAAAATCACAATTTTTTTTTTCACAATTTAAACTGATAAACTTTTTTCATTCTTTTCTTTATTTATGAATTTATTTTGTAATAAATAACAGAGATGTCAAAGGCATCATTCAAAAGGAACTTTATTGTGAAAATTTAAATAAAACTGTACATAAAACAACAATACCTTACTTCTTCTTACTGAACATGTTTATTTTTATTTTCTTTATGGGCTGATGGATCAGTATTATCATCAGCTGAGTTCATATTATATCATTTGGTTATACCCACAACTTATTAAGTAAAAATATCGCCCAGGATTCCGAAACTAATGTTCAACATTTGAATGATATCACTAAAGTCTTTGATGCTTTACTGTGCTAACACACTCACCTTAATACGCCACAGTAGAAATTGTCCATGTTCCAAAAGAAGAACCCCAACAGGAAGATCCCCAACGCAGTGTAACACAGCGGTCTGAGCCATGGATACACCCTTACATTCAGAGAAAAAATAATGATAAATCAAAGAAAACATTGGCTAGTTATTTAATCAACCAATCAGGTAATAATTCCTTTCATTGTTCAATGTTTTATCGTTTCGGTAAAAACAGTCATTTTAGAAAACTCACCATGTAACAATGTAGATGGATCGGATCACCAGACACGCTACCAGAGTACCATACATGACCTGGAGGAGAAAGAAGAGAAAATAATCAAAATTATGAACCACTTTGAACTACTGGGCAAAAGTGAGCTCAAACAATTTGTCACACAGGAGTCTAAAATGTTGCCTCCTAAAGCCAGAGACCATTCAAAACACAAAAGTAATGTCAGTGACACATCTCCTCTTGGCTTTTGAGGAGGCTTTGTAAAGCTTAAGAGGGCTTTTCCATGTCAACAACGCTCACTTAGCTGAACTTTTAGATCAGTTAACAAACAGAGAAAGAGAAGAAGCTGAAGCCGGTCTTTGGCAAACAGCAACTTCTTAGTCTCCTCAACCATAATCCCAGATATGCAATTTTTTGTCAAAATCTTGAACGTCTTATTATCAAAATGGAATTAAAGAAAAGAAATGAGTTACTTAAACCAAGGCTTTTACATCAGGCAATATTTTTTATTTCAACTGTAAAAACAGGCTTGTAGGACCTATTTGAATTATTATTTTTTTTTTACCAAGCTCGATGTGGACATTCTAAGAAATACAAGTTTCTTCACTTTTACACTGACTCCATATGTTGAACACCAAAGGTCGCTGCTTGTCTCAAACTAAAGAAATTGTGTTATTAGAAAAAAACATCTCTAAATAAGTTTATTCTGTTAATAGAGTACTTCAAATTCAGTTTTTCTACTGCTGCACTGTACAGAGAGTAAGGCAGGAAAAACAGAAGCACATCAGGCAAGAAAACAGCCCATTGTACCTCACAGAAAAACATTACTGAAAATAACACCTGCAACAAAATATCAAATTAATAAAACATTTAGATATCACTTCAGTCTTCAATGTCAACCTGGGAATGACCCAAGTGATATGAAAATGTTATGATGGTGTAAAGTTTGATGAGCAGGTTCACTTTGTAAAAGTGCCTTTTACAATCTTTGTACCATAAGTCAAATCGTCTGAGAGGTCTCCTTCTCTCTAAAACAAACAAAAGTTGTGATTTCAACCAGTTCAATGATAAAAAGCTTTTTTCCATTGCTGAAAAGCAGAATAAAATGACTCCAGAATGCCAAAGAAGAAGAACAGCATCAAAAAGAAAGTGGTCGTTAAACCCCTCTTTGTGCTCACTCCCTTTGATCAAACAGGATCAACATTATCAGTCTCCATATGAACCAGCGTAGAGCCCAATGATTACTAAACACAGCCAGCCTGTGAGAGTAAACACAAGCAGCTTTGTTACATTGTCCCTGCTGTTGTGAAGCAACACACACTAACTGTGAGACTCAAAGCAGGTAAGAGGAGTGGCTTGAGTTTAAGTTGTATGTAAAGGTTCATGTCAGGGGTCACCAAATAGCAGAGAAAAGAGAGAGAAATAGAGAGAAAAATAGAGAGAAAAACACAGAAAGCGATACAGAAAGAGGAGATGAGTGAGCTGGAGTGAGAGAGAATACCATCCACAAATTACACAGTCTAAGAAAAGTAAAGTGGACTGACTCATTCATGTTCATTTTTACCTTTGAGAGCACAAAAATCACTGTCTGATGATCAGAGACTGTGCACAATCACTAAAAAACACTGCTTTGATTCATTATCCCTTATTTTTTAAATACAGCCCTTCTTTAATTTAATAAGATGAAAAAGATTTAACTATCTCCAGTAAATGTTTCTGTTTACTTAAATGTTAGACACATTATGATGTTCCAAACCTTTGATTTAATACATTCTCTCGGACTGGACCTTCTGGAATTTTAATTGAATAACCCTGGTTGATGTGGTACGATTACGATTATGACTCGTCCCGATGCAGTTAAATGTAAACATTGGTCTCATCCAATTTTAATGGTTCATGTATCTCTGACTTTAAATCCTACTTAAAACCTTTATAAATGTTATCTAAATGTTAACTAACAGATGAGTCCCATTTGATGTTTTATTTTGCATATCTGCCTTCAAACTTTGTTTAAAAACCCACATGGACTGAAAGACCTGTGTTGGCAAGCCTAATGTTTACACAAGGTTCATAGGACTGAGGGACGCTGAGCCCTGATAGCAAACAATAAGCGATGTGAGCCAGGTGAGCGACACACACAACACTCCCTTACCTGGTGAAAGATCGGCTCCTTCCATTGTAAATAGACCTACAAGACAAATACAGGAAGTATTTAAGAGGACGAACCGTTTATTTCAGTGTATGTAAAACATGGCCTTTATTAATGCAAAGAACACACACCCACCAAAGTGACAGACACACTGAAGAACAACAGCAATGCGATGGGAATAAAGCCAATCTTGTTCGGTTGTTTGAAGCACTCATATCTGAAAAATAAAGCAGCTGTTTATTTTACACATTCATTTTGAAAACCATTAATAACTCAGCAAACAAATGCAAGGTTTCATGTGTGTCACACGCTCTGAAAAAGAAGGAATTTGTCTTCCAGGCAGTACAAAAGTACATTTTTAAGCGAGTAGAGCCTTTTCATTTGTAAAGAGATTGCAAATACTAAAGGGTCTTAAATCTGTGTTCTTTCAAGAAGCAGGAACATGCTTTGACAGTTCTACAACAAAGTAAACTAAAGGAAACAGAGAGACATAATCTCTTGGTTTATTGTTCCAAAAATAACTCACAACAAAGCTTCTAATCATTCTGCTCAATCCTGGCAAACACTTTTGGCACGAACAGGGCTCAACTTGGTCAACTCGACCCAGCTTCATTGTCCTGAAGAGGGTAAGGAGCAGCATAACAGATTTCAACAAGACCTCTATGAGAATGTAGGATCTGAGAAAATCATCAAACTCATGTCAACCTATAGGAGGGGGTTCTGTCCAAGTCCAGATTCTTTTTACAAAACAACAGCTTAATAACTACTTTTCAAAAGAAGCTTCCTGGAGAGACCAGCACTCTTCAGAGAGCTGGTCTCTATGCAAAGTGTTAGCAACAGACTGGGGTAAAAGCATGCCAAATAACTCGGCCCTCTCTTGGATCAGACCCAATGGGTCCTTTGTTTCTGGAGTAAGCAGCCTTTGTGTCACAGACACTCTGGACTTCAAATTTTCCGATTTCAGAGTCTGAGGTTTGGGAGCTAGCACTGCACTGAGTGCTAAATCTGAAGAACCAGAGTAAAAGCCCTGAGACCTTTAAGTTACTGACCCTGAGCAGCAGGGTTTGGGGGTGCTTGGAGAGCAGGCTAAGGCTGCAGAAAAACTGTGGACATGCAGGTCTAAAGACTGTTTCTGGTTTAAGCCACAATCACACTGTCCACTTTCTGTCTGATCATTTCAATAGCAGTATAAAGGCTCAGCTACTTACAGACAGTAGACAAAGACACATGTGCTGTAAATCATTGGTAACTCGTCCATTAACTGCAGATCAAGACAAAGAGAAAATGTTAAATAATGCATATCTGTAGGATCACATTTTCTAGTATGACGTGACTGAAAATCATGGTAACAATACCTTGAAATTATTCTGCATCTTATTTTTTGGCTTTACGTAATAGATACAAAGAAACACTTCAGCTCACCTGCATCTTGTACAGCAATGTCATATGGAAGCACCAGGAACCAACACCCACAACTGTGAAACACACAAAGACATTACTGTCAGTGTTCGTTTGTTTGTCATGAGTGAACAGAAAACAATTGCGCATTTTTAATTCACCTGAAAGTCCAAGGAAAGAGCAGATGTAGCGAAACTCGAGGCCATCACGATACGTCTTGATGGCTCCGTAAAGAGGGGGAAGAATTATGATCAGGTTGCTGACAGTGTTCCCTGTTAAACAAAAAGACATCAGAGATCAATTTAAGTCTGAGGACATATAAAGACTTGTTAATTCCTCTGTGATTGGATGATGTGAGAGCAGTCAGTTCAGGGGGACAGCCTGGGTTACATACTGTGTTTGGGGTCATTACAACAACCACATGATCTAATACGAATATCTTATTACAGAAACCTGATCACTGCACTGAGAGTTCATGCACACACTTCTGTCCCAATGTTTGTTCCCTCAACACATGGATTTCCTTCTAGTGTACAATTAGCACTCATAGTACTGTATTACTTGAATTATTGTGCATCTGTGACTATAAAATCTTTAACTGTAAAAAAAATAATTAACGATTGTAGAGTCATCAGATTAATCTATGAATATGTGATCTAGGAATCAAATTTCACTGCATCACAAGTTCCAACAGTAGAGAGATTTGAATGAGACATTTGAGTGTGAAGCTGCCTTAATGGTAAAACAGCCTTGAAATGATTTACATAACAGGCAAATTGTCAATAAGAAACAATAAGCAAATAAGAAAATAATAGGCAAAATGTTTTGTTTTGCCAAAGGCAATGCTATATTTTAAAGAGAGGTGGTGACCTTTTGAGCTTTATTCTGTTCCTCTAGTTACCCTTCTAGTAGATTTATATGAGTTACAGCTTTTTTAAAAAAATACCCTCTATTTTTCTCACACTGTTGTTTAAAAGAACCCTGATTTCAGCTTCTGTCTGAAACGTTTCATTTTAGCTGCTGTCTCTGTAAGGCTCCCCACTCCAGTTTTATATCCATGTTTTAAACATGGAAAAACATAATATCTCCTCTTTAAGTACTGCGATTCCTCTGGAACTGCTTTAAATGATGAAACAGGTAATACCCAATTCTGTTTACCAATAAAATGCTATAATTACAACCTTAAAGATTTTTTTTTCCAGGAATAAAGGCTTTTCTTCTCCGTTGTTGTGTTTTTTTCCAGCTAGGATTGTCATACTTACATAAATTCTCAACCCTTTACCCTCTGTATGTATTCTTTATGTCTTTACAGAAGATTAAAAAAAAACACAAATATAGAATATAGAACATATATAGAACACGCCGCCAGTGTGAACTGATGTCCGCAGTCAACACACAACGGAAAGGAGGAGGACCAGAGACACATTTGGTGTATTTGAGCTGTAATAACTCAGAAACTCTGAATTTAAAATTTTATTTCATAAACAAAACAAGCACAGAGCCAAGTAAGGGAGTGCTGTGGCTGCAAGCCTTCATGAAGGAGAACAGGTTTGGTCTTCTGTATGATCCAAAATCCAAACATTTTTATGTCTACAGTCAGCATTCAAGAAACTTGAGAATCACTTAATTCAAGTTCTCTAAAAAACTTTTTTATTAATGTAATAATGGAATTTGATGCTGGATGAATATACATACGGGGGGGGGGGGGGGGGGGCTACTCTGTTAGGACTTTTAGTCCCATGAAGATGAATTAAAAATTATATTTGCTGAGCCGTCTTGTGATGGATAACTGTTGCTATTTTTAGGGGAAAACAGTTGAGAAAACCTGAGGTGTGGAGGCAAAATGCTTCACCAAGTGAACTTCCTTTAAGTTGCTTCAAGCAAAATGTTTGTCAGAGCCTGTCTGTGAAAGTAATCTACACTTCAACTGGTGTCAGCGCCTGTGTAAACTCCCTCCCTCAGGCCTTTACTGCATACTAACTGGGGTAGTGTTACACACCATCAGTCCAAAGTAAAGCTAAAAGAAAAGTGCTCGAAATGAATTCCAGCTTCGCTGTTTTAAGGTGCGGTGATATATGAACTCAGTCACAGGAAATAATCAAGCTAACCAGGGTATCAAATATTCTAAAAAAAGTTCACTGTTGATTTCATACCCAACATGATGCTTTTCTTTTATCTGCTGCTGTCTGATAATGGTCAAGGTAATCCTTTGGAGCCCTTAGATTGATAACCTGGAATTGTTTGGACTTTGGTTGCTGATAATGACTTTACATAAGCTAAAAGATCACAGCATGTGGTTGTATTGTGTCCCACATTTCAATGTCATCTGCAAACTAAATGTGATGAGACGCCTTTATGTCCTCCCTCTTTCTACTATAATCATCTGCTGAGTCTTTAAAACAAAGATAATGCACAAAGCATGATGAAAGCATAATGAGGATTAGAACCATGTCCGTGCGTCCTTTTCACATAAACAATGCTGCATTCCAACGATTGTAATTGCTGCATCACCATTCAAAGGCCAAACAAGTCTTCTGTGGCTGCAAAAAATCACTCAGCGAGGCCAGCGTGTGTCAGTTTTGCAAACAAAAGCTTCAACTGTCGGTAGTGCTGGGTGATATGGCCTCGAAAATAAAATCCCAGATTTGTTCCTATTATTAACATTATGATTTTAATTGGTTTTTCCCTCTCAAAAAAAAAAAAAAATAATAACACTCCCATTGATACAAAAATTACATGAATCAAGTTTTGCCTCTATGTGGTCAAAATATTTTTCCAAACCAAACAGAATTTCCCTCTCACAGTTAAAGTGTGTGTCATAAAATGTTGATTATGTAGTTCAAACGAGGCAGGTTTGACACGAACACTCCAGGCTGAGTATTTTCACAGTATATTAACATGAAACTCTCTGATTAATATTTAATCTCATTTAAAAAACAAATACAAGCCTCCAAAGTCCTTGTGCAAAACCTGACAGGGCCCACCGTCATGAAAACTACATTTTTTCAAACACTGCAACAACTTACAATTGGACTAGGCAAGAAAAAATAAATCTTGATTTTTAAATATTTAAACCTCTTGCAGAAAATAATTCAAATTAATCGATTTAATCGATATATTGCCTAGCCCTAACTGTCAGTATTGTGAATATGCTGGAATACAGCAAACGCTGTATGTTTAGAAATGTTTCACTGAAATAAATATAACTGCAATATGCTGCAGACAGCATGCTTACAGAAAACGGTTAAAAAAGCAACCATCTTGCTCAACTTTGACCCATTTGCTAAGGGTTTATCTTGAACTTACTGTTGCATCACAAAGTACCCAGAGTAACAGAGACAATACTGTCACAGCAGCTGAAAGGTCCTATAATATAACTGTTCTCTAAATAATGCTCATATTTAAAGCTCCTTAGAGAATACTACATTTGTATGCAGAGTAAGGTCTGTAAAGTTATAGCAACTCTTTGCCCACAGGGGGAACCAAAATCAAAACAAACCCAAAGTTCCTCAAAGAAGCTTTTGAACAATGAATCAATGAAAATTCGAAACCGAGTCTTACTTTAAAGACGCTTTGAGGACTTTCTGGAAAAAGTAGTGCTTTCACAGAATAAAGACTCTGTTTCCCATGAGCACTAGCTCCCCACTGCCATGTGAACATGACTCTTATCAAGGCTTGTGTTCATTAAAAAATTAATAGAGAGCAGATCTTTTTAACACTACCTTTCTTTGTTTAAGACAACTTTTTATCGGATACAATGGGACAAGGTAAGGTACAGTATTTATCAACAGTTACAGAGCGCTATTGTTTGAAATGTGACAACAAACAAACTTTATAAACTCAGTTTGTAATGTAGTTTAGTAACCTGCTATATTTAGTGCTACTCACAGCATAGTGCTCTGAAACGTGTCCATCATGTTTGTGAATCCTGGTTAAGTCCTACCAGTGCTCATTTACCAAGCAGAGCAAAAGTAACCTCACTTTTTATTTTACTGATAGACTCTTATTTTGATCAGATCACTGCGGAATAACTGCTGCATGTGGGTTGGATTGAACATTATCACAAACAGTTTAGCCCGTGTTTTAGCCTTTAGCCTGAGCTCTAACACTCTCCCATTTAGCTTTCTTCTGCTCTTCTGTCCTTTTTCTTTTTGAAAGTCCAGCTCCAGTGTCCAACAATATGACTAATCGTTTTCAGCAAAGGAAAACAGATCTCTCATCTCACTGCTAAACTTTGTCGGCTGGCGTGGTGTTGTCATAGAGACTTTGATGTGCTGTCAATCTGCTCCTGTTGGGAAGCTGAGAAATAGCATTTAGATATCACCTGTTTTGGTGATGATAATCTCATTTCAAGTTGTGGATTAGGATCAGGCATACATCTATAAGTAAGACTTTCAAAATCACTTAGAAAGTCCTCACAGTACACTACTCACAATAAATTATGGATATTGTCAGGTCCTCAGTGGATTTCATACATACGGCGTTTGTTTCAGTTCAGTGATTTTTGGGATAGGGAGGCAATTGTATAGGGTGGTAGACTCACCTCATTTAGTGTTTTTATGTAATGGTCTCACTGTGTACAGTGCACCTTACATATTGGTGCCACTACCAAAAAATACAAAAAGACAACCCTTTTCAATGTGGCATCAATTCCAACATTCTTTGGGTATAAAAAGCTGCTATTGTCAGTAAGTCATTCCCAGTTCATCATTCAAGCAGCCATGAACACACCACGTCACTTAACGGACGAGCAGCTCCACCTGGCCACAGCGCCTTCAGGTCAGTAGCAGACAGTCAGATGTTGCTCGTGAACTTTGTGTCTCAAAGTGTCATCAGCAGACTTGCAGCAAGACACAGAACTACTGGCAGTGTTGGAGTGGAGCCCCACGAGGGACGGACTGAAATGATGACCAGTACCTAAGAACCTATGCACTCAGACACTGTTATGCAACTGTCACACAGCTGCAGGCCTGTTTACGAGAAGTGAGGGGTACTAGGGTTTCCAGACAAACCATTCACAACAGACTCCACCACTTTGGCTTAAAGCCAGACGACCACTGCAGGTGACTCTACTGACACCAAGACACCACCATGACAGTTTGTAGTGGGCATAAGACCATGTGACCTGGACAATGCACAGAAGTGGTCTACAGTCCTGTTCACTGGTGAGTGTCGGGTCACCTTGCACAGAAATTATGGTTGTCAGCATTGCTGGGGAAGGCAAGGTGAGCGATACGCCGAGGTCAACATGGTCCCCAGGGTTCACTTTGGTGGAGGAGGAGCAACAGTCTGGGCAGGCCTCACCAGTCAACGCAAAACAGTTTTGGTGATTGTAGATGGCTCAGTCACTGCATGTTCTTACCTCAGAGACATCACAGAACCCATCATCATCCCCCAGTTCCACCTGCACACCCCCAGCTTTCTGTTCATGGATGATAATGCTCCACCACATCATGCCAGAATTGTCACAGCTCGACTTCAGGAAGTGGGAGTGCCTCATATGGTACGGCCAGCAATGTCCCCTGACCTGAACCCCGTAGAGCATGTCTGGGACCAGCTGAAGCAGAGACTGGATGCTTGTACTCCACCCCCAGGTGACCTGCTAGAACTGCTTGTTGAACTCATGAGGCTAGTGAGGAGCATGAGACATTGCTGTCAAGCTGTGATTGCAGTAAATGATGGAAACAACCACTACTGACTTTGTCAATTTTGGTGCTATCTTTGTTATTGTCTTATTCTCAATCATAAATATTAATCTCAAAAGGAGCTATTACTTATTTCATTAAAATTCAGACCAAATAGGAAAAGCACTTATGTAAAAAACAATATTCCTTACTTCTTGTGAGTAGTGTATGAAGATGGAAAACAAAGGAGAAAGGCTCCATTGTTTTGAAGTTTGAAACAAGGTGCAGAGAGTAATATTGGAAATACTTAGAGACAGCAAGTGGTCAGAATTAAAACAGAATTGTTGTTGTCTTTCTCACCCCTCCTCTAACTAGAGTGGCATTTCAAGGACAAGAAGCTTCTTTGATGCATAATAAGTACGATCATCCATTTGTCAATTTGTTATCATCAACATCTATGAATACAAATTCCTCCGAACGCAACAACCACTCTCTTCCTCTTCTTCTTTGTATTCTAACCCATGCATTTTAACCAGCCACTCACTAAATGATACTTTAAATGCATAATTCAACAGTCTGACTGTTCTGTGGTACTGTACAAACAGGGCAATGCAGGCTGGTGGCCTTCACTCAAGGAGACCATCCTTTGTAGAAAAAAGGCTCATGCTCATTCAAACAAAATATTATTTAGGTTTTAATACACTGTTTTCAACATAATTGTGAATATATATTATTCCATTTTTACCAAACTGATCGAAATGGTCCATTCTAAAACTGGCACGACATCTTCATGAGACTTGCTGAAAGGATAAGGTCATCACATAAGGAGCTCCTAATTGGTTCATGAAGCATTGGAGGGGTGGGCCTCATACACCAAACTCTGCCTATAGCTCTGCCCCCCGAGAGGCCTCCAGAGGGCTGGCCAATCAGAGGGAAGGGGGTTTGAGGGGTGGGAAGCCTTAAAGAGACGACTGATCAAATGAAGCTTTCAAACAGAGGCTGAAACAAGGGTTTTCTAAAACACAGGAAATTGTGATTCTTTTTTTGAGCTGTTAACCATCTAAATCTACCAGAAGGGTACCAGAGGGACACTGTAAAGCCTTAAAAAAAAAACCAACCCCTTCTTTAAATACTCGCTCATCCCCTGATGTATACTGTACCACAAAAAGTAATAGTTCAATGTTAAAATTTCATCATTATTCTCACAAAAAAACTTATATTTTTCCAGTAAATGCAACCTGTGCCAAAATAGAACATCGTTGTCTTTATTTTTAATATTTTCTGTAACTGTCAGTCAAAGTATATATATATAAAAAAATCCTCCTGATCTATATTTCCCCTTGTCCATGGCCCAAATTAACTCCCCAAACAAAAATTGTAGGGCATATGAGTGCTGTGCACATTAATGGAATTAGGAGCCTTATTTCCATCTGAATGACAAACTACTGTAGCAGCTGTAGATTCAAAGAGATTTCTTTTGTTTTATAATTAGCTTGTTTGTTGTATAGACAACTGTATATTGTATGGTTGGGTTACATCGTCTTGTTCATTTTTAAGAGTTGCCTTGACACTATTGGGTAACTCGGCCATGATATTGGGGTCAGTAGGTCATGCTGACCCTGAGGGCTTTTTAGAATCTCATAAAAACCTAATAACACAGGTTTCCATGTAAACTTTTATCCTCTATGGGTGCATTTTGTTCATAATTTTTGCACTTTTTATACCTTGGTCAGTCACACTAACTTTTAACCTTTTCATATTTGTACTGTAAGTAAGCACTATAACACCCAAACCTGTGCAAAGGTTATTGTTGTGAACAAAATCTGACATAAGTACAAAAAATAGTCAGACTGGGAAAAAAAACCTTCAGAAAATATAAACAGTAGTTGTAAAACAATGAATGAAGCAAAACAAAAGCTATTACAGTCCTAGACTCTATAAATAATTCTCACTAACTTTATTTTCATGATATCGGTTTAATGTACTTTATGTTTCACAGTCAGACAAAACTTGGTACTTTGCAAACATTGCTGCATGAGGTTAACTGACTTCTACTAAAAAGTTAGACACCAAACATGTCTTTATCTAAGATAAAGGTTCCTGAGAAACCAGTTTTTTATCACTAGACAAAGCAAAAAGGCGCTTTGACAGTGAGAAGGAAACGTTTTTATCAAGTTTTAAGTTGAGCCTGTGGACGTCAGTACTTAAAGGGAAGCACAAAAGACCTGTTCAATGGCTGCGGTAGACATTAATGAAGGGTGACGCTGAATTGTGTTTTTGATAAGCTAAACTGAGCTGATGATATTGTACAGTAAAGCTAACCTCTATGTAAAACAGGTAGACTTGTAATACAGTACGTGGGTGGACAGGTTGTCTTTTCCTCATGAGAGCTTCTGTTTGTTTATCGAAGTGCAAGCAAATGTTAGCTTAACAGTTACAGCCGTTATAATGAACGTTAAATACACTGTTATCGTTACGCCTGCTGCTCCCACTTCATGTTTACTTCGTTTAGAGCCGACTGTACGCTACACTGTCCTCCCTGAAACTGCTCCACAACGAAGCCCACATTCACAGTTTGGACATATACACAATACAGTCATGTTTTACTTACAAAATTCGGCGATGTAATAAGAGACGACATAGTTTTCTTCACACCAGTCAATGGTTGAGGTCATATGTCCCCAGTATCCTCGTCTGTCCATATGGGGAGCCATGATGGAAGAGGAGGAGGACGCTCTGGGTACTAACGGATTTGTAGTCCCGTAACAGCTACCATACCAGCCCTCCTCCTCCTCTCTCTCCTCCTCCCCTTACCCTCCTCCTCTCGATGACAAGACGGGTAACAAAGTCCGGGACGAAGGCTTAGGCAGTAAATAACTGATAATTACAGCTTACTACTGTCAGCACAGAGTAAAGAAAACGTGTTATTTACCTGCCGTCATTTGGCTACGGAAGCCCGAGATGAACATGCACACACAATGGGGGGAAAAAAAGGAATAATGACGTAAAACAAGTAAAACTCAGTTCTATTTTTTTTCCCAGATAGTGGCGATATAATGAGGTGAACAAGCCCTAATAATAATAATAATAATAATAATAATAATAATAATAATAATAATAATAATATAATTATTATTATTATTATTATTATTATTATTATTATTATTATTATTATTATAACGAGATAAATAAGTCAAGAACTTGAGAAAACTACTAAACATTAATTGTTATAATTGGAAATGCTTGACAATGAAATAGATTCAAGTCTGCTTGGAGCTATCACAAAACTAACTAATTAACTAACTAACTAACTAACTAACTAACTAACTAACTAACTAAATAAATAAATAAATAAATAAATAAATAAATAAATAAATAAATAAATAAATCTGAATTAATCCCTTATCAGTCAATGCATTTTTGCCATTATGTCATAAATTCACAATAAATAGTGGAAAAAGTGTTTAATTATTTAAAGTTAAAAACTTAAATCCAAACCTTGCACACTGTTAAACGCTAATCAGGCCTACCTTAATAATAATAATACATTTTATTTGTATAGCGCTTGTCACGGTACTCAAAGACGCTTAACAGATTATAGAACGTATGTAAAGACACATTAGAACAAAACACAATAAACTA
Source organism: Labroides dimidiatus (assembly GCA_030710495.1). Lineage (NCBI taxonomy): Eukaryota > Metazoa > Chordata > Actinopteri > Labriformes > Labridae > Labroides > Labroides dimidiatus. Next base: position 8,711,837 of record CM061159.1, read on the forward strand.
AAGATCAAAGATCAAACCTCAACAGATTTTACCTTATTTGCAACTTACATCCTTTCAGACAGTTTGAATATCAGCGCTGATTGAGCTGTTACCATCTTGCTCTCTCAGTATGAAACACAACAACCTTTCTAGCAAATTTGCTTTTCACGTGTATTGTCTATTAATACGTACTAAACATGAGTGCAATAAAATGCAAGTCTTTTTTTCTCCGCTAGCATTCTAATTTTAACAAACAAAAAGTTCAATTTCAATTAATTTAGGATTGCCCCTTGGAGGCAGCTTTTCGGTTTCAGGGGGGTCCCAGCACAAAGCATAGTATACATTACTCAAAAATGGAAACAATACACAACATACATTACAGTATTACGGAATACCTGTGCACTGTGACTGATCCACAGCTCAGGAGATCCTTGACCAGGTACAGACTCAGAGAGCACAACCTAGCAGACAGGTCGGCACAGACAGACCTGGCTCAGATACACCTGCCTTACACACACACACACACACACACACACACACACACACACACACACACACACACACACACACACACACACACACACACACACACAGAGGCAGACTTTGACAACATGCCTGATTTCCACAAACTCTCATACCCGCTGAGGGAAGAACAGCAATATACAAACACAGCAGTTAGATTTGTACACTGCTATGACCAGAGAAGGACTTCCAACAGACTGAAACCACCATGAAAACCCAAGCAGGAGAACAGACCAGGGCCTGGGACCAGAGAAAGAAAGGAAAAAAAAAAAAAAACTGTGGTCGGTTATATATATAAAAATGTCCACTAGGTGGTGCCCTATAATTAAAAAAGTAGTTGAAGAATAATAATACAAGGTGATCAACTTTAACATGTCTTCTTTTGCCAATGAAATTTTCTTTTCAAGAGTCTGAATGGGTTTTCTGTTCTTTAACTTTAAAATAAAACTAATGCCTATGTAAGAATAATTTAGTGTTAAAATGTTCATTTGTTTTTTTTTTGTTTATTTTCATTTTATTTCAGTCATTTTTTCCACATTATTTAACCATTTTTATACCCTTTTGACTGTTTTTTTTCTTTAAAGATTCATTTGAGTACCTCATGTAAACTATAAGGTTGTAAGTGATATGTATGTGAGAAGTCTTGTGCTCTATAGAAGCAGCTGCAGAGGATATCTGGATGCAAACAAATATTTAGGTTTAGGTCTAAATATTAAGAAGGTGATGTTTACCATCCAGGATTTCACAGCCTGGAATTTCTCCTCGCAAAGTGCTGCTGCAGGCCTGACTCCAGCAGACCTGTTTAAGGCTAAACTGTTTTACTGTAAACACACATCCAAACAGACAAATGGAGATTGATACCATCAATGTGTCCCAGAGTAAACAGAGTCAAATGACATACACGTTTTTTTTTTAACATTTTTATTCAAAAAACCTGATTTTTGTTGCAGTCAAAAAAACCACTTTGCATTAGTTAATCCATGTGTGCGCACTGATGCAGAGATAGTCCTTAATAATACAACCATAACTTGGTCTGCCAGTGTAGATCAGTGCATTTTCGATGGCCTGTATTCATAGCAAGAAAAACAAAATGCGGCTTTGGGTAGAAAGAAGTGCAAAGCTTAGGCGAGGTTACTGGAAGTCACAAACTCAATCTTGTTATATTTAGCTAAAATATGTTTGGTAAAATTTAACAGAAAGCACCAGAATATCCTTTCAAGATTATTGAACATCTTTTACAAAAGTTAAGACATGACAATGGGAGAAGTTTCTGGTGCTTTAACATTTCAGACATCCCAAGGGGGAATCACACTTAATGTAAGTCTTCAGTCTGTATCGTGATCTGCTAATATGTAACAAAAAGCCACAAGGTGATACCAAATATTCTTCAAGCTAAAATAAAGGTGTGCACAAAGATTTGCTCAACAACACACAGGATGAAATGTTCACATGCATCTCTTCAGTCAGGTTTTGAGGAATGCAGTCTGTATTCAAGGAATGCACTAAAGCAATGTCAAACAAATCATTTGTCCCTGCAGAGTGCAGAGAAAATGTGCATTCACACTCAATCTATGGGAAGCACTTTTTACATTTAATCAATGGACACAAAAAGAAACTCCAGATTTCAAGAGTTGCCTTAAGATTAGACTAAATGTGGAAACAAATATAAGGCCATGATGTTTGTTTGTTTTGGTCTTAACACTTTGTCTTCTCGTAAGTTCCACTGATTCAATGTGAAAAGGGCTCACCATAAATAGTCAGCATAAAGGTTACAACTCATCCCTCATTTTGTCACCCTTGGGTCGGACCATCCTGCCGATGAACAGGATGGAGTTCGTCTTCTGGTCCTTCACCAGGAAGATGAACGGGTGGTCAGCATAGAAGAGTTTGGGGTTTTTCAGCTTGTCAGTGCCAAAGACGCTGGTGTCCATCTCATTCCCAGCAGTGTCCCACTCCATGGCCGAGGCGTGGAACACACTGGACAGGTACAGGTCCTTCTTCCCTGAGATGTTGGACAAGTCGGCTTTGGATTTGTCCACAGCCTCTGTCAGACCCAGCTCGCTCAGATGTTTCTAAAATCAAACAAAAAATGTGGTTGTTGTTTAGTTTACAAAACATCCAGAACCTCAGGCAGTGATGTCATTTCCAGTGTCTTGCATCTTTTACCTGCAGGTTGTGACTGACTTCCATGCTGACTTTGGGCAGAGACACAGCGACAGCTGTCTGCTGCAGTTTACCAATCCAGGTATCCAGCTGCTTTTTGGTCAGCATCTTCTCCAGCCTCTCCAGAGGCTCCACATGGTGTGGCAAGATAAACAGCACAGAGGACTTCTTATGGGCCAGAGGCATGCTTAGGATGTTCAGAGTGTTGGTTTTGTCTTCAAAGAAGCCATAAAGACCTGAGGAACCGAAATTCAGTGAAATAGATATTAGTTATCTCCACACTGCTATAAACTGCTATCACTTAGCATCTTTGAAACAGGAATATTAGCAGTAATATTAAAGGACTGGAAGATCTGGAAAAAGTAGCTTGGCATTTAAAATAAACAAAATAACATTTTTTTTTAAAGGTGCTGTAAGGAAATTTTGTTTGGAATGATTTTAGCACCCCCTGTAGAAAAATAAACATTTCTCTTTTATCTTTTTATTTCTTCTCTTGCTATCTCTAAAATATTAACTAATCTCTTGTAGTTTCACAAACTTTTACCAATCATACAGTTTAGTCTCCACTTACCCGTACGATGCATCATCTGCACAGCCACAGTGAAGCTGCGGGACACCATGAATCCTCTGTTGTCCACCATCTGATGATGGAACTGCTCGTCCCAGTGAGCTGTGAGGAGAGTAACGAGTTATTTTGTGGTACATTTAAAGAAACAGGAAAACGTGTATACACTTTACTTAAGAATTACGTTTGAAGAACATGGCATTGATGATCATTGCCCCGTCAGTCTTCTCCACGTCCTTGGTGACCTCTGGCAGTTTGCCGTCAGTAGACTTGGCGGCCCACTCGTTGATGGAGTTCAGAGCGCTCTTCTTATCCCTGAAGTTGATCTTGGAGTGATCACAGTTATAGTGCTTCTTGCTGCTCTCCACAAAAGCATCCACAAAGTTGACCGAGCTGGGTCCATACAGGCGGTTGCTGATCTTCCAGGTCACATTGCGGGTTTTAGGGTCGCTCACTTCAGTCAGGAGCTCAGCAAGGCCTGAGTGCAGCTGCTCATCTTTAACCTTTGCTGCATTGAGGATGGTTTTCACCTGAGAGGCTGTAGAGGCTTTGCCCCCGAGAGCCACCAGACCCAGAGAGGAGGCCACGACTACAGGGGAAATGATGATGTTTTCGATGTTTTTCTCTTTTGCCATGTTTTGGTAGAGACTGAAAGCAAGGTTGGCGCTGTTGTCGGCTAGGATGGTGGCGTGACTACTTAAGACTTTGTCTGCAGACGCTGAGGTGGCAGCTGAGGCGGAGGAGGCCAGGAGGACCAGGGAAACCAGGTTTGTCACCCACATGTTGCAGTATTAATCTGAGAAAATAAATAAACATAAAGACAGACATCATGAGACGCATGGCAGATGTTACACCAACACTCAATTCTGGTTGAAAGGAAGATTTCTAGACAAGGGAAAAATTTTAGATAGTTTTTGAGAAACCTCATCCTTAATCTTAGCAAAAAAAAAATATTTTGAACTTGACTTTACTTTTAAACGAAAAATGTCAGTGTTTCTTTAAAGTTACAATAAAAGTTTCATTGTTTTAAGACTGGGATGCAGTTTAAGTTTTCCTGTAAAACCTTTGGTTAATCTCAAATTTGGCGCCCCCTGTGGACAAGGTGGTCTCTGCTGAGACCGTCTTTTAAATAGAAGATCCATGTTTTTGACACTCTTCTTCATTTATGTATTATTTCAAGAATTATTTGAATAAAAGGCCGAATCAGCAGCGTGCAGTCTATCACTGAGTCTAATACAATATCTAACTCTGCCTCAGGCTTTTGCTAACGGTCACATCAATTGTTAGCATTTTTCTGAGTGGAGCTGAATTGTTACTGACACCTGCACTTTATGCACTTAATAAAATAATAGCAAATATCTGAAACATCACTGAGACTATCAAAAACTTATTTTTACAAACAGAATAAAACTTTAAACTTCCATTTCAAGGCTTTAAAAATTATACCTCCGGTGAAATTATGTCTCATTAGGAAAACTGAAAGTCTCATAGTCCTTTGCTGAGGAATAACAAAATAGCTAACATGAGCAAAACATAGATTAAATTTCATTTTATCAAATCTCTCTCCTCTTTACTGACCCTGTCCTCTATATTTGTAAACAATGTTCATTTCAGAAAAATCTTATCCCGCTTTCTTTCATCATTCAAAGCCATTACTCACTGTGAGTCTTTCCAGTGGAAACGGTACACAAAGGCAGTTTCCTCTCGTCTTAGACTTCAAATATTACTGTATGATCAGTCTGCTCTCTGAGGCTATAGTTTGCTGTGGTAGAGGTTGTTGTGGTATGTACTGGTTGTCAGTAAAGTCATGCCAGCATTCTGTTAGCTTCTGGGTTAGCTTAACCAAGCATTCTGTTAGTTTCTACTTTAGCTAAACCAAGCATTCTGTTAGCTTCTGGGTTAGCTTAACCAAGCATTCTGTTAGTTTCTGCTTTAGCTAAACCAAGCACACTGTTAGCTTCTGGGTTAGCTTAACCAAGCATTCTGTTAGCTGTGCCATATGCTCAAAGTATCTTTTGTTTCTCAGTCACTTCTTAAATCTGACAACTTTTATAAGTTAGCAGCTTTTTCCTTAACAGGCTGCGTGTATTCTGTATTGTTCATGCTTTGGATGTGTTTTGTTTAATTCTGGAGTCTTGTGGGTGGCAGTGACTCCTTCAGGATTTATTGTTCATACTGAGGCATTACCAGCAGGATGAAGTCACTGCTCTTTAAAGTTCCTTTTCAGTTAAAAGATGCTGAAATATATATTTAAAATCTTTCCTTTTTTGTTTGATCACAGTGTGGAGGCTGTGCAATAGACTGTTCTGACCTTCATAACATCCATAAAAACTGACTCAGCTGCTATCCATACATTCACCAATAAAACCTTAACAAGGTTCTGTTTCTTTTTTAAAAAACACCTTGTCCCAAACTTCTTTCGTGGCACATTTGGGTCTATACTGTATCTTTTCAGAGCATGCTCAGTAGACACTATCGTGAACCCATGAGATCTAATTCAGAGCTCTCAATGTAAACCTTATAGTTAGATTGCATAACAGCCACGTAGGCAACTGCAGAAAGAACTGAAGCCAAAATATTGGTCAGCTACTTCTGAATTGTGCAATCACAGAATCTCTAAAACAGAAGGAGGCTGGTTGATGCTGGACCTGACCGCACATTGACATACAGAGAACAAACGTCAGCTTATTTTCCCAGTCCACGTACACACAGAGAGTACCTGTGCACACACAAGGAGAGGTTTATACCGATGGCTTTGTTGAAAGTAGAAAGAGTTTGTGACCAATCATTTAAGTGCTATTAACACTCACAAAGAACGCTCAAGTCTGCCTGAGCTTCAGAGATTAGATCTGGTCAGACATTTTTTGCAGGTTCAGACAGGCCTGCAGATAACAGCTGAGCCTTATCTGACCTTAAGGTGTTAAAAACTGAGGGTTAAGAGCTTAAAGCTGGAATGATGTAGTGCGATATTTTGAATGTTGTCTTCAGTTGTAGTTTTATGAAAGTATTTTAAAATTCTCTGTGGTGCAGGCACATGATGGTGTGATGTTTGACCTTTTGAAATCTGCTTATATTTTAATGGCTTACACACTAAGACAAGTCACATTGTTTTTGCTGGTTTTAATTAAATTTGGCAATCTTTTAAGATTCACATAATTCTGAAATAACTTCTTACTTGATATGCCCTTTGTATCCTGCATCTTTAATGTTGGTCACCTACAACCAGCCACCAGACCAGTGAATGAATGAAAAATCCTCTCTTCCAGGGTTTACTAAAGACACTAAAGACACTGAGCCCTGCTCAGATAACTTTGTTTTGGAAAACATGATGCAATTGGCATACGTGTCCCATGTCACGCATGAAATCACTTCAAAAGTTGCAGCCAACTCCCTAAAAGTCTGTACATTTCTCGCTTTGTGTGACACACTTTTGTATTTCTCTACTTTTTTCCCCTCACTTTTAAAAACTTACTTTTAAAACTTACACTGTCGAACTCAACAAAAGACTCTTTATCCACAAATCACAGATCTGACTTCGTGGCCTCTTTTCACATGCCTGGGCATTACCCAGTGGTTGAATCCAACACTGTAGGCTCTCCCTTCCCCCCAGACTCTCACTACTTTTATCTTACCTTATTTGGCTCTGTCAGTGAATCTGCAGGTTTTCTTTAAGGCTGCTTGCAAATAGCTCCACCGGCGATGATCTGCTTTCTGTGAGGTTTATAATTTTAACGGCTGAGGGCAGAGTTATGTGTGACTGAGGTTTTCATGCCGGGTCGTCAGGGCCTGGAAATCTCTGCACTGGAATCTTATTTCCAGGCCACTCCCGCCCAGATGATCCAGGAGAGGGGGAGGAGGATCCTCCCTCTTTAGTTCCCCTAAAGGCAGGAATTACAGCCTGACTGGGAACAAGCAGTGGCCCATGATAAAGTTACTCATCATCACTTTTTGTGACTGTGTTTGCACAGAAACGTGTTCACAATTTCATCTGTATTTTTTCTAAGCTTCTCTTAATCCAAGCTGCACATGAAGTGGGTGTTATTCCTGTACACTTTTGAAACAATGTAGCGCAATTTATGAGTGTTTACAAGAAATTTAGCAGGCGCATTGAAGTGTGTACTTGTAGTGACTGGTTTACGTTCCTGTCCTTTTGTTGCTCCTGAGTCTCTCACCAAACAAACCCTCATTCATGAAAAATGTGTGGCATTCAGTGTTTTTCTTCATGGCTTTTATTTTATTTTTTTTTTGTATTGTGGCCTTTTACAAACTATGGCTTTGAAGAGCTTTGTTATCTGCTGATCTTTATGGTGTGTAGAGTGTTTTGACTGCTTCCCTTCCTCCCTCCCCCATCCTTTAACAGCACCTCTGCCACGTAGATGCGAGGCACTGCGGGGGGTTGGAGAAAAGTCCTGTGTAGTTGAAGTGATTTAAACTAAGCACAAAGGCCCAAATTTGAGACTGAGGCCCTGTTTATACGACAACGGTTTTTGGATGAAATGCAAAAGTTTTGTTGTGTTTCTGCCTCTCGTTTATACAGAAACACCGTTTTAGCCGACCTAAAATGCAACTTTTTTGGAATTTTTCTGAAACACTGCAGCCTCCATTTCTGTGTAAACAAGAAGCCGAAACGCAACAATACTTTTGCGTTTCATCCTAAAACCGTTGTCGTGTAAACAGCACGTCAGGCTGTTCAAAATATCTCAACAACAGTGATACTTCTGAATAGAAAGAACAACATAAGGACGGTTATGCTTATGCTTATATTGTATCCTGTCCTTAGAGCTGGTGAGAATGTGTGACGCTCTTATTATTAAAATGTGATTTAAACCAAAAGCAGAAGTGATTATAGCCACAGTTTAAAGCCCTGACACTTGATTTATTTAAGTTACAGGCTGAGCAGGTGGTTATGAGAAATAAAATCCTGACATGGTGAGACGAGACCTCAATGTCAGGATCTTGCTTATCCTCTCAGAATTCTACTTTGCACATTTACCTACTTCTATTCTATTCTATTCTATTCTATTCTATTCTATTCTATTCTATTCTATTCTATTCCACCACATGAACTCCAGTAAACCCCTCAGTGTGTCAGGGTCTTGTCTCTCCCAGTTGGTAATCTTTTTCACACAACTACCTGCTCACTTTACATGATGCTTCATATTATATTAAAACAAGTTGACATTGAGTGTGGATGTATCACTCTGACTGATTTAGAAATTATTTTTTATACAATGAGAATAAGTATAACTGTTCTTAGAGATGTCTCACAACTCTCACAACGTAGCACCAAAAACAACCTCAGGCATGTCTGATATGTCGGTGTTAAATCACAAATGCTGATGGTGTAAGAGATTCAACACCTTATAGACAAAAATGGAACAAACATTGTAGCACATACAGGATGTGATGCAGTTAAAACGGCTTACTGCTTTTTTTCATAGCTGTTAATTATCTATTTAGATATGTAATTTTTTGCTTTGTTGTAAACATGACAGGGAACTTACGAGACAATAGGTAAAAACTTACACAGCGACAGTGAAAAGAACTACAGTGAGAGCATGTAAGAGAGCAGCTTTTAAATGAATAGGGGTTGGTTAATGTTGCTCCTGCCGGTTACTTCTATATCAGACACAAGTTTATATTCATCCATTAAACATCTGTACACTGAGTGTAAATCTGGTGAGAATGACATTGTTGCATTTTTTTCCCATGAATGCTTCCCTCTCTTCTTCCTGGTGTTGTGTATTTGCGTGTGTGTCCTCCCACTGCCTGGGAGTGTCTCTGTGTTGGGAAGTGGGTCAGACAGCAGGATGTGTGTCCGGTGTAACACTGCCTCTGTTCAGGAGAGTTGGTTATTATATCAGTGCAGCTGTTCATATGCTGTCTCGACCTGATGGTCGATGTTTGAATGAGGGTCGTATACAGTTACAATTCTGACAAACAGTACTCTCTTATAAGACTAATCCTCAAACAACATGGATTGTTTTTCTTCAGTTCAAGGTTTGTTAAAGCACCTGTGAGGAACTTTTCTCTTGTGTGGACAAAGTGGTCTTGGCTTATTATGTCCTTAAAGGGACTGTGAGGACTTTTTAAGTGATCTTGAAAAAGTCTCACTTCTAGATATATGCCTGATTGTAACCCACAATTTGAAATGAGATTATCAGCAGAAATGTAGGTTATTCCTACATCATCTGCTGGAGAGTGGCAGAAAAGATACCTATACCCTGAATCAGTCATAATCATATGGTCGCAAATCAGCGGCGCTAGTTCATGCTAGTTTTCCATGACTACCAGAGCAACCAACACACACACACACACACACACACACACACACACACACACACACACACACACACACACACACACACACACACACACACAATGATTCATAGAAGGCAGCATGCACACACACCTGAGTTTATGTGTGTGTGTGTGTGTGTGTGTGTGTGTGTGTGTGTGTGTGTGTGTGTGTGTGTGTGTGTGTTTGTGTGTGTGTGTGTGTGTGTGTGTGTGTGTGTGTGTGTGTGTGTGTGTGTGCAGCTGATTTTGAAACTGTTCAGAAGCCCTGACGCCCCCTGCTGGACACTGTGCCATCATATCATACACCAACAGAGGGAGCCAGAGTGCCGTAAGGAAGACATGTCTGTTCATATTTTTGAGTGTCTTTAATTTAATTTAGATCATCTTATTGAAACAAGTAACATGCACATGTAACAAACTTTTTTTATTCATGAAAAAACCCTCTTGATTTCAAGATTTATTTAACATCCCCATGTATCATTTCTTGGTGTTATGAGTTTGAATAAATGTTGGAATTTAAACCTTTGAAACAGATTTGAAATTGGATATTTAAGAATGTGTCCCATTTTTCTTTCTACCCCACTTCTTATATCAAACCACCAGTCAAAAGACCAGCATGCATTGCATCTGTAGCTCTTGGCTGAGGGCCCTTCGCTGCTGCTGCTAAATTGTTTGGGATTACAGGGATCTGACGTAATTATCCCAAGCTAAGGGTTAATCTCTGACCGCTGGGCCGGGAATAGATCTCTTACAAGACGTTACTCATCTGCTTTACCTGTTAGCCAGGTGTTGGTACTGCACGGCTCAGGGTGTGTGTGTGTGTGTGTGTGTGTGTGTGTGTGTGTGTGTGTGTGTGTGTGTGTGAGAGAGAGAGAGAGAGAGAGAGAGAGAGAGAGAGAGAGAGAGAGAGAGAGAGAGAGCGCAAATGATCATTAAACTCGTCATTTACAACACCTGAACAGTCTGATGGCACTCAGGGGAAGAGAGGAGTGGAACAGTGTTGATCTAGACTTAACTCGACTCGAAGCTCTTAGGCCAGTAGGATTTAGATATCACAGTTACTTTTTAAAAATTATAGTACATGTAATTTAAAAGCATCTTTCTAAACACTCACAGGCAATTAATAAAATTATTAATTAATTAATTAATCAGGATTTAAAAAGGGGTGGAGATTCAATATTTCTGTTGTGTGGTGGGAGTGAGTTCTAGAATTGGGGAGCAGAGTGACTGAAAGCTCTGCTACCCATGGTGCCAAGATGGACAACGGTGAAGATACTTGTTCCTGGAGGGACAGCTCAGGGCTATTCTTGGGGCTATTCAGGGCTCAAACCTTGTGTAGGGTAGTGGTGCTGAGACAGGAAGGGGGGGGGGGGGGGGGGCAGAGATGGAGGGAGGGGGAGTACCTAAGGGAGCAAGAGTGGGTGGCAATGTGGAGGAGATTAGACAGGTCGGGGGTTAAAAAACACCCAAACCCAAGTTACTGAGCTCATAAAATGTTAGAAAACTTAAAGTGTATGCAAAATTACCATATATGCTGCCAATTTTCCCTTTCCCCCCTCTTCATCGATCTCCCCTGTCTCAGTCCTTTCCTTCCTCTGCAATTTTAATATCTGTGATGTTAAATTTATGTCTGCAGACAAAGTGAAACTGACTCCTGGTAGATTTCGTAGATATATCAGTACTGAGTTTTCAGACTTTCTAAAAATAGTGCTTGGAATATGATCCAGCAAAGAAGGGAAATGATTTCACATTATTATGCTATTATATAAGAAGACTGTTGAACTCATCTTAGTCTTTGATTTCAGGGTCTAAAAAGTTCCTGAAGAACACTAATCGACTTAGTTCTTCTGTCATGCTATGGGTGGAAGCTATGATGCTACAATAACGTTAATTTGCTGAGGGTGCAGGTAGTTAAAACACAGCTGATAATCGCAGATTTAAAGCTTCCACTGTGACCAGCTACTAAAAAACAAAGATAGCTACTGATAACACTTACACTTTGCCTAACATTACAGCTTAAACCCTGATCCTGTCGTGAAATCTTTCTTTTTCTTTTTTAAATTAAGATAGAAAGCACAAGAATGCTTACCGTAATCTCTGATCTACTTTGTCTGACTTTAAAGCTCCAGAGAGGAGTTTTTAACTGATTTTGAAACAGACTGGAATTGGTATGGAGGCCTCATTATGACCTACAAAAGCAAACAAGCCTCTCAGAAACAAGACTGACTTTTTCTGAATTGTAAACTTTAATGCCTAAAACTGCTGTAAGGGGTAGGTTTCACTCCTGACTGCTGACAGCATATGAAAGAAACATTCACGATGAGCGAGACATTGTTATTCTACCTTGCCCCATACAGGTCCAGATCAGCAGTTTAAGAAGACGTATATCATTGGCCACAGGGGGCGCCAAAAATCAATACCAACCAAAGTCCCAACCAAGTCTGTTTTAGATGCTGGTGAAACATTCTAGAGCAAAATGGCACAAATCCTCATGTGAATACGTAAATGTTGGACCCAGAAGCAACATTTTAACAGCGTAAGAGCATCCAAACTGGGGTACTGACTTCAGATCAGAACTGTGGGTTTAAGTTGTCACTTCTACTGAAAGTCTCTTTCATTACTTTTTTTCAAATTAAGGTAGTATTTTTTTAAAATCCATCATTGTATTGTATATCATAATATTTTAGTGGTGTAATCACCTTAATTTCAAAACTTCAAATTTCCCTTTAATTTCAAAATCTTAAACCTGCAATTGAGTGAAGTAAAATTACAATTTATTAATCATCTATGAATACTTGTCACTTGTTTTTGCCTACCACGTCCATTTGGTTATAATGTGAGACATAACCAGATTTAAGAAGCTTGGTATGCACGTATAAGAGGAACAAAGTGACAACAATTACAGTTTTATGTGCTATTGTACAAAACCTATATGAAGCCATTAGATTCACCTTTTTGGATAAGGCTACATTTTTTTGGGAAAAAATATTTAACTGTTTGTAATACTAAACCCTTCATGTCAATATGACAGATAGTTTTCTTTCAGGGTAATCCCAAAATCAAGAGGTATCAGCAGTTTTACAGCTCAGGTTTACCCATAGGTTACCTCTCTGCCACCGTGTACACTATAAAAAGTACCTATTTGACCTCCACAGTCAGTGTCTGCTCGGGTTGAGTGTTTCTTACAGTGTACTCATCTGCTCCGCCCACTCACTGTCAGAGGATTACAGATTTTAACTCTTCTATGAACACTGAAGCTCCGGCTCTGCTCAAGGGAAAAGTGTCCTGTGTTCAATTTTAAATTATCATCATTTGAGGAAGGTCACAGTTTTCGCTTTCGCGTTTAAACTAACCGTCGCTGTTGCCGTAAATCCGATGTGCGCTGCTGCTTCGTCTGTTACGGCTGCTCAAAGTTACTTCAAAGACTTTTTTAAATTATCAGAAAAGTCGGACAGAAAAGGAAAAAAGAGACACAATGTCAGCATGTTTGGAGGTAACTGACTAACACAGAGCTGCTTCTGCCTTGAAGTAATCCAGGATATATACACTGTCGAGGAGGTGAGTGTGTGTGTGTGTGTGTTTGTGCGCACTTTAACGGATTATCTTAATATAATCCGAGGACTGTCACCTGCACCGAGCTGTTTTGTGATTAAACTGTGGGAATTAGTCAGGCGGTGCTGATGTCAAGCTTCTTCTCTTAGTTTGAAGACACCGTGTTGTCACTCGTGTTAAAGCATCGTCAGCTGTTGCTGTTTTATCGTAAAATATCTTGTTTTCTTCATATACAGAAGAAATTATATATATACATTTTTTAATAAAACAGAATACAGAGAAGTTGATACAACAGGTTCATTAATTGAATGACAGATGTGAAATGTGTGAAACTGTTAATGTTATCGAGCTTCCTCTCTGACACTTGCTGCACACCAGAGAATATTGGAGAGAGGAGAGTTAGTTTGACACACAGAAGTTAGTGTTTGGAAGTGTATCCAAAAATATTTATTTCTATGGACACAAGGACAGAATTTTTCTTTTTGACTTTGGTACTTAATTATCCATTTTGATTTAAAATCAGCTGCTATTGTGGCAGAAACTGTTCAAAGAAATAAATAATGATAAAGCATCAAGGCACAACTCTGTATATTTTCGCAATGCTAAATGTCTAGTGTGATTGGGAAAGTAGTATATCAGGAATGAATAAATAAATAAATAAATAAATAAATAAATAAATAAATAAATAAATAATCAATCTGATTAATAGTCCAGTCATGCAAGTATCTGAGCCATGCAAACTAACTCTGTAGCACATCCAAGAAACAGAACTGTGGTGATGTTATCCATTAGTGTTTAGACTTTTTTTCTAATTTTTTTTTTTTAATTATTTGTTTTTTCTGTGGCCTGAAGTTGCAATATCTCTATTTCAATGAGTTGCCCTGATTCATAGATTCCCATTTTAGCTTTTTTTTAATTATGTGATTTGATCTACAGCACTCCCAGCTTGCCCCTACATTGGACACTAAAAGACACAATTTCATTTTATGTAAATAATTTTACAAAATTGTCTTCATTCCTGTCACAAAAGATTGTGCCCACTTATTTTCTTGACACAATCAACAGTGAAGGCTCGTTTATTCTCTTACTCTATATTATCCTGAATCTTATGAATATGGTCTGAACATTTCAGTATCACCAGAAATCATTGGGGCAGCATTGAGAAGTTTACTACAAGTATACAAGCCAACGTACAAACACAACTAAAAACAGTACTTTAGAAAGTGGAGAAAAATGTTAGAAATGATTGTTGCGAGTAAGTCAGAAACTGTGAGGCTGATATTATGAGGTTAAGATGTCACCTCATTAAATGTCCTCACAAACCACCACTGCCCATGTCGCTGCCTGTTTCTCAGCAGATTCAGTAACTGCTTCACCATCACCATGTTTTTAACCAGAAGTTTTTAACTCTACTCCTCTGGTGTAACTTTTGACCCTGAGTGGTTGCACTGGGTAACAACCACCCCAACGTTAAGGATACAGGAGCATGAAGGTGGTAATATTTTAAACATGTGCATCTATTTATTTGTAAAGGAAGCTTAGACGAGCCTCAGGTTGTGATCTGTGAGATGGATAGATGTTTTGTCATCCCTTTTGTTAGGGATGTCCACATTTAGTCAACTAGATTATTAAAAACCTTCCCCTTTTCTTCTATGCCTCATGTCCTGGTCTGGTGTAAAATTATTGACAGACAGGTCAAGCTGTTAATGTGTCCTGACTGTAGCCTGTTATTATGAACTCTAAAATCTGTGTCTCTGTCTGCAAGTTAAAAGTAACAAATTCACCAGACGCTGTCCTCAGAAAATGATGTTCTCCATGAAAACACTGTTAGACTATAACAGCAGCTGTTGATGCTGCTGAAATCTGGTGGAGGTGGCTGTGTCGCAGTTTCATACGCAAGATAAACCCTGTACGAGTGTCAACTTTATTTGTTCTTTGCATGTTGTGCCAAACATAATGTACCATTCCTTTTTAGAGAGTGAAAACAGACACTTGGTATAACAGAGCCTGCACGATCAAGTAAGCGAGACATTTTAGCCATCCATGGATAAACAAATTCATCACTGGCTTTATCCTTACTCGGCAGTTTATCATTTGCCTGATAACTAATTCCTCTTGTGTTTAGCCATTTTAAATGAACTATACTGAATTTCAGCTGTTTTCTGAGTGTTGTCTTTGAGATTTAAACAGCTAAACTAGTTCCATCAGAACATCCGTACCCAAGTGGCAGGAAACATATGTGGTAGTAGTTTTCTATTCTGCCTGCTCCTCGTCTTTCTTTCCGTGTTACTTACATCCAGTGCCAGTCTTAAATCACTTTCAGTGACGCATGAAGTGCAGCATAAGACTCACTTTAACAAGCAGTGGCTTGTGGCATAAGACCACCTGATGACTGTGTTAGCTTGGTGTGATTAAAACATCAGAAATTACTGATGTGCTCTATTTTGTGGCTTTGTAAGCAGCTCTCTATCCACTCTCAGCCGTCACACTCTTGATAACGAGCACGGACACTTATGGAAACTCTATTTTTGGCTGAACTTGCTGAAAGATTAAGGGTCCTATTAATGCATGCGTACATGAGTTTCATGAACAATGGCAGCCTGGAAAGAGGCGACAGTGACCGAGATAAAAAGCTAATAATAGACGGTTATGACGGAGGCTCTGCATGCGGTGAGTCTCTGAATCATCGTAGGTCTTCCTAGACACAACAAGGTGTTTGCAGCCTGGAAGGGTGTTGAAAGTAACCATGATACTTCTGCAAACAAATCAGTTTGGTCGCATCAGGCAAATTGAAGCTTACAGCTGGCTGAATGACAGACCAACTGGAGTCTACAAGCTTTGTTGCTGCAAGCTGAGCACAGGGAACCTCTGGAAACCTCACGTATTCACAAATGGGGCTGTATGATATTGGGAAAAAATTACATTGCAATATCTTTGAATCCTGCAATATATATTGCAACATTTTTAAAAGTTTCCTGCTTCACTCTGTTCAGCTGTATTCTCCCTAAAATAATGATAACAGACTTAATTCCTCCCTCTTTCTCAGTCGACCCTGATGACAGGTGAGACGACAGAGCACTGAGAAGGAGCTCTAACTGTACAAGTTGTTGTATTTAATGTGGTAAAATCTATCTATGGATGCTCATTTAGGTCTATTAGTCATGTGACTGGGCGCAGACAGGCTACATAAACTTCACTGAAAGGCTGAAATATATTTTCAGCTCCTGATGGATTTTTATCTTTAACATCACCTAACTCGCGATGTGACGCGACGGGATGACAATATTGAAACAATATATCATGCAGCCTTATTCACAAAAGCTTCATTATTCTGTCAGTATACACCAAAAATGTCTACTTGTATGTAGAATCATGTCAGTGTGTTCTATTAGTGTGTTCAGAGTGCAAATAGTGTTGGCAAACACTTATCAATAAGCCTTATGAATGCAAGAAAACAGTCAGTATGGAGGGCAAAAGCAGGCAGGACATCAACCATCATAATATCCTGAATCACAACAACAGTGATCAAACAAAATTTGTGTATCTACATAAACAAATCTGTATACAAATGCAGCTAACAATCTATTATGCTTTTAACATGAGTGACATCTGCTTAATGCTTTGTCACACAAGCCAATCAGCATTTCAGTTTCACAAACTTGGGGAATGCCCCAGATCAAATCATTTGTCCATCCTCCATGTTTAAAGCAAGCGTTTTAACATTGTTTTCTCACCTTTTGGAGGTGCTTTTCGCAACTATGCATTGTAATGCTACTTCAGCAAACCTAAGGTGTCTGTCAATTGTTAGTAAAAAGAAAATTGTTGTCTTTCTTTAAATTCAACAATGAAGTAAGCCAGAGTGACGCCTTTGTAAAACTTACAGGTTACAATGAGACTGAGACTCACAAGAAACCGATTAACAGGGGCTTCTTTTGTGGATGTAGTGGGTCGAGGTGTTTATTTTGGAGGTTAGTTTTTATTTTTCAATGCAGTGCACAGGAAAGCAAGTCTTGGCAGCAAGATTTCTATTCTAGCTGTTTGCTATTAAAAAAGAACCAAAAAAAAAGAAAAAAAAAGAGATAACCATAATGTTGCAAATCTATTAGGGATGTAAAAATTCATCAGCCTGAATTGGTTACTGATGCTCATCCTGCATACTGTGCTCAGAGTTCTCAGTCCAGTGAGACTCTGGGTGCGACCTTCCGCACAACTAATGTTAGCTTAGATGGCTAGCTTGACACCAAAATCAAGGTTTCAAGCTAGCCATCTAAGTGGACTTTATGGTGTGAAAGTTTACTACCTAATGGTGTAGTTAGAAGTGACAACTTTAATGACTAATTAATATGAGCTAACACATGTAACCCATGCTAATACTTTGCTAGCTCAAATAAATGAGCTAATTTTCTTTGTTTTTTAAAACAAATATGAAATAAGGCTGAATATGGGATTATGACACTTTTTGTTTTCCTACTTTAACTGTACAGATCACTCTGGTTTAACATATTTACAGTTATCTGCTGTAAGTCATGCAGTCACAGAGGAGTAGAGTATCTCTGTCCGGACTCACTCATGTTACTGTAGAGAGCCTCAGTGAGACAATAGGTCCACCTCTCTGGAATAAGACCTCTGTGTTTTCAGCTCCAGTTGGCCTTGTGTTAGAATGAGGGGTCAGTTAGGATGTGAGTGCACTGGGACTATGCCAGCACCGATGACCCGAAGAGACAGCTCCCTCAGGCATGGGAGTTCCTGTGTTATAATGTCAACAGTCAAAGGTGGATGTACAACAACCTTCTCTGTTTGAAGATTGTAGACGAGCTGCAGGTCACAGGTAAATCCAAGACAAATCTGCAGTTTTTAACCAACAAAAATGGATGGGATTTCATTTGGTAGACAATGAGCTACAGCTTGTATCTGGGGTGTGTTTTTTCTTTTCCCTTCAAATTTATAAATGATTTTGCTGGTCTTATCTGCAGTTACAAGAGGTAGTTTGAAGT
Organism: Labroides dimidiatus; assembly: GCA_030710495.1. Taxonomy (NCBI): domain Eukaryota; kingdom Metazoa; phylum Chordata; class Actinopteri; order Labriformes; family Labridae; genus Labroides; species Labroides dimidiatus. Next base: position 8,729,912 of record CM061159.1, read on the forward strand.
CGCAGTCATAGTTTTGTTCTTAGTAGTAACTTGTCTTATTGTTTTCTTGCTGGTAACGTGGGATAGTTTGCTTTCCTAATACAAGGATAAGCTCATGTTTGGTTAGTACTCATGGCTTAGAAGTCTGCTCTCTGGAGTCTTTTAAAGTCTTGCTCTCACAGGGGACTTGGACTGTTAACCTCACACAGACCCAGACGGCCACATCCAGCCTGGTCCCCCTGTCATGTTGCAATTTCTCTGCGCAGAGATAAGGACAAAGGAGCAGTTTGTTATGGGAAGCGTGGTTGACTAGGAAACACAGCCCTATCTCCTTTTATCTGAGCAGGAAATTGCTGCTCATCACAGCTTTTGTTGGAAGGACAGACAGCACAGAGCTGGACATTTGATGTTTTTCAGATTTTAATCTGTTTTTCTGTTTGGGGGTTAGAGAGTGTTTTTTAGTTTTTAATTTTTATTTTAGGAAACCTGTTCCTTATTTTCTGCTCCAGACAATTAACTGTGGTCACAGTAGAGCCTGTGGTACGAGATATCTGATCGGTGCTCTACTTGTTATCCTCAGCATATTTGTTTTATTTATATTTAATAATAGAATTTGATATCTGTTTACTGGTTTAGAGAAAGGGACTGTTAAAAACACCCCTCCATGGCCGCCACCTTGCCGTGGTGGAAGGGTTTGAGTGCCTCAATGACCCTAGGAGCTATGTTGTCAGGGGCAATTGCCCCTGGTGGGTTCACCCAAGGCAAACTGGTCCGAGGTGAAGGGCCAGACAAAGTGCAGTCAAAGCATGCATATGTAGGACAACAATGGAACCCAGTTCACCCTGGCCAGAGGGGCACTGGAGCCTCATCCTGCAGCCGGGGTCACATCTCAGGCAGAGCTTTGACTGTGTCCTGGGGGTGGTCAGGGACATGGAGTCCAAATGGACCATGTTCAGCGCTGGCATGGCTGAGGTTGCTGTCCAGAGTTGTGGGTACAAGGTGGCTGGTGCATGGCAGCTGGTACTTGTCGCAGCGGTATAACCCAAACCTGCTGGTGGGCAACAGACAGAAGGAAGGAAAAGCAGCCCTTTGTCTGCACTGTTTACAGTGGGGATGGGAGCTACTGACCTCAACTGAGGGTGTAGTCAGGCGGCTAGAGAAATACTTTGAGGATCTCCTTAATTCCACCAACATGCATTCCTTGGAGGAAGCAGAGTCAGAGGACTTGGAGTGGGGCCTGCCCATCACAGTGGCTGAAGTCATTAAGGCAGTCAAACAACTCCACAGCGGCAAGGCCCCAGGGATGGATGAGATTCGTTCTGAGTTTCTCAAGGCCCTGGATGTTTTAGGACTGTCTTGGCTGACACGTCTCTGCAAAATTGCATGGACATTGGGGATGGTGCCTCTGGATTGGCAGACTGGGGTGGTGGTTCCCCTTTTTAAGAAGGGGGACCAGAGGGTGTGTTCCAATTACAGGGGGGTCACACTCCTCAGCCTCCCTGGTAAGGTCTATTCCAGGGTGCTGGAGAGGACACTCCAACGGTTGGTCGAACCTCAGATTCAAGAGGAACAATGCAGTTTTCGTACTGGTCGTAGAACCCTTTCAAGGGTACTAGAGGGGGCATGGGAGTTTGCCCAACCAGTCCACATGTGCTTTGTGGATCCCATTGTTATGGGCTGTTTGATTTTGTGAGTTCCCAACTTTTTTTTTTAATGTTTCATAAAAAAAATAAAATTTACCCACTTTCAAGGAAATGCCCGTTTCTATGCAAATCACTATTCTTTTGTCTTAACTGAAAGAAACAGTAGTTCTAATGTCTGATCCTTGCCAAGTTTGATATGAAACACTAACCAAACAGTCTGAAAATGTCAGACTGGCATTGGATGTATTCATGAGGTATAATCATGCCGTATAAAGATGTTTAATCATTAGCAGTTGAGCCTAGTCAGAGAAACCCTCTTGTGTTTATACTTCAGAGTAGGAACAGGAGATCTGTGGTTGGTTTGAAGCTGTTCAGCCTTGTCACCATGCAGAACATTCAACACAGCAGAGACACGTGCTGTCCTGACCAGGCTTGGCACTGTGTGGTTTAAGTTACGAGGACCTTTGTAAAAAATCCTATTAGACTGGTCCCTTGCCTCCTCTCCAAGTAGCAGCATGAATCAGTTGTTAACCTATCACAGGTGAACATGTTAACATGCTAGCACACTCACAGGGAAACGGTTAACAGGATGCTTAAGAAATAATGCATAATATAGATGTCACTATTTTATGTGTTTGCTGTGGCATTTTTTCACAGAGACAGTAGGATGGATACACAATGCCAAGCCTTTATCCTGTTTGGCAGATTTGGAGGAACTGCTCATCAGTCGGAGTTAACAGTGCCCTGAAGCATACCGTGCCTTACAATGGTTGTTTGTAGTGCTATAAATGACATCATAATTAGAGTTAGCGTCATTCTTTACTAAAGAAGTCTTGAAATTCAACCACCAATTTATAAGGAGCATTGATATTTTAAAAATGGCAAAAGGAAAGACAGTAACAGGAGATCTCATTAAGGGACACAAAGAGATGAAGCACAGCACAGGCTCTTACCATGAGAAACGGCACTCCTCTGCCAACACATTTTTACCTGCAGCCGAGGCAACAAGCTTTTCAATGAGACAGAAGTGGCTTTGAAGGCCACATGCTGCCTCCTCAGTTTGATGCTTCTCTTTTACAGGATCAGTCCTCTCATGATAGACGCTACCAACCTCCTGATGCTTATTTACAACTTCTGCACAGCTATGAATCCAATTAACACGACTGTACAGTAGAAACAGTGTTATTATATCTGACACAGACGTGACTCACTGTTGTGTGTTGACTTTTCCTTTCTGGTGTCGTTGGTCCAAACAAAAGTCTCAGACTGTCAACATGGTCATGGTGTTTTTGTGAAAACAGACCTCAGTAACATGACGTGACACGACCTGATGATGAAAAATATAATTGTGTGTTCAAAGACCGAGCTTGTTTTCCTGACACTTGCTCTGTTTTAACTCTTGGCTCTCCTGCAGGTTTCTCAGTCCTGTGTGGGATGTTAATGGACTGGTGGCGCGTTGAGGCTGAAGGAGCATGGTGAAACACCAACCCTTACAGGTCTATGAGAAGCAGGTCTTTCTGTCCTTTGTCACTGGAGTCTATGGTTGGCGTTGGAAACGCTACCAACGGTCCCAAGACGACAGCTCCAGGGTAAGACTTGAGCACTCAAAGTAAAGTCTGGTTAATGGTTTTAATACCTTTCTGTCCTGTTCTCATCTTGGTGTGGTGCTGTTGTCTGCCTTGTCATTATTTTTTGATGTGAAGCATTTTGGGAAGTCAATGAAAATATATATTGCCCTTCTATTTATTGCCTATTCTTTTTTCCCCTATGGTCTTTCAGGGTGACTTTATTTTCTTGCTTTGATAATAAACATGTTTATTTTGAAAGGGAATCTCTGCTAGAAGTCCCCATTGTTATCCAAACAGCTAGATATTTGCCGTTAGCCTGAGGCTTTAGCTCGTGTGTTGTCTCATAAACCTCCCTCACTCTCTGCTACCTGCAGAGTAGCTGTGGAGGCTCTACCTGCCACACATTAATAAGGAGCAGAGAGCAATAGATTTTCCACTAGTTAATTAAAAGTGAATGACAATCTCTTTTGAATTAAGAAAAGAAAAATACTAAAATGGTCACCAAACATATTTTAAAAGTCCAGGAATGATCTTTGTGGGAAACGCTGGTGACTGGTAACTGCAAAGTCCTACATGATGCTAATGCCATGTCTCTTTACCCCTGGTCAGCTACATAAGAGACATAAAGTCATTTGACAGAGGAAGTAAAAGGTATATTTATCACCCTCTGTTATTTATAGCACTCACTGTACCAATGTTCAACTCTCTTGTAAGATCCATTACATCCCTGTGATGGAGTTATGAGTTTTGTTCTTCAATGGTTTTGACTTGTTTAGGGCTCAACTCGCTCTCTGAGTTTGATACACAGCTTTCTTGTGTTATGTTCTTCTGTTATACAAGCTGTAATAGAAACATTGGCTCAGGCTTGCCTGGTTGATCTCCTGCTGACAGGCTTGGGACAATTTTTAACATTTTTTTTTCCCACATTTATTATTTGAAAAGTATATTTTTCTTCATCTTTTACACACTAGCAAGATTGAGAAGTCTGTAGAACTTCTGACAGCAAACATTTCACATGTATGTTTGCAGGTGTAACAGCACTGCAGCAGTAGTCTTTTTCAGTAACAGCTTGTAAAACCAAACTGTTACAGCTGTAAAAGTAAATAGAAAACAAAATAACAACCTCGGTCTGCTGGTGTACTCTTTTTTTTAGCTCATAACTTTCCCCTTCTCTATGGATTTATCTTCTAAGTATTTTATTAGAAATTCTGTTTTATTTGATTGTTTTTTTATATTCAAGTTCCCCAAGACGAGACAAAACTAACCATATCACAAACAGACATGTTGTTATGTCCCTGTTATATAATTGCAGAGAGTAACAGGAACAAAGGCAGAGAAACCTCAGCCTGAGACTTCTTCTCACGCTTTTGCTGTAATGTACGGTGGCCCTGAAAGCTCTTAGCACTGCAACTTAAGAAAACACATACAAAAAGATAAAACACAAGCAAATTGAGAAAACATCTTCATCAGTTTAGAAAAATGCACTGCAAATAGACCTCAATGCAACGGAAGTGTTTTCAGAGGACAGTTGAAAGTGATGCACACATCCAGACAACTTCTGTTGTGTTTTTGTATTTGCAGCGTGTTTTCTAAATGCTGCACCTGTTGTCAAATCGATAAAGATGTTTTCTTGCTTGTGTTTTGTCTTTTTGCGTGTGTTCTCTTAAGTTGCAGTGCTGTGAGCTCTCAGGGCCACCGTAGTGATGGCTTTATTGAGGAGGAAGAGTATAGAAACATGGTTATTAATCTAATTATAGTGACTTAGGCTGTAGTGACAGTGCATCTGGTAAATCGTACTGTTTTAGTTCTGTGCACTGCTCAGTCAGCATTCTGCTCACTGCAGCTCCATAAAGGAAATGTAGTCCAAGAAGTTTTAATGACAAGAAAACAATCAGGTATAATATATTTACTGAGAGAACTTTGCTAAAGCATGTCAGTCTCCTGTATGTCAGACTTACAACAGTTTAACATGTAGTCTTGTTTCTAAATGTTCAAGTAAAAAATACAGTTAAGAGGCTGGAAATGTAGAAGTTGCACTGAAACCTGATCACCACCTAGAAATGAATGAAGTAGCCTTACTGCGTCCCCTCCGTGCTAATTTGACTCTGAAAACCAAAAGAAGGTCAAGCAAAGACAAACTTTGATGTCAGATGTCTTTTATTGCATTTCACTCCGTGGTAATATTTGCTTGGGGAAGAGATGCCATGTGGAAGTTCCTTTCCTAAAGAACTAATATCAAAGCCTAATAGTTATACACAGAAACCCTGTTGATGAGCCTGTCACACTATAAATATCAAAGGGTTTTACAAATTATGTATCGTTACCAATATACAGCCCCAATTCTTAATTTTTTAAGATGTGGAGTAAAATGTTGATTTTAATGGTTTGACAATCACTTCAACCACTTTTCCCTTGTAAAAGTGCAAAAGCAGCATCCTACATATTGAAACTGAGAAATTTTACTCTTTATTTGTTTCTATTTCACAAAAGTCGAGACCAGGACAACAAAACACAGGAGTCAATTTGCAACAAGTTAATAAAAACTCAAACATGTCCAGGTATCAGATTCAAAATAAGCAGATTTGAGGTTTAAATGATTGTTCATAGTTAAAATCACCAGTTGACAAACAGCTTTAGTTTGGATAATGTCATCCTATTTTTCCACTGGATTCCAGAGAAACTTTCATTCCAGAGCCACTTTCATTCCAGAGCCACTTTGATTCCAGAGCCTGGAAACAGAGTAAAATGATCCTCACAGTGCAGCAATGAACAGACTCAGCACAGTGTTTCACTGTGGAAAACAGGGCAGACACCCAGCTGTGTTTGACACCCGCTGTGCATCCACAGCAACTGATGCTAGATGTCTTCTTCATCACAAAGAGTCGGAGGCTCCGACATAAATTAGTCCATTTAATGAATGTGTGAGCCTGGCACTGATGATATGCTGACCAAGAGGATGAAGAATAAACACACAGCTGCCTCTTCCCCTCTCTGTGTCTATAAAGCTTCAGATAGTTGCACACACACACACACACACACACACACACACACACACACACACACACACACACACACACACACACACACACACACACACACACACACACATACACACACACAAAGTGCTTTGACTTTACTCTGAGACACACTGACTGTCTGTTTGAACCAGTTCTTTATAAAGGAGGACAGATGGAGCCTTCTTGGTGCTTTTGGTCATGAGTTTATTCTTGTAAACTGCTCCTTTTACTTAGTCTGGGGTCAAATGTTGATATGGTCAGAGACTAAGCTCTTTAATCTCTGATTCACCTTATCTAGTTTTATTCAGGCTCTAAAAGAAAAGGACAAATACACTGGGCTCCATGTGGAAAGTGATTTGAGTGTGTCTGAATGCATTTATCTGAAGAGGGAGACAGTTTGGCCGTTTGTTAAACATCAGGGTTCATATTCACAAAGCATGCTAAGGCTAAAAGTTACGTCATTCTTAGAAAAATCTTAGATATCATCAAATTTTAAGATGTTTTTCTTAGAATTTTTTCTTGGTAAGAAAAATGTTTTTCACAAAGCGCCTTGAGTTCCTCAGGTGAAAAAACTGTTAGAGGGAGGGAGGAGGACTTTCAAGAAGCCTGAGAGTAGCTGGTGATACTGGTGTCAGACATTTCTAACGCTCTAAACACACAGTTTGCCACCTGTGACAGCTGTTAAGCTGGTGCCCTGATCTTCCCCTCCACACTGAGTTTGAGGTTTTACCCTCTGGCAGGAGATTTACACTGATTTACACTGGTTCACACTTATCTTGTGCGCGCCACGGTTTTCGGCCCATGCTAATTTACACTGGATCCATCTCTAGTGCAGAGTGCAGCGCAACCTGGCCCTCCGAGAAACTTTACAAATTTCAGTCCATGCCTTTTTGTTTCTGTTGGTGTCCTTATATAAAGGATGTGTTGTGTCATATATAATTACAACATTTTCCACCTCTAAGACAAACTTTTCCTCGTCCATGGCGTCAGATTTTCTCTGAGTCTGAACTGCTGATGACCTTGTGCCAGTGACGTAGTTTTTAGATACGTGCTTTTTGAAATGATGGGATACTCTGGTCATTTTTTTATGTCTGTTTTTCTTTTTGGTGCGATCTGCTCGATGGAGATTGACGCGTCTTTGCAGCGTACTCCGGCAAAAATAGACTCGCAGCGGAACAGCTGCTGGTGGCACGCGCCAGAGATGGACCACAGCACTGGCAGTTTGAATGCAATGACTGACTGCGCAGCGCTGATGGACCTTGGCGCTCACGCTGTATGTGTGAATCAGGGGTTAGACTGCCAAAAGGCGAAATCCAATTGGATGAAAAACTTGTTCATAACACAACAAGTCATTGCACAACTAAGTGTGAGTTTCAGCAGATGACTATGTATTTGTTTTCTCTGCAATGTGAAGATGGAATTACTTCTGGTTGTCTTTCAAGGTTGTGTACTTGTCCTTTTTATTGTGGCATCTGGTAGTGACTGATTGTGCTTTCTATGTCTTGGCACTTCTTTCTTTTTTATTTTACCGCCTGCAAAGCAAATTTCCCTTAGGGGACAATAAAGATAAAGTTGAAGTTGAAAGTTGGTGATCCACCCCCTAAACAGTCCAGTAAATGAGCATATAAAATTCAAACAATTATTAGATTATTATTCCAGTTCGGCTTTCTAGTTCCTTTTTTTAAAAAATCTTTTTCATTCATGTTTTTTTTTTTTTGGTCATTCTGCCAAATCAAACCACTTTTTATAAGGATACCAGCAATCATAGGAACTGCTGACAGCTGAGTCTGCATCCACTGTTAATATCAAATACATTAAGTAGTAAATTCCCTGGCATGGACAGTAAACACAACAGTAAGCAAAACAATATGATCAGCATTTTGAAGCTGCGTCAGAATTAATGATGAGTTTCATCATCATGACATGAAATTAATGTCACGGTTACACATTTCTAAAACAAGTCCAAGTGATATGATTTGTTTATTTATTTATTTTTTTGTTTTATTTGTTACTAGGAGCGTGGTGTCAACCACACTCTATCTCTCCCTCCATACTGGCTGCCTCTTGGTGTGTCAAGCTGTCTTTGGACAGTATCCCCTTTGTCTTTTGGTGCATGTAGCGATATTTGACTCCATGTGCCTCATAACTTTGTGTATCCATCTGACCTTTGAATAACATTCAGATTAATCAAAAAGCCCCTGAAACTTTATATCATGGGCTGCTTGTGTTAAGTATTGGATCCTGCTTGTTTTATTCTTCCCAGTTTTGTTTTGTCTTGTGTTACGGTGTCCTTCTCTTCCCTCGTGTTCTTAACTCATTGGCTGTTTTTTTTAACACTTATTACAGATTGCTTACTAATGTAGTATGTTCTGCACACTTCTTTGGAGTGCAGCAGAAGTTAAATCAGGTTAGATGATCCCCTCTGATAAATATTCATGGTTGAAAGTCATTCTGTGTCGACTCAGCAGCCTCATCAGCGCAGCCATTTGCTCTTTACCTGCACACGCATCTAATCATCACACAGCCTCTTACATAAGCTGCTGGAAATGGTGAGCCCAGGCACGCTGTGTTGCAAAGCTGATCAATGCTCATCAGGATCTGTGGACCGGACTATCATTCTCCTCACCCCCCTTCACAGGGTGTTAGCTGCTAATCCTGTTAACCACTGAAGGGAAGAGTCCTTGACTGCTGCAAACACTCTCCTTTACACCTTTGCCCCACATGGCCAACCCGAACAGGAAGGGGTTAAATACTTGCTTTAGTGGACCAAACTGTGTGCACATGTAGCAGAGTGTCACAGCTCTGCAGATCAGATACACAAGTCCTCTGCAAAACTGTAAAAGAGATATGAAGGTAGATATGTTGCAAACTATGAGAACGTGATGTGAGAACTGTAAGAAAAATAAAGTGAACTTGAATGTAAAAATGTTTACTTGTATAAAAACCTAAAAACACTGACAAAAATGATGTGTGTGGGAGCCAAACTGAAAACCTGCCCCAACTCAGGGTAAAACTATTCATCTTAAACAGATGAATGACACAGATTGCTTCTCGGTGACTCACAGTTAGTGAAGCAGTGAGCTGATCACAGTCAGAGCTCTGTGTTCAGAGATGATGAGCTGGTCCAGCTGTTGAGGAGTGAAATGTTGGAGGCGATACGAGAGTAAGAGTGTCCAGTCATGGAGGATGCAACCCTCACACACACACACACACACTAATACATATAATGTTTTCATGTAATGATAGCGTCCTCGCTCTCTTCACCTCTTCCTTTGTTTGTGTTTTCCTCGCAGTGGGAGTGTACGTGGTTCACCATCCTGTGCAGTTCTTTCCTTCTGCTACTCTTCTGGGCGTACTTCTGGCTGGTGGCTCAAAATGATATCAACGAGTTCAACATGTGAGTCTGTTAACAAATATGTGACTTTATATTTGAAAGGTCTGCTCAGCAGTGGTGCTAGGGCCACCTTATGAAATACACAAAATGATGAGATTTTGTTAAAAAAAATGGAATTATAATTTTTGAGATTTGGGTTACAAATTCAAGGGAGTGGAGCCAATATTTCAGTCCATGGTTAACCAATTTGGTATTTATTTGACAGATCATACAAGCAGCCTGCAGCATCTCGTGAAATTAAACTTTAGTCTAGGTTTCATTAATGCCTCAGTTGTCAGTATTTAAGCAAATTAGCACCACAAAAATCAGAGTTCTGAATTGATTGTGATAAAAAACTGTTTTGAAGAGGGGAAAGCTGATAACCAATGCACACATCTGCAGCTGCTGTTTGTTCTCAGCTAATGAGCAGGTCTGTAACTTTAGAAGCACTTATAGACCTCCGTGTGTGTGGGTTTTTTTTTTTTTTTTTATTCTGTTGCAGTCAGTTTGCTGCTCCTTTGACATTAAATTAATTGTTGTTTGAGCCCACAGAACTTTTGTTCTCACAGAATGACAACTTTAATCTCGTAGATTTCATAAGAAGAGGTTTTTTTATAGACTTTATATTCGTACATTTTCAACTTCTATTTAGATTTTTTTTTTCATCCTTAATGTGGCCTTAATCCTTTATCATATGAAGAAGACCAATTATTTTACCAGTGGATCCAAAACTAAAACCATTGTATATCATGAAAAAAAGTGACATTTTCAGTCACAAACTGTTTGAAACTTTGGCGTTGTCTCAGTGACAACACTCACTTGTTCATGAAGAGGCATTATCACGTGCAAAGATGGTGGTCACCACATTGGAAATGCTGAATTTCACTTTATTTTAACTTACCTTAAATACATTTCAATTAGTCAAATCAACTATGCCCCTATTTTTTTTTCTAACTTTTTTTTTCTGAGCCATCCATGACAAAGGATTTATTTAAAAAAATGCTCACCTTTGTTGTTGTTTGTAATGAACAAGGAGGAAATGTCTGAGGAATGAACTGAGGTATTGTCAGGAAAATTATTCTTCACCTGACTCGCAGCCAGCAACAAGAAAACAAACAAACAAACAAAAAAGAGTTCTTCGTATACTGTTTACTTGCAAGGAGTAAACAGTTCACACACAGACGACTTCCTTTCACTGAGGCATATTCAGTTTCACACATTCTTCAAGGCCCGTCTTTGAAGTGGGGCAGTCACAAAATTATCAGTTTGGGCTAATCTGCCCAGCAACACTCATTTCTGTGTATATATATATATATATATATATATATATATATATATATATATATATATATATATATATATATATATATATATATATATATATATATAATGTGCTGTGTGTGTGTGTGTGTGTGTGTGTGTGTGTGTGTGTGTGTGTCATGTGTTTCAACTTGTACTGAGACAGTTTGTCCCTTTAAGACAACTTGCTGAGTATGTTTCCACTATAATTACACAGCACATTTAACAGCATTTTTATAGTCAATTCCATCAGGCTAATACAATATAATATAGCTAACACAATTGTGCAATATGAGATATTTACAAGATTTCCCTCACAGGTATAGAGACAGGTTCTTTGTGTTATTTTGCTTTTATAGACTTGGGGCATCCTTGACCTCAAGTGGACTCATGAAGAACTGCATTTTACTTAATCTCACCGTTATCGTTATTTTTCAACCCTGGAGGTTTTCACATGTTTTTTTTCCACTACCACCTCTGCTCAGTAAAACATTTCCTCTTTTCTCTCCAGGTCGGTGTACAACCACTCAGGACACTGGAGCGATGAGACAATCCCGCTCCTGGCATCCACCACCATAGGGTTCAGCTACATCACATTCTTACTGGTAACAGCCTGTTATAACACCATAAGCATGGAGAAAAAAACATCCACATTGTTTGGTGAAAATATCCCTCACTGATTCTTGCCTCTCTTTTTTAGATCTTGGCTTTTTTCCACATCTCTTTGGGCCAGCAGTTAAACCTCTACTGGGTTCACAAGGTGATCAGGTTTAAATCTTACATATTTGCTTCCCACACAAACACTGTGAATAAAATCTGACCTGATCATCGTCTATCTCTCTCTCTCTGCAGATTGGAGTGCTGGCAACTCTGCTCACCACCATCTCTGGTATCGTCTCTGTGGATGAATTATGGAAAGATGAGTGGGACATCCTGCTGGTGTCACTGCAGGTTAGGGCTACATTTTTGTTTATAGAATACAGTGTTTGACTGTGACTGTTACAATATGGCACAGCTGAACTGACTGAGCATGAAGACAGTTTCTTTTGTTATTTGAGTGAAACTTTAATGTTGGACTGTGCTGTTTTTGTTTCAAACCGTGGACTTCATACGTATAAACAGGCTCAGTGATGTCACCTGTTGGTGTCTGAATTGACTTTTGGCAGCTTGACGTCAGTGGCTGCTGTATATTAGCTAATATGCTTGCATATTAGCTTCATTTTGTCTTCTTGAGGTTGCTGCTTATGTTCAAACGCAAAACTGAAGAAGAATATGATAGTTAAAAATATTGGTATTTGTCAGTATATCTCTGGTGTTTACTCAATTTGTCACAGTTTGCCATTTTTTTATTATTATGTTCATAATTTTTTTGTTTGGAAGTATTCATAAGATCAAAACTTAATGGACATGCTCTGACTAGAGTTAATTACTTCAATGGTCTTTTTCATTGTCTCTAAATTTGTTTAAATAAGGCTCGTGTTGTTTTTTTTGGTTTATCAGGCTACAGCTCCTTTCCTGCACATTGGTGCACTTACAACAGTCACAGCTATCAGCTGGTTGATAGCAGGATATGTGGTACGCAGAGAGAGATCAGGTAAGTTTTAACTGAAATAGACAAAAGATCGCAGGTTGTTGCCTACAATGGTTTCTGCTTTTGATTTATTTGGCTAAAAACAACTAAAGGTATCTTCTCATCTCTTATCTCGTTCTATTTCAGCTTTCCAGGTGATGGTGCTGCTGATCTACTCACTCCTCCTCCTCGCTCTGTATCTGGCTCCACTCACCTTCACCTGCCCGTGCATTATGGACCGACACAGCCTCAAACCTCGTCCTGAGGTCATCGGTCGTCGAGGAGCTCCCATGGTGAGTTGGTGCTTTACCAGAGCTCACCGTCTGATCCACTAATTGTTCAAATGGATCATGTGCTCAAGCAATCAGAGCACGACACTGTCAATAACAGTTTGGAGGTGATTTCTTCCTGGCAATCTGCTAAGACTGAAATGAGTGTAAATAAGAAAAGGTCGACAGATTGTTTTCCATAATCCAATTCTGAACCGGTCAATAAGGCTGCTTCATCTACAAACCTGAGCTCCAAGACATTTGTCTCTAACTTGAGAGTCAGTTTCTTCCAGTAGATGGCCGCACAGTCAGCTTCTCAAAGAGGGAAGGAAAGATGGTTTGATGGACAGACAGATGGATAAATAGTTGGATGGATGGTTGGATGGATGAATAGGTGGGTGGATGGATGTGGCATAAATATATGAATGGGTGAACCGACGAAAGGATGGATGGTTGGATGGTTTGACGAATGGATAGACATGGATGGAACGATGAATATTTTAATGGATAGATGGAGGGATGGATGGTGGATGGATGGATGGATGGATGGATGGATGGATGGATGGATGGATGGATGGATGGATGCACAGATCTATGGAGGGAGGGACCAGATGGATGGATAGATGGGTTCACAGTTGCATGAATGGACAGGTGGATGATGGCTTGAGGGATGTATGGGTTCTAAACTATGAAATTGTGCTGTGTCAGCAACAGTTTTTTTATGAATAAACAGAAACGATGACAACCAAACAACCTTGAAGCTGGAAATGGAGATCTATAACTGATGAAAGTGAATCGGATCTGTTTTTAAAAAGAGAGATAATACATTACCAACAAAACTTTCCAAAACTTGTTTTAGCCATCCATCACCTCCTGCCCCCAGACTTGGGTTAATCTGGGGTTCAGAACTGACACCAAAGGGGACCCTACAGGGCATATTTTAATGCATGAATGAGACTAGGCTGATTTTCACAGGCTCAGTGTGTGTGTGTGTGTGTGTGTGTGTGTGTGTGTGTGTGTGTGTGTGTGTGTGTGTGTGTATGTGTGTTTGTGTGTGTGTATGTGTATGTGTATGTGTGTGTGTGTGTGTGTGTGTGTGTGTGTGTGTGTGTGTGTGTGTGTGTGTGCATGCCTCAGCACTTTATTCCACACAGCAGTGTTGTTCAGATACAGAACATGAGTCTGCTGTTATCAGGCTCAGTGAGCGTGAGAGTCAACAACACACCAAACTGTCATTTCACAGCCTGGCGAGCAAATACTGTTCCACATGACTGCTTTTAAACAAATGCAGAGATGTTCAGAGCTGTGTACTCCTGCCCTCTGTAGGCCCTGAGACACACACTCTCACACACAGAGCCCTGCACGTACACAGTTTTACACACACTCTCCTGTCTGTTTCTCTGCAGTGTAGGGATAGTTTCTCAAAGATTTCCTGGGACTGTCTTAATTTTTTTATGATTTATAGAATGAACTTAATGTCAATCAAGACAGTTTACACTGAAGCTGAGTTAAGCTTGATAACAATGTCAACATGGGCTTTTAGCAGAACCAAAAGAAGCAGTAAAAGCAGTTTGTGTCATACAAACCAGGTCATGCTTGTATTATTACAACAGCAGGGCTCTGTAGTGGAAGAGTGCATAACTTACCTGACTGCAGTCCCAACATTGTACCCATTGACAAAATCTAATATTTGCTTGTTTGTATCTCTCTGTATTTTGTGCATGAGAAATTACGCGTTTCTGTAGCATACTAATGTTTCTTGTTAAGAGTTTGTTTTTTTAGTGTTTGATGCTAAGAAATGGTATGCGTTACATATTTATATATAAAAAAGTTCTGTTAAAAGTCAAAGAATTACATAGTCTGTCTCTTACATCTTCATCTCTCAGACTCTTTGTGTATATATCTTTATATTTGTGTATATCGTTATATGAATATACATAAATATATCTTGTTTGTATCAAACTCCTTACCTTCATAATGACTCTGCCCCCCTCCTGTATCTCCTCTGTCTCAGCTGGCTCCTGAGAACACGTTGGTGTCCTTCAACAGAGCGCTGCAGCAAGGGGTGAGCTCTCTGGAGGCAGACGTCAGCATCAGGTTATTAAAAACACCTTCATAAAACCTTCACACTGAGTATCTGTGTGTGATTACTCTGAGCTGAGATATAGACTGCTGATGTAGAAACATGCACAATACGGTAGGAGGGTAGGGCTATTTTATGAGTTTATAACTCGTACATTTCTTTTCACTAAAATATTTACATTAAAAAAATCTTAGTTGTAAAGAAAAACTGACCACCCATTTCCTCCTTTTCAGTGTGGATGGTGTTCCCTTCCTGATGCGTGACAGCACCCTGAGAAGAACCACAGACATCAGTAAGGTTCATCCAGAAAGACAGTACGACGACGCCTCGTCCTTCAACTGGACAGAGATCCGCTCTCTAAACGCAGGACACTGGTTTCTAGAGGTACCAATGTCTGCATCACTTTATCCTGCCGTGCTTTGCTCATACAGATTTGAAAGAGGACTTTTTCTAAACCACCAAGTACATGCAAAGGGTTTGATTCACCACAAACTGCCACTGAACACCACAGCTGTTTGCAAACATTTCAGTGTATGAGAGCATTTTACTGTCAAAATTCGAGAGCAAATATGAGATCCGCACGCACGGCTGCAGAGAGGTTGTGCATGCATGTCAAACATTTGAGCGAGCAGCTAACTTGCTAGCGCACAAGCTAATTACTTTTGTGCTATAGCTATAGGCACACCTTTGTGTTTCTAGTGATCAGAATAACAAATTTACTTGTGCGTAGATGACCTAAGGAAATATGGTTGTGCTCAAAGTCTGTTGATAGTTCTTTGACATTAACAATATTATTAGTCAGGTTTTTTTTTTTAAATCTAGCTGAGCTCCTTTTTTGAGCTGTGGAGAAACTGAAATATCTGTTGCATCTTTCACAAACCACTCTGAAATTAAACGCACATCTCCACCCATCTCATATGCGTAGAGTCAAAGTTAAATAGCACAGATCCATTCTTAGTGAATCCCTCGTTTTATGTCTGCCTCTTTGCTGCGTTCCCTCACCTCTAGAGCGACCCCTACTGGACAGCAAAAACCCTGACAAGCAGAGACAAAACACGAATAGCCAACCAGACGGTCTGCAGTCTGGTGGAGATGCTGCGGCTGGCATCCAGAGCCAACAGCTCCGCCCTGCTGGACATCCGTAGGCCTCCACCTGAGCACCCCCGCCATCGGAGCTGGTTCATGGACACGCTGTGGGCCGTGCAGAAAGCAGGAATCCCCCAGAAGAGGGTGAGGACTGTAGGTCGACTATAATAATACTTTTATCACATAGAAGTGCTGCTTGTAGAGCTGTAAACACATTTCATCATACAACCTCAATCCAATGAAGTTGGGATGTTGTGTAAAACGTAACTAAAAACAGAATACAATGATTTGCAAATCCTGTTTAACCCGTATTCAGCTAAATACACTACAAAGACAAGACATTTATTGTCCAATTGATACATTTTATTGTTTTGTTTTTTTTGCAAATATTCACTCATTTTGAATTTGATGTCTGCAACATGTTCCTAAAAAGCTGGGACAGGGTCATGTTTCCCACTGTGTTCCATCACCTTTCCTTTAACAACACTCAATAAGTGTTTGTGAACTGTGAACAACTTCAGTTGCTCAACAGTCCGGGGTCTCTGTTGTCTTATTTTGTTCTTCATAATGTGCCACACATTTTCAATGGGAGACAGGTCTGGACTGCAGGCAGGCCAGTCTAGTACCTGCACTCTTTTACTACAAAGCCATGCTGTTGTAACACGTGCAGAATGTGTCTTGTCATTGTCTTGCTGAAATAAGCAGGGACGTCCCTGAAAAAGACGTGGCTTGGATGGCAGCATATGTTGCTACAAAACCTGTATGTACCTTTCAGCATTAATGGAGCCTTCACAGATGGTCAAGTTTTTTCCATACCGTCAGTGTAAACGCACTTATGCACTCAAAATAGTGAGTGTAAGTGCAGAAGTAAGCGATCTGGGACACAGCACCGGTGTTTTGTTGCCCCTGTCCTGTCTCTTATTGAACGTATTGCAGGCATCAAATTCAAAATGAGTGAATATTTGCAAAAAAAAAAACCAAAAACAAAGTTTATCGTCTTTGTGGTGTATCCAGTTGAATATAGGTTAAACAGCATTTGCAAATCAATGTATTCTGTTTTTATTTACGTTTCACAAAAAACATCCTAACTTCATTGGAATTGAGATCGTGAGAAACAAATCAAATGTGACTGATTGTTAAAAATTGTCATTATATTGGTGTGTCACATCATATTAGCTAATTCATTTCAATATGAATTATTATACAAGCAGCACTTTTCATCATTAGCAGCATCTGTACATATAAGGAACCTGCTGCTTTCTGCCTGATCAGGGTCTTTCCTTGTCACATGTGTTTGTGCCAGGTGACGTGGACTCCCGACACGGACAGGGGGAGAGTGAGAGGGCTGCAGCAGGGTGCGAATGAGAAGCTGTCAATCAAAGAGATAAGACACCGAGGAATCACGAGTCTGAATCTTCACTACAGCCAGGCCAACCACGAGGAGATACAGTAAGAGAAGAGCCCAGAAAGGTCATGGAGGAGATCAGAGAGAGCTAAACTGGTGCATTTGAGCTTTATCTTAAAAAATAAATAAAGATAAAAATTCACTGGTGAACTGGTGATCTTAATATTGTCTAAACCGCAGAGTTAGAAAAAAAATTCACCCCCTGTTCAGTGTGAGCTATTTCCAAATTAGTGATTCAGAGGGGAGAAGTTTTTTGTACCAGGCTGTAAACATGTTTATTTCAGCTGTGGAGAAGACTTTTTTTGGGCTTGGTGTGTATGTGACTTCCAGTTCACCCTGAGCCAGCCTCAAGCGGACACTCAACCAACTGCAGATTTTAGCGCTTCCACATTGTCTCATATTTTCAGACCGTAGGTTGCCGATTGGGTCCCTGTCAAATAAACTAATAGATAAATATCTTCTGTATATATATCGGCCATAAATCAATCTAATTTCTTGCATCGGCTTTTAAAAAACTAAAATCTGTTGATTACAGCACAAACCCCTTTCAAAACAATTTCACAAAGTCAGTACTGCAGTCAGGTTATGATGTAATGCTGATGCTTTGACTGCTTTTGGCACGCTATGACCACAGAACAGCCATACACACATCCAGCACATCACACGGCTTAAATAATGTTCAAAACGAGAGTAATCCACTTCAAAATAATGAGATAGGTGAATACAGATTAAACTTGGACTGTTTGTGCTGCAAGCACACGCAAGAGACCCCACGCTCAATCCAATCTGGGTTAAAGTAATGAAAGAAGAAGAGTGCAGACAAAGTATCGCAAAATAACCAGACAGACATTTCTGTTAAATAAAAAGAGGTTTCGACTTGAAATAATGTCTTATCAAAGACGTCCCACACTTGTAAGAAGTGTAAAAGAGTTGTGTTGACATGTCGTGTATGTTTGTTCTACTCAGAGAGTATCTGGCCAATAACGTGAGTGTGACCGTGTACCCGGTGAACGAGCCCTGGCTTTACTCCATACTGTGGTGCAGCGGGGTGCCTTCTGTGTCCTCTGATGCCCCCCAAGTTCTCCGAAAGGTGCCTTACCCCATCTGGCTCATGGTAAACAGTTATCCTCTTTAATCTGACAGCACACACACACACACACACACACACACACACACACACACACACACACACACACACTTAGACTCAGACAAGGTCAGGCAGTACAGCAGGAGAGAGGACAAAGACTGACGAGGGCTCGGCAAGACTTGAGGGCAAGGACGCAGAAAAATACAAGGGATCCCAGCGGCAGACTTTAACGCAGCATGGTTTGAGAGAACAAAGGATCATGGGAAACAGTCTGAGACACGTTTTTAGAACTATAAAGCAGCTGTGTCCTCTCAGTCAGAGCCTTGTGTTATCTTCAGGAGGCGTGTTTGATAACAGTGACCTCTGCTGGTTTCTTTGGAAACTTTTTCTCCCTCTCTTTTCTTGCAGAGCCACCACGCTTACAACTTCATCTGGATCACCTCAGACCTCGTGTCCCTCTCTGTGGTCATAGGGATCTTCTGTTATCAGAAGTAAGTGCAGACTGTGATCACACAGGCTCAGTGTTTGAGCGCCTGTCCCATAAATTCATCTATCACTCACCGTGTTTGTCCTCCCAGCGTGGATATTCTCACATGTACATGAACACGTTTAGTTTAAAGGATGTTCACAAAGTGTGTGTTCAGGCGGTGTGAGTGATCATTGTTTTTCAAAAGCAGAGCGGCTGAACTTGTCGGTGTGCTTTCCTGAGTCTGATCTGTGTTCTGTTCACTCTGCTGCTGCTCCTTTGACATTTTCACTTCGCTCACTCTCCTTGTTTTCTGTCTTCTCTTCGTTCTTCATGTCGTCACGTTTCTCCGCCGTGCTATAACCTCTCTGTGTCCTCTCTGTGTCCTCTCTTCCTCTTTCTCTCCCCTGACATTTTTTTACTCTGTCCTGCACTCTGCCTGATCTGCATGCATCCTTCCTCCGCTGCCCCCCGGCGTCTGTCAGCTATCATATGATCAGGTAACGGCTGCCTCTGCCTCGGCCTTTGTTCCCTCCTCCCTCTCTCTGTCCTTGTGCTTTCTCTGCCCGACACCCCGAGGCTGTTTCCCTCCTCCTTTCCTCTGTACTTGTTTGTGTCTTGTGTATCTGTGTACATACCATGACATCTTTATGTTTTTAATGTATATCATTAAAATACACAGACTCTGACGATTAAAATTCACTTCTCAGTCAACGTGACTGCTTATATTCTCTGTGTTAATGTAAACATCTGTATCAGACAGGCGTTAGAAGCTCTTGGAATAAAAGAAAATATCCAGTCACTTATAAGACAACAGATTAACCCTGTTACATTACCATTTGAAATCTTAAGTTCTTCATCTTATCCATACTCATTCTTACTGTTTTAAGTGTGTTTTCAGATGTAATTCTGAGCCTTGTGGTTCAGTCAGTGCCATCCATAGAGTGTGAGATGGGAACATACGATGATCTTGAATTTGGATTCTTGTTCATTAATGCAAAATAATAACCTCAAAAACTCATGCAGTGTACCGTAATGAGCTCGGACAGGCAATCTGACCATAAAATAATAATCTACAGAACAACTTGCTATAAAATAATCAAAATCATCTTGACAAAATGTGAATAACAATGAGGATTCTTCCAATCATCATCCTGCCGAATCAGTTTTCCTTACAGGTCAGGCCAAAGACTTCAGCTAAGTTTCATTCAAAAATAGTATGAAAGACAAAACTAGAAAATGTGCAACTGAGGTGTTTATTTTCCAGAAGCAAGACAAGGGAGTTACACCGATATGCCACACTCCTTCTTTCTCATACATGTGCCAACTATGTTTTTGTCTAAGTCGAGATATGATGATGTATTCTGTGTTGTAAATCTTGTAGAATAACACCTTAAGATTAAAAAGAAACAGACTCAGTTAGAAAAACTCAAAACCCTACAAACACATACCTGCCAACACCCCAGATTTCTGCAGGAGCATCCCGCTTTTTAACCGTCTCCTGTTGAACTCCCAATTTGTAATTCCTCCCGTTTTACTCACGATTTTTCACGTTGATACCAATTAAACCCTCTGGATCCCAAACCCTCCGACGGGATAAAATGACTGGCATTTACAAACCATGTGTCTAAAACAAAAACAGTAAAAAAAAAGAAAAACTGGCGGTAATTGTCAGCTTCTCAGGTTTCCGAGGGTACCTGAATGTATCACAAGTGATGTCAGCAACATGTGTAAACAGAGCGGCAGAGATGGGAGAATTTAATCCCTTTGATTCTAATCTTCATTGAAAATTTGCAGAAAATAAACGTTTGCACAGCTAAATTCTGTAAAAACAAATAATTTTAGGCTCCTTGCTGCATCAAGTGAGCGCTGAATGATGGACATACACTCTGTATTCCATTCGAATTTCAGAGCATCGTAGGACTTCATACTGCAGTGATAAATGAGAAGACAGAGAGCAAAAAAAATCATCAAAATTTGTAGATTCTTTGAATGCATTTGCCCGACAAATATTTTTCCTATGTTGTTCAGTTTGAGGGTACCAGAAAAAGTATTTTATACACTAACTCATTATTCCCATTAATTTTTAAAAATAAAATCAGAGAAAATTGATTTTTGTTTTCCTCTTTTTCTAATTATTGAGGGAAATGTTGGTAAATATGCAAATAGTGTTTAAAGGTGTAAATTTATTATAAATGTTTTATTGTTTATTTAACCAATGAGTTTATTTATTTATATGGGGTTTTTTTATCCCTTCCTTTTTTTGACGTGCTAAGGCACCCCTGTCCTCTACTGTTTTTGCCCCATACACACAATATGGATGTATCACAACTTCTGCCAAAGCAATAATTATGATCACAAAACAAATAAACAAATTCCTGTGTGGACATACTGTAAAGTCTTTGTTGTGAAAAGTTATTACATATTTTAATATACAAATATCTTTTTTAAAATGCAGGAAGAATGTTTTTGGCAGGGCTTTTTTTAACATTAAACAATGCAAAGATAAACAGTAGTGAGAGCAGTGAGCAGGCGGTTGTGCAAATCAGAATCCTGCCAGAGTAAAATTAAAAAACTGTAATCCAAGCAAGTTATTGTGTCTTAATTTTGGTTAAAATTAACGGTCTTACCAGATTTAAAAGGAGCCACATTCACCTGACAAGTCCAGAAAATGTCTCATTTTATGACATCAAAAGAGAAAAATGGCGACTGAATTGGGATAAGGACTTCCTGCCTTAAACAAGCTGTGTGTGAGCATCTGTTGAACTCAGGTACGAAGTATTATGACCTCCATGTGATCGTTGTTGGTGGTTTTATGTGTGCGTGCTGTAACAGGTGGAAGATGAGTGGGATGCAGAACTACAACCCAGAGCAGATCATGCTGAGCGCAGTGACACACCGCACCAGTCGGGAAGTGAACATCATGAAGGAGAAGCTCATATTCTCAGGTGCAGCTTCCACTCCATACACACCTGGAAATAAGAGTCAGGCTGTAGCCGGAAACATGAAACGTATAATTAAACCAAACAACAAAATCACAAACCAGCTCCTGTTGTCACATTTAATTGTAAAAAATATAATTTTCACAGACAGGAACTTTAATTTTAAGGGAAAACAAACCTTCATAAGTGTTTTATATTTATTATTATTGTACTGGGATTCTTTCAGCTTTAGGTCTGCCTTTAAATGGAGCTCAGGTTAGAGAGGGAAAAAAACGTGGGCAGTTTAAAGACATGATTATTCCACCATTTGGGGGCGCCAAAGTTCGACAGACGTGCTGTTTGCTGCACTTTCAGTTCCATCAAACCATACTTGTTTGTTCTAATATTTTTAACATCAATGAATTGTTTTATTTTTTGTCACCCTGCAGATGTCAACAACGGACTGGGCAGTACAGAGGAGCTCTCTCTGTATCCTGAAAACGGGTTTGCAAGATATTCTCATGGACGGCCCAGTCGCTGAATGAAACTCAGTGCAGCGGGGAAAAAAAATGGATGTTAGTTTTATTCAAGGGTTTTACAGACTGGATGTGTCAGACTGTGAATCAACAAACCCTAAAACTGAAACATCATGGACACTAAAACTTCAATTTGACTTTACTTGATGTGATGTGATGTAACTGTGTTTATATCTCTTATAATTCTGCACCAGTCCGTGGAAGAAGAACAGAGGAGGCGACAGAAGGAGGATCTGCTTCTGTCAGGATTTCATTGGTTGTAAAGTCAAACTGTTTGTGCCAGACAAACAAAAGTTTAAATATTTTGATTATTACATTTTTTTTGCATTATCAGAGTGAATGTTAGACTCTCAACTTAAAATATGTTGGTTAAAGCTAATGAATTATTTATTTTCTTCCAGGTATGAAAAATGAAAGTGTTGTTAATCCTTAAATTTTCAGCCCATTTCAATATTTTGGCTTCACGTTCAAACAGTAGCGGTGGGAACGCACGTCTGAGATACAGTATTTGTCTCTGTTCCTGATTTTTGGGGTCAGCTCAGAATCATTTCAAAACTGCAAAAACTGACATAACATCTTACTTTTGGATAAAATATGTCTTATATGAGCCACTTTTACTTGATGAGTCCAGAAAAAATTCATATTTCAAGTTATTAAAAGACAAGAATGATGCCTGAATTGCTTTTAGAGTAAAAGAAAATTAACTTGTCAAGTTCCTTGAAATATAATTAATGTCTTAAAAAAAGAAGCTAAACAAGTTTACGTTTCTGACCCTTTACCCTTTACAAGCATTTCAGGTGTCATTTTGTCTTCTAATATCTTGATATGAGACATTTTTTCTGGATTTGTCAGGTGAATGTGGTTCATGTTCAGCCTAATAAGACATTTTTATTAAAAACAAGACTTAAACATTTACTTAGATTTCACTTTGTAAATCAGGAGGGGTTCCATTCTGAGTGAACACTAATTTGTTGTACAGGTTAGGGAAGTATGAGTGAAGGATCGTTTGACGAGTTTACAAAGTATAAGAAATGATTTTAGGAGCTGGAGCTTCTGATTCTGATGCTCTGACGGCTCAAAGGTGACCGGGGTGAAAGATCAGGTTGCACTGCTTAAACTGAAATGCTGAGTGAAAGCAGGACAGAGGGGGCCAGGTAGAAACTTAATCTGGTTGGTTTTGTGCTCGAAAGATTTGACGACAATAATCAGCTGATCAGCAGACGGACAGCAAATGGGAAGGAAATTACTGAGAGATGACTTAAAGAAATAAATACGACTGAAAGAGTAAATTACAATTTTCTTGTGTGAACATACTGTAATGTCATGAGAGGCTTTCCAGTGCAGGTAAGACGTGGGACAGCGTGAAAAATGACCAAAAAAGGCTCGAGGTCCAGGTTCAAACAAAAGAGTGGGTTTTATTTTCTCCACCAATTCACCAAAATAAGAGATTAATCAAAGGATTTCAACTTAAAACTTCCAACAGGAGCAAAACAGTCTCTTTCCAAAGTAATCAAAACAAAGTCCAGTCAAGGTAACAAAATTCTTTTTCCTCACAAAGGTTTTCAGTTCAACTTGGCCCAGTCCTGGGATCTCTCCTCCAAGCATGTGATCCTCTCCTCTCTTCCAGTTTCCAGCAGCCTCTTTGTCCTGTCTCAATCAGCAGACTTAAGCACCTGCAGCTGTCTTGGGAATGGTGCATCCTGGGAGTTGGAGTCCATACCCCAGTGGCCATTTTGTCTGGTTGCTGTTGCTCCCAGGTTATGTAGCAGCCATCCACGACCTGCCCCCTCGTGATGCCACAATACTCTTAGCCTCATATGTCAAATGTTGTATTATTATTATTGTTACATGTATTTTGCTTGTTTTTTTTTTTTTAAACTTAAGCTGAATCTGTAGAGAAGTGGAGTTTGTGTTTCTCTTTTATACCACATCTTTGATTCCTATTGAAATAAATAACTTCAGTCAGAAAACAAAAAACACTGCTGTGGAGAATAGTAAGCTTGAGTTCCTTTTCTAAAAGTTGATTTAACCACTAAATGCTTAAATTTTGTATTTCCATGTACTCCTCTATTGTCAATTTCCTGAAAATGTATGACCTGTTTAGTGCTCTGTACCCCTCAGTGATGTAAATATCAACTGTTTTATTTACTTTTTAAGTAACTTGAACAAATCATTTATATGTTTTACACTTTTGTTTATTATTATTATTATGATGATTATAATGTTCATTGTTTTCTCTTGATATGTGACAGGCAGATACAGGCAGATGTGTTTTCTCTTTGCTGTTTGTTTTGGTGGGGACTTGATGGATTTAAAGGTAAACTGCTGTCAGTGATATTTTCTTTGTCTCTGCCTCTTCTCTGTCATGTTATGACTGATTTTAATATGTAGTTGTTTGATATGTGACCACTTTCACATGGCTGCCTTTTTGTTACATGAATGGACTGTTAGAATATGATGGTGAGTTTATTCTGTTCTGGTTTATTGACAGGTCATAAGTTGAAGATACATGTAGACTTTTAGCTGCAGACGTGTTGATTGTTCAATAAAAGTGATGTTTACTGTTTGAGCACTGTGCAGATTTTCTCATACAAAATCAAACCAATCTTTGGGGTGTAAAACAGCTGTCGTTCCTTCTCTTCTTCATCACATGGATGTGGTTAAAATAAAGTGAAATGACTTGAACACTGCTAAAACAGGGATGAACACAGAACTCCAGCATATTGAAAGGATGCTACATTTTAGCATCTTGGACCTGGAAACACTTTTATGTAGAAGTGTAACATCATTGCTTTGCATCTCCCTTTTTTTTCTCTACGTTGAATTTTGACTTTATCCCCATTATTTTGACTTCTTTCATAATTTCATTTTCTCAAAACTCCAACTTTTTTTTCCACAAACTGTACGAAAAATTATCAACCCATTTCTCGTCTCTCATTTTTAAACTCATCTTAAATATACTAGGTCTTAAAGACAGTGGATTGCGCTTTTTTCCGTTTATATGATCCCTCTGGTTCCTCTGTAGTAGCTTTAAATGATTTACTGCTTTCTTTTTTTCTCACACGGGTGTTTAGAAACCATTAATTCAGCCTCTGCCTAAAATGCTTCATTTTAGCTGCTGTCTCTTTAAGGCTCCTCTCTCTACAAACCCTCTTCCATCTGATTGGCCAGCCTTCTGGAGGCCTATTGGAGGTGGGGCTATGGACAAACCATTTCTCCAACATGTCATGAACCAGTTAGAAGTTCTTTATATGACGACCTCAACATTTCAGCAAGTCTCATGAAGATCTCGTGCTACTTTTTTTTTTAGAGCAGATTATTCTGAACTGTGTACAGACAGATCTGATTCAGATCAGGTTCTGTCCTACATGAGTGTTTTTCCTATTTGGTCTAAATTTTAATAAAATAAGTAATAGTTTCTCTTTGATATTACTATAAGTTACATTAGTTCAATAGTTCTTACCCCCAACAGTTTCGACAATAACAAAGATGGCCCCAAATGACCAAAATTGACAGTCAGTTGTGGGTGTTTCCACCATGGTACCAATCTCCTTACCAACCTGGTGAATGAAACAAATTTTAGAGTGCTCCAGATACTGTTTCTTCCTTTACTGATACCCAGCCCAGAGATATTGGTATTGCTATCCTACTATCAGATTTTTTTCACTCCTTTGGTCGCAGGCGTTACATACAGTTATAATAATGAGTGTAAACAGATTGATAAAAATCTTTTATTTCCGAAAACATGAAACATTTTAAAGCAGATGATTTGCTGTGGTACAGCCTCACAGTATGGGCATGTTTCATAGTTAGAAATGATCTCACACAGCTGATTAAATTGACGGTTTGTCTGAAAAGTCCCCTCGGCAGGGACACGTAGAATAAAAGCGTTGCTGTACATGATGGAAAATGTTCATGAAGCTGCCGTCTCAGCTGGTGGAGGGCACTGGAGATAAAAGTGAAGGTGTGCGTCCTCTGTGCTGGTGTCGGGGCTGTCAGATACCATGTGGCAGCCAGAGTCTCTGGGACAGTTACTCACTTCTGCCTTCATGTTCTCGTTGGGGGTCTCGACCTCTTGATCAGCCTCGTTCTTCAGCTGCCAGTCAGCTGTGAAGCAGAGGAGATAGGCTGGTTGGATGTACTGTCACAGAGTAGAATGGATGAGCACAAAGTAATCCTTTACAGCCATTATTCATGAGCATTAGAGCTCAACAGCCAATCCGTCTGCCGTTTCTGTCCTTGTGTGTCCTGCTCTATTCTCAGTAATGCTCTTGGAGGTTATCCTGTTATCCTTAACCTCTTTAGCCGTGACCCTGATTCACTCCGAGTCTTATCTGCTTCAGGTGCAATGTCACTTGTCCCTTTTTCCTTCCTGGATCCAAATGTCACAGGAAATATTTGTCTGCTTCATCATGCCCAAAACTGTGTCCTAGGATGACCTTTTGTGTGTTTTTTACCATTACTCACAGTGTGTTTGCTTCAGGGAGTCCACAGCGGTGAGCAGACGATGCCGGTGCTCCGGATCAGTCACATTCAGCTCTGTTAGGTGATGTTCCCTCAGCCTCATCAAGTCGTCCACTGTTTGGTAGCCGTGTAGCTGGAGGGAGGAGATGTACTCCTGGTGACGAGGGTTAAAAACAGCTCAGAGAAAACCTCATGTATCAAAGGAGATGTCAGTAAAAAACAGCTTAAACAAGAAAATTTACCTCTAAGCTGAGGCGTCTCAGCACTTCCTGGATGGTTGATTTCTGTCGCATACTTTGGGTTTGTGTTTCCTCACGTGTATCAGGACTCTCCTCTGTCAACACGTCCACATAAATGAACTTGAAATTGCCCATTTTGCCATTGAGCATGCCTGTCCAAATTCCCATGGGGGGCTTGACAAGGATGTCGATCACATCTCCAACCTGAATGAAATGTATTTCAGATAGATGGAATTAATTTGACTGGAAAATGTACAAAAACGAAAGAAAAAGACTTCCGACCACATTTGCTGTAACCTCTTTCTATCAGTGCTGCCTTGACAGGTTATGATAACTGATAGCTACATATGGGGTTGGTAAATTTCAGAAAAGTTTCCTGAAAATTTCCAAGGCAATTATAGCTTGGGAATATGGGAAATTTTGAAGGTTTTTTTGCCGTCAACTTACACAAGTTTTTCATGGGGAAAATTTATTCTAATTTTATTTATCTTTTTAAAAAATATTTCTCTAATCATTAGTACCATAGCATGAATTAATATTAATGCTTAAAAGAATAATGCCTTCTTCACAGAGATGCCCTGAAAGCCATCTCTTGTGATGGTTGTGACATTTTTCTGGACTCTCTGTCCTACACATAGTGTGCTTCTCTCTCTCTCTCTCTCTCTCTCTCTCTCTCTCTCTCTCTCTCTCTCTCTCTCTCTCTCTCTCTCTCTCACCAAAAATTTGGTGCAACCCTAATATTTGATGGTGTGGTGTATCTTTAAGTAGCTACTGGACACATTTAACTTAAACCAAAGAATGCTTATCAAAATGTGTATTATTTTGAGAGGCTAGCTATGACAACTATTTATGCTTATATTCATGACAGTTAGACTCAGGGAAAGTTTTTATGAAAATTCATTTATAATGCAATTTGAAAACACTGCACTAGACGTGTTTGTATGCATGTCTTCTTACAACAAACCAAAATGTTGAATATTCATACATGCCTATGACCAGGAAAATACACTTAACATAAATTCCTGAGAATTCTTGTGGAAAGTTTCCAATTTTGAAAATTCCTGGAATTTTGCAAACTAAGTAAACACTATAAAAATCATAAAAAAGAAACTGTGTTTAAGAAAAAATATCAGACTCTTGATTTTTTCAGGGAACTCTTGCAACTTTCTGGCAACTCACATTACTGTCGATAAAACTGTGGACCTGGACGCTTATTCTCAGCCTTTTTTTTCTGCTTGGTTGCAGCGCACGTCAACCCAAACACTCTCTCCCCGGTAATGTTTTACATCTCCTAAATTTTGGTATTCTGAAGTATTCTCAGACCAAATGGGTTTTATAATCCCTCGAGCAATTTTTAATCTTCGCCTGGGGTCTTCCTCCAAACCTCTAAAGCGAGGCCCCAGGAGGCATCCTGACCAGATGCTAGAACCACCTCAACTGACTACTTTTAATGTAAAGGAGTAATGGCTTTCCATTTCCCTCTAAGCTCTGGACTCATTTTAGAAGCTTGAATCTGCAGCTTTGTTCTTTCAGTCATTGCTTTGAAGCTTATGATCACATGTGGATGGACAGGTAAATCAAAAACCTTTAAGATACCTGCCAGTTAAACCTCATTGTTTAGCTTTGTGCCTTTAAAGTGAGGGACTCAGGGTTAATTTCTATTTCTTGTGTTTCAAACATTTCACCTTGAGTCTGAGGGATTCAGTGTCGTATGGACTCGGGACAAAGTCAGTATGGACCCGAGCTCTGCCACAGAACTGCTTTGTGGACAGTAGGTCCTCATCCAGCCTCAGACTGTCTCTGTTACTGGACCAGCCTGATCCACTGGTGACTCCACCTGAAGAAGAGCAGACAAACAAGAAAACATCATTTAATGAAGTTATAGTAAAGTCAGTAACAAGTCAGCTGACCTCTGAGAGGAGGATTCTGCTTTTGATTGTTCAGTAATGGCCGTAGATTAAGAAATTAGTGCATGTAAGGAGAGTAGCAGACAGCAAAGACAGGATTGCATAGTGGCTCTGTGCCCAAAAGGTGCTTACTTGAGGAGCTTTGCCCGCTGCTGTAGAGGCTTTCCAGAGAGTCACCAGAGCATCTGTGTGCTTTTGTTAACGATCCCCCTCCAACTCTTTGCTTTTCTGCTTCATCTCTCTGTGTGTTTCCATCCTGCACAGCCAAAAAACAAGATTTATATGCATTTGGTTCACTGCTTTGGTTATCTCCCACCGCAGGCAAACGAAAGAAAGCTAACCAACCAGAGAACTGAGTCATGGCCCTGAACTGCTACGTTTGACTTCTCATGTGCCACAACACTCAGTCTACAAGTTTATTCAGGGATACTTTGCATTTCTGGCAAGCAGAGGACTTAATCCTGCTGGGGTAACCCTGGCTTTTTATAGCTGAAGCCTGTTGGTGGTGTGTAGTGGAGCTTTAATCCCCAACTACACGTGCAACTTCACATTCATGTACAGGAGCTTTCACACCATTGATCAAATGTGTGTGTGAACCAAAGTGCAGTTCTCTTTAGGCAAAACTAAATTAAACCTGAAGCTGCCCCTATGAATTGATTTGAATTTACTTTGTGCAATTGCCAGGAAAATCTTGGACATTTTGGAAACAACCGGGGAAAGTTCTGTTGCAAATTTAAAACAAAAAGGTTCAGAAATTCAAAATACTAATCTTGGATGTAACAGCACATAAACTGTGCACCCAACTGTGTAACTTTTCTTACAGTAGCTTTAACTCTTGAGGCTAAGGGACAACTTAGTGGGCCATATGTACACACTGAGCTTGTTACATACTCAACACAGTGACAAAGTGTCAATAAGACGTCATTTCAAAGTTACACAATCTTATATAATCGTTTAGCTTTAGAAGGAAACAACCTGGAATAACTGAGCCCTCCAAGATAAACACACAGTTAAGCACCTGGACTCCTCTACTTCAGAGCCATAGTGTTGTAACACCTGCAGAATGAAGTTTGACATCATCCTAGAGCCATGAAGAAAATGACACCTAATTAATCTCTGCAATTCATTGCGAAGACACTCAGCCTGTCCGAGCTGCTTTTTTATGCCCGCTAATGTTACCAATCTGCATCAAATTAAAAAAAATCAAATTTTCACAAAACATTTGTCTTTTATTTTATATACTATATTTTATTGTATATATTGGGTTTTTTTTCTTTGTTAAAATGTAGGCTTTGAATGATGCAAATCATTAAATGCTGTTTTTTATTCTAACTTTTAAATACCACTTTCTTAAAAAAATGGGGTTGTACTTCAGGATAGAACTTACAAAAAATTATTCATTCAAATAAATAAATAAATAAATAAATAAATATTTATTTATATTAAATCTTTTCTTTCCAGAAATTTGTGAAAATATTGTGTTAATGTATCAAAACATTAAGTATTCTATAATCTGAGACCCACAGTATAATGACTTATTATTTTACATGCTGCTCCGATTGCTTCATTTTAATGAAAGAGGTCATAATCAAAATATCTGTTTTATTATCCTCAGTGTTGCTTGTGTTGTCTGCCATACATCAATCATTAACCACTAACATTTTTTTAAAGAGGCTGTGAGGACTGTTTGTTTGAAGTGGATTGCAGCCACACCTGTTGGCTGGAATCGCGTGCACACTGTCGTGATGACATGACAACACATGGCGTGTTTGTTCTGAAAATGAATGAAGAGGGAATCGTCTTTTTTAACGCCACTTTTCTTTGTACAAGACAACTTTTTACCGGATACAACATGATGAGGTAAGGTATGTACCAACAGTTACTTAAAGTTATTGTTTGAAACGCGACAACAAGCAAACTTTATGTCTTTACCGCAGTTTATTAGCCGGCTATATTTAGCACTTCTGGCTGCCCACTGTTCTGAGACATATCTGTAGGCTAACGTGTAACATTCAAGAGTCCTCTTTACATCCTGCCGGTGTTCATCGACCAATCAGCTCTAACATAACCTCACTCTTCATTTTATTGACAGACTCTCAAGTTTGATCAGATCACTGCAGAATAACTGCTGCATGTGGGTTTGAATGAACACTATCACAAACAGTTAAGCCCGATCTCTGTCTCTCTCCTCTCTTTCTATCTGTCTCTTTCTGCCTTATTCTGTCAGACAGTTCAGCTCCAGTGTCCACCATCACTACTTAAAAAAAAATAAAAATAAAAATAAAGAAATCGTTTTAGCAGAGAAAAACAACCTGGGGCTGATAATATATGATAATCTCATTCTAAATTCTGAACTATGATCAGGTATATATCTAGAAGAGAGACTTTTTCAAGATCACTTAGAAAGTCCTCACAGTCCCTTTAAGATTTTTTAAAAAAAGATTTAAATATCTCTTCAAAAAAATATTTTTTGGGGGGAAAATGAAAATGAATGAAATTGAAATGTGGAGCAGATTTGGAAAACCTTGATGGGCTTCATCTATCATTCCTCATCACTGTTTCCAAACCAGATATCTTGAATAACACGATCAGTGTTATTTAAGATGCTGTGATTTTTACTGTTGCACCTGACAAGCACAATGAATATTTAAGTTAAAGAGATAAACTTGTGAACCATTTATTCTATTTTGTGATGTTAACACTAGATTGCTGAGCCGTGTCTGTAAATTGACAGATTATAGTCTGAAGGTCTGTTTACAATCTGGAAGAACAGGTGCGACTCTGACAGCTTGTGTGATGTTGTTGGCAGGTGTTGTTTTATTGGAGCTGATCACATCAGAAGCAGGGTGCCATGAACTCAAAGCATTTATATTAACATCACTTTGCAGAGCTTGTGACTTACGCTGATGGCTGTCTGTGTTTGCTGCGGTGAAGCCTTGACGTGCTTCTTCTTCTCTCTGTGTGCTGAAGTGACTGTCTCCTTCCTCTCCACCCAAACCGTCTTTGGCTCATCATTCTCCTGCTTCAACATCAAAACATATTTTCATCAGAGCACCCCCCCACGGCGGTTCAAAATGATAGATAAACATTAAGCATATGTTCTGTCTCAGAACCACATCTGGTGTGGAGTGGCTTAAAGGGAGGAGGTTAAATTCCTGGAAGACCGAGCTGGTGCACTGAGGAGTTTTTGTCCTCTTACCAAAGAGCTTCCATTATCCAGGGGCTTTGATGAAGGTGGGGGCTGTTCGAAGGCGTCAAGTCGGCCAAATCTGGTCAACTGTTGAGAAAGGGAGAGATTAAAATGTGTGTTTTCTGGTGACAGATGGGGATATTCTGTCTATGAGTGTGTGACCCCTCAACACAAACAGCTGGGTGTTTGTTTTCTGTTTATGGCTGGGGTTGTGAATTAGGTTAAACCCTGGCAGCCATGCAGGTCCCACAGATATGATCTATTTCCCCATGTTCTGGATCACAGCATTGTGACAGCTGTATAAGGTCAAGTTGTACTCGTCTTCTTCGTATTCTTACTGTTACGTCAGAGAGACGTTAGCTGATCTTTCTCAGGTCATTTTCCTCTTGAGTGTCACAGATACCTGGACAATAAGGAAACGATGATTCAGTCCACTGGTTTGCTATAAGCTTCTGTTATGTATTTAGCACTGAGAGCATCTGTTACACTGACTCTTTGGCTTATGTCCAACACTGACTTTGTAAAGTCAGGCCTCACTATCATTTTAAAGATGCAGTCTACAGAATTTCAGTGTGGATATGAAATAATTCTTGTTAATTTGATGACTGTATCCAAAGATTTAGCATTTATAAATGTTCTCTATAATAGCCTTTCTCAGGTCTTTCTTTTATGTTATTAATCATTTGACTAATTTTATTCAGGAATTTATTTCTGATTCATTATTTTTTTATAGATCTTTAATAAATGAATTACTTTTGACTTCTGTTCTTTATTTCAGGCTTCTACTATATGAAGCACTTTATGCTGCATGTTCGCATGAATGCTGCCGTATAAGTTTGGTTACGTTGTGAACTCTTATCTAATACAGCTGTGCACTCTGTGATTCAGGGAGGCTCACCTCAAAAACGAATAAAAAAGAGACATGAAAGGACGCAAAGGGAGGACATGTAAGAGAACAGATTGTCGTCATTGATGGCAACAAAAATCCCGACCATGTCAAAAATCATGTCGCCGTAACGCAGAGCAAAAACACCCTGAAAAGTTTTGCAGTTCTGATACAAAAAGCTAAGTTTAACATGTGGAATCAAACGATCTAAAGTTTGTGTCACACATGAAACATTTGATGTATCAACCTCTGCAGTTTGTACCCTCTCTTCCCACAGCTAAGCTCAGACTTTCTGTCTTCAATTTTATTCAAAATGTTATTAAGGAGTTCATTTTCTCAGAACAGTTTCAAATACTTAGTTAGAATAGCATCAGAATCACGCCTGAAAAGTGTACAAATCTAACAATTACTAACACTAAATCAATGCAACTTGATGATTTAATAATTTCTAGCATTAAGAAAAAAGATATTACGAATTAAATGTAAAATAAGATTTTTTTTCTACATTTTGTACCATATTTATTAATTTAATTTAATTTAATTTAATTTAATTTATTTATTTATTTATTTTGTAACAATCAATCAATTAATAATTTGTCAAATGGACTGAGCCTAACAGGCAAATAAAATGTTCTATGTTCCATTATTTTCCATGAAAAATGCTGTTTATTTCTATGATTAACATTCTTTTAACCTGATGCAATATTTTTCAGCACTATTTATTATATTATATTATATTATATTATATTATATTATATTATATTATATTATATTATATTATATTATATTATATTTATCTATTTATTTATTTATTTATTTATTTATCTATATAGTAGTATTTATCAAGAAAAGAGTAACAGATAGGCATTTAGTGTACAGGCAGGTTAAAGAGAACCATAGTGACCCATTATCAGTTAATTATTAATGCTGTTGTGTGCATTTATAATTAACATCCCTAAATAATTTCATTTTTGCCCTCAAGTCTTCGTAGCTCATATTTTGAGAGAACATTTATGAGTAGTATCATTCTTTACATCTCATTCTTTGCTTGCAAACAAATCAGGGGATTCGATTTCAATATTCAGCTCATCCTGAACCCCCAACATCCCTGGTCTAGTTCTTGGTTGAGGAGAGTTCATCTGGTCTTAACTCCTGAGAGAAAAGGTGTGTCTTACTGTGTTTTGTGAGAACTTCAGCTCTGTGATGGAGGGAACCGTCTGTGGAGGAGAAAGGTCTGGCTGTTTTCTGTCCAGCTCCTGTATCAAACTCTCGAAACGATCCCACTCTGTCGCCCAGGGCAGAGACAATGTACCTCCACCGCAGACCCACAGTTCATGCTGAGGCTGCTGACAGGTGTGGTAGAAAGGGGACCAGGGCTGTGGACACTCGAAAGGGCTCCACCAAACTCCTTCATCCTTTGAAACGTCATGAGCATTTCTGGCTTTGTGTTGTTGAAGCTGCGGTGATGAGGCTGTTTTAGACAGCTGCTTCTCAGTTCTTTTCCCCAGACCGATGCAGGTCAGCACAGGATTGTTGTTACTGAATATGTCTGCCAAATGATCTGAGGATGTGAAGAAAATATAGATATGAACAGATTCAGCTATGACAGCCCTGAAATCCAAGAGGAAAACTCCAGTGATCAGTTTTCAGAGCAGTTCCTGAAATGATTTCTTTCGTGTGTTCATGAAGACGGAATGAATAAAGACAAATGAGTTATATAAAGCTGGTTTTTCTCTTCTAAGTGCTTTAATTCCATCATGGGCTTAAGACAGTTTAACAAGAAAAAAAATATATATTTTTTATCTTTATATTAAATCTTGTTTTGTAAAACTTATTGGCAGTTTTAGAGAGGTGAAAACTTTATTTTAATCTATTTTAAGAAGAAAAAAAACATGAGACTTAAAGCAAACAGACAAACTAAAATCAGCACAAAAATGACCACCGGATTCTCCTTCCACAGCTCCTGCGTCCTCTCACGCTTCATCTAGAGCAGGCTGAAAACTCACCATGGGCGTCTGATGAACTCTTTCCTCTCCTGGCTGTGCCCTGCTGTCCTTTCTTGGTTTGGACCAGATTCTGTAGCTTCTTGATTCTTCCTGAGGTGTGCACTGAATCTGCCGTTTCTGCTTCGTTTTCACCGCTCTGTGATGAAGGACGAGTGCATCAGTTCAACACGGCATTCAGCACTTTTTCATAACAAATGATGGCAACAGTAGAAGATTTCCTTCCATCCATCTTTTATCTTTCTCTGCTTTTCCCTTTCGAGGTCGCGGGGGCTGGAGCTTATCGTAGCTGTCATTGGGTAAAAGGCCAGATACTGAAGAGGTCACCAGCCTATCACGAGGCTAACATGTAGAAACATAACTTCACACTCACACCTACAGGCTAATCAACCTGATGAGACAAACTCCACACAGAAAGGCTTCTGCCCAGCCAAGGATTCAGACCAGAAACCATTTTGATGGTGCTAACCACTGCACCACTGTGCCTCAATGTATTGCCTCAATCAATAAATGATTGCTCTTCATGTGTCTGAAGCCTCTTCCACCTGCATGTAGATATTTTTGAAAACTTAGTTTTTTTTTGTGAATTTTAGCCAAAAGTTCATTTTAAACTGAGTGTAATGTCCCTGAAAAGGCAGGGTGTAGAATCACTTTATGATGGGATCCCCCTCTTCCTGCAAGTATATCGCCTTTACTTTTAAAAGCGCCTGAAATGGGAAACAATGCTAATATAAGGAGCATCCACAACCCACCTCCATGGTACTTAAAGATAACTTTACTTTCAGCATTTTTATCTGACGTTCAAATGAGTAATTTCTCTGTATCGAGTTACATGTTTCAGTCAAGGATCTGAAATATTCTGTCAGACTGTCCACATAATAATGACCCATAACTCAACTGAAAACTGGGATAAGCTTCACAAAACTTGTTTAATGTCTTAAAGAATTTGAAGGAAGGAGTGAAGCCATTTGTTGGTGTTTCCATACTCAGAAGTTTGGAAAGTAACCATTCCGTCTTTTATTTATATTTTTATTTATGCACCCATCTGGTGGGGGTACCAAGTTTAGTAATCCAACCCTTAAAATATGTTACGAGACAAACAGCTATTAAGGAGAGTAGAGGAGGAAAGGAAAGGAAAGGAAAGGAAAGGAAAGGAAAGGAAAGGAAAGGAAGCGAGAGGAAAGGAGACGAGACAAGACATACTGGATTACTTCTTTTCCTGATGTTTCCTGTTGATCAGTAAAATGAAATACTAAAGTTTTGTGTATGTATTTACTCTTATTTGGGAAGGCTATGGGGTGTTATACTGATGGAGGGGGTTTGTCTTGTCCGGAAACAACTGGGTTAAGAAGAAAATTGGTCACCAAGGCAACAGCTAAGCAGAGAAAGCGGCACAAAGACGGAGGCAATAAAAGGTGTACACAACTAAATACAGGTTTAAGAGCGGAGACAAGTGATCCGTAGAAAGAAGATTAAAGGTCACAAAGCAGATTACAGAGACCTGTGGATCTGATCGCTGAGCTGATTTAGCTGACTTTATATGAACTTAGTTTCACTTTTACTCTGTTACTTCAAATCTGACCAACACACAACGTTTCATTCAGAGCAATGGCAGGTCCCTGTTTACACAACATAACAATAACAGCAACAACGAACTGCTTCTGAATCATGGCTGAATTTCCTGATAGTCTAAAAAAAATGAATGTCCAATCTGAAATATAATCAAAAATCTAATCCCTTAATATAAATCTATCAGTTACGTAATCAGAGAGTGGCAGGTTAGCGAAGACAAGCAAATGTTGTCCCTCACATGTATCAGCATGTGCACAATCAGCCAGGTATGTCAGGTGTCTCTCTGGCCGTCATGTGGATCCAGGATTACAAAAGACTAAACTCTGCCATCTGCACGGCTCTGGGAAATAATCAGCGTTTGTTGAGTGAAAGTGATTGTGTGCACATGTCAGAGACATTTAAAATGGAAGAAATTAAAGAAACAAATCTTATCCATCTTACTGCCGTGTGTGATCTTTCTCCATACAAAATGTCAAGTCATGTTTGATATTTATCCAATCAGAGCTCTACTGGAGGGTGAAACCTGCTTGGAGGTGACAGTAATGTGGTTTTACCTGAGCGGGCTGATGTGTTTGTGTTCTGTCACATCTCAGCTCCTTCAAGCTGCCGTTTCTTGTCAATGTGCTGCCGTGACGGGCAGTGCTGCACTTTTCTGTAGGAGATGTCCAAACAGGAAAGACAAACACACATTTTCAAGTTGGGTCTGGTAATTTGTTGTCAAAATTGAGTGAATCACAGTGACTAGCAAAAAGAAAAATGATTGAATGAAACTGGATTTAGGTCTCCCATTCGCCCGTTTAGCCCTGGATTCTCCTCTGACAGCATCCTGTCAGGTATCAATAAACTACATCTACACTGGCATAGACTGTCATCTCTGCGTCTTAAGGGCCATCAGTGGTGGTTGCCATGTAAACAAGGAGAGAGGCAGGCTCTTAGCTTCCAGGCAGGCAGCACTCAGCTCTCTGAACTCAGCTGTGCTTCTTACCAGGCTTGTTTTAAAGATCCTGTGAGGAACTTTCTGTTTTTGTCCATTATGGTGCCCCCTGTGGACAAACTGATACCTCCTATCTCTTTGCTGTTTTTTTCATGCATGTGTGAGGAGTGTTTAACAGTCAAATGTGTCACGAATATTCATCATGGGAAAAAGTAAAAATAAAACAAATGCTGTTAAGTGAACAGTGGTTAGAGGCTTTAAGAATTAAAGTGTAAAAGTTGTCATACATAAAATCAAATAGAAGCTTTGGAAAAATTATGACAATGTCATACTGACCTGTTGATGTGGAGTCTAGAGGTGATAGCGGCACACAGGACCTAAATCAAAAATGATGATAATAAATAAGATATAAACATAGCCACAGATAAATGATTAATAATAGCATCAATTAATTCAATGTTGTGAGTATTAAATAATTAATTAAACTCACAGACCTTCTATTGTTTCTTTTTAATGTTGTACTCTGAGGCCGGACCTTGGGGAAATAAACACAAAAACACACACGGGTCAAGGCAAGCTCAATGGAGGCTCTAAGAGACCAGTATGAAAAACAAACTCAGCCCACAAGGGAGAAAATTGTATTTGTTAAGTCAAGCACTTTTTAAATTGGGAATCTTTACAAATAATAAAAATTAAAATAGGTTAACTGATAATAAGTCAGACACAAAGGGGAGAAAGTGATGCATGCAATGTTCTGAAATGGATCTCCAGAGTTTGATCCTTAACTCTTGTGGCTTCTATAAAAATAAGACTGAAGAATTCATTGAAGATCTAATCCTGACACTGCTACTGTAACAATAAAAGTGCTTGCTCCTTTTGTGCCATAAAAGTAATATGGATACTCAAATCTGTTTGTTAGTTCTGTATTCTGAACCAGACTGGAGGTTGGTGCTTTTATACTCTACTCTGAGGCAGGTTAGCGGTTCAGCATAAGTTACCATGGTGACCAGCATCGTAGGATCCAGGGTTAACCCCAAAGTTACCACGATAAGCGGTAATCCAACTTCATAGCACAGGCCTCTGGTCTCTTTCTAATTGTATGTTCATACAAAAGACAGCAACCAGAATGCTAACAGCCTAAACTGGGATGGTACACAGACAACAACTTTGAATCTACATTTTCATCTTGAGCATGCAGGTCAGTATTCCGCTCATTTTATTCCGCCAGTTGGTGATCTTAAGTATCTGCAAGCCTCCAGACTCAAAGGTTCTTTACTCTGTCTGGCTAGAAGTTGTCAACCATGTGCTTGATCATTTTTGGAGCTTAACTTGGTCCAAATTGAAACAGAAAGATTATAAACTTACAGAATTGATGGATGGATCAGAACCACTCCACTCAGGCTTGCGGCTCAGTAGAGCAGGGTTGCATGGGTACCTGGGGAGGACTTCTTTCAGTGTTTGGCTGTAGGCTGGTTCATAGATGCTGTCTGTGGAGCCCTCCTGAAAAATGAAAACAGTCATCAGTATTTCTGATGGCAGAAGACTGACATACCACACCATGACCAGCTCCTAGAATGGTATAGTTTTCCATTTAGGATTGTTTAGTTCAATCAGAATCTTCCAAACTCCCCAAACATCATGTGATGGTAAGAAGCAGGAGAACAAGAAATGATAGGTTACAATCTGATCAATTTGACCTGGCTCTGTTTTGTAAACAGTTGGTTGTTGGATGACCTAAAGCCCCTTTATAATCCCACCACAACATAAACTTGTTAGAAACTTGTGTAACAAGCTTTTCATCCTCACTAAAAGTGTTCGTCAGGTCATGTTCTGCTGGATTAGCAGCAACTAAAGGGCTAAACTCTGTTGGTGTACAGAAGAGGGTGGGACTGATAGTCAGAGCCCCCGTCATCAGCTCAACCTTTTACTCTGCGACACAGATACTGTGAGCTGTTCTACTTTGATCTGACCTTTTGTGTTGGTTCATTTGGAGGATTGTAGCTCTTCATGTACTTTCCAAAGTTATATTTAAAGCATTCATATTTAGTGCCAAGTAAGTCACGAGAAGTTAAGACACAGAGGAGCTGTCCTCAAGAGAAATCTAGTTTGGTAAACTAAAGCACAACTCCCAAACAGAAAAATACCAAAAAAAAAGCATGTGATACAAAATCATCAAAACCTACTCACATGTTGGGAAAAAAAAGGTACAATCATGTCTGCATTGTTAGACAGTAATATGAAAGTTGACCGCACAACTGCTCCAAATAAGTGAAGATAATTCATTTGGAGCTCCTCCTACTGGCCAACGGCAGTATATATGATTTTTCTTCTTGTTATCAAAAGGAACATGAATAAAATGCACAGTCTCGGCTTCTGTCTTTTTCTTCTGTTAGATTATTGTTCAATTGGTCCTGGCAGCTCCATCAATCCAGACCCCTCTGCAGAAGATACCAGAAACTTCCATTTCACCAAATGATGGAACACAGCACATCAATTAGCACAGGGCAGATCAAGCAAGACAGGAAGTACACATTAATATGTCCAACAACAACAACAAACTTTTGGACTGATTGAAGTCTGGCCTGGAGCTAATAGCGGTTTCCAAAGGCCACTGTTGATAGCATGGATGAGAAGATTCTGGTGTCTTGCAGTTCCAGCTATCCAATAATGATTTGTGCTGGGCTCTGGAAACACAGCTTCCTGTGTGAAACAAAGCCGACGCAGCAGAGAGGAGATTCCAAAACACAGATCTGGTAGAATTCCAGACCTTTCATTGACTGTAATCAACCTAAAATATTTTATCCATGAATTATCTGCGTGCTGATCAGTCGAGTCAATCCAGCAGCTCCAGCTGTCAGAGCCTCTGCAAAAAGCATGGCTCCAAACTGTGCAGTGTAGTTGTATAATATGTCAGCACCCATCAAGGCTGGATTGTGGATTCCTTTCTTATTTCTTCATAATGGGAGGTGTGTCATGTTTACCTGCAGTCAATATTTCAATGGACAAGATGTCATTCATCCATTCATCTTCTGTACCGCTTACCAGTTGTGGGTGTCTGGAGCCTATCCCAGCTGTCTTAGGGCAGGAGGCGGGGTACACCCTGGACTGCTCGCCAGCCAGTCACAGGGCTTGGACAGGATTTATTATGTGAAATATAGCATGCATCAACTTATCAGGTACATTTCTCAAGCATCAAAAACTATAATCTGATTGTCTACATACAATAATCCCACCACTGTCACACACTGGTGGTGGAGGCTCCATCAGTGTTAATTAATCCCCTTCACACATGATGGCACAGCTTCCGGGGGCAGTTTGGGGTTATGTTTCTTGCTCAAGGACACTTCAGCATGTGGGCAGCAGGACCTGGGATTGTACTCTGAGCCAGAGCCATCCCCATTACACATTACAAAGTATTCTTAATGTGTTAAATTGAAAGATATCTTTATTTCCTGTATCTGTTTGCTTATGATACTCAAATAGATTTGTGTTTATAATTGAAACACATTACCTAAGATGACTGTTTACCAACCAACTGGACTGTGCAGCTGATCCCTGATGTGTTTAATAGTACTTAGTAGTAGTAGTAGAAGAAGAGGAAGCACTAATAGTCGTAGCAAGTGTTGTGCCAGCTCACAAAAAGGGAGCTGCTTCAATTAAAATGAACTAGTTTATATTCAGAGTTCATTTTTGAAAACTTTGAAATGAGTTCATGATCCATAAAATGAACCAGTTCATTTTTTCACTATTTCATGTTTTCACTAAAAGTTTTCTTTCCCAATAAAGCCATCTGTGCTTTAATCCCTCTTCCTCAAGCCAGTCCCCAAAATAAATGAATTCCTGTATGCTAATATCTCCTGCTAGCCTCTGTGTTTATGATCTGAATGGAGAGTGTTGTAGTAGCAGTGTTGCCAACTCCTCAGTAAGAAAAGTCGCTATTGGCTGTCCCAGAAGTTGCTAAAAGTCGCTTGATGACATCATCATCTAATGCATACAGGTCATCGCTTGGCATCTCTCAGCACCTTTCGGTGCCTCTTGGATTGTGAGCTGCCATTCGCTGCTCCAGGAGTGAACTTCACTCATGTTCCTGTTCATAAGATATAAACTGAGCAGGTCAGCGGTTATTAGCGTGTTACATGAACACATTCATTTTTACTTGTTCACACACAACACTGGTCATTGGTTGTGGTTTTAAATAGCAGCGGTTGATGGTAATCATTTCAGACTAAGTGTTCAACAATTATCTACTTTGTCATTATTTAATCTCTATTTTGATTTAAATCTGATTTTTATTGATTTCCAACTAATCTTTGATTAATTTTTGTGTTTATTATCATGTTTGGATCATCAGGGTTTTCTCCCACG
The DNA here is from genome assembly GCA_030710495.1 of Labroides dimidiatus. Classification (NCBI taxonomy): domain Eukaryota; kingdom Metazoa; phylum Chordata; class Actinopteri; order Labriformes; family Labridae; genus Labroides; species Labroides dimidiatus. Next base: position 8,771,774 of record CM061159.1, read on the forward strand.
TTGCATTTTTTTCAGTTTTTGAATATGAAACAGTTGCATGTCTGCATTAAGAAGCCATGAAGCCTTCACAAAAAGGTGACATAAACCACTGTAGTTGGATTTTAACTTGTTAAAACAGTCACTTAAATTTTACTCACAGTTTAAGAAATCTGACATGATAGTGTTGAACCTGCAGCATCACAACAACACACCACAGAAAGTCCAAGCCCAGCCAATACACACTGCATGTAAAAAGAGAGGTAGGTGTTTGCAGTTTTGTCTCATACTCCATAAACTATCTCAGATCCTTGTCTACACCAATAACATCAGTAGCCTTTTTCAGCTAGCACTGACTCTCCTCTGCCTGCCAGCTCTTTATTAAAAGCTTAAGAAGCTAAACAGCAGCTCCTGAAACACAAACCTACAGCCAGACAGGAGTTAAAAACTTGAAATATCTTACCAGGGTGAAGCAGAACAGATTCATGCTGGAGGGTCTGTTGAGCCAAAATGGAACCAAGCGACACACCTCTGCCTTTTGGAACCACGATCCTTACACCCACACACACACATTGCCTGTGGGGCAGAAGCTCACGCTGGCCCCACGCTGCCTCCAGCCCATTGGCCTAATCCTGGAGTCAAATCCCTGACATAATCCAATAGATGCAGTGAGCCATCACTGTCCAGCTCAGAGAGAAAGACTCAGGCCACCCGTGACAAAGAGACAACCAACAACAACAACAATAACAGAGGGTGGCTTTGTTTGACATGAGTCTGAAATGATAATTTCAATGACTTGATATAGATTAATCACTCAGGGAGGTTAAACTACTGGTGAATGTGAATAAAAGACAAATTTCGTGATGAGTTTCTGTTATGATGCACGCAGAGCACGAGGTTTATCACATGCTGTCAAATGTGTGCGGCTCTGCACATGTCGGAGCCAGTGTTTGCATAACAGTTGTAATCAGTCCAGGAACACTTTAAATCCTCCATTGTTTTAAGGGTTGTGCACTGATGATATAATCCTGGATTTGACGGATTGGGTAAACGGAAAAAAAAAAAAAAATCTCACGTCTCATTCAATATGTTATTTTCTTGAGTGATGCTTTATTTTAATTACAAAGCGCTGTGTGCAGTTAACACAACTGAGGATAAAATACTGAGTTTCAATGCTGGCTTGATTAAACGACTGGCAAAAAATACAGCTACCTTGCAAATGCACATGAGTCAAGATCTGAGTATTCAAAGTGTGCAACCTGTGCAAATGAACTCAGAAAACAACTAAGTCACAAAGGAAGCACAAAGGGTTAATTGCACTGCACATTGCACTGAAGACAAAATAGCATCACTGTGCACCACTGCTGTTTACATGTGTTTAAATGAATCATTATAATTCATTAGGGGAAAAATATGCTCCTGTTCTATGCAAATGAACCTCACTGGGAAAAAAATACAACAACATAGTTTTAGCCCTTTGATCACTAATTTTGTAACAATTAGGGGTCGTCTGTGGCTCAACTCTTGCAAATACAAGCTGCTCCATGATTCACAACAAAGTGTTTATTTATTTATTTATTTATTTATCTATTTAACAGCTTTGTTTTGTTGGCTCCAGGAGGCTCCTCTTATATGAGCACACAGTGAAGCTCTGCATGGCAGCATCTAGCAGCTCATCTCAGTAACAGTCTACTCAGAGCAGCTGATCTTTGTGTGTATATTTTGCGCTTCATTATAATTAGTGCCAATAGCTTCGTGAGTTAGACCATAAGACAGAGCAGGTAGGGGGTTGGCAAATGATGCTCATTTTTTGTGCATTAAGTGGCTGAGAGCCAGTCATAGTGAATTCCCCTCTTATAATTACAAAGTATATCATGCTAGCTAACTGAGGCTGTGTAGTGTTTTTTTTTAGCTCAAAAGGCTAACATTAACTAAATTAACAATAACTAAAAGCATAATTACTTTGGAAATCATTATTCCAGGTGTGTCATATTTCTTATTGTGTCGAACGATGAAAGCGAGCATTAAGTAAGAAGCTTGAAAGACGCGTGTCACAGCAGTTAGTGTGACTGTTAGCAAAACCTTGCTAACAGTGCTGTTATACACAACTGGCTAATAATTAGAAGCTGGAATACAGAGACCGTCAGCTTTGACGATGAAAACTGCTCAAACAATATGAAAAAAGGACACAAACATAAGTAAAGGGAAATGTATGACTAAAACAGCATTTAATCTGTCACAGTTTTTATTTACTATGATAATTAGCATAAAATTGTATGTTAGCCAACAGTATCACTGGTATTTGTTTGTTCAGCTTTATAGCTTCCACCGCTGCCTTAGGTTTATCAGGAGTTTGCTTAGCTAGCATTTGCCAAATGCAACAAATAATGCATCACTTGACCTGTTAAATGGAGCTCTAAAGCATTTCAAGCTGGTGATAAAGCTACATTTAACTTGTCACCAGGAGACATCCTGACACTGCTTTTACATTCAATATGATAGTTAGTGTAGCATTATTAAGCTAAGCTAAGCATGTCATGTTTTGATTGTTAAGCTTAAATTGGGGGTCTCAAACTCACAGCCCGAAACAGTTTCATATGGCCCACCACTTGATATCAATTTGATGTTAAAACCGGCCTGCTGCGTTTATGGCCCTTTCTGCTGTTGGGACCAGGGAAAAAATTCAGATTTCCAAGTTGACCCTGAATGCAGCATAACCATCACCCAAGCATAATAAAAATAGATTGTATAATGTAGACCAGTTCAGAGTTTGTAAACAGTGACAACGTATCTATTGGTACATGCACATTTTGGCAACAGAGGTGATGCAGAGGACAATTTTTAGTTGGTCAAGCAATGTGAGCGTGTTAACCACCAAAAAACACATTTTTTTACCTAAGTCACACCAATTTGATGAATGGTAGACGAGTCCCAGGTTTGGGAGAAATCAGTAAGTGGATGGAAAACATCAAGTGGACAGACATTTCAGAGGACAGATGTTTTTTAGTGTATAAATCCAGCCTGTACCCCAGAGAGGAGTTTAAACACACAAGTCACCCCATGCTTATGACTGTATTATCTGTGGACACTTACCGGACTCTGAAATATTAAGACATGACTTTGTGTCAATAAACCAGAAACTCTCCCAAACCAAAGACTAACACAGATTGCTAAGACCTGGGTCATAATAAAGGAGCCAGGAAACTATCTTCAGATAGAGAACTGCACCAAATATATCAGAATATTAATGGTTTTGTTTTTTAAGATGACTCCAAACCAACTTTTGAATTAAACACTCAAAGTAAAAACTGGATTTATCATATCGGCAGTTAGCACAAGTATTGATTAATTGTGCTCAAACCTGGTTAACTGAGGTTGGATAAAGAAGACACATTTAATAACAAAGCCGCAGACTTCGAAGGTGTTTCAGTGTAAAATGTGACCCTGTTAACTGGAGATTCTCACCCGACCATCACTGACACGTTCGGCTGAGAGTCACCAGTTAGCACAGTCACTCTTAACTCCAAAACACTGGTCGCTCTGTAACAGTCAGAACTCAATAGAAGTGGACTCCATGGTAAAGTATTTTTTTCTGACAATTGACCACAGAACAACCGGGCATTTATATGCTGCTTTAAGTCTTATTTTAGTGTTTAAAGAACAATAACTTGTCTGGATGAAGGGAGCTAAACGCTGCTTCTGTTGCCAAAATGCATGTGCATCTTTATGATGATGTAGGTTTTAAGGAGTCTATATGGATGTAGTCTCTGTGACATCACTCATCTGTTCCCTTACAGAGTTACCAAGCCAATTGTTGGCAGGGGCTTGTTGTAAACGCTGACTGTTGCAGGAGGCTTTGAGCCTCCTTTTTAAGCTATAGGGCCCCAGACATTTTCACAAAGGCACAGGGTGTTTAGGGAGAAGTGGTAGCAGTATGAGCAGTATGTAAAGTACCAGGGAAATGAGTGTACACAAAGAGCTGCACAGCTACAGAAAACACTGTCAACACAACAAAATGTATTCCAGACAGCAAGAAAGGAGGCAAATCAAAGAACAGGTCCTGACTTAGTGACATCCATCTTTAAGCATACTGAGGGTTTTCAGCCTTAGACTGTATAATAAATGGACATAGTTCCCATGATGTCACCTGTCTGTTCCTGCAACACAGTTCTGAAGCAAACTGTTGACAGACGCCATATTGGAAATGGGGCAGGGTTTGAGCCTCCACACAAACACCTATAGGCCGCCCATCGGTCAATCAACTGAGCTGTGCCTGTGATTGGATGAACTTGCATTCTTAATATCTTCTAAATTTGCCTTTCCAAAAAAAAATCACTCCCCGTGTGTGCCGTTAGCGAAATTAGCAATTCAGACAGAAGATATTTGCTGTTTTATGTTTTGTTTATTTCTGCTGTGAAAATGGCTTTTTTTTTGTATTGATGTGTATGTGGCTTCCAGTACTTGTGAGCCAGACAAGAAGTGACCCTCTGATGGACTGTTATGCAAGGAATCTCCAGTGAAATCACAAGAAGTAAGCATATATATATATATATATATATATATATATATATATATATATATATATATTAAACAGACATCATGTTCCAAACATCCAAACATTTGATTTGTACCATCCCCTCTTTAAGCTGTTCTGAGAATATTGGCTGTATTAGCAGTATAAAGCTTCCTTTCTTCACTCCAGGTGGTGGTTCCAGTGGGCCAGCTTTAAAAATAACACTATAACTATCATTATTTATGTGAGCCGAATGTTAATCCTCTCTCATAGCCCTCCTCTCCACGGTACAGTTGTCTACACCTTCTCCTGCCGGGCTGTCTTCTTGTTTCTCATCCAGAGATGAAGAAAACTTTCATGTTGCTGTGATCTGAGCTCTGCTGCAGATTTAGGTCAGAGAATGAGAACAACGTTTCTCTGGTTGTAAAGAACAAAGACGACTCTTACTTATCTTACTCAAGAGTCTTCCTGTCATTTATCTGTCAGCGTAACTCACATTTATATCTCTGTGACATGGATTTATTTTTACTTAAACAGACATTTTACGGATGTTAATGCAAATATAATAGATCAGTAAAAATAGCATTTCTTTTGTTATTCTTAGCCTCATTTAAACCATTTTAGAAATGGTTTAACAGATAATTTTAATGACTCTTCATGGCCACTGCTTAACTTGTCAGTAGAGTAAAAACAACAAATGTCATTTGTAGTCTGTTGTGTTCTTATGCACCAATTTCTCATGAACTGGTTGTTGCCTTCAAGGCTGTTATGAGCCCTCACCTCTGTGTCCTTCTCGAACTCAGTGAATATTTGTGGTAATAACAAGTTTTTACTTCGTTTTAAATTTTAATAAATGTTCGTCTACAACAGTCGTGCATGGAGCTTTTTGACAACACACTGAAACATTTTAACCAACGATGGAGGATTAAATAAATTAAAAAAAAAATAATAATAATTAAATAGATAAAAAAATACAGACAAGAACTGGTGCTGAAAAAGCTAGTTTATATACTTTGAATTTTTCTTGGCACACATGGAACACTAATGCACGTAATAGCTGTTTTGATTGTTTTATGGGACAAATAAAACAGCAACGTGTTATTCTCAGTTTTCACTGCTTTCCTGATTTGCAGTCACTCAGTCAGAAGCATTCACATGCCCGGAAGCCGACGAGCAGAACCAAAGCCTGGTCTTTGTGCTGCAGAGGAGCTGAGCTGGGTTTATGTGTCAGGGGGCCAGTGTCAGTGGTTATTTGTTTGAGTAACCTCTGGGCAGCCTTTCACAGCAGGCTCATTTCAGCTCATCTGGTTTCAGTCACAATCCTCTAAGTAGCTAATAACTCTGCAGCTTATTAAATGTTATGGCTGCATGTTTAATATGTTGTGGCTACTGTTGCAGAGCATCTGCCACAGTCAGAGTTAATGTGTGAGAAAAAGGGTTTTCATGATGGCGAGAGTCGTCGGGTGGTGTTTTAAACTGAGGACAGACATACAGCTGGGGGTACTGATACACTGAAAAATGGAGATAATTCTCATGATTGTTAAGATTACCTCCTTTGAGTTAATAACTGAAATATATCCCTCCTGAATTCCTAGTGTTTAAAGGGAATCGTAGTAGTTCTTTCACACATAATAGGCTGAAGCGTAATCAGCTGGTTGTGTTGTTGGTACCTTATTCTTAAACTAGAAACAGTCATAATAAAAAGTCTTATTTTATGTTCAAGTTTCTCAAAATAAAAAACCTGTAATGAGAATAAAAAACAATATAGTACTTCATACCGTGGGGAGGGCTGAGATACCAATATTCATCAGAAAGGCTGTGCGTCAGTCATGTGGGCTGGGACAGTGAGACAAACAACCAGCAATGCTCACCCCTAGACTTACAGTTCATAATAGCCCAACAAATAAGTTGTCTGACTGAAGGAGGAAGTTCAAGAATCTGGTTAGAAATACTCAGGATCCTAGTAGACACTCTGAAGATACTTCTTTCCTTAGCCTTGGCAAGTAGGAGGTAGTTGAGTTTTCCCAGGTTGACACGATGGTCTCTCTCTCAGGTCAGCTGCCCTTGTGTTGAGCTGTCCTGCTTTTTGGGCTATTGGGGCTTGGTACCCAATATCATTGGTTGGGGGTAATGCTGAATTCACCCACACATTGACTGGTTGTCCCAGGTCCCCCTGATAGTAGCATATTTGTACCTTGGCAGATGCACATTGAACCTCTTCGATCTCTAACTCCAGAAGCAGAACACTAAACTACTAGCTGTTTCTGAGTTAGGTTAGATGTGGGAATAGGAAGCATCCATACCTCCCACATTCTCTGCATGTATCCTCTCTCACTGGGGTTGCTTGTGTAGCAGCACTCCAGCAGTACCCTGTTATCCAGTCGCCCACTTACCATCAGAGTGCTCTGGTTCCCAACACCTGAAACGGACCTTGTTGTCCTGGTTGATGTCCATTTGACATTTTTTCCTTTGGTTATTTATCTTCTTTCTGCTGTTCGAGAGTAAAAATTCTTCAAATATTTTCTTCGTGAGTTTTCTATTTTCTCAAATGTCTGCATTGAATGAAATAATCAATTAAAAAAAACAAAAATCAAAGAGTGGGTGTGATAGTCTTTCAACATTCACATTCCTACAAAGTTTCCTTAATTTTAAACATCTTTCAAAAATCATTTAAAAACATCTAATTTATTGGAAATGCTGATTTTCCCTCATGTTGTTTCATATTTTACCAGTAGATGGCAGTGTCACACCTCCTCATATGCTCACCTTCTGTGTCACCAGAGCAGAAATCTTCTCTTCATGACAGCAGCAGTTTGTATCAGTGATGAAATGTATGGAAACATTTCAGGCATTATCATCCCAAAGTCAAATATTCTACATGTGTTTATTTAAATTATTCAATATTCTGGTGCATACTGAAGTGAATCACAGAGTGCAGGACTCAGAGGGAGGTCTGTCATGGGATCTTATATTAGTTACATAAATTTGCTCCCATGCAGCAACAGTTTTATTTGAAGAGTGTAATTAAAAGTTGTAATTCTTCTTTTGACACAGTGAATATAATATGATCCATCCATTCTTATTATAGACCCTCCACTGAGTGTAATTATAATATTAAATCACAGCTACACCCTCAGTAGGTGCAGTCTGACCTCCAGCCTCAGGACTAACACAGAGTACCTTTCACGTCCACTCTGGTGTGTTCTTCCATTCGGGGGATGGAGACGACACCTTTGACCCCACTGCCGACCTCCTGCTCGGCCAGCATTCCTGCTCTGACCTCTGACCTCAGAAAGCACTGAAACTCAGCCCAGAGGCTACGACCTGATGTCCTTTACTGGGACCTCTTGAACTTTGGACACCACCCCGGTCAAAAAGTGAAACAGTTTGTCCCCGTGGAATAAAGTGACCTCTCCTACCCCTCGTCCAGCAAAGGCATGAGAGAACGATGACCCCTCGCAACCTTTCATTAGCGCTTCCTTTTATTACACCGCTTCCTCCCTGCTGCCTCGTCAGCACGTCACAGAGTGGAGCGGGGGATGGAGGGAGGGAGAGGTAAAAGAAGGGGAGAGCAAAAAGAAAGCCAAAAGAGAAGGAGAGCGAGAGCGAGGCGGGGAGATAGGGATGTAAAAACGAGGGCAGCAGCAGATAGAGCGGGGGAAGATAGATCGTCGGCATCTGCTGCGTTGACTGAAATGTCACCTTTAAATGGCTTCCCTGTCCTTGATGCTGGACCTCCCTATCTGATCCCAGCTCTCCTTGGGAGTTGTAGTTCTGATGACTTATGTAGGACACAAAACAGATCTCTTATAAAATACAGGCCCGGTTCAAGATAAGCTCTCAGGGGGAAAAAAAGGAGAGATGATTTCTCCTGCCTGTGGTGCTGCTCTGAGTTCTACTGAAATTGACCATTTGAATGTAAGGTCAAAGGTCAACCCTGCCATGTATGACTAAGATAATTGGATCTTTTGGGCTGGCTGATGCTGACGGCTCACTGGGTGATGCAGTAGCTCTCCCCAACAACAGTAATTCCTTTTTTTTTTCCAACCTGTTTCCTCTTCAGCGGAATGAAATCTATTTTTGGTCAGAGCTGCCTCAGTGAAACGACTCAGCAAGAGTTTTCAGATAGCTCCTAATTTACATAAGTGTTTATATTTTTCTAACAAATTTTAAATTTTACATTCACCTCTTACATATATCTGTAATTTATATTCAAGGCGGACTGTTTCTTTAAGCTTTAATGCATTTTAAGAGTAGTATGAATTATTTTCATCTTATTTTATTAGAACCATCCAACCTTTCAACACTGTATCAGATTAGAAATTAAATAAATGAGACAACATCCTGAGTAATGCTTGAGCAGATTTTGAGCAGGAGGTCAGACAGAAAAAGGACAGAAGAGCAGAAGAAAGCTAAACAGGAGAGTGATAGCACAGGCTAAAGGCTAAAACATGATCTAAAGGCTAAAACACAGGCTAAACTGTTTGTTATAATGTTCATTCCAACCCACATGCAGCAGTTATTCTGCAGTGATCTGATCAAACTTGAGAGTCTGTCAATAAAATCAAGAGTGAGGTTACTTTAGCTCTTCTTGGTAGATGAGCAGGACATAAAGATTTGCTAATGTTACACATTAGCCTACAGATATGGCTCACAGCATCAGGCTGCCAGCAGCGCTAATGTAGCCAGCTACTAAACTGTTACAAACTGATGAAGTTTACTTGTCATGTTTCAAAAAACAGCTCTTTGTAACTGTTGTTAAATACCTTACCTCATCAGGTTGTACCTGGTAAAAAGTTGTCTTGAACAAAGAAAAGTAGTGTTAGAATGATGAATCGATCTCCCTTTATTTCCAAAACAAACACACACCTTGTTAAGAGTCATGTCATCACAACAGTGTGCGCGCAATTCCAGCCAAAAGGTGTCGCTGTAATCCACTTCAGATAGTCAGATAGTCCTCACAGCCTCTTTAAGGGTGTTTTTTTGTTTTGTTTTGTTTTTTTGTAGTGGAATTAGGAGGTATCATAAAGATACTCCTCATCTAAACTTCTGAATCAACCGTTCTTTATCCATGTCTACTGGAGCAACTGGAACACACATAAAAAAAAAAGGTGTTCATGTCAAAATGGTGCATCATGTTGCCTCATGTTGCATCATGCTGTGATGCTCTCAGGCAGCTAGGACAGTCAAATGCTCATGTTGATGCTGTCAGGACACGCTGTTGCTAAATATATAACATATTAACTCTATACAGACAAACATGTTGGTAACTCATTGGACTTTCATTGTATTTAACTTATGAACTCTGGAGACATCTGGACATCAAAGGAGAGAATTATAAGAGTGACAATAACCTCCAGTAGAGACCACACATCTCAAAAAAATCCAGTGTTTACATGATTATGATTAAACTTGGTGGTATGGCTCTGTTCTGGGACCCCCCCCCCTCCCCCCTCTCCTATCTCTTTCAAGTGCATATATGAAAGAGCCAAGCCAGGGAGACTAGCAGCAAAGATCATCAACACATAAGACAATGCATATGACACTGGTAAAATCAGACACAGCATAAAAGCAGGAGGGAAAAAACACATTTTGATATCTGTCTGTTGGATGAGTAACTGTAATCAGCTGAGCTCTCAGCGGCTGAGGTTCTTGGCCAGCCTGAAGTAATGCTTCTCTCATTTTTTGGCGCAGCAAACAAAGCTCAAGATTTGATCACAACAACACTGATCTGCAAACCAAGTCCTGATGTCATTCTGAAATAAACAACTAATAAAACAAGATTAATTATAGATGTGCTCTGTAAATGGGCAAAATCAAAACTCTAAGTCAAATATTGAGACTATTTCAATGGAAACATAATGCAAAACTGTGAACTGTTGTTGCTTGTTGGCCCTTGCTTTATGCAGAGAGTGTTTTGGACAGATTTCAGGGGCAAAATCTTTCTCAGAGGTCATTGCCTCTGGGGTGTTAACTGGAAATACACAGATCACACGAGAAAAACGATGTTGCAGCCCCATTTGCAAGTTTGATTGTGCTCAATTGCTCCATTCACACCATTTGGGCAAGCATTTGGATCCTTTCCAAAATGTCGTCATAAGAAAACTGAATTTTTTTTTCTAATACACAGAGGGAAGACTTTATATTCCTATTCTGATCTTGGACTTGGATGCCTGACTTCCTGTTTCATGATATGTGGTGAAAATTCTGAGGCTTTTTTTTGTCAGTTGTTACATGATGCATGTGTAAACTAAACTGTGTGTGCTTTGCTAAAACCAGGGGCTTCCTTGATTATTTATTCATTTATTTATTTTGAGGGTTGCTAAAGAACCATTTGGGAGCAGTGTTTTAAGCCTTGATATATTCATTTACTGTATTTTCTTACTTATGTCTTATATTCCACATGTTGAATTCAAGCAGGTTGAGCCCCTCATACATGGTTTTTATCTTTTCATTCAAAGGCCCCGTTTACATGATGTTTCACTTGAAAACGAAAAAAAAGGAGAGAAAAAAAATCTGCATTTACACGGAAACACTGAGGGACTGAAAACGCTGTAGTATGCATGCCAGGCCTGTAGTTGGGGATAGACAGAAGCATCTTTTGGTTGCCCTCCACTGAAGCATTATTTGAATGAGTCTTCACTGGTTGTAGAAGTGGTGCAACAGATGCACATTTTGTCTTAAGGTAGTCTGCAGATTCAGCAGCACAAGCACAATAAGGTAGTCTGCCACTGAGCCATTGTGGTTGTTTGGTTCACGTATGGCAACTAAAGGATCCCTCAGTGAAAGTGTAACGTGGAGCGTGACGTCAGCATTTCCACTAAAATCTTTGGCTTGCTGCTTACACGGCAATGGTGGCCGCAGTGTGTCAGTAAAATTCCATTCCAGAGGCAGTTTTCAAAAGTTTCCCTTTAAAATCGACTAAAACGTTGCTTCCGTGTAAATGAGGCCGGACCACAACGATACCTTTGCGTTTCATCCTCAAACTACTGTATTATTTCTTTCTTTCCAGAAGGTTCACAAATTCAGTTCTTTGGGCCTAATTTTCAAGAACAAGTATATCTGAATGATTCAAAAGGAGGAATGAGGACCTAAAGCTTCAGTGCTCCTGATGCTTAAAAAAGGAAGAAAACATCAAAAGAGGCCTAAAAATAGAGGAACATTTATTGTGTGTTTTGTATAAATCTCATGCAGCCTAAATCCAGCCTGCGGCAAGAACGGTACATCCACATCTGGAAGGTGGCAGATCCTGTTAACTGTCACTTGACATGAGACGCAGCTGACATGTGTAAGAGATATAAAGTGTGTGTGTGTGTGTTCGTGTGTGTGTGTGTGTGTGTGTGTGTGTGTGTGTGTGTGTGCACAGTCAGACAGAGTGAGGGGAGCAGCAGCATTTTGGGGCTAAGTCAGATCCCACTGACATTGTCTCCATGTGGTGGCTGGCCCGGCGGGCACAGCAGAGCCACACTTGATGTCATTTCTATCTTAAATGTCACTCTCAGTGGGCCCATCACCATGGTGTCCCCGGGGCCACATTCACCCTTCAACCTTACAGTAACGCAGCAAAGAGGAGAGGGCAGCCAGACCTCCTGTTTCCTCCTCTTTTACGTAATGCAGTGTGTCACTGTGGGTCGTTCCACTCTCAGATACACTCAGATATCACAACGCTCGCTGGATCTTCTGTGAACTCAAAGTGCTCTGTGGATGTGTGCTCACTGGTCTCACCGTTGGCCCTAAAGTGACCTCTGATCGTGTGTGACCGAGGGGTCACAAGGTGCCCTTTCATTCCCACTGGTGTGGTGACAGGCGGGCTAATTACCCTCACTGTGTGACTGTGGGGGCCATAAAAGGCTTAATGGCTGCAGGATGACAAAGCACTGAAACACTGAGGATTATTGAGAGCAGCATCAGTGCTGTTGTCTTCTGCATTCATTAAAGGAAAAGGTGTGGGTGGTAGTCAGACCTGTCACCATATATCATAATGGCAGAGGTGTACTGTTTGTAATATCTGTGAGGTGTACAGACTGCAAACAAAGAGGTGTACATATCTGATCAGAATCAAACTTGATTTAAAAACACCCTCAGGATAAATCATCTAATAAAAGTTGTAGCTCAGTGAAATAAAGATGAATAATGAAAGACAGTACACGCTTTAAGATTATACAAAAATACTTATATAATACCACACTAAAAGGATGTGATACATTTGTTTGACATTATACATGATTGGCTGAAACATGCTCTGAAGATAAAATACAAAGTCCTGACATGGTCATAAATGGTAACTAAGATGAAGTATTTAACTTAAGTGGGTTTAATGCACTGTTTAATATACCACTAATATACTTTTATTGTCTTCATTGTTTTTATGTCTTATATACCACTGAGGAAGCTGTACTTATGATTCTGCTGTATCACTTGGCACACTGATTCTGATAAACAAACATTTAGAGTTTGTTGCAAAAACAGACAAACAAGTTTTCAGCTGAGCTGTCAACACGAAAATCTGTCTTTGATTAAACATATGTAGGCGTAAAGGCTTCACTAAAAGGACCAGTTTAGTGATGAAGGGATAATTATTAATTGCGCTCCTGATAAAAATAAAAATTTTGACTTGAATATAAATTTAAACTGGAGAAGAATAACTGCACCTGTGTATGCTCTGGCTGCTCACTGCGTCCTGTGCACGAACACATTTACAGTCCTCTCATAAATATTCAAAAACATCACTTAACAAGCAGCTCACTCGGAGACAGCTCGGCTCCAGCACCCCCCCCCCCCCCCCCCCAAACAGAAGAGGTGAATGGGTTGAGCAATACAGATAATTGATGTATGGATGGATTTCTTAATGAGTGTTTGTTTTACTACTCAGCTGTTGTAACAACCAGACTAACAGTCACACACACACACACACACACACACACACACACACAAATGTGCACAACAAACAAATGTTAATGTTTCTGGGTTGATTTTTTTTTTCTTTTAGATAACCTGAAAGGACTGTTTCGACCCAAATATAAAAGTTTTTTTCCTTTTTCCTAAAATACATCTAAAAAATTTGAATCAAGACTTGAAATTATGATATTTCTTCACATCTTACCCCTGATGACTGAGGTCTCATGATGGGAAGTTCAACTCTTTCAGAGAGCTCTTTCATCTCCCAAACCTCTCCTAATTCAGTTTTATTTGGAGCTTCAGTGACTTGTGTATTGATAACCTGTTTGCATTCAGTGTTTTTATGAGAAGCTTCACAATTGCCTCATTTTGTGCATTTGTTCTGTTACGAAAAGCAGACTTTCTTGTTTTTAATTTTTTAATCAAACTTTTTTGCACAAAAAAAATGAACACACACTGCACACAAACCTACAGAACAGAAACAAAACCAAACACAATATTCTACCAGTACTGTGTCTTTAAAATGCATCCAAACTAACTTGGTTTGGGGGGGGCACTCTTTTTTATGCTTTCACGACTCGATACACTCTCCTCCTCTCCTCTCTGCCATCACATAATGGTATGATCCTATATCCCCACATGTGATTGACTGCATGGCTGCCATGCTGTCAATCAAAACAAAGTTCTGCCATGAGCAGAGCTGAGCAACTGACTGAGAGCTGAGCAACGGAGGGAAAAAAGTTGGGAGCCGGCTCTCACTCTAAAGGAGTCGACTCTTCTGATTCACTAAAAAGTATCGGCTCTCAGAGCCACATCTTTTGCACATGACACATCACTACTGAGGCCAGCTGTCACTCACAACGAAAACACAGAGGGGATGAAAGATGGAGATGGACTGTGATTTTTAAACTACAAAGGGGCAACAATTATAAAGATAAATGTTCGTCAACAACCCATTCTTGACGAGCTACAATAATTCAATGGTGATTAAAAAAATCTGATGAACCAATGTTTTATTTTATTAATAAGACAACGATGGGATGAAACATTCAAAATCATGATATCCCTTAGTTAGCTGTGAGGCTCAGCATTAGCTCAGTTATTTACCAGCAACAGTTGTTCTATGAGTACAAGTTCTCACATCCTTCAAGCATCTTACTCATTTTCATTGATGATTTTAACCCCCCGTGTGACAAAACCAACAACCAGCGACTCTGATGACGTCCGTTTTACATTTAAAGTTTGGTATTTTCACTGTTGTTATTGTGACTTCAGCTGGATTTAATTGATCCTAGTTTCTGTTTGACTCATAGTAAGAAAGTCTGTCCAACGTGCGCCTGTCACTGCAGCTGCAGGACTATCATGAAGGTGCAGCACAGTCATTGTACTGTGTCAATAACACTTTTATTTGAAGCTAGAGGTTTTAAATGGAGCCACAGTGGCCACAGAAAGACTTTTCTTTTATTTCGGACCTAATGGTGGTTAATCTTAAAGTATTCTCAAATATCAGCACAAACACATTTTTTTTCCCATTCAGTCAACATCTGTCCCTGAGCAGGCTGTCATGAACTGATGGGTTTACTCCTCACTGTAAAACTCAGCAGCAGATCAGATGGGTTTGAGTGTTTTTATTCTGTGACTTAAAGTGCTCCTGTGTGTTTCAGCTGCACGACTCAGCCACCACTTTATCAAAGGCACAGTAATGAAATGCTTCCTTACATCTAAATATAGGAAGCAATGAAAGTGGTATGAAAAACAAACAAATAAACAAACAAAAAAAGATAATCCATTTGTGACCCATTTCTGTCCCTGTGTGAGCTCCATTGTTTAGAATGATAATAAAAAAAATCTCTCCCCAGGCACGTAAATATCTACAAAGCCCCGTCGCTGACAAAGACTGCGCCGCTGTGGGACCGTGAGGAAATTAGGACTCCTGAGCAAGAGGCTTGTTCAACAACCAACACCCTCCTTTAAAAAAAAAGAAAAGAAAAGAAGAAAAAAAAAGACAGGAACTGACGCTTGTTATACCGTCGCTGTGATCCCACTTCTAATTTCCAGATTCCCACCCCTACAAGAGCATCCAAGTGTGAGGCGGGGAGCATTAGAGCCGCCTCTGTGATCGCACCCTGACACAGGAAGGACGCTGTAACCATGTGTGTTTTTTAATAGGATAGCAGAATAAACCTGTTTTCTGGTCAGCAATTAGCCGTTCTTTTGGCTCGGTGTAAATGAGGAAAAGCTGCAGAGAAGAGGCTTTGGCTGCCAGGAGAGGGTGGGGAGGACATGGAAAGATCTCAAATTAAGTCCTGGATTATTTTTTAATACTGTGACTTACATCCAGACTACCACAGATACCCCCTCTGCACCTTTGTATTGTGGCCAAGATGCATCCTCCATGACTGCATAATTAGATCATTGTAGAGAAGTGGAAAAACTGCAGGTCTTTGAGTGTCAAACCAATCCCCCAGAGAGAAAACATGGACGACATTACAGCTCCCCAAGAGTGAAGCAAAACCACTTGGTGCCAGTTGGCTCCAATTGAGCTGCTTTATGTTCAAGTGTTCATTTTTTTTTTTTTTTTATTATTATTATTATTTGATGATGCAAATTTGTAACGCTACATCTGACTCAGCTGATGAATTTGATTCCTTGGGTGCTCAGAAAAGAAGCATTTAGCAGCATAACTAAGAACTGGTTCAAGCCAGAGTTAGTTCTAACCATCGATGGCTAAAACACTAAAACTCCTATCTGCAAAATTTACTTTTTAAGGAAAACTAAAAGAAAAAAGAAGGAGGAGGAGGTTTTGCATTTTGGCCATCACTATAAGCTTTATTCTTACTCTAAATTTTATTCTCTTTAAGATTTACCAGCAGAGCTTTGTAGGTCATAGGAAGAGTTTTGCATTTATTCTGGATGCTATGGGTTGCCGGTGCAGAGGCTACCGTAGGAAAGATGCAATCTTTTTCCCTCATTCGAGACATGAGAATGAGCTGCAGTGTTTTGGACCAGTTATAGAGTCTTTAGAGAGTTACAAGGGCAGTCTAATGAAAGGGAGTTATGGTTACCCAGAACTAGTGTATATTGAGACAGGATGTGTCTGAATTCTGTAATGTTACAAAGGTGCCTGTGCTAGAAATGTTGTGTATGTGGTAGATGAAGGACAAATCCTTATAGATCTCCTTGACTGCTAACCGTGGTGCTGGATGCCGGGCTGATGCCACCTAAGGCAGTTATAGCATTAGAAAATGTGTCTCTGAAGTGTTTGGGACCAAGAACAAAAAGTTCTGCCTTTTAACAATAAAGGAGCATAAATGTTTGGTCTTTATGTTTTAAAGGCATGCTTAGTTTTCTTCAACGTGGGGCACACTTATCTGCTGTTTGGGTCTGCAGACTCTAAAAGAGACAAAAAAAAACAGCCATAATGAGGGACTCTGACAGGGCTGAACACGAGAGGACACCTTTATTAAGTTTACAGAGGAAGAACGAGACTCAGAAGACCTCGTAGGTGTGTAAACTACGAGCCCATACTTTTGAACTTAAAGAGCTAAACCTGTCAGGAGTGGGAAATTGTTAAGACAGTGCTTAAGGACCTTTCTAAATCAAAAGATACCAGCGGCTCATACTCTGCTGCTCACTGAACACCAGGAGTGTACCAACTTTCTTTAATTTTTAAAAGGTTAGTTCAGAAAAGCTAAATGAAAGAGTGTCTTCAAAGTAAAGTTTAGCTTGTTGACAAGAACCAGTTCCAAGACCCAGGCACATGACTCAAAGTTGCAACAAAAAGACTCATTAGTCAAGCAAAAAACTAGACAAAGTGTTTACAAAATGTCACAGGGAGGAGAACGTAATGAAACAGAATTACAGCAATGCTGTAGAAAACTAAGCAAGGGCAGCAAGAACAAAAACGCTCATCAAACTACTGGATCAAAGGTTTAACTTAACAAAAAATAAAACTTTTAATAAACAACTTTGTAATAACACACAGACCTCATGAAACTCAGTGCTAACAGACGAACAGGCGCAGGATAAAGTGATAAAGTGAGACAAACTATTTAGATACAAGGTATTGGGGCACGTGTGGAAACAGAGAGGGCAGGGACCACAATCACAAAGGTGAGATTAGATGCATCAGGGCAGGAAGTGAAGTTTTCTGAAACGAGAGGAGAGACAATAAAACAAAATGAAACAGGACAGAACAAACAAAAGACAAAACCAAACTAAAAAGTGTGAACTTAAAAGAAATGGCGAGACAAGTCACGGAAAAGGAAGTGACCAAGCTGGAAGTTTACAGACAATAATGGACAGTTATTTCACATTTTTGATTTCCTAAAATCCATAATGCGGTGTACTGCACGAAGAGTAAAACTGACCTGAACAGCTGATTATTGTGCACCATTTTTGCTTTTACTGACAGGAAAGCAGCAGAGAGACAGGAAATGTGAGAAACAGAGAAATGAACTGCAGTAAAGGTTGTGGGCAGGAGGTGTCAAAGCAGCGACCACAGCGACGAAGAGTGTGTACAGGGAGCGCATTTAAAAAGCCAGACCAACCAGCGCCCCACAAACAGTCTTTTTGACAGCAAAGTAAAACTCTGATAGAAAGTGTAAATCGATCAGAGACTCTCGCTGACATGACCGTCAAAAACGTGATCCGTGATGTGTTAGAGCTGACCCTGGCTGTAGCTCAGATCCTTGGCCAGTTTCTCAATAAAGGGGTCGGGATCACCTGTGGAGCACCTGACTTCAAAAACACACACTATCCCTTTAATACGTACCAAATGCCATTGATAAATGTAATTTAAACTAACTTAATGTGATTTATGTGATGCTAATTAGATGTTGGAGTCTTTGTCACAGGGTATGAAGGTCAGCTTTGTCAGGTGACTGTTTATAACTTTGTGTCTGATAACCTCTCACTCCTCTCACTCCTCTCTCAGCCTCCTCGTCCAAAAACAAGATGAAGAAGGACATTCTGCCAAATTTCAGGCTTTAAAGCAGCCGTGCATCCATAAGGGACAAAGTCACTGTGTCCACTCCTGGAACAACTCTCTGGTTTTCCTTGTGTTCTCCCATCTCATGCCCTCCTTCATGTGAAGGCGTGTTATGGAATGTGTTTGCTGGCTTTGTGTTTTCTGCAGCGGTTATGCTGCTGGCAGCGAGGAAATCAAACACCTTGCTCTCATGGCAAACCACAGAACACTGAGCCCCCACCTCCTCTTCCTCCCCCCGACTCGCTCTGAACCACAGTGCTGACTGTCAGAAGCACTCAGACGAAACACAGGATTATGACTACAGAGTAAAGTGGTGTAGAGGATTATTTCAACATTTGGCTCTGTGAGAAGGAGTTTCAAAGAGACTCCATCTTTACGGTGATGATGCTGCAGTTAGAGGAAGAAGAAAAGCTTTTCAGTCACTACACCAACAAGGACATTGCCTTAAAGGCTGGTGGCAGCTGTGTGGATGTGATGTATGTCACTTGTAGATGGAGGTTGTTCATAAAAGTGAAGGTGGTGTGCATAGAGAGGCCTCGGGGGCAGGTGATGTGCGCCTGTGATGCCACCTGACATCTTCCTCAGAGGTGTTTCAGGCAACAAATAGCAGGTCTGTCTGCTGTCAGCCTGCAGGCCACCTGGGGGGTCAGCCATGACACTCTGCGCTTTGACAGCACCTCCCACCCCCACCCCTCTCTCCCCATGTTCACGGTCCAGGGCCAGGCCGGAGCCCCAGAATGCAACGGGAGCCGTCACGGAGGATGAAGAGTGACGCCGCTGAGGAGGGGAGAGAAATCCCTCTCTCCTTAAGGTGCAATGAAAGGTCAGGAGCCGGTATCACTGGGAGAATTACTCACCGCGCTGCCTACCTTGACATCAACAGAGAGCCGGGCTGCGGGGAGTGAGAGGGAGAGAGACGAGGGGAGAGAACAGGTGGAGGGCTGGAGAGCGGCGGCGGATAGGCGGAGAGGGAGTAATGAGTCGAAGGGGGGAGGACGGGATGACAGGGTCAGGGGGAGGTGGAGAGGCAGGTTGAGGTAATGGGCTATAGGGAGCGCGTGTGTGTGTGTCCTGGTGTTTGAATCCCTGTGTGTGTGTGTGTGTGTGTGTGTGTGTGTGCAAAGAAGCAGGAGGTGTATGTGTGTGGGTGTGTGTGTGTGGGGGGGCGCTGCTGAAGACGTCTTGCCCTTGCAGCACTTCATCACATTCAGTTTTTTATCCACGCTTCCTGAACTTCCACTGCCTTTTCCGCTCCAGTTGGCCCTCAGCGGACAATGCGATCAGAGTGTCCCTCCATGTGCATTATGCAAGCATGTTCCGCTCCGTAGTTAAGATGTCAATGGTGCGTGCACCTCCCCAAGGTCAACACCCTAATGAGAAATCTGCAGGGACAACAGTAATTATCAAATAACTAAATGCAAAGCCAGACAAAGTGTGATAATTACTCCTGAGCCCGCCGCTGATAAAAGCTTTGATTGCATCCTCCTTTACTTCGGCTTCAAAGAGACTTCTTCACTCAAAAAACGTCCTCCTCACCGGTTCTGAGGATGTCAGATTCTGGTTTCAGTCAAGGCCTGCCACATTGGAATTCTGGCACCATCTGCTTCTTCATACATCCTCTCTAATAGCTTTCTTTTTCCATCAGGGCTGTCTCACTATCTGACATAATGTAGTTATGCACGAGACATTCACTCAATATTCAACAAAGCGCCACTATCTGACTGCTGCGTGTGACTGTGTGGCGTTTTTTTTTCAACCTGCCCGCACATAACAAGAATCTAAGCACATGAGCACTCTGCGTTTGACTGCTCCGCTCTCTGAATAGCACGGAGGAGAGTTGAGTGCAGGATTGAGATTGATCAGTGCTGAGACAGTGACTGTGCCGCTCACTGAGTGTTTCTGATTTTTTAAGGTCACCCTCACGAGAACCAAAAGGGCACATCAATTTCGGAGCCCTCATGAGGAGGCGCAGCGTCTCCTCCTCCATCACTCAGCCCCCTGTGGAGAAACGACATCTGAAGGTGCACTTGATTTGTGTGAAACTCGCTGCTGTGCATGAGCGGAATAAAAAATAAACAGACACACAACCTGGGTAAACAGATGGATGGCGCCTCAACATGTGGTGCGAGACGGCTTCACGAAACACGTAACAACTGGAAGACAACTGATTAGAGCCTGGCAGTTGTCAAAAACAATATGGTGCTCTGTTAGTCACACTTATCTCCAAACGGCAGTGTGTTTTATTCATTTTCAGGTAACTTATCTCGGATATAAAGATGTGACAAACACTTGGTTTTGTTTACAAATTTATTCCAAAGTTTTCTGTCAGATTGTCCTTTGGAAAGTTCCAAAGAAAATTCATGTTACTTAGAGGCAACATTGTTCACGCCTGTACTCTGAAATTCATGAATACTTACCTTCAGGTAAAGGTCCATTAAAAGGCCCTAAAAGGGCACAGACTGCAGGATATTGTGCGCAAACTCAGACCAAATAAAAGAAATAGAGAGAAGTCATTCTCTAAAAAACAAAGTTTAAAATGTTTGGGCTTAAAATGATTTTTTGGTTGAGTGAAAAAAAAAAAAGTTCTGTTGTGTTGCAGACACTTCACAGTGGTTATCTCAGCTACCTGTGTTAAGTTTGTTGTGTAAAGTTGGACTCATTTCAAAAGTCAAGTTGGCAAAACTTAAAATAAAAGGTTTGATGCTGTAACTGAATTCACTGATCGTTCTTGAACAAAGAACGGGGTCTCCAACTCAAATCTACAGGGGTCTTCATCTGCACGTCATTTTCCCACAGGTGTCCTGGTGAAAAGCTGAATATTTGTATTGAAACTACAGTCAGTAGAGTCATTGTCTCCCAGTCGGGAGGTCGGGGTTGGAATCCTGCTCCAGCATGAAAACACACACATGTGAGTGTGTAAGCTAAAACTGATGGTCCCCTACTGTAACAGTCTGCGCCGTCAGTGTGTGTCTGGGTGAAAGAGACTAGAAGTGAAAAGTACATTTTCTGTACCAAAAATAAAACGTTGGTACTATGTTTATTTTAAAGAATTCTTAGTGTGTAGAACTCAAATCTTTAAGTTCTATCTCAACAAAAACATATCAGTTGATTCAAATGTAACATTTTTAGTTGGCCTCAGAACTCAGTACACCCAGTTGCCTCCATATTCTGAGTTTACACAACTTTTTCATTTTTACATTGACCAGTTTAAAAATGTAAAATTAAATATCTACTCATGCAAGTATTGGTGAAATATAAGGTAGAAACAGAACACTCTTTTCCCCTTTGATTTGATGAAAGGTGAATATTTCAGGCCTTTTTAAGATACAAAGCTCAACAAGAGCTCAAAATTAAAATTTTTTAAATGCAGTTGACACATGGTGACATGGGCCATACAGTGAAATGCTCATAATTAACCATTTTTCAGTAGATTTAATCCCGCAGATGTTGTTATAATTGTCTTATAATTGATTTAGATATAAAGAGAGGATGCACATTTGTAAATATTCCTGTAAATACACTTTATTACCAAAAGTATTCACTCACCCATCCAAATAATCAGAATCAGGTGTCCTAATCACCTGGCCTGGCCACAGGTGTATGAAATCAAGCACCTAGGCATGGAGACTGTTTTTACAAACACTTGTGAAAGAATGTGCCGCTCTCAGGAGCTCAGTGAATTCCAGTGTGGAACTGTCATAGGATGCCACCTGTGCAACAAATCCAGTCGTGAATGAAGAATGGTCAAAATTCCTATAAACACACTCCTCAAACATGTGGACAGCTTTCCCAGATGAGTTGAAGCTGTAATAGCTGCAAAAGGTGGACCAACATCATACTGAACCCTATGGGTTGGGAATGGGATGGCACTTAAGTTTGTATGTGAGTCAAGGCAGGTGAGCGAATGCTTTTGGTAACATAGTGTATGTGGGTTTTAGCCAAGTTGGCTGTTTTTTGACTGTAGTCTCTGGGGCAGGTGACATGGGCACTACAATAATTAAAATGCATTAAAAACAGTACTAGGGCTGCACAGCTGTTAGTGCTGTTGCTTCACAGCAGGAAGGTCGCTGGTTGGAATCCTAGTTCGGGGACGGTGTGCCTTTGTGTGTGGAGTTTGCATGTTCTCCCCGTGCATACGTGGGTTGAAACTGTCACTGAAAAATGATGCCTGATGAAAATCAGTTCTTCTGTTTGGAACGACACAGTCCCTTCTGCTGACAGACCTGTCATACCTGTCAGTCCATGTTTTCTGTTTTGTTAATACAAAATATCAGAATCAGAATACTTCATTGATCCCCAAGGAAAAATGACTTTTTGGTTCACAGCTACTCCCAGAAATTGAGATATAGGCAAATATAATATAAAGTATGTACATTCTACTGATAAAAATGTAGTATATAAATAATGACAAAGGTTATGGGGGTTTTGCACAAATACTGATCTAAATGATGGGTATTGCACAGAGGACATTCATTGTTGCACAATATTTCCCTGAAGGAGTGATGGCCACAGGCAGGAATGATTTCCTGTGGCACTCAGTGGTGCATTTAGGTGGAATCAGTCTCTTACTGAAAACACTCCTGTAGCTGAGCAGCACGTCATGGAAGGGTTGGGACACATTGTACAAGATGACATGCAACTTGGACAGCATCCTCCTCTCGGACACCTCTGTCAGAGAGTCCAGCTTCACTCCACTCCCATATATAAACAGCAAACATTACAATCAATTATTGCAACATCACTGTTTCAGGATACTAAACGCCAAATTTCATACTTGACTGACCTATGTGAATACGAGTAGGCTCATAACTTGAGAGGGAAACCACAGATTCAGTCAGTACCGAGGACCAGGAAAAGAGTGGACAGAAATTCTGTGGAAGTCTGGTAACCCACATTTTGCTGTTCAATGTATTCAGACTGAAGAGCATTCATCCACATTTAAAGCTTGTATCAATTTTTTTATTTATTTATCTATGAAGAACAGGTGCAGTATTAAGGAAACTGCAACAAGCAGTAAATGTGTATGAAATATCAGTTCCAAAATGTGTTAATTGCGTTCATAGACTTCCACTTACCTTTGTGATAAAGCTTTCATGAGAGTCAGACTCTTCTTGTAAACGTGGTGATTAGGTTTTCAAGCAGACATCTCTTCGTGACAACAGCTGGTTTTTGAGACTAATTATAAATTTTACTTTACAGAATGTCATTAATACCTCACATCAGAATACAACCTGTGAAAAGCAGGGAAACAGAGTGATGTTAAAGATAAATTCAAATAAATGTTTTAAATGTGTTTGCATGAAGTTGAACCTCTTTGAATTTTCACATCCTCTGCATTTATGAAAACTCTCGTTCCAGACCAAAAGTTGTAGCTCCAAGTTTAACTTTCTCCAGCAAAGTGCTCCCTGTCAGAGTTCAGAGGAACAAGTTCAGCCGCTCGGAGCTAAATGGTGATGATTTCCTTATTTCACAAAGAGAAAGAATAAAAGAGGAACTTCAACAAGCATCACAGCTCAAACACTGAGAACCAACCGTCTGCAAATAAAGCTCTGAGTGGGAGTGGAGTTGGAAGTGAAATGAATAATTAAATAAAGAGTAATTGGCCTCGACATGACCTCCCCTCCTCTCAAAAACAAAAGGTCAAAGAGAGTGTGAAGCAGCCCGACATCAACATCCAATAATGCACTTCTGGAAAGCAGAGCAAGGACAAAAACAATGAGGCGTTCATCCCCGAGACAGCTTCAGGGAACAGCAGCGAGTGGGAGGAGAGTGAAAAGATAACATCACAAAAAAAGGAAAAAGAAAAAAAAGAAAACAGACAAGGAGAGGGAGAAGGAGGGAGAGAGCAGGAGGAGGAGGAGGAGAGTCATCAGAGATCAGGGTGACCCTGTGCCACTCAGGAACATGTTCTGCCTATAAGCTAACTGAGGAGCTGAAAGTTTGCCACTGAGTAATCTCTCCGCTGTCAACATCCTGGAGACTCGGCCTTGACTGTGACCATGTTTCTGCAGCGCGGGGCCACGGTGCTCTCACAGCTCCGCCTGACATGGCTCAAACATGACCATAAAAATGCACTGCAAGGTTTCCCTGAGCTGTAGGAGAGAATACTTATCCACTCACTTTAAAACCTGAAACAGTGAGACATCAGTACATGGCACCACAGGCACATGAAGAACCACAGAAGGGAGATATTTTCTACCAGGCTGTGAAGCTGTGGGTGTCTCTCTTTGATGTATGCCTGTTCTAATGGAGCCGAACGACCATCAAAGCTAAACAAACTCTGAACTCAAACTTAGTGAGCCTGATGAACATGTGTTTAACAGAGCAGACCCGTCTCTGCTCAAAGGGACTTAAAAATGTTGATAATTAGGCCTCAGTTCAGTTTGTCCTCAATAAATGATCATCCAACCAGAGCGAGACTTTGCAAACAATAAAACACCAGCTGGATGGAACAAGAGCACGATAACAGAGAGTCTGAAACGGTTCAGCTTCCAACAACAAGCAGTCAGAAGAGACATGTTGAAGTATGTTTACAGGAACTGGTTTGACAGCGACTGGTTTTGTTTTCTGTTCCACACGATTAAACCACGTTAACCTCTTCACATGGAAAATTAAACGGGCTACATGTGAAAAATCAAATCAAGTTCAAGCTTTGCCTTGACTCACATTATAAAAACAGTAACAGAAAAAGAAAAAGATCAAGTCATGTGACCTTTAACCTGGTAGTTCCCTATGCTGGTACGGAGTGAGTCTGATATAATCGCCACCAGAAACTTTTTGTATTTGAAAGCAAAAAACTTCAATTGTTCCCTGAGCCTCACAGAAGATACAATCTGTGGCTTAAAGTAAAATACCCAAACAACTACCGTAATTTTCGGACTATTGGGCGCACCTGAATATAAGCCGCAACCACTAAATTTAAAAAGAAAAAAAATTGTACACATGTAAGCCACACTTGGTTATTAGAGGCAGGGGTCTACATTGTAACATAGAACATTTGCATAAAAACGTGTAACAGAAAAAGCAAAAAAAAAAAAACTTTTAATAAAATAAATTTTGTTGTCTTTCTTCCAAACAGTGCCTGTAACACAGCTGGTTATACAGTAGCTTTCCAGAAAAGTCATTGATCACTATCATCATCAAGTCGTCTTCTTCAGTGTCGGAATTTAAGTTCTTCTACCTGCTTCGTCAGCCAGATCGATTGCCTTTAACTTGAAAGCTGTATCATATGCATTTTTTCATGTGTTTTCCGAGATGAGGGTGTGTGCATGAAGCGCAAAATTACAAATTTGAGGAATTTAATGGAGTGCACTGAAACTGGCCCAAAAACAGCCCCTGCCTAATGAGAGGGGAGGCTATGCAATAACAGCTGGTGGTCAGAAGAGTTAAAGGTGATAAAGAGGAAAATGTTTGCATATTCTTTACATAAAACTAATCAAAGCCAGTTGTTTTAATCCATAAATTGATCATCTTTTATCTCTTATCATCATGTAAGAGCAGTCAGAGCAGTCCTCTCGCCTTCATCTTGGATCTGAAGGTTTTAACATGCCGGTTAAATTTGAATCAATTATTTCTAATGCCCTTTTCAACCCACTTCTTCGACTCACTGTTGCATATTTATTCTCCTGCCCAAAGCCATATTTTAGCATGTCTGATAAGTATATTAAGAGCTGACTTTCATCCAAAACATAACCTCGTATACTTCACAGTTCACAGCTTCCTCCCCTCTGCTACAATGCAGACTAATAAAACTGCTAAAGCTGAGGGAGGGCAGCTCAGAATGGATAACCCCGGCAGAAATGACTGGCCCTTATTGACCCCATACATAAACAACATGGCTGCTGAGACCTGGGGACATGTTGAAATCTGTCTTGTTAGGATTTAATGCGGCGTCCATCCCTACTCTGCCTGACCCCTCAGAAACCCTGCTGACCTCTCCCTTAGGTCCTTTGTTAGCACAGCCGCTCTTCAGTCTAAACTATCATTTGCATTTTCGGAATTGTTAAACAAATACCCAACCACAGCTCCTTCTGCTGCCACCCGCTGTGACCCTCCACCCACTTTCCTCTTAAGCCAGCCAAAGGTAAGAGCAGATGTACATCGGAGGCTGTTATGAATGTAAGCAGAGGGAGCGGGGTCAAAGGTCAGATCATTCAGATGAGTGAGAGAAATACTCAAGAAAAGGGGTTAAGTTAAACAAGCTTTGCAGCAACCCTGACGTTACGAAGACATGGGCAGCATCATGGCTGGAGGAGCGGTGTTTATAGCAAAGGGATAATGTATGGTCAGTGGGTGGTTATGCAAAATAGAATCCCCTCTGGGTGGGTAACGCTTATTTAGAAGGTCAGAGGAAACTCGTTTTTTGCCCCAGTGTCAACAAACAGAGGTGAAATGTTAAACTTGTCTCCTGATTGATTTGATCTCACAGAGATGATCTGGTTCTTGCTTCTCAAAACAAAAAGGCATCATCAGTCAGTTTCTGACTAATCAAGTAATATTTACCACAATACACGTATAACAGAATACCACAGTAGATTCTAATCACTAGGGTAATACACATCTACTAGCTAGCAGCTACCTGTTAACTGTAGCTAATATTAGCCAGAGGCACACAGCACTAACAGACAGTATTATGGCACCCACATCTCATCTTTATCCTCTTTATCCTTCATTTTTCTGCCATCACAATCTGCTCTATGTCCAGACTCATTATTTAGAACATCCTCTCAACCAAAGAATAACACCGTCTTTTTTTGTTTGTTTGTTTTTATCAGTTGAATTCATGGAGAAAGAGGAACTTTTTTATTTCCCCTATGCCTTTTTCTTTAAGTTTTTTGTTTTACTTTATTTTTATTTTTTTTAATCTGCCCCTTGGCTTGAAAAGTTGAAAAGGAGAATAGGTCTACTCCTCAAAAGTAGGAGCTTAAATAGGAGGGTGATAAGGGGGTTGAGAAATGCCTTTAAAAAAAAAAAGTACACTTGTGGATGTTTCATCAATTACTGTAAAAATACAAAGAGAAACACAAGTTAAATTCCATTTAAAACCATGCAAACAGAAACTGTTTGATCTGTTTCCAATACTCTAATTATCTACCGAACAGTTAATGAAGTATCTCATCAGTTTAGGATTAGCTGTCAGTGTATTCCCATGGCAGGGAATCGCCTCTCTCTGGCACCTTTTGATTGTTTTGTTAGAACAGTACAGTTTCTTTCTTTCTTTCTTTCTTTCTTTCTTTCTTTCTTTCTTTCTTTCTTTTTCTATTTATCTATTATATTAGATTTTATCCATTCATTCATTCATTTTACTGTATTTTGTCATTTTACAGTATTTTTCATTTTGCTGTATTTTGTTTTTCTGTTTATAGGTCTTGTGTTTATCTCTTGTATTAATTGGTTTAGTTTATTTGTGTAATTTGTAAAATAAAAAAAGGAAATGAAATAGCATTAAAAAAAATAGACCCAGACGAATAGTTTTAGTAAAGAGATAATTTGACATGGCCAGCAGCTTTCCCTGATACCATGAGCCTGACGTTTGTTATGTTTAGGATTTATTTATAAATGTCAAGAATCCAAAAAATGATCATTTAATCCACTGCTTCCAAACAGACATTTTAAATTAAATAACACGAGATTAACCGATTGCTGCCATAACAACGCAAATGGTGTCAGGAGTCACTCACTTCCTGGTGATCATTTGTGTTTAGGAATCATTTATGCTTGAGCTGTGTGAACATGCCCTGTTTCACTAGTTTAAGTGTTAGCGCTCGGCAGGAGACGCCTCACCTCGACGGTGAAGATGTCGATTCAAATGGAGCCATTTTGTGTAATTTATTAAATGGCTCACTGCTTCATGTTGTAGACACAGATCTGTAAAACTATTGCTTTATCGAACAGGGCTCGACATGACATCGTCCCTGTGCGCATTAGCCGATGATGTCAGAAGCAGGGAGGCATATTTCTGCCACTTGGCATTTTGGAAATGTGGCGCGGCCATGGCTGTCAGAGCCTGAGCGTGTAGGACTGCAGATCAATAGACAGCTATTGGGTAGACAGTGGCGGTGTGCTGCAGTGCAATCTGGGAGTTTCCTCTGGGGAGGAATAGGTCACAGGGGGTGCGGAGCGTCGCGCTGCTCATGTTGTTTAAGATGGGAGTACAGGCGAGCGCGGTGTGTTTGTGTTGCAGCTGCTGATGCGTGAAATGGAACTCAGGTAGCTGGGCGGGCCTCGGGCCTTCGCTGTATCTTCCGCCAAGTGATTACTTTACTCCATTGATTTTTCTCCCTCCTCCACTGATCTGAGAAGATCACTTCGAAGAGAGAGAGAGGAAGAGAAAGGAGAGAGAGAGGCAGAGAGGGCAGAGGAACCATTGATTGACCTAGTACTGAGATTCAACGATTGACAGCAGAACCTTGAGTGGCAGTGCTCCCTCTTAGCCCGCTAATCTACGACTGGGATCCCAGCTACATTCAGGGAGTTCTGTTCTATAAATCCTTACAGAGTGAGGACGATTCTTTTCTGTCCAACATGTGCAGACATCCAGGGGGGTAAAAAACAAAGCTGTACTTGCTGTCAGATTGAAAATGCTGTTAGAAACATCTTAAACTTGTCTATAACATCATTTTGTGAGAATACATCGTCCCTGCTGCTTATTACTGCTGTCTGCTCAGACACTATGTTTGTTCTTTGCGTGGTCTTATCAAGGTGTGTTGACCTGGCAGGGCTGAGTAAATATATTCATGAGTTTTTGTATGGTTTATTGTGTTTTCATTATGTAGTGCATCTTTCAGACAGCATGCCATCTCTAAGGATCAAACCTATACTTCATAACCCCTGAGGCAGCTAAAATAAACACACATGCGAAAGGTGCACGTCATTACCATAAGCTGCTGTGGGTTTGTATGTGTAACATCTGAGTGTCTGTTAAAGGATAATTGCATTTTATTTTTATCATAATGTTTGGTTCAGTCTGGGGGCGATCATATGTCGAGGCTGCAGCCGCGGCAGACTCGGAGGTGGAGGTGAACTAGAGTGAGATGAGTCACAGAGGCCGGAGTCAGAGCGACGAGCACAACGAGTTGATAACAGCATGCAAACAACTTGACTTGTCTAGAAATTCATAAATATTCACTCTTTTGTTGACACAGCAGCGCCGCTTAGCTCTTCACAGAGGGCGAAAGATTATCTGCAATCAGCTCCAGAGGCCTGTCTGACATTTTCAACCTGACATTTACTTTTTATCTTTGCACTTATAAGAGATAGGGCTAAAACTACAGCGGCAGCTGTTTTATGATCACTGTTAAGCCTTTGGATAAACCAAAGTTTATAGAGGAAAAACACTCATCTAGAGATGTAGGTCTACAGAAAATATTGACGAGCTGTTGGTTTTGGTCTCTTTGTGGGTTTTCTGTCAGTGAGGATCTGAATCATCACCCGGCGTTTCACTGCTTCTGCCAAAAGGTCGAGTTGTTGTCAGTGTTTTCCCAAAATGACTAACTGTGGTCGGATGCCGATTCAAAGACAACTTCACAGCTTTACCACGAAGCAGACTAAATAGGCAGACGTTAAAGGGATAGTTTGTGGTTTTATATGTGGGCTTGTACAGGGTGCTATAAACCTCATTTTCCAAAAGGTGGTGATGCTGTTAACAGTTTCTGATGAATTTTAAATAATTTTAACCCAAAGTTCAATTTGCTGGCTCTAAAGGGCTGATTATGCTTTCCGCACGAACATGACATGAAAATGAGATGCACAAGATCTCAACATGGGAACACGTGTGGCTTATATGCTTTTTCACACTCCACGCAGCTTCCATTCCCAAACTGCAGGGGGCAGTGTATCGCAAACACAAGTCTACCAGATTTTTTCACAGATTCCTCTTCTCCTCTGAGTTTGGCCACAATTTCATGCCAGGAATTGTTCATCAAGTTATCATGGTGATCTCTGTATGTGGGAGATATTATGAATGCCAGTATTTTTTGTACTTTGGACACGAGGAGCTCCTGTTTGTCTGCGCGTTAAAAATTTTCAGAGGTGCGCAACACGGTAATTTTCCACATTAAAAGGACCGCGCGAGTGGGAAGACTGCTAAAATCATTCGTCCGCACGAACCTCTCAGACGTGTCAAGCATAAATCGGGCTTAAGAAGAAAGGCTCACCATTTCAGCTACCAACAAAATTAGTTGTGGGTTGACTTGATGCAGTGAGGAGGTCAAATGCTTCGTGGACAGTGGGGCTGATTTATAGAAGCGTGTTTTTTCAAAATTTCGAAGACCACTCATTAAAACAGAAGTTTACAAACGTGCAAGTCAGATACATGGAAGCGATGAGGTTTTCACCACTCTTCACTGAACTCTCAGCAAGAGCTTGTGTCTATTTAACTAAAAAATGTCTTATGAAGCTTAATATCAGCTACTTTTAAGTCCAGAAAATGTTGTATTTTCAGGATATTCGAGACAAAAATGAAACCTGAATTGCTTGTAAGTATTATTCTTATTTGATAGTTGAAAAGTAACTTTTTCTTAGCCCTCTGGCAGACTTTTTTAAGCAATTCAGTCATTAGATGTTGTTGAGTCTGGTGATGTTGCTACAGCTAGCCTCGGCTCTTCTGCTGATTTTGAATAGGATGAAGACGGTGAGTGAAGTTAGCCTGTCACTTTGTTATGCTAACTACCTCACCTGCTATTGGAGAGTGATGGGTCAAGCAGCTTTTTGTTTTGTTTTCTGGGCTGATGGCATTCTCACTCAAACAAAAAGCTCCAGGTTGTGATTGGAAACAAGCCAAGACCACCTCAACTACACAATTCTTGCTCCCCTTATTTCATTCAACACCAGAGTGCAGTTGCTGTGTTTAAATAAATGTCCAAATTTCTTGCTGTTTGTGCTACGATAACATGCAGGGTAACTACATCTTATAGAAATGTGATGAATTAGGTGAGCCACTGTGCACACAAGGTCCCCCTGTCAGCTCTACTGACATTATGATTCAGCTCGCTACAAAAAAAATGAAGACTCTGTAAAAGCTGGAAATAAGAAAAATGACATGCATTTGTCAGGTGGGCTTTGTTAATAAAATGATTGAACTGTAAAATCCAATCCTGTACTGGAGGAGCTGCTCCTTTGTCCAGCCGGCTGTAGTAGAAGGTCAAACTCAGCGGTGTTATTGGAGCATCATTAGGCGAGGTACCATGTAAAGGCCACTGTCGTAATTAAGACCTGAGACCTGCGCTTAACACTGGCACACTCGGGGTCTGCAGAGTGATAAGTGCTTGATCCTGATCAATAAGATGCACAGCCCCGTTGCCACTTGCAAAATCAATATTGTTTTATTTGCTGTTACAATAGGCTTGTCTGGCTGCAAATGAGGTCTGAGCCACAGAGTTACTTTGGAAGTGGAGACCTTACCCCAGACTTCTGCCCGAGTCTGCTTTAATGAAAAGGCCAATAAGTGTCTGAACTAGTGACCTCTGTAGATGTAAGCCTGAAGGGGCCCTGCATGAGAGATCCCCAAAGGAGGGAGTCATTATCTTCACATGCACACAAACAATATCTGACAGCAGCATGGGACGGTATATACCTTTTTATGCTGCTTTAATGTGAAAGGTTTGGTTTGATAACCAGGCTGTGTGGCACACTTTTGAACTTGTTGGCATATTACCCTTAGTTCTTGGAAAATGAGGTAGCAAGAATATAAAAATAAAAGCTGATCTATGTAGTAAAAACATTGTTTTACCACCTCAGAGTAAGAACCATTCAGCAACTATATAAAATGAGGGATGACAGGACAGCTCCCCAAAAGCAAAACAAAATATTTGGAGCTCTCACCATCATAGGGAGTGGAAGTGGGGGTAAAGACGGACTGACTTCTCAAGGCCCCAGTGAAGAAACGGCCAACAAGAAAACTTACATTCAGGTCAGATATTTTCCCTAACTTACAGCTGACATAAGTATTAGTTGAAATGGGAAAGTTGGCTAGATAATACCGTAATTATTCACTCTTACTCTCTAGCAAGAAAATAAACTGATGCAGCACCACGTCTCCCACAAAAAAAGGAAATCACAATATAAAAAAGACGTAAAGGATAAGTGAAAAGGAAAGATAAGAAAAAATAAAATAATAAAGGTGAGCACAAATCACAAACTTAAAAATGGTTTGGGCATATTTCCGCGATTGAGATCTGAGGTAGTCAGCAAGGAATTTTGCTTGGGTCATATTTGCATTGTATAAATTCTTCATGAGTTTCTCATAAATAAATTTGCATCAGAAACTTCTTAACTGACTCAGTTGAATCTTTATTGCATTTTGCTCCCAGTACAAGAATTTGATTAGCTTATTTTGAGGTGCTCGAGCACTTATATAAAAACTCAACTCAAAAAAACAATCAATGTAGTTTTTGTCATTACTAGAAAAACTCTTTATTTGAACACATTTTTAAATTTTATTTATTTATTTATTTATTTATTTATTTATTTATTTATTTATTTATTTATTTATATTTTATTTTACTTTATTTTATTTATTCATTAAAAAATAACTGCTTGATCTAGACCAGGGGTTCCCAAACTTTACCATGCAAAACAGCATTAGCTTCTGGTGGAGGACCCCCTTTGCAAATCAACAGATTATTTTTACATTTTTGGTGCATGGTAGCTTGCTGTGTGAATGCAGCAGATTGTCTGACCCAGGGGTCGGCAACCCGCGGCTCCGGAGCCGCATGCGGCTCTTTAGCACTCCCCTTGTGGCTCCCTGGAGCTTTTTCAAAAATGTGTGAAAATGGGAAAAAAATGATATTTTGTTGTTGTTGTTGTTTTAATATGGTTTCTTTAGGGGGGGGGTGACACAAATATCCTTATGCTGTAAAAATTAATGCAATAAATACTGAATTTCAGAATTGCGCCAAATAGCAGAATTGCGTCATAGCCTGCGACACACAGTACAGGTGGCTGTTGTAAACAAACGAGGGTGTGTCACGGGCAATGAGAAGGGAAAAAGAGAACGATTGCTGTTGAGAACAGAAGATTAAAAGAAGAATGGACAGAATCGTTTGCTTTCATTGCCAGTGCTGAAGGACTGCCTGCATGTTTGATTTGCAATGAGAAGTTGTCAAATAACAAGAAGAGCAATTTGGAGCGACATTTCCAGGTAAAACATGCTATATTTGCAGCCGAGCACCCAGTTTGGACTGAGAGAAAAAGTGCAATTGCAGTAAAATTAGAGGACCGTAAAAATAGTTTCAAGAAGTGGATTGCATCTCCAAACTCTACTACTGCTGCAAGTTTTGTTGCAGCCCGGGAGATAATAAAGCGTGGGAAACCATTCACCGATGCTATTCTGCTATTCCGCGGTGCTCAACCCAATGATACCTCAGGGCGCCACACTTGTATTTCTATAATTTAATCAATGCAACAAAACATAAAACATTAATATTGTAATGGAAGTTAAACTTGAAGCACCAAATATTGTACAGCAGAGTAGTCACGCGGTGTGTCATTCTCTCCAGGATGTGTTGCCGGGAAAATAAACATTTAATCATGAATGCTCATTTTTTATTTGTAGCCTACTTAGTCATTTTAATAATAGGCTTATATAGCTAATATACTGACAGCCTATGTTGCCTTCATATTAGGCTTATAGAAGGCTTTTAATTTTTTGCGGCTCCAGACAGGTTTGGTTTTTGTTTTTTTGGGCCAATATGGCTCTTTGAACATTTTGGGTTGCCGACCCCTGGTCTGACCAAATGCTCTTTGTTACGTCTAAAGAACTCTGGTGTTTTTTCAGCCTCTGCCGAGTGTTTTTGTATCAAGTGATGCTGAAGTTTTGAAGGTTTTGAACACTTGTTTGAGAGGGTCTCCAGACATAGGACGCATTTTGGGCAATCATGGCCATTTTTCTGTATGGCTGTAAATCTATGCTTAATGTATGCTGCCTCATATTTTTTAATTTTAGTTGGACATGAGTCCTTAGGGTTTTTTTTGCAGCAGAATCCTCCACAGCAGGGCTGCTGGACTGCTACTTCAGTCTTTTTCCTGTCAAAAACCTTTCCATTTTGTTCTAGCTAGCAGCTTGATAACAAGCACAAACCGCCAGTGACACAGATCATGACATTGTCATGCCTAAGTTGGAACTGTCAAATGAGGTGTGGTTAAGTACAAACGGAAACTTGAAATCTGACGATTACAGCAGTTTATGTGTTGTACGTTCAGGACAAATGGTTATATAAAAGGATAATAAAATAGAATAATAGAAATAATTTGATTCTATTTTTCCCCTTTACTCCAATTTTCTGAGGGCCCCCTGGTGGCCCCCCACTTTGAAAATCACTGATCTAAACTTCATATTATAAGAAGTATGCTTTGTTTGTTTCAGTTTGACTAATCACAAGAGCTAACCTACAGATAACTCAGATAATATAAGAGTTTAATGTAAAAACATGATGCCAGTGGGCCGTTCTTTTTGATGTTAGTGATGATTTTTTTTCAAGTTGTAGCAAACACTGAATGGATTCTGATTTCTTATTCAGGCACTCCTTCATATTGGTTAAAATGTTGACATGGCTTCACTTCTGTGTCTGTATCCTGGCCTAACTGTGACTGTGCCCATCTTCTACATCACAATAATAATAATAATATTTGTCATATTTATGTTTTAAGTATCCAAACTATCCCCATAAGATAGTTCAAAGGTGTCACCCTCTGGCATCCAGCCTCACTGCAGGGATTTAATGTTAATTCCCTCTGACATAAGACAGTCTCAAATAAAATGGAGTGCATTGTATCCATTAATCCTCCTCATATGTTCTATAGATACAGAGGTGGGACGAGTTAATCTGGATTTAGCAAACATGAGTCCCAGCATTGAGCCTAATTGTAACGATAGAGCAGAGATGGGGATAGAACAATGATTTATAAGATGGAGATCTGAGAGTTATGGATGGCGCTGGGCAGTTCACATAATAGAGAAAAGGGTCTAGAATAGAAGGTCATTAATAGACTCAACAAATCTATTCATTCTGAGAAAATGTGCTGCGTCCTTCCACCAGTCTAATCATACATCATGCTAATGCTCCGGCACATTTCACCTCCCATCCTGACTCCTTCTCCAGTGTTTAATTTAGGATTCAGCTTCATCGACGCCCACTGAAACACTCTGACATGTGATCGTTTCAAAAAGGCTCAGCTTTATCTCCTTGATTTACGGGAAACTCCAGTGAGGCAGATATTCTGAGAGATGCCCGTTTCTGTGAACAGCACCTGAGGAGAAAACAAGGACTGATCAGAAACACCTGGGAAATTAATCAATTTATATCCGCATTGTTGTTGCTTTCTTACTTGTGTGCACCATTTATTTGAACAGAAATCTATTTCAGTGAGGATCGAGGTTGTAGTAGCAGCTCCAGTAGCAGTTGTGGTAGTTTATTTAAGGAGGCTGTGAGGAATGTCTGTTTGAAGTGGATTGCAGCGACACCTTTTGGCTGGGATCGCGCGCACACTGTCATGATGAAAACAAGGCCTGTGTTTGTTTTGGAAATGAATGGAGATCAGATCTTCTTTTTAGCACTACTTTTCTTTGTTCAAGACAACTTTTTACAAGATACAACGTGATAAGGTTATTTATCTATCAACAGCTTCACAGTGCTGTTGTTTGAAACGTAACATATCCATGTAGATTCTCATTCATCCAGGTCATGGTTATTCTGACGACTCAAACAAGGCAACTGGACACCCGACTCTATGCAGTCCAGTTGCCTTGTTGCCTGATACCAGATGTATGGATAGATCATTGTGTAGTATAGATTAAGAAGGATTTCTCCTGATACCAGATATCTTATTCTTCTGATGACTCCAATTTTTGGTTTCCAGTTTTGTTACAGTTGAGTGATATATGAGTTTTCCAGGTGAGATTATCATCCATGAGAATACCAAGAAATTTAGGTTTCGTTTTTTTTTCTCCTTCCAAGATGTTTTAGTCAGTTTGTACAGTAGGTAGAGTACTTTCGGGTGTTTGCTGTTTGCTGTTCATTTCAGATACCAAACAATGGCTATCATTAGCAGAGACAAAAATATAAGAGTCATAAGTAAATAAAATGCAAAGTTCATTCTTTGAGACCAGATAAATAAAGAGAAGTAAAGGTCCAAAGATGGATCCTTGAGGCATTCCACAAGAAATTAACTGGCAATGATTTTTTTTTTCATAATATGAGTTGCTGTCTATCTGACAAGTAACTTTTAAACCATAAGACATTTGTTCCAGTTATACCATAAAGAGAAAGTGTTTGTGATCAGATGTCATGGTTAACTGTATCAAATGTCTTTGAAAAATCTATGAACACTTTAAATGTGAGTTCCTTATTGACAAGGGCTTTGGTGATGCTGTCAACAAGTTTAATGGTACTCTCTGGTCTATGATGAAAACGTGCACGTATAATACACTCACGTAGAGAAACTCCTGATTTTTCATGCATAGAAATTACACCGCCAGCTAGTGTTTCGACACAGTATTGCAGCTGAACTCTGTCATCTCATTGTAATGAGTACTGCTCACCACAATGTCAGCTATTAGCATAGAGTGAAGACAGAGGCGTACACCGGGCTTTGGACGCCCATAATGTGCTCATAATGTGCTCATAATGCAAATTAATTGTTATTTCTCAGTGCCATTGGCTTGTTAATGTTTTTCCGTTTCAACTGAAGCCACACAGTAGGAAAATACAAGTAAGCTCATGTAAACTTTGTTTAATGGCTTTGCCCGGGCTCACACACAAACTTGAGCTCGTACTTACTTGTGTTTGCTGCAGAGTTACAACAGTACAACATCGAACACAGACATTCAGGTTTGCTAATTTCTTCAAAATGTAAAAGCACTATAAGGTGAGTTGTGCTCTCACAATAAAAGCACCTTAATATTTACAACATTAGCATTAGCTGCTTCTTGCTTTAGCAGCAGTGGCAGTATAATATCTCAGATCTTTATGTTCTAAAACGTTTGGACTACACGTTCCAGATCCCTATCTTAACTATTTAGCATATAATGCACGATTCCCACTGTCTTGGGCATACAATGAAAAAAATAAACACACAATAGGCTCCTGGGAATGGCTAGAAAATAAGATCATACTAGAATATAACAAGTCATTAAGTTCATTTTGGTATTTTCCTAAATATAATTCTAAAACTTATAATCCACTCATAGAATTTTCTTGTGATATTGTTAAGAAAGTACATAAACAGCTGTCAATAATTGGTGTCGCTCTGCCATGTTGTCCATTGTGGCATAATCCATTATTAACTGCAGGGGGTGCGACATTGATAGGGTAACACCTGGACTAAAAAACGTATCAGTCAAGTTGGCCATATTATAAAGGATGGAGATATTACATCATTTCAAGAGCTTAAGACTCACTTTGGATTGATTACGGGTATATTTTTACACTTTATTTTTGTGATTCAATTTTGTAATGACTTTTGTTTTAAACTTTGTGTAACCTCTGTGTTCTTTGTATGTGTATATATGAAGCACACACTCCGTGTCCGTCACACCTGACATCATCAGCTGTTGTCTGCGCCCTCCCACAGGTGTGGCCTCATTCTGTTTGTCACCCTCACCTTGCAGTGACCTCCTGATGCAAACTATTCCAGGTAAAGGGCAAACAGGAGGCGGACTGCTGCTCAGTCCTGACTGCAACACCTCTTCCTCCACCAGCAGCACCATCTGCCCGAGCGCTCTGCGTCCTCCATTATCACCTGCTCTCATACAATCTGATCAATAATGTTGCACTTAAAGCTTGTTCACCCTTTAAAGATTTAAACCCTCAGCTCAGCATCCTCTCAGACTCCACCAACTTCATTACAGCATCCTGCCAGAATATATTCACCACCCTGGCCTGTAATGCTTTCCTCTCCCTCCCCATAATTCACCTGGGCTTCACCTATGGGGCGCCATTTTGTCTCTGTGCTAATAAGGCTCCATAGCTCTCTGTGATTATTATCAGTGACAGGCCCGGTCAGGGACCAGCAGCTCTCTACTGCCCCTTCTGTGCATCTGATGCTGTGACCCACTTGCCCCCCTGGCTCTGGTCAGCTCACCCTCCTGCCCCTCTGACACACCGGTGCTCTGCGTGGCCTTGTGGAGGGGCGGAGAGGGCTGCAGAGGTTGCTCGCTGCTGGTACCCAAAGCACCGCCTGCTGCAGCCAGGCTCTCCACAGCCCTCCGGCTGTTCTGTCTGTTCAGCATCTCCCTTTAACCTTCATCTAGGAAACAATAAAACAAGAACAGAGAGGAGGAGGAGGAGGTGGAGGAGGAGGAGGAGGAGGAGGGGAGGGTGTGAATTTGTGTGTGTGTGTGTGTGTGTGTGTGTGTGTGTGTGTGTGTGTGTGTGTGTGTGTGTGTGCTCAGAGTATCTGTGTGGGGGGAGATAGAGAGAGATGCTGTGGACATTTGACACATCTCCTTAAGCCAATGTCTACTTTATTATCTTTGGCAGTCCTTATTGGTTGCACTAATCAAGTGGAAGGCAGTAGCGCTGTGTCGGGGGCGAACACGCTGCGTGTGACAAATATATTATTAACTGGAGGGAGACGGGCGACCTTGGCCGTGTCACCTGAGGACCCCGCCGGCGCTCGCTCTGCCAGCAGGAAACGACCTTCATATTAAATCCCCGCAGAGGTCAATAAACTAAATAATTCACAAAGGTTATATGCTTTGCGCTGAAATCTGCTAAAAGAGAGAGGGAGAAAGAGAGAGACAGGGAGGGAAAGAGGAGAGGGAGATGGCAAATCTTTAACTTGTGAGCAGCCAAAGCAGGACTGGTGTCCTTGTCAGAGTGGAGTCTCTTTATCATTGGGGGGCGTTTATATGAGCGTGTCAGAGGACGATGTAAATCCTGAATCTCTCTCTATTTCCTCACTGCTGTCACTCTTCAATCGATCCGTCATTCTGTGGCAGTGGGGGTTGGACAGGAGGGAGGTGGGGGTCAGTGTGCTCTATTAATACAACAGCCTTTTTTTTAACATAACTGCACACACAGCTGTATTTATAACCACACTGACAACCTGCAGTTGATCACTGAACGGCTTTCCCTGTTTTTGACGAAGTCTACAAAAAGTGGGGGTTCTTTGTTTCTCATCTCATACTCGATACGTATTGTGTCACTTTTTGTTTTATGTACGTCCGATGATGGATGCCTTGTGTTTGTGATTGTCCACGCTGAGCTATTCTTCGCAGGGAACGGCCTGATACAGCTAAAGGTCACGGTTACAAAAAGAAACGTCCATCTCTTCATCACTGCCGAGCAGGGACAAGAAGGAGGGAGAGGTCGCTAATTTAATCATCAAACATGAGTTTATAACTCAGCTAGCACAAACATGCTGAGGTTAGCTTTCTGTCCATGTTCCCAGCATCAGTTTAGCATGTTAGCCTGCTATCATTCATTGAGTTAGAGATGATGGATGGTTAGCAGAGAGTTATAGATAACAGAACTCCAACACAGCAGGACGCTGCTCACTTAACACAATAGTACAGACTTTGATTTAAAGGTTATATTATTAATCTTAAATAATTTCTGTTTGTTTTTTTAAATA
This sequence comes from Labroides dimidiatus, assembly GCA_030710495.1. Classification (NCBI taxonomy): domain Eukaryota; kingdom Metazoa; phylum Chordata; class Actinopteri; order Labriformes; family Labridae; genus Labroides; species Labroides dimidiatus. Next base: position 8,811,724 of record CM061159.1, read on the forward strand.
GTCCATGTCATTCCATAGCGATGGATCCTTATCTGCCTGTTGTGGTCGATTCCACATCAAACTGTCCTCGTTCACTTTGTTAGCTTCTCTGAGCTTGGCGGTTAACGCACCTTTAACAATAAATGAAAAGTCACAACTGCTGCTTTCCACACCACCACTCGTGGTTTAAGTTTCTCTCACCTGCTCCGCTGTTGTTGTTGCTGGTATCACTGTCCACATTGTTCAGATCGCTGAAGAGGCATGCTAACTGAAATTGCTTTTTAGCCAAATTGCTTGGTGCTAACAAGCTAATGGTTTTACTTCACTTTACAGTGGTGGCATGCACAGACGTTTTGAAGAGCATGAACAAGAAGGATTAAAAAGGCACATAGGTACAACATGTTTTTGCCACCCAAAAGGGCAGTTTAGTGTGTTTTGCCAAGCAGCAGGGCACTATAACGTGCATTTTGGCTCCAGAGAGGAAAGAAGGATCTTACAAAGCCAGAATATCAGTAAGAAAGCTATGACCAGAGTACTACAACTGAATCTTCTGATCAATAATGAAACAGAGTCACAGCCAGAGCAGCTGCTCACACACATACAGCTGATTATCATCAGCATACAGCTGAATAACTGGTTTATCTACAGATTATCTTAAACACAGCGAAGTGAAGCCATGAGGTGGGGATATCATCTATCAGTTCATCTCATGTTTTATCACGAAACACAGATAATCTAAAGGAAGGTATGCTAAAGCTAAAACGCCACCATGAACTGAGTTTAAACTTTGTTCTCCTGAGTTTACCTCAGGGGATGTGGTTACTCCAGTTTCTTCTTTCCTGTTGGTTTGACCTCATTTAGAAGTTGATGTTGTTGGTGAAGTTTTTCCAGTCTTTACTTTACAGTTTAAAATCCTCTTCAATATGAGGTTAAAGACGTTCACAGACAGGTACAGGATGGTAAACTGCTTTTGACTTAGTAACATGAATTGAATGCTAAAAAAAAAAAAATGCAGACGTATCTCTCAAATACTGAGTGAGGTGATTAATTCAATGATTTTAAAATTCATTGTACAGATAAATATACATTAAAATAAATACATTTTTTTAATGGCTCAGATCGATGAAATCTACCAGTACAACAAACTTTTGTCATTTAAGGATGTGTTTGACCACTAAGGGAAACTTTTATTTTGTCAATCTTAGCGACCCCCATAGATCAAACAGTCTTATCCCTTTTGTGTGTTTTATGCCTTTTTATTTATTTTACTGAATAAAGTCCTTCAACTTCGGTGTTTTTAATGTGCTTTACAGATAATCTTATCTGTGTAAGTTGTTTTTTTTTTGACATTTTAACCAATGGTTAAAATGTCTGAACTTTATTACTTTAGTTCTTTATTTATTTTGTCTGATTTTGGCTAGTTCTGGCTTTTCCCAAGTGGACAAGAGTGCTGGTTTTGTAGAGGTGTTTATATACAAAATTCCATCACAGTCTGTTTTAATTTATTTTGACAGTGAAATATGTACTTCATGGAGAACGATTGCCTTGAGGTGCGCCACAGTTCTGGTTGATGGTCATGTTTGCTGTTTGAGGTAAGACGGAGAAATTAATTTCAGGTTGAGTCATTTTTATGACCAACTCTTCACACTTGGTAAAAAGCAGTAAAATGAATTATTGTGAAACACTCTTTTTACTGATGGACTTTTTTGCTTTAACAGAAATCATTTTAATAATCAGGTGGGTTTTTTTGTTTTTGTTTTTTTTTTTAAAAAAAGATAGAAACCTCTCACTTGAGCTCTAATGTTTTCAAATGTATTTGGTAAAACTTTTGGAACACTCATATTTCTCTTAATTCCTTTAATTAACTTTCCAGATATTGAGTAAGAATATGGCTTGGAAAAATCTGCTGGGAATACTGCACTTTGATTTATTTATTTATTTTACCGATCAAATCAAATAAGACTGCAGCCAAATAGCTATTCAGCATTAGCATCATTTGGGCCTGGTCTCGTGTTGACTCATGCTTTGAAAAAGCTTTTTTGTTGTTGTAATTCCAGACACTTTTATGCTGCAAAGCCATTTAGTGTTACATACATAGCTTTGAAGAGGCTGTGAGGACTATCTGTCAGAAGCGGATTGCAACGACACCTTATGGCTGGAATGGCGTGCACACAGTCGTGATGACATGACTCTTGACAAGGTGTGTGATTGTTTTGGAAATGAATGGAGATTAGATCTTCTTTTTAACACTACTTTTCTTTGTTCAAGAGAACTCAGCATGAGTTTGCTACTGCTTGGTAAAGCTGTATTTACACATCCAGAAAACTCCTAAAGTCCTGCCAATTCTTTTAAGGTGGGCTACAAATTTTAATGCCACTTTTAACTGAGATTTTGTTCCCCAGCCCTGAGTAATAATCCAAAAAATATTCAAATGAATGTGAAGGAAATATTTGTGAAAATTAGCACCAAGCAAGTGGGCAGAGTTGATTACATTTATATTATGCAACTGGGACAAATAACCAAGAAGCAACATGTAAAAGATAAAGGAGAAACAATTTCAAGATGATAGCAGCAAAGATAGTTCTCTGTCACTTTATCTGCCATTATGAAGTTTCAGAATATTCTGGACATTTAGATTATGTGACCGGTGTGGACCCAATAAAGAGGTGTGTAACAAGCAAAGGAGGAGAATAATCTTCAACATGAGAACAATGAAGATGTCTGCACATCCTTCACATAAAGAAGAATCAAAAACTACTGTCATAGCTCAGGTTTCTGTGGTTTTGACTGCCATCATGCTGTAAACATTACACCGTGGCTTTCATGGCTTTCTTTGAGTCATGTCAGGCCTTTCAGGACTCATTTCTCTCCCACAGCCCACTGTCCTCATGACTGAAAGAAAAATGTGCATGAGACTAAATTTGAGCTTCTGCTTCCTTCTTTGCAATTAAATCTGAGAACACATACATTAGACTTTTAAGTTTACTGGATATCTGAGACGTGTGGAGCCATATTTTGATCAAATACAATTTGCTGGACCAGTTTGGTCGTAAGTAATGGTTGGAAAATGAGCCTCTTTTTCTTATCCGGGTTTTGAAGTTGCTTTTTGATTCTTAATGAGATGCTCAACCTTGACTCCATTAGAGCCTTTTTCACTACTTGTAGCAAAACCTCCTGAAGCTTTCATTTGTACACAAGCCTGTCCATTTTAAACATAATCTATGAGCTGACACCTGAGTATGCATATGTACACATGCACTTACACACAGGAACACACACAGACAGGAACACACACACACGTTCAAAGCAACAAACCAAGCAACACATCTTGCTGTAATTAGACATTGCGTAACTGACATCTGGAACTTGCTGACACACTTGCATCCTTTACATGAAGGCCTGTGTGTGTGTGTGTGTGTGTGTGTGTGTGTGTGTGTGTGTGTGTGTGTGTGTGTGTGTGTGTGTGTGTGTGGTGGTGCTGAAGGGGGGGGGGTTGTGCTCACCTGGCAGCGTGCTTCACTACGCTCTAAAAGCGTCAAACATTTCACGGCTCAAAGAGTTTGTGGGGGAAGTCTTTAATATGACTGGTAGTATCTGCCGCCGCCTGTGTGCGTCTCGCTCGTCTGCCTTTGAGGCGCGGCGGCAGATCAGACACATCAGTGCCATCACGGCTTGTCATGAGGAACAATCGCGTCTTGAAATAACACAAACAGCCGTGTTCAAAGACCAAACATGAAAAGATGACATGCATATCAAGAGTTCTGAATGCATTATTGTGTGTGTGTGTGTGTGTGTGTGTGTGTGTGTGTGTGTGTGTGTGTGTGTGTGTGTGTGTGTGTGTGTGTGTGTGTGTTACATTAAGATGGACAGTTTTGCAGTGATAGAAAACAGAGGAGGGTAAGTTTTACATAAGGTGCAGAAAATGAAGGTTTAACGTGAATGTAAGTACTGTGGAAGAAGAAAGGCAAGGAGAGAGAGGGAGAGAGAGAGGGAGGAAGGAGGAAAGAGGGAGACAGGCAGGAGAGAGGGAGGGAGGGAGGGAGGGGGAGATGAGAAGGATAGACTTTAACTGTCTGAAGGACAAAGCTACTGACCCGCGGATCATTCAGAGGATTGCCTTTCAGTTTCAGAGCAAGGTCAGGCTGCTTATTTTACCTCAGTGTTTTCACTAATCTGTTTTTTGTGTGACACAAACAAACACTGAGGCCGTGTACACATACCAGACACACACACACACACACACACACACACACACACACACACACACACACACACACACACACACACACACCACACACACCACACACACACACATGCAAACACTGAAACTAAGCCTTCCCATACTGCCTTGAAATAATAACAGCCTATGTAGGCTTTGCTATCAATAAACATTAGATGTGCAGGCTTTGTGCCTACATGAGTATCACACCACCTCAGACCTGTCATGAATTTCAATCGCTGGAAGTGGCCCTCGCAGACTACACGTGTCCACGCTGCATTTTAATGCGTGCGAGACAGTTTCCTCACTCAGATGAATAAAATACTGTCAGTTTTATACTTTTAATCTATTATTAGACGTCTCAGCTTGACTAATGAGCTAAAATCAGCCGCCTTGTCGCATATTGACGGGTCTTAAGGAGCCGACAGTGGTTGTTGGTTGGCAGCTCATTAGTAGCCACACTACATTTATGTCAACACGTTTACTGACAATCAGCAGGGGGATGCTGGGAAGCCATGGCCATCCCCAGGGACTCGCCAGCATCTGTGGAGGAGACATATCAGCGGGCGTTGGTAGAGCACTCACCAGTGAGGAGTGAGTGCTAAAGCTAGCTTAGTGCCCCACTGTGGGTTTGAGGGTAGAGTAGCTATGAAGCAGCAGGGCCAAAATACAGCTCTGAGAGGAGAGTAATCTGCAACCAGAGTGTGTGTGTGTGCGTGTGAGTGTGAGAGTGTGTGTACACAGAGTGGGTTAAAGTGCCCCAGTGTGTTCCATGCTGATCTGATAATGAGTGAGCAGGGTCAATAGGATGTTAACGGCCCCGTGGGAACGGCTGCTGGTGGATGGGTGGAGGAAGGACGAGGGCCCAGGGACACAGAGTTGTGTTTTCACTGTCCTGGCTCACCACCATCTGTGTTTGTGTGTGTGTACATGGGTGTGTGTAGTTGCGTGCAGCAGGGACAGTAAGGTGCCTCTGTCCCTGATATTTGACTCTTTAGCTCAGCCCCCGCTGTGTCCGCCCAGTAAAGTCTCAGTCAAACAAAGCAGCTCGTCCAGCGCAAAACCAACATCAACACAGCAGCTTTGACTGCGGATTAGTCGCTGCACTGCTGCTTCATCTGTCACACACATGTTAGACAAACATACAAATTATACAGTGCATGGTTTCCAACATTACAAAGGAAAAAACTTGGCTTTCAAAGTTTGAATTTTCTTTTTGGACAATGCTCAGAAATGTGACAGTAAACTTTTTACAAACCATTAAAACAAACACAGTGTTGTTTGCATAACCAAATAGAAAGACGTGCAGTTCAGGGGAAGATTTTTCTGATGAGTCAGAAACTAAAACACACTCGACACTCTGTGACTTCAAACAAAATAACATTTTTAGAGGGCTTGTCTCCTTTAGTGGGGCCATACTCAGCAAAGGAAATATAACCCCACAAACCCGTGGCACCCTGTGTGAAATGTTGATGAAACAGAATTTGATGGTTTGGAAATCATTAAACCCTGTAATTAGTTGGTCTGTCAATCAAATGTTTGAAGTGTAAAAATTTTTACATTATTAATTTGATGCTTGCAGCATGTTTTAAAACAGATGGGACACAAACAACAGAAGAGAAAATATCATTAAAAGAATCACCTCAAAGAACATCTGCAGTTAGGTTCATTTTTTAACAGGTTAATTACATGAGCAGGTACGAAAAGGAAAATTTTCGGAATAATGTTGCTTAATGTAAGATTGCAAATTTTTTGTGGATTTCATCCCCCACAGTACATAATATCATTTAAAAACAGGGTAATGTGATGAAACTGCATTAAAAACAGGTAGGGCTCTGTAGTGGAAATCACTGCATGGACTCAAAATCTGTTTCTGAACACTGTTTTTTGCTGCGTCCACAAATGCAAGTAAACTCTACGGAAAATGATTAGGGAGATTAAAGTAATAATAATAATAATAATAATAATAATAATAATAACTATTATTATTATTATTATTATTATTATTATTATTATTATTATTATTATTATTATTATAATGATGATAATAATAATAATAATAATAATAATAATAATAATAATAATAAATTATTGGACATTATTATTATGATTATTGTCATTATTTCAATGGCCCTAATCCTCTTTAGGTTTAATACTATGCCATGCAAATAAGAAACTATGATCTAGAAACTCTAGCAACTTCTTTCAGAATGAGCAAGTATAAGAAAGGCTGAAGCAAAATGAAAAACCGTCCAGTGGTCTGATTAATTAGGATTTGACAACACTTGAGTTCAGTGATGAACGCAGCATCATCTAGTCCAAAAGAGGGAAGAGCAGTGTGGCCTGTTATCCGTGTACAGTTTAAAAACCAGCATCTGTGATGTCAGAGAAATTACAAAGTGCCAATACTACGAGCAGAACACTCACCCAGGAGAGCACCACTAATGCTGAGTAATATGAGCAACATATGCTGCCACTAAGACAAATCCTTTATTAGAGGATGACCTCGCATATCAGCAAATGCCGTACCACATTCAGCATATACTGGAACAGCATGGCTCTGTAGTAGAAGAGTCCAGGTGTTAAATTTACCTGCCTGCAGTCCCACCTTGTCCAAGATGATAATATTTGGTACATTAAGAAACGAAAAAAAAAAAAAAAAAAAAACATAAATTAGACCCAAAGCAGCTGAAATCCTATGTAGGACAAGAATGGGACAACATTTAACTTCCTAAACCCAGGAAGCGGCCTCCTCTGCTCTTAAACATTGACAGTGTTGTTGTACGAACATCTCTTTATTTCATGACAAAAGACTTTTTTTGTTTCAACGTATGCTATGTTGTATTTGCACTTGTCTTAAATTAAGCTTCAGTGATTTGAAAACCATCAGATTCTGTCCGATCATTTTACCCAGCATGCCAAGAATCACTGAATTGGGGTTGCATGAAAATCATCAGATTATTTTGGTATCAGGTTAACTATACAGCTATACAAAAGTTGCTCCATTCAAATTTAATCTATTCTTCATTTAGAAATACGTATTATGTAAAATGGACTCTGAATAAAGATTTGGTATTGGAGTTATCACATAAAAAAGTGAAGGTGCATAAGTCCAGGCTCTGTAATGTTCTCGCCATGTAAAAGAAAACAAAAGGCTGTCTGAAAGGTCTTTGTGCAGATCTAACATGATTTTTACTAAAGATGTTGTGACTTTAAAGTTAAGTTTGACACAGACTGTAGAGCTGCTTTGAATCTGAAACTATGCTTGAGCTACTGACTGTGTAAGAAGAGGGACGGCTCTTTGTTCACATCAGCCAGGGATGGACGTGGCAGTGCCTGCAGGAAAAGTCTGTTTTGTGTTTAAATCAGTTAAATCATAAAGAGGGATTTATCATCCTTCCAAACACAACTGTAGGAATACAAAATATGCAACAGAGGTGAAAATAAACAGAGTGTGAGATAAAAACTCTGCACTGTGTGAGTGACATCAGGTTCTTACATATTGTCAGTTCAAGAGATTCACGCCTGTTACTCCTTGTCTAGAATCTGAAATGCTTGGAGGTGGAAAGGTGAAGTCACTCAGTCTGATGCACTGTGGAATCATGCACTGTGACATCAGTGTTACCTGAGATCAAAGATCAAAGTACAAGAGGTGATGATGGTGAAACTTCATGATTATAACCTGTTACAGCCGTCCAACCAACTGGTTCCATTGAGTTCCAGAGAATTCATTGGCAGCGTACAAACAACAACTCATTTCCACTTTTTTTTGGATAAATCTTACTGGAGAGTTAAAAGAAAAAAGTCAGAGTATTGTTAGCAGTGGCGGCTCTAGAGTACTTCATGGGGGGGCAAAGGGGTGGCAGAAGGTCTAGACAGGGTGGCATGGGACGACATCAGTGCAGTACAAAGAAATTCTAATATGGTAATGGAGTCAACAAAAGGTCCACAAAAAACTTTCACACATTTAAATGATTAATCATTATGACCTCTGATAAACAGAAAAGTAAGCATATAAAATACAGACAGTATTTTCAGACAATTCAGACATAAAAAGAGACAGTTTTAGCAAGCGATTAACTGACGTACTGGCAATCGCCTTTGGCGGTTGGTTACAGATTTATTATGAATTTAACTTAACTTGAATGTCAAAACAGGTACAAAAATATCACATGTGGAAACTTTGTTCACAGATAGCCAGCTCAATCTCTCCACTCTGCCGCCCGCGTCCTCTCGTTCAAATCCACACTGTAGCGCTGAGCAGGACATTCGTCACATAGACTCGTGGCATACGCAGGGGCGTAGCTACATTTTTGATGGGCCAAAGTTGAAGTTTATACTTAAAAATATAATAAGAAAAATGTATCCCTTACTTCAATGCTTTGGGGGCTTTTTAACACAGTAATAATTTGTTTTTAGGAACATTAAAATAGGAGGGGGGCAACAGGGGGGGCAGGACTCTTCAGTGGGGGGGCAGCTGCCCCCCCTTGCCCCCTGTAGATCCGTCCCTGATTGTTAGGCTGAAAAATGTGTCCGTTCGCATCATAATCTTTGTTTATAATCAGTTGTTTTGTGTGTGAAGGGGCTCATGACTCCAACATCACATTGATGAGATTAATCATCCAACAATCCTGCGCTTCCCTCTCATCCCTCTTCTATAGAACTTTATGAAATCCATTGTTTAAAAAATAAAATTTGTGTTGGTCTGGGGGTGCTGCGTTTAGCTTTTCAGTTTAGTGAAATCGTGCACCCTGTATATGTAGGCTTGTAGTCCTTGAAGCAGCTGGCTCAGGTTCAGATCCAACCCACATGCTGTAAGTCACTGCCTACTCTCTCCTCCTTACCCAGTTTCTACTTAATACACTCTTCTATCTTTCTGATAAAAGCAGGGAAAGCCCCAAATAAAATCTTAGTGGCCCCCAATTTCTGAAGAGTTCCTCAGATATATCCTAAATTTCAAATTTCCTCAAATGTTTGAAAGGAAAAAGCCATTTGTGAAAATGTAGGGAGCAGAAAATGTTGTCTGTGTCCAAATGTAGGAGGTTAAAGTAGAGTTGTCATGAGAGTAAACCTGAAATAGTGAAGAGATACTCAACATCCTTAGCTTTCTTCTTTTTTTTTTTTTTACAAACATGTCATATTTTACACACTGACAAAATACGAGCTATAAAGTTAAGTCTTTAGTGTAGTAGAGGATGAAGTACCGGCTGTAAAGCAGATGGTAGTTTCCCTGTGATCTGCCACGCCTTCATCGTGTTGGTTTTTAAACAGGTAATGCTTGTAAACACCAGGTGAATGAGCGGGTTAGCAGAGCCATGAATTATGAGGTGAAAGAGTAACCGGATCACCCGTAGACAAGAAATAAAACCACCTCATCCACACAGACAGCATGTCAGCTGTGTGTCAGTGAGAAAACTCCTGTTACATGTGTAATGTGAGAGAGCAGCACTGATAGTCAGGCATCCACCCGCCCTCTAATCACTCAACATCACACACACAACACACACACAAATACCCTGGGAGATAGAGAAGGGATCAGTTTCGATGGGTCAATATGTGCAAAAAATAAGGCTCCCCTTAATGTCAGACGAGTGGATGAAAGAGGTAGACCCATGATAGCATGAGGGGGGGTGCACTAAAAAAACATTGCGTGTTATGTTGGCAGGCGTTCCAGTCAAATCCCTTGGCAGTTCAGAGATGTGTTTTTTTTTTTTTCCTCTGGGTGAGGAGGCCCCGCCTCTGCCATCTGATATTCAAATACAGAGGAAACCGGAGGAGAGCTCCTCCCAGACCACCCGCAGAACCGTCAGGGATTAGTCAAAGAGCACCAACTAGGTCAACAAGATGCAGGGCCAGAGCGTGTACAGAGGGGACGTGAGGCTGCTCACCCACACAGGAGTCGACCTAGTCCTGCCTGCGCTCCTATTCACACGCCTGAACTGTGCCTCACATACACACACACATACACACACACACACACACACACAGGCAGCCACGCTTACGCAGTGACCTGTTTTCCCATGCTTTGACAGATATCCAAAAACAACTCCAAAATTCCTCTTGATTTCTCCCTTTCAGAGCGAGCGTGTACGGGTTAAGCATTCGATATGAGGACAGGCGTAGGGAGATGTAAACATTCCCCCTGCTGTCAGCACACTCACAGTGATTCACAAACACAACATTTGCTCTGCGTAAGAAAAAAAAAACATAGTGATGAAATGATGTGCTGAATCAATCAACCTTTATTTATAGTGGAAGGACGACCCCATTTGCAACAACAGTGAGTCAAACACAGAAGCAAACGGGAGAGAAAATAGAGATGGTGAAATCACAACAAACTCACCACAGGGTCAAGAGGAACATAAAAGATCAAGAAATTAACAAATTCAGACAAAATAGAAAACAAGTAGGTTTACAAAAAAGTCCTTCAGTCTTTAATTGTGATCTCTTTGTTTGTTTGGAGGTTGTGTACCATAAACCATCAGAGCATATATTTTTAACAACTGGTCTGTGCAACTTTAGTTAGCCTCAAGCTAATAATGATCTGCACTCCTTTGGCAGGTCTTATTCATGACATCCACACAGTTAAAAAGCAACTTTAAACAACAATTTTATAAACTTAAAAACAGATTTGGAGAATTTCGGACATGAAGCAGCCATAACATAAGTCACAGAAATATGGGATACACAGTCAGTTTTTGAGGGTTTGAGAAGAGTTTAACTTCTTTCATACATTTTCTGAGCAGCTGTGAAGCTCTTTGCAGCACAAGTGTGTATTGTTGGTGGTCTGTCAGTGACAGGTATGGTAGATGAGCTCAGAGGATAAAAAGACTGTAGTTGTGAGAAATGGACCGATCCACGATTTGGATGAAAGACACGGTCAGTTGGTAAAAACTGAAAAATGTCCATTGGTGTAACCAGTGTTTCTCATTAAAAAAAAAAAATCTGATATCAGCAAAATAGTTACTATAAATAATTTTCTCAGTCTATTACACTCTGGAAATGAAATTTAAAATGATTTTAAACCAGCTGACCAAAAAATAAAGAGAACACATTGATTTCTATGGAATACTGACCTGCTCAGTACAACAAAATGATATTATCAAGTTTAGAAATTAGATATTTTAAATATACTTTGAGATGATATTTCATAACTAATAACTTGTTTCATCTGTACACTTAAGTAACTTCTAGGAAAGTTAATTATTTGATACTTGTCATGTTTTTTATGGTTACACCATATGACAGTGTAATGGGACTGATTCTTTAATTGGATAAAAATTGTGGAAATGTCTGTACTGTGTCTGTAATGTACTGTGACAAAAACAGAAATGTAAAATATGCATTTAAAGAAACATCAAACATGTTGTTGTAACAAGTTTAAACCCTTATTATTCGCTGTCCCATATGCAAACCAAGTCACAGAGAATCACATCTCCACTGGTTTCATATTTTTAATTTAAGAGTCTTTTCAATCAAACCAGCAGTCAATTAAATTTATTGGCTTTAAAATATACCACTGTCTCTTTAAATTCATAACTGCGCGATAAGTGTTAAAAGTGACTCTGCTGGACTTACCTACCTCGCTTAGTAGCTTGTTTCAGGGTTGCCTGGATTCAGGCAGAGTCAGACTTCTTCTAAGGTGTTGCCATGGGCACGTTTTATTATCTGCCGGATGAGTATTCTGATACCAAATAAATTAACAACAGATCTGTTGTAAGAAAAACTACCATGTTAATGCACAAATCCATCCAAGTTGAAATGCAGATGAGCAGGTAGGCACACATGGAATATACAAATAATACACAAACCCCACCAGCACAGGGAATAGCCCCTGCTGCTGGCACCAGCAGTTAAAGTAAGGTTAAAAAAATGCTAATAGTGAATAAATTGTCTGTTTACACCTGTATTTATCAAAAACACAGCGCAGCAGCATTTTAAAAATGTTCAAGCTTTGCTTTACAGACCTATGAAAAAACTTAAATAACCATTAAGGATGTACATTAAACAACTATAAGAAAAATGCTCTCAGTGCTGACATACTGACCATTCATGGTGTTAACATTGTAACAGATGAGGCGATAAAAGCAATAATAGTGTACTTTAATTGCAATATCAGTGTCAGGTTTTTATGGCCTTTTTTTTTTTTTTATTTGTACTAGTTATCGCAGCTTCATACTGGTATTATGAGCTGTAGGGTCATTTTTAGCCAGTCTTGTTTGGCCATTAGGCTGTTTTTGTCACTCAGGCCTGGTAACCCTGGCTTGTTTGAGCTCTATCTTCAAGCTGTTTGTGAAACACTTTTACTTTGAGAAGAAAAAAACTATGAGAGAAAACAGACAGAGTGACGTAAGGGATGAGGTCCTTTTGGTTTTGGTTAAATACTTCTTTAAACTCAGTTAGGTTATCATAATGAAAGCAGTGTTTAAGGAGAGATGGTCAGTTTCAGTTGAGAAATATCACATGGGTGTTTTATTGATTGCAGGGTCCAGAACACCTGTCAGAAACCATTTCATGATTTACCTTTCAGCAGACTCTGCACAGAAGTGTAGCTTTGTTTGAGGTAAGTCACTACCATCTGTCTTAAGGTCATGCAGATGACTGAATAACATCTCTGCTGCTTTATCTGAACACAACAGCTCGAGACAGGACGGCCTTGGACACTTTTTTTTTTTTTTTTTTTTTTTGTGCTTTTGAAACCAGAGGTGTTTATAAAGCCTATTCTTCTCCACACAGGTCGCAGACTAAAGAAAATGTTGAATGGGAAAGCAGACACCATCCCTATTGTTAGTCCAACATCATGATATCCCTGAGCAGGGCCCTGCTCTGACTGTGGATCTTTCCAGGCCGATCATTGGCTCTCCAGAGAAACTCAACACGGAGCAGCAGCACTAAATAACACTGACATACCTGGACGGTGAGTGAGGTATCAACTGTCTGAGAAGACATTTCTCTGCGTCCCATGATGACCTCAGTCAAATATAATGTTGCCTTCCTGGAGCTCCTTTCCTGGCAGCCTATCTTGAATGGCCCCCAGGATGAACTGATTGTGCGTCTGATGAAAAAATAATGTGGAAAGGGAGAGATGGGGGTCATCATGTCGAATCATGGGTTTGGCACACCTTTTCTTAGCGTGGCAGCTGTGACTTTCATGTATCTCCTCTCTTAGCGTCGTACAGGAATTATCTTTCTCGTCTATCAGGCACAGTTTCATCCCCCTGACACACTTCAAGGACAAAAGTGGAATATTTACTGAGACGGCAGAGATGGCTGTTTAGCATGTCGGCCATAATCCAGTCATAATCACTCTTGTCTGTTTATTTTGAACAGAGGTCAGGCATTTTCTCCTCCGTACTCCTTACTTTGTTGCACCAATAAAGACAGTTTCACTCGTTAATGAATAATCCACTCATCACAAGGACAGCGTTCAGTCTGTTAAAAAAAAGTGTCACTTTCATGGCTCTGCTCGGTGTTATTCGAGTTCAATCTCTGACCTTGTTAGAAATATTTGAAGGAGAATTTCTATGTAAATGCCTCTTATTTCTTGTTTAATTGAATGTGTGGCCTTCACATATTCTCATGCAAAAACGCACATCAGATGAGTCAAACATGCCTCATCTGTCTGAGTTTGCTAAGCAGTGTTTTGGAAGTGGAAAGGCTGTGTGAAGTGCTGTTTTGAAACCTTGGCTTTAGCCGTGTGACCAACCTCTCGTTGTTTTTTTTGGAACCAGAACAGCTGTGTGAATAATGTGTTACTGAAGCTGTTTACACAACGCAAATCTGCAACGGCACCACAATGAAGCTCAACCATCACTTCACCTCTGAACTTACTGAACCCTGGAACTGAGCAATATCAGTGCTCAGGTGTGTGATTTCACATTACATTAGAGCGTTGCAGCAGCACAAGAGACGGGGCTTATAAAGTCACAGCAGGAGCTCCACACACACATCCAGACATGCTCAGACACACTGTGCTTTTCAATCATGCCGATACAGCTGTTACACATCACCTCCATCTTCCCTTTACGCCTCCGTTACCACCATCAAGGAAGGATCTGAGGAGGTATGAGTCTGCAACACCCTTACCCCTCTGTTTGACACACACATCACATCCCATTCACACACTCATAGCAGACACTGCTATGTAAAGTGCCATTAACTGTTGTCTTTAATGCACTGATGGCACAGCACAGGGGGGAGTTTGATGAGAAGTGTCCTGCACAAGGACACTTTGGCATGTGGACAGTGGGGAGCCACCAACTCTACCACTGATCCCCAGCCGCCCACCTGTTAACGTCACTTTATGAAGTGGGGTTTTTGGAAATGTTGGACAGCTAACTTTTGGTCACCCTCGTTAAGTGCAAAGAGGTGAACTTGAGGTGGGTCCTTTTCCTCCTCGAGAACAGTAACAGTGCACCTGAGTGTAAAAATCCCAACCTTAACACCGGACTCACACCAGATCCATGTCCGTCCTGTCTTTGCGGTTTGGCTCTATCCTTTCTTGTCCATCAACACACAGCTGCTGCTGCTGCTGCTTCTTCTCCTCATTCATTTTTTATATCTTGGGCTCTAAAATCTTTAACCCATCTTAAACAAGATCTGGCATCAGCACCGTGTATTTCACTTTGAAAGTTGGATATTTTAATGTTGTTTCAGTACCTGATCTGAGGGGCTCTAATATGCGTCTGAACGCACCAGAAAGGAGACAATGTGAGTTAGCCTATTAGCTTGATCTGTTCTGGCGCTATGATGAAGCGGAGACAGATATGGTGTGATTTGCCGGTAATGTCTTCAAAGTCATTGATTGTCAATAAATAAATAAATACATAAAAATGAATTAAAAAAAGAAAAATATTCCCCTGCCAAGAATATAATCCCAATCTCTCAAAGCATCCGAATAAATGACATTGTTCTCCAAAGCTGGTGCTGGAGAGTCCTGCACTGCTAACGCTGATGATTCACTCCATCCAAACAGCTGGGGCTTGATTTCAAATCAAATCTGTAAACCAGGAAGGACTTGATTGCAAGGAGTACTGCTGAAGACGTGCTTGTTATATCAGCCCTTCAGACAGCTACTTTAAATAGCTAATTGGTAAAATACCAGTAAGATGAGATGTAGGGCACATTATTTAAAAGGAGCTGTAAGGACTTAAAGTGATCTTGTAAAAGTGTCACTTCTAGATATATGCTTGATCGTAATCAACAACTCAAAATGAGATTATCAGCACCAATATGGGTTATTTTTTAAATGCTATTTCTTAGCTTCCTGACTGGGGCGAACCGCATTGATTGAACCGCACGAGAGAGATCTGTGCTTTTCTCTACTGAAAACTATTTCTGTGATTTATTTGTAGTGATGGTGGAGACTGGAGCTGAACTGTCAGACAGAAACAGGACATCAGAGCAGAAGAAAGCTAAATAGGAGAGTGACAGAGCACGAGCTAAAGGCTAAAAATGTGGGTTAAACTGTTTGTGATAATATTCATCCCAACCCACATGCAGCAGTTATTCTGCAGTAATCTGATCAAACTTGAGAGTCTGTCAATAAAATGAAGAGAGAGGTTGTGTTTGCTCTGATTAGTAGATGTGCAGGACAAAATGAGGATTTGTTATCGTTATGTGCTAGCCCACAGATATGTCTCAGAGGACCAGGCTGTGAGAGACATTTCAGCCGGCTACTAAACAACAGAACAAACTGACAAAATTTGCTTGTTGTCATGTTTCAAACAGTATGTAACTGTTGATAAATACCTTACCTCATCCGGTAAAAAGTTGTCTTGAATAAAGAAAAGTAGTGTAAAAAAAGATCTTATCTCCACTCATTTTTCAAAACAAACACAGGCCTTGTTAAGAGTCATGTCATCACAACAGTGTGCGTGTGATTCCAACCAAAAGGTGACGCTGTGATCCACTGTGGTCCCAACAGCTGATGTTACTTTCCAAAACAACCAATTACTTTTTATGACACATTTACTCAGTAATTCAGGAACTTTTTCTAAGTACAGCCAGTTAAGTACCTTGCCCTACACTGCCCTAAGTGTAAGAGAGAACTGTAGGGACATAAAGAAGAAGTAACATCAGTTCAGTATGCAAATCAAGAACTCAAATGGCTCTGACACCAAAAACACGTTCAGAGGTTAAGTGACTGAATTAGCTGAGGTGTCACCAGCAGACAGCTACAGTTCCCATCTGTCGCTCAAAACAATGAGGCCCCTAATAATACAAAACTTTGAGCCTTTACAGAATTGAACCGCCTGCTGTGTGTTTGTATCGCGCTCTGCTGTAAACTCATACGTTTAACGTGGTATTTATGGGAAATGTTTAAGCAGCCACACCAGGATCTGCAGTTTTTTGTATTTTCTAGTTCTGCATCATTTTTCCGCTCCTCGGTGGCTGTTACTTTTTTGCCGTGTCACATGTTTGCAGCAGGAGCTTCCCTGCAGCTGTATACGTGAGGAATGTCACAACCATCCCTGACTCATTCCGGTTCAAAGGTTACAGTATGGTGTGACTTTCAGCCAGCCCTCCCACTGCAGCTCGCACCTGCCGGCTCCCCAAGAGGGCTCTCCTTCACTTCAAACCTTGGGAGACACTACAGCTGAAATTGGGGAGTAGAGGTCAAAGGTCGAGGGTTAATGTCTGCTGACACTCTGCCTCCCTCCCTCAGAGACAATCAGGCGTCTGACTCTAAACTCTCCTCTGTTTGCACTGCTGGACCAAGAGGACGCCACCGCAAGGCCGACCTTTGCCCACACATTCATATGTTTATCATCTAAATTCATGATTCTCCTCCATGAAATATTCACTAACTTTATAAGTTTAGAGAAACACAATTTTAAAAGGTGCTTGGGTCAGATTATCAGATTCCTGGATTCAGAAACAAATCAAATGTGCATATTTCATCTAAAAATGTGAGTGATAATCTGCCCCTGTAACCTCTCAGTGAACTCGTGCCGCCTTTCAGACTGTTTGATAGAATTCTGACAGTGAAACGTTTTTAACAGAGGTATTTCCTCTTTAAGAACTTAAAGGAGTGAATTCTCTGTTTTTAAACCAAGTTTAAAAAAAAAATGAGTCAGAGAAACAATATTTTCCCTTTAAAATATTATTTATTTGTGTTTATCATCTGTTTACACTTACTGACCTTTGCTCCAGTTAAAACTAGTGTGAGTGGCAACATAAAGTCTTCTTAGGTTGATAGTTTGATGGACGTGGAAATTTAAACTCAATTTATGTCCTAGAAATATACATGCAGACTGGACAGTCAAATGTCACAAAAATACACGACTATTGGCATGTTTAGGAAGCATTTAGTTTGCTTGCGTTTTTAAAGTTAAGTCAAGCTATGGTTATGGTTTGATTTGGCATTTTTTTCACAACTACTTTTCCCAAGAATCAGTTCATTTACAATAATAAGTCTCTTTTCACTTTGGTAGCTGTGGGCAGCAGTTATAATCAAAAAGAAGAAGAAGAACAACAACAACAACAAACACATTAGCAAAAGGCTAACTGGTTTATGCTAACAGGTGAAAATATGGACACCTCTCTTCTTTTTCTACTCATGGTGTTTTGTTCCCCATCTTGTTGCTCAAAGCCCATTATGAGAGCTACAGAGCCTGCACTGAATGTCAAGGCCAGTTGTTGCGCATTGAGGTGTTTACATGTAAGAGAAAAAGCAGATCCCTTTATGTTAGATTGATTTGGAGAATGGAGTATGATTCAGTCAGACAAACATTTTTCCCTTTTTTTCTTTTCATTTTGCCCTGTTTCAGTCCGACTTACAATAAACAGTTTTTGAACATCATGTAATGTTTTGATTGTCAGTATAAATAAGTCCCATCTCTGGTTGAGAAATCAGCCAATCACAGTTAAGGACTTTGGGGTTACACCTGGGTGGCGGGGATCAGTTTTCTAAGGGGCAAAACCTGTGGACACAAGTTTAACATGTTGTATTTCACACAAAAAAAAACACAATAGTTAACAAACAGAAATTCACACTAGAATATTTTTTTCTTCTTTTTTTTTTTCTTTTGATAGCTTCATTCATGGGCCTGTGTAAAAAAGTTGTGTCTGTCAACTTGTTGAGCTGTTTCCTTGTTTTTTATCTGCATGTTTTTGTATTTTCTGGAGTGACCTTTAAAATACATCGTTTCTCGGTTTAATCACCAGGCTAAAGCCTCCCCTGATCCCGTTTTTTATTTGTTTCCATTTGTTTTCAAACCAGACTCTAAAAATGTTAAATTTTACTTTTCACAGCAGCTTCTGGTTATTTTGACAACATTAATTTGAAAAATCTCTTCCCAGCCCTGTTTTACACACTCAATACGACACTGTAATAACACAATTGTAAAAAGTCATGTCTTGTAAAACTACGGAGTCTGTTTCCTAATCACATTTAGATGCTTGTTAACCTTCCCTTTTATAACGTGACACACTTTCTCATTTTCTTCGCTTGTTTTGTTACCAGCCACTCCGAGCCTTGTTAACATCCGTAACCAACCCTCTCTCCCCCTCACGCATAAATAAAATCATGACAAAATGTTTTCAGAGAGGACTTGGACTTTTTCTGACAGTCACAATCTGTCCCTTTGCTCCGGGTCAAAGGACAGACTGTCCTGAAACACATTTCTGTGAAAAGCTCCGGGGCCAAAGTTCAGCCTGTTCTGGATGGGGGGAGGAATGAAAGGGAGGATATTGTATCTCCATTTATGTGGCATTCAGGGTCAAAGTTCAAAGATGAAAGGTCACTCCAGTTCAGAGGTTACAAGGTGAGATGCCATCCGAATTGCTGAGTCAATCTGCTGTTGTATAACTCCAGGCCAAGGAGAGGAAATATGTCCTGAGAGGCCCTCGTGGCGCAATAATCAGACAACAACAATAAACACAGCAACATCAACTTTTTATGAATAGCACTTTGCAGAGGACTTTGATCAGACTTTTTAACTGCTGCTGTAGTCAAAATGCAAATGGCAGGTAACACCTATTGTGAACAACAGCCTTGTAAAAGAAAACTATCCAATTTAGCCGACTGACATGTTGAGTGCCGCCTCTGTTTATACTGCTGGCAATGAACTGAATTACTGTTTAAACACCACAGTGAGGGCACTGCAGGTTAGGAGGCTCACTATCCAATTGGCTGAACACAAGCGGCCAATAACCCAGCATGACGTGATGGCAGAGCAGAAGAGGGAGGAGTCAACCCCCCCATCCTGGGTTTGAAAGAGAAACAGAGACAGGGATGGCTGGAAGTAGGTTATGTTTTTGTGTTCTTATTCATGAAGCACTGATGTTCCCCAGGTCCTCAGAGACATTATGTTCAAGGCCGTGTCAAAGAGACGAGCTGCCGGCCAGTGGAGCTGATAGCCCTGATAAGCATGAGATTTCAGGGAAAAGGGGAAGAAAGTTTTAGTTTGCACAAGCATAACTTTAGAGTTACCCTGGAGCAAGATTAAAACCATTAATCATCCATAACCGTTAATTCACAGTATTATAGGGACAAGCTTAAGGTACAGTTTCAATCCACTATTTCGCTTCAACGATTGGCTGAATTTGAGCTAAGATAAATTTTTATCTTTTGCACATTTTTTTTTTTTTTTCAAAAACTGACCATTTGCTTCTTTAAATGGTGTTTTGGGGCTCAGGGAAAGTAGTCGCTTTTTTTAAAACAAAAAAAGGCAAACTCAACCTAGAAATAAACAAAGAGATGGAAATCAGGCAGGTCTTCAGCCCCCTGTTGAAAACCTTCTCCACACCTCTCAGTCAAATCCTGTTTAAGCAAATAATGTCTCAACTCTCACCTGGTGTATTTTGAATAAAAAAAGGAAACAAAAAAAACAAATGAATCATAAAAAAGTCTCCCTCCATGTAGTGTGTACAAGTCAAGAAAGCTGATCAGTCTTGATCAAGTCAAGTTAAAGTTTTTTCCATTCAGTTAAACTTAACAGTTAGAAGGAATCTGGAGAAATGTGATGATTGTTTAACCGTTTGTTCATCCGTATTCATGCCTGTCTCCATGTTTACTGCAGTCCTACATTTTACTGTATACTTTGATCTTATTGTATATTTTATTATGGTCATAATATCTTAAACTCAACACTGTAACTTCTGTTTTAATCTTGGAAGCTTAACCAGGTCAGCGGTTGCCATAAAGCCTTTGCTACATACTTGTATGTACGGCATCTACGTTGTCTATTTTATGAAACAATTTTTTGTTTACTAGCAAATAAATAAGTGAATAAATATTAGCTTCATTTTACAACAACCAAATTTTCCACCTTTATGATTCGTTAAATTGACATATATTTCTTAATCCTTAATCGATTACTGTTGATCCCAGGTCGACACATCCTGTAAGTTTACCGAACATGAAACTATTCTATCAACTAATTCACTGCACTCTGAGGTTTTAACCCAAATCTAAATTTTTTCTTATGTCTTTTCATCCGTAAACTTTTTGGATAAGATGTTCGAATTGCACATGTTAGATTTGGAAATGAAGTACAGTCAATTAATTCTCATAACCATTTATTTAGAAATGCATTCATAGCTTTAAGATAAACCAAATGCATGTGTATGCCAAATGCTAACTATGATATAGAGAGGAGATTGTTTTGGAACCTCGATGACCCGAGGTAACTCAAACTCTGATGTCAGGCCTCTGATTCTGACCCATATAATCCACACATATTGATCTTCGTGATGCTGATTCTCTCTGACAGTGCGTGCAGAGACAGGTGGCTGTCAGTCAAGGTGATCTGTTCCCAAAGGTTCATGGTGACAGAGGCCTGAACATGTGTTGGGTCTTGGTGTTTCTTTTCGCTCAGTTTTCACGTCCGTCTGATGAAATGCTGAACTATGTGTCAACTGTACCTTTTTTGCTCTTTAAATCCAAATTTCAAGTGATTTTTTTTTTACTTTTTTTCTTTTTTTTTCTTTCTCTATTTTGTCTGATTCTTCAAAGGATGGAGTGAAAGATGAAGTGACGTCTGAAGTCACTGAAAGTTTTCATTAATGGCACATCTGCTGTGTGTGAATGACACCCTGTTTCACACTTTAGTGACACCTTTTACACCTGGGAGCTGCCTCCGTGTTTTATTCAAGGGCACCTGGATGGCATTGATGTTGTTCATTTCCTCCACTTGGTGCCTGTGAGCTGAGGCAGCTTGTAAATCTCCAGGACTGTGGCAGATATATCCTTTCAACTCTCATTTTTGGGCTTCTTCCAAGGAGAGGCCTAATGATTTGTTTGGATATGCTGACTAAAAGGTTGGTTGGGGCATTTCTGCCTGGATTCCTCATTTAACTGTGAGGCCTTTTTATTAACCTGCTTGTGTTATGAAGAGATAAGTTAATGAATTGTTGTATGGTCACATTTAGGTTTTTAATTTAGACAGGCCAATGAGTATTTCACAGTTTATTGCAAAACTAAACACAGTCAGGTAATGAAGGAAGAAATTAACTGTGCGTCAATAAATGATGAGCAAGATTTTTATCCATGTGTTTTCTGTTAGCCTGCTAATAAAACAGACCAGTTACTACAGCTGAAATAAAATGTAACATAGTTCATAGTTCCTCTGCTTATGTCTCTTTTGAATGAATTATTAAAGGCACTGTGAGGAGTTTTCATGTTGTGTTGATTGGAGTGATCTCATTGGACAAAACTGGATTTTGTCCAGGGTGAACTGCACTTCCCATGAGCACCAATTATGGAAGAGATGTGTGACCACTTAAGCTATCAACTTCAATGTAACAATGTCTAATCTTTGTAAACCCTGATTTATAAACATTGGTTAGCTTACATTTTCCTTTTTTTTTTACTACATTTTGCTGCATAGGTCTTAAGTTTGATATTCATGTTAAAATAAATAATATTTTCAAGCAGATTCAAGCAAATAATCAGATACAAATAGTCATGCTGTATTGAGTGTTTCACTTCACAAATCACAAATACTGATTCCTCTGTACACAGTTTGTGCATACAAATATAAGTAAAGCCGGGGTGAAAAAAAAAATCAGTAACTGGGATTCACGTGTGCAAGTCACCCTGAATATTTCAGATTTTCTGGAGTCATGTGCATTTGTGGAGCAAAAGAGACCGGATCTTTGTCCACGGGGGGTGCTAAAGTCAACGCAAACTAAAAGTCCTTCACAGAAGCTTTGAGTGGAGACCAAAGTAACGGTGTTTGAATGAGAGGTAGGAGACAGAGAGTTATTCAGGGAGTTGTCAGTGCTTTACAACCTGAATTAGAAAGCTTAAAAAAATGAGAAAACGCCATAAGAATCAAGATTCCTGCGGTAGAAAAATCAATATGAACACAGACAACAACAATTTAAAAAAGTAATGTTTAGGTTGTGCAAACCTGAAGGAATTTGGGCACAGGCATGTGGATGGTTTGTTATGACAAGTCGCTTCACAGTACATCACATATCCTGTCTAATATTTGCCTTGTCAACACAACACTCATTCAGTGAATAAATTAGCTGATTTGATATCATGCTGGTAGCATCCAGTTTTTGCTGACAGAGTCTAGATGTATCAATATGCATAACCATCAACCTCCAGTACCATTCTACAACATCAAAACTTCCCCTCTGTACAATATTTCTGCTGTAAGGTTGTCACTTTTATGTGTGGCTAAATGCAGAATGACTCACTTTTGGAGCAAGTCCCCAGTGGATGCTTGAGGAACTGCAGGTTTACTTCAGTTCAGATGATCTTGGCTGTGTAGTGCTCCCCCTTTAACAGAAGACTAAATTCTGTCGATCCCCCCTTCCAGTTTTCCTTTAAAACTTTCAAAGAACTTATAAAGCTCCTTTTTGTCTCTGTGCCCTGCTAAAGTTTTACTGTACAGCACTTTTTGGAGATAGTTGTTTAATAGAAGTGGTAAAAGTATACAACAGCTGCTGTGACAGCTCCAGCTGCCAGCTTTATATCTCCTGATTCTTAAGGTTTTTTTGTTTTGTTTTTGCACCAGATGCATCTATGATAGTCCCCTCACTGTTAATTGTTATTCCTGATACTAATAATGGATATCAGAGAAGATAAAGAAACAGTTACCACCCACGTATTAAGTTGTTTAAGTGAATTAACAACCAAATGAACAAATTAAAACAATATTTTCTCAAGTTTTCATGAACGTGTTCATCCTCCTTTTCTGATTGTCATCATTATCATTACTATTATCATTTTATTAGTCTTTTCATGTGACATCATCAGCTCTAGATCGGCCATGTTGGAGGCACTGTCCTAAAAGCTCTCAGGGATACAGGATTAATGTCGCACAAAATGCTGAGTTATTGCCATGTTTTTTGGCTGCACTAATCGATTGGACCGAGAAAAACACCTCAAACACTTTGGACTACCATAAACTGTTGCAGATCGGGGTGAGGAGTGCAAACAAATGTCCGAAGAACGGAGGAGATTGTGGCTAGCTAAGCTTCACCAGAAATTCCAAGGCAGTAATCTGTGCGACGTGCAAGTCTGTTCACATTTCTTGTCAGGTAGGTCATATTCTCTGTCCATAGCATCTTAAAATCACACTTTAGTAACAGTAAATACATTACGATAGAATACTACTTAGAATGAGAGGTAAGTCACGCCAGTATAGAGTACTGAAATAAAACTCTGTCTTTCAGGGGGCTTTTTGAAAGTGTCAGAAAGTGAGCCTCTCCTAAGAGAAAACCACTTATTCCGCTGACCCCCTCCCCCATGAAAAAGATAGTGGTAACATCTATGTTTTCAAACCTTTGGGTAGATAATGATGATGATTATGATGATGATGATGATGATGATGATGATGATGATGATGATGATGATGATGATGATGATGATGATGGAGATGCTAACTCCTCATATGGGTCTCTCTCGCCTGTTAGTCATAATTTTTCAAAATGTCTCTCCTTGTCTTGCTGGCCGAGTGCTTCATAATAAGTTTTAGTGTGCTTTGTGCTTTCTTCCACATTTGTTGGTGGATAAAACATCTTTAAATCATACTTTACTGTGCACTTCTATCTCCATCCATTCAGTGTTTACGTTCGTGTGCCTCCAATATGGCCCCGCATCTGGTCACTGGTCATTGCCCAGATTGTGACTTCAGCGCAAACAGTATCTTAGAGAAGGAAAGTGGGGAAAAAAACGTTCAAATGCTACCATCTATGTTTAAAAAATAAGAACTAATTGCAGATCAATAACTGTATCCAACAATGAAATAACAAAAAACATTTAAAAATCTAAATATGCTTAATATAATCACAAGTTTGAAGCTAAATTGAAGAAGCATGTCCTTATCGTATTTTTCTGATTATTACAATTAAAATGACTAAAATCAAACTAATGATATGACTGAAGGTAGTGTGAGTGTATGGACTGACAGTGGCAGCAGAATGGAGGCTTGTTCCTTTAAGGGTGGTGTCGCTGGCGGGCAGGCGGGCGGGCGGAGTAGGAGGAGTGTGGCTGTCTCCGCTCACTTCTCCACAGCGAGGGGACTCTGAGAATAAACAATTCCCTCAGACTGCACGCTACACACCTCTGCTCGCTTACAGTCGCAGCACAATAAAAGACGAGGCATTTTTTTGGACTAAAATTGTGATTTCGAAAGCCTGCCTCGCCGTCCCCGCGTCCTGCTGAGAGTGTCAGGAAGACAGATGAGACCGTTTTCAGTGGATTTGCCTCCTCCTGTCGAATAATAACGACGCGCCTCTCCGGCTGACTGTGGGGTGGACAACGCAGGTAGGGGCTCCAGATAAACGCACTGTCATATCAGGGTGGTTATTATTACCGCTGGGGGTGAAAATTACACACACACAGGACGCCGTGTCGAGGATCACTGTAGATGATAGCGTGTTTTTTAGAGGGCAGGAAAGGCTGTTGGTGTGTCGTAAGGCGAGCAGAGGCGCATATGGATATAGCGCTGAAAACGCTGCATAAAGAAGTGAATAGACCTGGCTGTGCGCGGTGCTGTACGCTTCTGTTTCAGCCTACATGGCGTTAAGTAACACTGTGGCCCCTGTCTGTATTCACAGGCTGTTATTCGGCTGGTAAATTGGGCCCTGAATTGAAGTATTCGTGTGTCAAAATCAGCTGAAATGATTTCTATCTTTGTATGAACCGAGCGCAGCCAAATCTAATGTAAGCGGAGTGTAATTTAGGCTGCTGTCACATCGCTAGCGTATTAAAACTGTATGAATAATGACACCGTATGGGTTAATTCAATAAAAACACACACTGTCGAGCTGCCCATGTCACTGTGTTGCAATGTAACCTAAGCACTATTAATCTAGTTCATCACATTGGGTCAAAACAGTGGACGGACACTAATTTATAAGCCGCTTTAGCACCACCAATGGGAAACACTTCACAGTTACACCATTCTGTACATTACTACTGGAGAGATGTGACTGTAACAGAGCTTGAGGGGTTTTAAATGAAGCTAAAGGCATTGAAAGTGACCTAATAGCATGGTTATATGTTGAGGTTGAGTCATGAGTACAGTTTCGAGGCCAACTGATAGGAATTTGTCCTCATCCTCATACCACTAGGAGCTTGTTATGCTGTTTCACTGCAATAATTCACATCAGGATGTTACATTTGAACATTTTTAATGTCACAGGAAGTTTCAGACATACCAACATGGGAAACATAGGAGCGCTGGCACTCACCCTTAAGCACGTACAGGTTATACAGCGCAGATGATAGGGGCTGTTTCAAAGCACTGTCTACAGTTTCAGATTCTTTTTTTTTTACATAGACATGTATGCTTTTACTGGGCCGCTCACAAGTTATGCAAATGATCCACAGTAATCCTTATTTTGTGCTAAATATGCTTAGAAAAAAATGTCCCTGTCTGTTACCATTTCATGGTTTTTGTGTAGTCCGGTTCAGTCTGCAGTGTGCCGTGGTCGGTCAGTTGCAGCCCGTCACATCACTGTGTCATCATGTCAGATGTGTTTTGATGGAGTTCAAAGACCTGGATGTTTTTTTTCCAGCCACTGCCACAGTGAGGCTTTTCGAGCAGCCTTTGTGAAGGTGCTCCTTCTCCTTAAATGTCCTATCGCTCCACTGGACTTTGGTCTGGTGATGAGGCAAAAGGTCAGGGGCTGAAGAGTGCCGCGAGTTACAGGGGTGGGGGCAGAGTACATCTTCAGTTCAAGTTTTAAGAGGGCTCTGGACCAAGCTGCCCTCCTGCAACCTGTTTGGGTTTCATAATCAGATGATGAGACAAAAAGTGTGTGTTGAGTTAATGTGTTCCCTTTCACTGAATCTCTGTAACTTAGACAAAAAAGTAATGTGGGGGGAAAGTCAAACTTTTCTAAAGCCTGCTAAATACTGTCTGTGTCTGGGGGTCTGCCTTTTAGCCTTTCTTTTGTTGAGCAGTTAAGCTGCTTAATTATTTGACCTGAACTTACACAAGATGTTCAAGGTAGTTCAGCTTGTCCTCTTTTGCCAGAGATAACTAAAACCTGCACATTTAAGCCAACTTTGAAAGTTGCAAAAGCACTTTTGTTTGAGTGATCTGGGCAGTGGTGGGACGTTGTAAACTCAGAGATCCTGTTTTCTGGACAGGGCTTGATTTGACTAGGACATCTGCTATTGTCCAGGGAGCTGCTGCTGAGTGATGTGCAGTAGCCTGCGACAGAACCAGAGGACATTCAAATGGCCACATGCAAATGATGTCGAGGCGGCTCAACAGTCACAAGACTGGACTGTGCACCCTACCCTCTGATCCACTGGCTCCTTTTCATGACAACACGTCTTATCTGGCATCAAAACAGCGCAGCTGCAGCATGAAGGTGGTTTGTTTTGACGTGGTGGTGACTGTGCTCACGTAGGTGTGACTTATACACGTCGTTGTGTTTTATTTACATTTTTTTATAATAACAAAACATGAATCATACTTCTGGGTACTTGTTGCTTCCATTTAATAACCGGTAACAATAATCAGATAATCAGTCTGCTGATTATCCCCATGATTAACTGTTTTATGTTTACGTCTTATGAATGCCAAAGTGTCGTGACAAGATTATTAATGGGCGAGTTGACATCTTCATTTTTTAAAATGATGGACAGCCCAGAAAACCAAGATGTCATTATTTAAGGGCATAAAGACAAAGAAAAGAAGTAATATCTGAAAAGAATAATAAATATATAATCTTAAATAAATAATTTTACCTCACCCGATTAATCGATTACTTGGTGAAGCTTTACTCATTAGCAACTCTCCAACAATGACAACGAAAAGGAGCAGTTCCTCATAGTCGAGAAGGTGCTGACAGCAGTTTTTGACATCTCTACTTGAAACTGTCTGAAACAGTTGAAGGGTTGCCAAAAGGGTAGGCAATCAGTTTTCTCATTTGATTAATCAATTGATCGATTAGTCATCGTAGCTGGGAACTGTCCTTTCGCATTTACTGCAGTCATAATGGAGAAAGTCAGATAACCCTCTGTTTTATGTATCTGGACTTAGTGAGAGTCTGGTATTTGCCGTGAAAATGATAGTTCATAATCAGTTGTGTCTTAATCGATTAATCGATTAAACTCTTCTTCATTTTGACTTCTTTTTTACTGTAAGGAATTGCAAAGAAAAGAAGCTAATACTCGCATTAAATGTCTTCATTTCTGCTTTAAAAGCTGCAGAAAGTATTCATCGTCTACAAAAGTAGTTAGAGATTTCATCTCATTTGTTTGAAATAGTTAAATTAACGATTAACCGGTCTTCGTGACTTTCTGTCGTCCTTTAAAGAGTTTGATGTAACATTGTGTTTTTATACAGGGTGGTGCCACGGATAAAGGAGCACCAGCCCAGGCATTTATCCGCACTAACAGCTTCTCTAACTACCACCACTGTGCCGTCTCAAACCCCTCTGTTTGTAAATCTGTCCGTCACAAAGCCTGACACACAAGACAGACGAAACTGAGGGCGTCATCCTCCTTTTTGATTGCAGAGATAGTCTGCGAAAACAAACTAATGTGCAATCTAGCAGAACAAGTGTCATGCATTTACTGCAGAGTTTTTGATTTATTATAGACCTGGGAGCTGCCCAGCACTTGTGTTGTTGGCCACTGAACATTGTTCAAGGGCACTTTGACAGTAGATGTAGAGGAATAGAAGTGCATTTCTCATCTACTTACTGGCCCGCACTCTGTCAGCCCACGGAGGATTCAAACCAGAGACCTTTTGGCCACAAGCTCATTTCTCTAATTGTTTGGGCTCTATAATATCTGTGTGGAGCATGCATTAAGCCAAATCACTTTATTGTACTCTTTACTGTTTGTTTATTCAGTGAACACTCTGCACTTATGATAATACTCATGACTACAGCTGTTCTGAGGGGGAGAGATTTACACGGCAACAATTACGCTGTAAATTTCATCGTCAGACTCAAACATTAATCTCAAATTACAAGACAAACGCATGACATAAGACAGGTCAATGTTGTAATTAATGAAAGTGAAAGGAGTCGAGCCTGGAGGTTGCATGAATACTGCAGACGATACCGGTATTGATTTAAGAGTGGACTCACCAAATACAGACATCACAGTCGATACCATGAATTTTTGATCTGCATTATAAATAGACCTTTGGATTTTTAGCAGATTGAGCTCTGATGTACGTATGTCCGAGTACTCAGGAGACTTTTCCTGAACAAATAACTTTATGTAACATTTTTCAGCCAGTTGTTTTGCTCATAATTCCAGGCATGCCCTGCCTTGTGTGCTGTAGACAGTACTGGGAGATTCAAGCATTTTTCTCTGGATTATATGCTCTTAAATTGTTTTCAATCAGTCAATTAATCGATTAATCGTCAAAGAGAATAACCTTCTCTTTTATGATGGTGGAATTAGAAACAGTCTGGTGTTTGGCTTGGAAAATGATAGTAATTAATTGTTTTTGAAAGGATTAATAAATCAACGATTTACGCTCTCCTACTTTTTGTTTTTCTTTTCTCAAAAGTTACTGTCGGCAATGGAAAAGAGAAAGAAGCTAGTACTCACATTAAAGAAAGTCTGGTATTGATTTAAGAGCAGATGCACCAAATACAGACACCAAAGTTTACATTGTGAATTTTTAATCTACATTATCAAAGGATGTTATGATTTTTAGCAGATTTGAATGTGCTGTATATTCTAAGATATTAAGGTGCTGGTGTTGTCATGATGTTTTTTTTAACCTCTCTATAACTGTGACTGAAGATGAACATCATAACAATATAGTCATGGTATTTATGGGAAACACTGAGAGAGGGGTCAAATTAAAAAAAGGCTAAATTATGTTTTGTTTGACTATTAAACAAAGTTGACTAACTTACATGTCAGCATCCATCTCTATCTTTTATTTATGTCACCAACCCGTCTTCAACAAAAACTCACCGTCTTTTGTTTGTGTTTCCGCGTTTCACGTTGCTCTCACACGCTTATCTTTTTCATGAAATTCAAAAAACCTCCAAAACTGGCTGGGAAGTTGCAGATGGAGTAACTTGTTTTCATCTATCATCACCTTCGACGTGGTTTGCATGGCAGTAGAAGAGACACACTTCTGCATAAGAAAGCTAGCCAGTGAGCTGGTTGTCTTCCTTCCGTTTCATGGCAACCAGTGCAAATAACCACCACCACCCCGACCAGTTAGTAACACTGAATTACAACATGTAGCACAATATCACTAATCCTTCTGAAAAGACGGTAATCAGCGATATCTGGATGCTACGACAGCCTTGTTTGAGGCTAACGTCGGCCCTCGTGTTTGTCCGTCAAGCTCTGGTTCAGGGAGCTCAGTTTCCGTATCTCACCATTCAGAAGGATTTTGGCACTCCTTGTGACTCCTTTCTGTGCCGCCTCCTCTTCCTCCTCCACACCTCTTATCTCTCAATGGATTTACACAAGTATTACACACACCACAGTATCTTATGCACAGCTCATGAGCCAGATTGCGCAGATTTGGCACAGAAAACGTCTTGAGATGGAAGTAAGAAAGTGGAGGATAGAGATGTCAAGGCTTGAGTGATTAAAGTGTAAACACACACGGCTGGATGTAGTGACTGAGGCAAACATAACTGAATCAAAAGTGAATACAATAAAGACATTAATACTACAAGTGGAGGTCTGCTGGAGGCTGATCCTAAATGAGTTAGGCAGGACCATTAAGAGGCATGTGGAAACATGCTGTTTACTGATTATACTGCGTTTTGCTGCATTTTCACAAATACCCAAAGAAAAATACAGCTTTAGATAACAGGGCAGAAAAACTCCTCAAGTGAAAATTTCAGTCTGAAATAAGATGATTGTGTGGGCAGTTTGAGAGTATTCCCACAGCGAGCCGCTGAGAGGATACGGTTTAGAAAGGGCTCTCAGTTATAGCAGCACTATCTCATTCAGAGACAATCACTCCGGCTCCTGTTGGTGCTTCTGTCATGAACAGAAGGCAACCAAAGTCAATGGGACTCATTTTGATGACAAGGCAGGAACTGCTAAATGCGTCTTTACAGCCATCGCTCCTGGATGCGGGCTGGAATGACGAAAGGCGCGAGAGAAAGATGGACGCCTCCTCTGCAACCCCTGAGAGCTATACTAGCAGGATCTCATCTGTTGAATGACTCCCGCTCACACCCCCTCTCTCCCTCCACTCACCCCCACCTCCAACTCTCCACCCCTTCTGCCTTCGCACTTCACCTTGGCCTTGGTGCAATGACAGGCCCCTCAATTATCTCCGCCGATTGATCGCTGCTGATTGCAATTACCGTGAATTATTTAGACTTTGCAGAAATTGCTCAGTAAAGCAGAGGGAGAGCCAAAGACAAAAGATACTGCAGGTCAAATAAATTACACGTTATAACCCGCATGAAGCATCGGCTCACTTTGAAAACAACAGCTGCGGAAGCCTAACTGTGCCGATCAATGAGGCAGAGCAGGGAAACAGCATCCAGAGTACCTTGTACTGTGGTAACAGAGCCACCAGCTCAACACCAAACCTGCACCGTCCCTCTCCTCTGATACGTTAAGTAAAGACCGAGGAGATGGAGCGTGGGGCAGCAGAGCCTCCTGGGTGATGTGAGAGGAGCTGACTCTTTTCCTGGCCGGGCTGGTGTGGTCACAGCAGAGGAGCGGAGTGGAACTGACTCCCTCCCTCCCTCCCTCCCTCCCTTACTCTCTCTCTCTCTCTGCCTCTCTTGCTCCTGTAGCAGAGCTGCTGCTGCCCCCGGGCTGTGGAGGTGCAGTAGGAAGGTTTCTCTACCATTGTGGCGAGCGTGCTGCCAGGATGCTGCAGTCAGACGAGGGGAAGGTCTCTGCTTTGCCACAAGCAGGCCAATGTCACAGGCGTGACAGAGTAGGCGGGCTGTGAGGGGAATGAGGGCAGACGCTCAGAGATAAAAGGAATACCCAGAGTGTGTGTACATGCGATAGAGAGCCTTGTTTTCATACAGAGGAATACAAAGGATTAAAGTTGTTCTCATGCCAATACTGATACTGGAAATGCCTTTTGAAACTGCCGGAGAGACGAGATGAAATACTGGAAAAGAAACACCAGTTCATGCAGTGATCCAGTAATGCCTTCAGTTTATCAGCCCTGAATAGAATCAACTGGTTTCACCAAATCAACGTCTTCCTTTGTGCTCTCAGAAAGCAAGCTGAGCTGTTCCTCCACCACCTTCTGTTTTAGAGCAGCAGAGAAGTATTTTAAGGTAGTTTGTTACATGATGAGAGCAAAAAACGGGAAAGTCCTCATAGAGAATTTAAGGTTAGTCGGAGCAATGCTGATGAAAAATATCCTCATGACAAAAAAAACAAACAAACAAAAAAATAACCCACTTCAGTCCACAGGGGCTGCAAGCCGAGCTGCTCTTTACATTAGCTTGATTTTTGGTTAAAAATCCTCTTTTTTTTTGCCCCCATATTTTAGAGTCCTCTTCTCCAAAACAGAATAATATGGTTGTTAACACCAGTAGAAATAAAAAGAAACTGGATAAAATTGAGTTGCAGTTCTTTAAATGTCCACTAAGGTTTTTTTTTTTCCCATTAGCTCCCATTTTAAACTGCCTACACGAAAAAAACAAAATAAAAATAAATAAATAAATAAAAATTAAACGTTGACTTTAATTGAATTTATTATGTCACCCGGTCATGTATTTGGTTAGTTCAAAGAAGCAATGATTTCAAGTTCAGCTTAGGTGACCCTAAAGATGTTTTCAACTAACCTTAATCATTTACATGGAACTGGTTCATTCACTAACCGATGCTCCACCGTATAGCTCATGGAACCGGTTGACAAAATTAATTTAATTAGCGTCAATGTTCCAGTCTTTTGAGTGTAGATTTACCTGATAGATAAAAGCGTTAATAGCCTGTTTTCGATCATTTTTTGTCTCTTTATCTGATTTTTTTTATATATATATATGAAAATGTAGCTGAGCTAACAGATGGATGAGATGTTTTCTTGCTGTTAGCGCCGCTTCTTTGCCTGTTTGTGGATTAATCAAAAGTTCGATTGGGTCAGCGTTTCCAACCATTGTTGTTCATAACTAGTCACTGGAAACCGTTGTATAAGTGTTGTTACAAAGACAACCCTTATGTTTCATATCGCCAATAGCTGTACTGTATTTTTTACTTTTTCGTGACGCACTTTGAGCGAGCCTCTGAGGCTGTGGGCTGAGTTGCTGCTAACTCTGATCAGCCTGTTACTTTCACTTCTAGACACCTGATGACTGTAACTCTTTATCTGCTCAAAACATTAACAAACCAGCTTCACAACGTAGTGCAAACAAAAAACATGTGCTGAGGACTGGTTTTGAGTCAGTACTTTTGAATCAGTCATGATCATATGATCATGAATTAGTGGCGCATGGGCATGTGAGCGGGGGCATCCGTTTTGGAGGAGCTCCAAGTGTGGGAGGGCGGGGGCTAAATGGAGTCCTGAGGAGATGCTACATTCAAATTCATGCTAGTTTTCTGTGACTACCAACAGTGCCTTTAAATCCGTCTCCCCAAACACTCTTGGATGAGTTATGGTGATAGAAAAAACAAACCTGTGGATGTAATTGATGTAGTTTTGTTGTTGTTTTTGAGACTTCATGGTATCCAGAGAACATCAGAGAGTTCTCATAGTCTTCCTCTGTAATTGAATGATCAGGTTTAGATAGGGTTTGCTTATAAAATAATGCCACGCCTATACAGCATGAGTAGTAAATAGCTGTTTGCTTGTTTTGTCTCTCACTCAGATTAGATTTGTCAGCTTCGTAAATTCGGGAGTCAGGAAAAGAAAAATAACATGGAAAATCTCTGTGTAAGAAAAAGAGACCCAACACTAGTCTCTGTGTTTTGTTTTGGATGTCTTGCTTTTACCGTCAAAGGATGTAGATGAGTACTTCATTGATAATGTAGTCTGTATTTTGGAGGATCATAGAGAGCATGGATTAACATGAGTCCATGTTGGACTTCACTCTAACAGCTACTGACAGCCATCAGTCGAGGCTGCTGCACCTTGTGTACTAAGTGCTATTAGTGTTGCCTCTGAATGTATTATTGCATATGTCCCTGACACAGTCTAAGAGGCCTAAGGGTTGGAGGCTAGAACAAAGGGTCACAAAGTCCAGAAACTAAGGTCGGCTGTTATTCAACTGTGTCTTATTTTAACCAGGTTATGTGGCAGCAGTGCAGGGGGAGAAGCCGGGGCTAAGTGAAAATGCCACTCATTCCTGAAGAGTCCCTGGCCTCGTCAAGGTTAGTGGCTTGTCTTTGTAAGTTGAGGGATTGATGCATGAGCCTGTCTGGCGCTGAATTCAAAGTCCAAAGCTGTCACAGGCGGCACCCCCCCCCCCCCCTCTCCTCCTCCTCCTCCTCCTCCTCCTCCCTCCCACCTCCCTCCCTCTCTTTGCAGGCTATCACAGGGCCCGTCCTTCCCAACTTCTTAGCAGCCCGTCCTTTTGGGAACCTTGAGCAGCCCAGGCAAGGACACAGCGTCTGGTGCAGTAAGCCTGTGCAGAGGGGGAGGCTTTACGTAACGCTCTGCTTTAAACATGGGTGTATGACTTCCCTGACACGGAGCAGTGCAGTGCAGAGCTGCACGGCTCGCAGCACATGTCCCCGCACCCCCCACCCCTCCTGAGTTCAAGGAGGGGGCAGAAAGATCCCTGCAACTTAATTATATCTTTCTCTTTTAAAAGCTTTCGTTTGAAATTAAATTTTCCCAAGCAATTAACTAAAGAGGAGTTTTCAGAATTTATGAATGAATGATGGATATATTGCACAGGATGACAAGGGGAGGGAGGGAGGAAGGGGGAGAGGAAAAGAGGGGGTGCATATGCAGCATAGGCTGCAAGATCAGGTCTCTGAGATTTATTTCCATTGCAAAAGGGGTGAAGTGCAGGGAAAATCAGGCATCATTAAACTTTGTACCTTCAGAGCTGCTCTTTTCTGCCAGCAGTGCTTTAACACTGTTGTGTTCATAGTACACCAATCTCCTGTCAATATTTGGGCTCTTTTCAGTGCAGCCCTGTGAGAGTGCTCATACTTTATCACTCTTAGCTTTGGTGAAGTGTAAAAAAAAAACAAAAAACAAAAACAAACAAAAACCAGAGTCATTCAGTCAGACTCATATCTTATAGAAGTTGCTAAATGATGTTAGATGCTGAACGCCCCAAATCCGCTTTTGGCTTGAACTGTAATTGTGTAACTTTTTGGCTTCTAGTGATGAGCGGAATTGTTGCTGGGCAACAAGGGACCTGTGCGGGTGGCCGTGGAGAGTCTGAGCTCTGTGAGTTCACATGGATCTGCAGCATATTGCCCTATAGCAGGAGAATGTCACTAAATGCCTCTTGAGAAACCTCACTTTTTAGTAGATTATTCCAAACTGGATTATTTTTCATTCATCTAAAATAATATCTAATGAGGCCGGAGTCTTGTGTCTTGATGAAAGAGCGACCTCAGTATCATCCTCCTCCATTCTTTATTTGTTCATGAATTCATCAGTCATTGTACCTTCAATAAACAACTTTCACAAGGACCTGGTTAAATGAGCGCCACATCTCTAGATTAAATAATGAAAACACTCCCACGCCACAAAGAAAGAGGCTGAAGACATTTGCCGTAACCCCAGCCCCCTCTCTCACCCAAAGTGATCTCTTGAATTCCTGAAACATGCTGTCCTTTTGTGAACTTTCAGCCCACTTTTACATCCATTAGTGAGGTGGCGTTATTCAGCCTGTCCTCACCAGAGCTGGGTAAACAGACTGAGAGGCCGCTGTGGTTCAGAAGTATACAGCTTTCTCATAACAGCGTTATAGGAGGCGCGCGGTGGTGGAGAGGCCATTTGAGAGGAGATGGAGAGCGCAGGGCTGATGACTTGAGGCAGCTGTATGACCTATTACTTTGAGAAAATGGACTGGTGACCAGAAGATTGCTGGCTCATACTCTGCTCACTCTCTGCCCTTGAGCAAAGGCAATTAACCTGGATTCCTCCAGTAAATATCCAGCTGCAGAAACGGAAAGAGATGTGCAAGAGTGATAATCGTGTAAGTGACTTTGAATGAAAGTGTCCACTAAGCAGGACGATTAATACAGCTAATAGAATCATAGCTTGTGTTTTCAAGTTATCAAGGACTGAGGACTGCTGAATGTTCAGAGTGCTTCACCCTCCTTCCTCTCATCTGTTCTTCATTCTCTGATCCATAACCTGAAAACAGTGTCAGGAAAATGCTTTTGTTTAGATATCACATCGCTGTAGTCTCAGTGTGATATTATCCTCATACTTAGCTTTTGATTGAATATTATCATAATACTTCAGTTATGATACATTTTTCACATACCTCAGTCAGAACACTGCCCAATCCTATCACAATGCTTAAATCAAGACTTGATATCATTAAAAGCACAATACTTGAGCCACAATGAGATTATTGTATTGCAATACTTTACCAAGGACACAGTGTATCGTTATCAAAATACGAAAATCTTCTTCTGATATCACGATACCTGAGCCACTGTAACTCTTATCATAATACCTCCACCAGGATACAATACAATCAGCATACTTACGTTATGATAAGCCACTATTATGATACTTTAAGCTAGGAATGCACAGTATCATCTGCATAACAATGAGCTTCAACACATCTGTTATAGGAAAGTATGTTGGAATCAAGTTGATGGAATCAGAAAACCATCTGTTTGCAATGCTTTTTAGCAAGGATGCAAGGAGGAAAAACTAAGTTAGGGATGCAGCAAAAAATTTGGCCACTGAAAATTGTCCGACAGTGCCCAAAGTTTTTGGTTTTCGACCGAAAGACTTTTTTTCACAGACACAACACAGCCGAAACTGTGTGTTGTGATGACACAAGCAAAAAGGCCTACTGATAGGGATTTGTAAAGTGGGTAATGTGTGCACAAGAAGTGATCCAGGCTGCGATGGATGTGGAGAACCCGCTTAGAGACAGAGAAGGGGGCACAATGCAGGAGAAGGAGAGCAGAGGGCAAAAAACAAAGGACTCACTGCTCAGAACTAGTTGAGGGGCATTCTTCTCGCATAGATCAGGTCTATATCTTGTTCTTTTATTTAACAGACTAAATAGCCTTATGTTATTAATCTTATTTACATGACTGGATTTCATTTCTGTCTCCACATGGTCACACATTCACAACTCTCCTCTGCTTTCTGTATCGCACACATCAGAGTTCACGCAAACACACAAACACGTGAGCCTACACACAGAGACGAGCATGCTCCAAGTAGTGGACAGAGAGTCGCAAAAAATAATCTAACAACCACCACAAGAGACTCAAAAAATCTTTTTTTTCCCTTTTTAAAGCACTCCCAGAGCATCTCTGTTAAGACGACATTGTTCTCCAAAGCATTAATATTAATTTATGCAATCGTATAATACAGTAATTGGCATAATAATTTCTTTCGGTTTCAGCCAATAATTTTCATTACAGTGCATCCCAAGTCTACATTTATTATTTATGGTAGAATTAAAGAATTAAATTCTGTTTATTCAGTTTTGTCTGATTCTAAAACAGTGAGTGTAACAGTAAGAGTAACAGATAGCATTTGGTCAGTTAAACTCTCTCTCACTGCTGCTGACCAGCACTAGAAATACTCACAGGTTAAACAAATTGTTGATACTCTTTTGTTGTGAGCTCAAATTGCTGGTATCTCTTAGCTGCAGAGAGCCACTCACCTGTAGTTGAGACTCTAGCTTTTTTGGGGGGCTTTTGTGCTATAAGGAAAAAAAAAATTCAATGACGGATGACATCTCTCTTACAGTGTATTTTCGCCGTATTTTGATCCAGAAGAGGGAGATAAAGTTGTCCAATGGTCGCTACGTTACCATCACAGATGGTAACCTGCATGGTTGATTGAATGCTAGTTATGCTAGTTCCATTAGCACTAGCCACACTTGACTAACCAAGTGCGCTCATACTTTTAGACTCAACAGTTGGTCAGAATTTAAACAACAAACAACAAGGAAATTCTGAGGTCCATTCTGAACTGTGTAATCTCACTCTCAGATTACCAGCCATGATGTGCTTTTATGATGTCAACATTTTGGATATGCTCGGCATTCTGAATATATCTGTGTTTTGAATAATTGCAGTTTTTAACAGCTGGTTATAGATATTTTACCACCATCTGTTCTGCATAGAAAAGGAGTTTTTAGTGAATTTAACTCTCTTAATGTTTCTGGCTGCAAAATGGGATGTGCAGTCAACTTTACAAACTATGAAAAAAATGCTTCTTGTCTAAAAGGTCATGCAGCTCTATCAGTGAATGCATGTAATATCTGTTCAAGAGGTTTAAATAAAGATCTTTGTTTAAGTCACCAGCTTACAGTGTTACATTATGCCGTACAGGTCCTCTGCCCTCCTCACAAACACACTCGCATGCATTCAGAGACTCTCCTCTGTGGCATTAAGCCTAGAGTGTGACCTTGACCTGATTGCTGGGGGCTTTTTAAGTAACTCTCCAGAAAGAGATCCAATCATGTGACACCCTTCACCCAGTCTCACCCCCTATCCTCTCTCCTGACCTTGTATGTCGACGAGAAGACACTCACCACGGGCATGTAATGCAGCTGCAGGCGCTGTCATACAGTTGAGTATTCACTCTGAGGTCACTGAGGGTCAAGGTTGGGTCAGAAAGGGGGTTGCGTCTCCGGCAGTCCCTGCCCCCGCTCTGAATTTTAGGAATGACTGGCCACAAGTTTGAGTGTGGTGACTAACTGAGCAGGTTTACTCATCCTCTTATTTCTTAATCACTGATACCAGCATATGTCAGGGAAAGGTTGTTTCATGTCCACAGTGATTCATGGCCACAGTGAGCTGGCTGCTTGGATTTGTGTTGTTGCAGTTGCCTTCACTCACTCCCTACAGCTGCCCGCTGTTCGAACCACGCTGGCTCACCGTCTCGCTGCAGAGAACGCCACTGTCTGTCTCTGCTTCAGGGTAACTTATGGAAGAACGTTTACATTTCTGTCCTGTGGATGCTGAACATATGGTTGGGTTAATCCAGATTTGAACTTGCTTTGTAAAAACAGCAGAAAAACACCTCACTTGAGTGCCGCCTTTTAACAAACAAAGAAATAAGTTCTCCGTGTAGTATGTCTTTAAACGAAGGTACAGAATTGACCAATCAGAGGAGGTTTTCCCATGTGCATTAAGGCTGATGTGATAACGCTCTTCAATAAGGTGTGTGTTGATTCAGAAATTAAGGCTTTGTTATCATGTGAAAAAGCTTCTTGTCCTGTGTGGTGCTTGTCTGTAATTTTTACTTCTTTGGAAGGGAATATAAATAATGTTTGGTGTATTGTAAATTTTTAATATGTTAAATGTTTATGAATCCAGATTCAAGAGGCTCTGTTGGGGTTGGAAGCAGATAAATAGTCCTATTGACACCACACACTTGAGGATTATTTGGACATATATTCATGTACAGTGAGTCCTGAATGAGGTCACATCGCCAGGATCACAGTGGGAGGCAAATCTGGGCCCTAAATCTGGCTTAAAACCGTCTAGTTTGTGGCCAGCCTTATGGTGATGTTATCAATTAGAGTCATGGGTTTAGATTAAAATGTTACATAAGATAAAAAGGTTAAGTTGTCCTCAATGTAAAAATATTACAATAACTGGTTTAGCAAATTTTCTGATTGAACCAACCATCAACTCATATTTATGTAGAAAAATCCTCAAAGTGGGACTAGGAGGAAACTTATGAAGTTAACCCAATATCTCCTGAGAGATGCGCTCAGTAAGGGAGTAGACTGCAAAGATGTAACTGACATTGTTGGTAAATTTTCAGTATCATAATAATTTCATTTCTTGGAGCATCTTCAAAAACCCTAAAAGTCTTTAAATTGTGTAACTATGCATTGGCTGATATTGCTTTCTTTAAAATAACTGGATGTAGTAAGAAATCGTCTCCATCGGCTCAGGGTGAAAAGTTTCATTTAGTGAAAGTCACACACTTGACAGAGGGAAACTTTATGTCTTTGGCAACTGAGCTGATTTCAGTAAGTTGGCAGCAGAGCAGAGCCCAGAATTACATCACAGCATTTTAATCCAGAACTCAGATGTAATAATTCAAAATAAAACAGCTTGGTGTTACACAAAAATGTAATAGAATTAAGAAGAAGAAAAACACTCAGTCAGCTGATGAAATGACGCGTGTTGTTGTCTGTGCAGCTACAGTGGGTTGAACATTATAATAAAGATGATATTATTATTTGTTATGAGGGCAGGCTTCAGTGTCATACCTGATATTAAAAGCATCGTGGCTGCTCAGGGGGTTTCAAAAAACTTATTTTGAGCGTGTTTTTCACAGAAATATACTCTGACTCTTCTCTCAGTGGAGTTTAGTGTCATTAATTCTCGAATTCTTCATCTCACTGTAGTTTTATTAGAAACCAGACAGAAACCTACTTTATTCGTCAGCTGTAATAAAACTCACTGATGGTGTGCTTGAAGTTGGAGGCATTGTGTCAAGCTGTTGCTATTGCAGAGGTGACAAAATAATGATTCAGAAGAGCTCATGTGTTGCATCTTTTTGTAGAGCATGTTTTGTTTAAAGTTAGTAAATATTAATGTACTCCACATCTCTGTGGAGCAGTTGTTGTCGGGCCTTTATTTAAATCGTGATGGCCTCAGTGGGACTCAAACTTCCTAACCTTATCTGATTAGCACAGCAGTGTCTTTTTAAGTCAACTTACATAAAGGCGATCACCTGCAAGGATTTGACATTTATAATCAGTCATCCATCTCTACCTGGGTGGATGCACCTGAAGCTCACACAGAGTTTGAGGGGGCCTGGATCATTTGAATGTTGATTATCAGACTGAGCCATCAAAGGTGCGTCTCACATCTATAGGAGACACAAGCTTCACTGGTGTGAATGGTGGATGATAAACGTGAAGCATTTTAGAAAGCTCTCTCAACCATTAGCAGTAAGGCTTAGCAACAGTTTGTAGCTTTAGCATACAAGCTAACTACCTTCTTTCTGTTTATTTTTTAAAGTCATTATTTACTTTTGGTCCCTTAAAACAATTTATTAAACTTGATGAACAAGTTCTGAGAGTGCAGCTCAGCTGACAGCATCCAAACAATGGAGAACATAACTCATAAACATAGTTATATGTTTAATAATAAACATAGTTTTATTTTGATTTTTTAATCGGGCTTTCTTGTCATTATTTCCAACAGGAAGACAAAGTAAAGAACTATTTGGCTCTTGGTTGAAACCCTTTGGATTTCCAACACTTAGTAATTTATCCCTTAAAAAGCTCTTGTAAGCAGAAGCTCAGCTTGCAGCCCCTCATGACGTCTTGTAGCCACTGAGAAATTTCACAGAAACACTGCTTTTATGACGGAGAGCTGCTTTATATATGTATTTTTCCCTATTCAGAAACTGGGTCAGTTTGTTTAAAGTGCAGTAAACCTTTACTGAGAATATAATTTTTTATGCAGACTTCAAAGCCCTTGGTGGTAGCTCCGCTCGTCACCCTACAGTATGTTTTTTATTTGCTAAAGAGTGACAGAAAAACACTGAAGTTTGACATCAAACTGCTTTATTCAATGTCTTAACTAGCGTTAGCCACATTTACCTTGAGATTTTAAAAAAATGTAGCTCTAGAAGTGTGTATACGCTGACTTTAATACATGCTCAGACATTATTCTCCATAGATTGAAAAAGCAATAATAATGAAAGCAGAAGAATGAAATAACCTTGTTTTGTCACAGCTGTTGTGTCTCCTGTTGTATAACCGTGTTATGTCCAAAGAGCACAACATGTATGTCTCTAACTCGTGTGTCACTTCAGTTGTTTGGGTCGTAAAGGCCAATGGAAGCTACAGTAAAGCTTGCAAAGCTTGTATAACATTTGAGATCCTTTTTTCGCCCATACACACACTCATGAACACATGTACACACACACATACACACCTGGGGTTAGCACAGAGGAACTGTGTGCTTGTGTAACTGTGTTTACACGTCTGGGGCTGGTGCTGGCACAAGAGCCAGACGAATGTGGTTTATCCAGGGCCTCTCTCTCTCTAAGCCACCTTCGCTTCTATTCAGCGTTGACCTTGGTGCTTATGAGGAGGCAGGCCCTGACCTACATCCACCCTTTTAACTGGAGCTAGAACCTCCACCAGCCCCCGCCGAATAAAGAGACCTGACACCTTATTCTGCTTCCTCCAACGGCCATTTTCTCTCTGTCTCAGGTCACATTTGCTGCACTTTACTGATAAAAAGTAAGATAGTGCCGAGCAGCGTGTCTAGCAGCAGAGGAAAGTGGAGCAGTGGCCTTCATGACTCGTCTCTGAGGCACCAACATGTCTGTGTGCACTGGGTCACCATTAGCACGCAGAGGCTTAGCACCGGGCTGGCGAGAGTTTAGCGGCAGGTCAACCCTCCTCTGGTTTTTAAAGTGAAGTGTCAAACTGTGGCTGATGCAAATGAGCACGCACGCAAGCACATGTTGTCGCGAGCATCTGGTGGGACTAATGTACTTGTGGACAAATTGTGTGACACTGGGGCGCTAACATAAGGCACGCTATTGTCTGCAGAGCTATGTGACCGGAGGTTTGTGTAACCACATTTTTTAAAGTCATGCTGGGAGTTAAGATTTGAAGAAAATATTGACAATGAGCTGACCACTGCAACTGGATCACATGTGAACATCAGAAAATAAGTTTTCAGGTTTTCTTTTAGTGGAGACGTCAGGTCCGAGTAATTTTCATGTTTTTATCTCATTTTGATAGAAGTATAGTTCTCGTTTTACTTTAAAGAAGCTGTAATATTCTTTCTTATATTTTAAACATGGAAAAAAAGTAGCAATCCTGGATCTTCATATTAAACTGATGATTTTCAAACCGCTCACAGGTTAGAGAAATCCCTGAATCTGTCTGTAAACTGATCAAAACGCTTTGTTCTAGAAACAGAACAGGATCTTCATGAGACTTGCTTAAATGATGAGGTGATCACATAAAAAACCTACTGATTGATTCATAATATGTTAGAGCCATGGGCCTCAAACACCAAGGTCTGCATGTAGCTCTGCCCCCGACAGTTCTCCAGAGGGCTGGCA
Source organism: Labroides dimidiatus (assembly GCA_030710495.1). Classification (NCBI taxonomy): domain Eukaryota; kingdom Metazoa; phylum Chordata; class Actinopteri; order Labriformes; family Labridae; genus Labroides; species Labroides dimidiatus. The sequence continues at coordinate 8,854,483 of CM061159.1, forward strand.
AATCAGATGGAAGGGGGTTTGTGGGGTTGGGAAGCCTTAAAGAGCCAGCAGATAAAACAAAGTGTTTCAGACGGACTCAAATGAGGGTTTTCTAAAACACCAGTGTGAGAAAAAAATGCGATTTATATTTCGCCGTTAATCATTACTACTATGGGGGTACCAGAGGGACAGTATCAAGCCAACGAAATCAGAAGACCCTCTCTTTAAGTTATTATCTAAAAGCATTTAGCTGTGAGGTTACTTTAATGATGTTCTTAAATCAGTCAAAAAATGTTAAGTGAACTTTTTGTACTTAAACGACACCCTGAAATCCTGAAAATGAGACGGCACATCTACAAATTCAGTAAGTGTTCATTTTAGCTTGCTGTTGAGATAAATCTCGTAATTAAAGCCTCAGTTGAAAGACGAAGCTAAAGACGTCTTTACACCTGGTTCCTGATAACATGGTTACAGTGGAAATACACAAGCTGGAATCAAATGATGAACCTTGGATTTTCAAAAGGGAAAAAGACCCAAATCTGACTCCATTGTCTAACATTTTTGTTCAAAGTGTGGGACACCATTGATTCCACAAATGGACGTATCCTAAACAGGCCGCTTGAGTAAATCTACAACCATTTTTACGTTTTCTTTTTTCAGTTAAAAATGATTTATTTTTGCAGTAAAAAAAACTAATTGACCAAACAACCAAAGAAAGACGAATAAAGATAAACATCACGTTGGACGTTAAGGACAAGTATCTGCTGTGAAGTTTCTCACTTCAACACTCAGACTTTAGTCCAGACCTGTTCCAAAGGATAAAAGTACAGCAAAACAAAAGACATCATGTTGGAGTAGTTTTGTTCGGTTCATTGAGGGTCTTTAAAGGTAAAAGGTTTTTAAAAGGTAATAATTAAATGTCACTCTCACTCCCACAAATATAGCCCTCGAACAGGAGCTAAACAAAGGTTGCCAAGCGACACGGCGGCAAGAAGCTGTGAGTGATGAGTGATGATTTTTGTCCGTCGCATTAATATTTAAATTAGCAGTCAAAGGTGTGCGTTGATGAGGAATTACAGACAGTCTCCGAACACTGATACACAAGGCGTTGCAGAACACACTGTCTGTTTTATAAATGAATGGAAGTGTTGTCAGAGGGAGCTGTGCTTAATGTATGGAGGGATTACTAAAGTAATGCATGAGTGAATGCAGCTTAATGAGGGAAGGTTTGCATGAGAGCAGCCCCGTGCGTGATCTGAGATATATCATGAGCTGTCCTAACCCCGCACTCAGACATTCGAGGGGGCCAGTGTCATGCTACCAGGCATTAGGGCAGCTCCCGGCTCGGCAAGCCTCATAATATCCCCCCCAAGCCGAGAGAGGCTCATCATTTTTTCAGGCTGGATGACATGCAATACGTCCACGGTGTTAAATGACTGCGAAAAGGAGTGTGTATGTCTGCGTTTAAATAAGGCAGAGGCTCCCATTTAGCATTCTGAGAAAGACAAGAGCTAATGGACACCTAGAAGGGGTGATGTTGAAATTAGGGGGAGGGGTGTGGTGGAGGGGGTTTGGATGGTTTTATTTTGGGAGAGGTGAGAATGACGGCACTTGGATTGTTTGACTCTGCTCATTTACATGTTCCCTTAGCTCTTTGTGGCAAAAACGGAAGACTCTAAATACGTGTTTTTGATTTAGAGCAATTAAAAAAAGAATAAATGTTTAAAGGTGGCCATCTTCCATGTTGTAAAGATTCACCTGTCGGGTTTTTGCACCCTCAAATACCTCAAACTTATTTAAGCATGGACTTTAAATGTGGTGATCCCAACAAGGAAAGACTTGCCTCAGTTTGTGGTTTGTTTGAATCTGGGGTGTACCATTTTTTAATTTCATATTTGGTTTCAACAAAAGTTTGGCTTATTCAGCGTCTAAACTGCACATGTGGCACAACGCCTTTGAGCTGGTTCAGGCAGGCAACTAAAGCTTCTTCCATTTCACATCCGCCGTGTGTCATTTTCACAATCACCTGACAAACATACCCTCACAACTATGTGGTAGCTCAAACGTCCAGGCCACCCAGCATCCACCTTAAAGCTCTGACTATAGAGGGTTTAAAGTGTCGTCTCATCACTCCTCAATTTCTTCATCTGAAGTTAATCCCCGAGGAGTGAGTTTCAGAGTCTTGATGCTAAACACAAACAATGATCTTCAGTTTAAGTTGACTGAAGCTTAAGTTTCTTCTTCTTCTTCTTCTTCTTTTCTTCTTCTTTAGTTTCCCTACTGAAGCAGAATTTAGCAACATTTCAACCCACTAGTGGAAAGTATGCATATAATGCACATATTTAACACTGAAGCATTTATAATGTTCAAAATAAAATATTTTTATGCAGATTTTGGTTGAGAAATAAAAAAAAATCGTACATATCTGCATTTACTGATGACATATGTCGTCAATATGCTGAAATATGTGGTCATCATGTTGGAATAGAAGTAGAACATGTCAGTTTTAATGCCAATTAAACAATACATTTAAATAATTGGGTCAATAAATAACTCTATTTATTTTTTAATGTATTTTGAATCTATTGCTCAAATCAGTGTCATTACCAAAGTGACACATACCGTCGTTTCTAAACAAATGTAACTGGACCCTTTATTTATCCTGTCTTTTATCAATCAACCGTCCAAAAAAAAGGAAATAAATGGACTGAAAGAAGGAAGCAGGCGCCTCTTGTTCACTTACAGCCGTCTCTTTCTTAACAAACACATCACTCCACCGCAGGAGCCGTTGTTGCATAAAGACGTAGGAGGATTTTTTTTTTTTTTCACCGAACATACAGCAGGTCACCTGATAAGAGTCGCCTCCGTTCAAAAGGCCACAGGAATGCACATCTGAAAACCCGGGGACTCATCAGAGAGAAGCCTCTGAGTCTGTCTTTTTTAACTTCCTCTCCTCCTTTGTTTCCTTCTCTCTCTCTTACTGTCTCCCTCGATCATGCTCTGCAGAACTCCTCGCACGATCTTAGGGAGGGGAGAGAAGAAGAGAGAGAAAAAAAAGAGGAAGAAAAGTGGGTCAGGGCGACCTATTTTTTTTCCCACAGTTCACGGAGGCAGAGGGTGGCGGTGTTATCGTCAGTTAGACGAGGAGCAGGGCCTGATGGGGAGGCAGGGCCTTGTCGCGAGAGGCAGCCACTCAGAACTGGGTCAGCGGCAGAGGCTACGTCTTGTAAACGGCTTGTCATACTGGGGAGAAAAGCTGCAAATGAACCATAGATTATACGCCCCAAGCTGAGCGCTGAGGTCTCTCCTCTCTCCCCACTCACACAAAAAAACACACACAGGCACATATAAGCTTTACAGTAGTGAACACAGGAGTCTGTTAAACACTGCCACCTCCTATAAGTTCCTCTCCTCTGCTCCCAGTCCTCAGTAATATGGTTTGATTACCGCAGTCAGACCTTTAGGTGAAGGATCCCGTCACATTTCTCTTCTCTGACACACGGTTTGCTGTTTTCTAAATATAGGCCACTTTCTCCCAGATTTGCTCGCCTCTATTCAGGTCAGGTTATTTACTGTACCAAGTTCAACTGTGGTTTAGAAACGAGCAATACAGATGCTTATTCAGCTGCAATGACCTCTTTGCATATCATCCGTGCCAAAGCCAGACATATGAGGAGATAATTTGCCTGCATGAGCCCCCTGGGATATATTTATTCTGACCGAAAAACAGCTTTCATTCAAACCTATTTCTGTTTTTTACATCATCCTGTTTAAATCGATCTGAAATACAAACGATAACAGCCGCAGTCTGCCTGCAAACAAGAGCTCAAAATCCTGTCTTTCCGACATCTCATTGTATGATTGTTTATGATCTCTTTAGGAAACGTGATGTGCTGCAAAAAAAAAAAAAAAAAAACGATGGGAAAAAAAAAACAGCGTAAAAACACGCAGATTGCCGTAAAATCGTATGCTTGAGATTACCATTACATAATCCTGTTAAGATTATTCTAAAACAAAAAGGTATAGCAGCGAGAGGCTTCCTTCTCTCTCTCAAATCTCTTCTTTGAACATCAGGTCAAACGCTTGCTTTAAACACATCATTTCATGTTCAGTTAAAAAAAAAAAAAACAGGTTACAGATGTCCCAGGAAGATATATCTCTAAATTATACTGTTTAAATGAACATAAAATGAAATGGATATACACACAAACTTGTTTTTTTTTTTTTTTTTTTACATCAGAAAGAAAAAAAATCATAGTTAGTTTGAATTATCCTGTTGGATCTAAAATAAAAACCAAAATAGTGAGAGCACACATCCCAAAACCTTCAAAATCTTTTTTTTGTCAAAATTTTAGAGACTGTAACAGAAACATATACAGCAACACAAAAGAAATAAATTAAATCATAAATTACAGAAATATGGCATCCAAGAGATCCTGTGATACCATCAGAAATAACAGAGATTATTTCTGTACAGTTATTTTGAATGCCTATAAATGCTTCCACAGGGTAGGTGTCAGATAAGGCCATGAACAGCTGCCATAACAGCCTTTCACTGTTATTCAAGGCAACAATCCACCATGAGTGATGAGTTTGACAATGAAAGGTCCCTGTGTACAAGGTTATATTTTAGACGATATCAGCAAAAAAGTAGAAAAAAATTTACCCCTTGACCACAGGGGGCACCAAAAATGACTCAACTTGAATGTCCCTCACTGGAGCTTTGATTAAGGGATGACTTGCAGTGAATGGTTTGGCAAATAAGAATCCTGACCCCAACAGGAAGTGGATATTGACAAGAATATTGACTTTAAAAGGATTTTGTTGATTTGACATGTATTTATACAGATAAGAAATGTAGTTTCTCCACTTCCATGATGAGTAATACTGCCACAGCTCTGGATTAAACTGTACATTTCAGTTTAGAGTTCAGTTAAAACATTAGCCTGATTAATTGTTTACATTTTCATTAGATATTATATTTGACAAGGTGAGCAGGACTCTTTTAGGACTGTTTGCGTTGACATTTCTGCCCTCGTTCAGCTCTTCTTCTCTCCGCTTTGCAGTTAATGCACCTTAAACGAGGCACTTGTCACAACTTTTGACTGCCATGCCATTATCGCTGTCTCTCATAGTTTAAGTTCCTTTGTGGTAAGAGGCGCTCACTATCAGAGATGTTTGGGGTCTAGAAGCTTCTAAGGGCGTGCTATAATTGTCAACATGACACTAATGCTTTTACCACATTGTCAACAGGCAAGAGTGAAGTATTTCCGACTCTTTTCAGCAGATTGTTTAATATAACGTGTGATCAAGTTGTTCTTGGTATTGCTAATAAGGGATCAAAGGGTTTGATCACAAAGTTTTGTCAATTTTTAAGCAAAATCTTGAAGAGCACAAATTAGACTTCATGTATTTACTTATTTTTATTCATGGCACCATTTTGATATGAAGTTATTACTATTTCTGAACTATCTAAAAGTAATTCACTTGTACATGTATTAGGAATGTAAGGCTTTTAGAAACACCTGAAGGACTGCCGCTTTCTGTGGTTAAAAAAAAAAAGAGGTAACTCATTTTGTAAAGTTTTCAGAGTGAACGTTGAATCCCTGCAGTGCAGCTGTGTCAGGCTGATGTTTTGTTACTATAAGATTTATTGGTGGGTCACATTTTGCAAATTGCCTCTAAGCTGCAGGGAAGAAAATTATCCACAGACAGCACTTATATATTTTGATATTGATTTCAAATGTGTCTGAGCCGCGGCTGGTTGTTTCACATCCTTTGTGTCTGGAGTAGACAAAGCGGGATAAACACTGAGTTTGATCTCCTCCTCACAAATAATCGCTGTGGCTGTTGTATTGAGCTCAGACTGGAGAACTGGGGCTTATTCCTGCATCGGCCTCTGCTTATGGAGCGATGCAATTTTCAGGCAGTCGAGCTCACTCATATTTCACTATGTGGAACAAATCTGCCTGTAATGAATCTCCCAGGACACTGTGGTGCCTCCACAACCCAGCCTGGTTTTTTGGCTCCTCTGCGAGGAGGAGGGGGGACTTTAGAGGGGGCTTTAATATTTCAACACAGCATCGTCCCTGAGATTAAAGCTAGAGTTTTGTTTTTATGGGAGGGATTTCACAGCACAGGAACACAAAGTTCATTAGAGTGTTTGTTTTTTTGTTTTTTCCTGAGGATTCCCTATCTGAGTCCAGACTCATTTTAATCATATTGGTCCCGCTCTGTATTTTTTTAAAAAAAGGCCTTATTAGCAGAGGTGTCACACTAACAAACAAAACACAATATCCCGAGGTGGAGCTAAACATGGCGGGGGATCGGATTAGCAATGAGTACACACACCCGGCTCTCCTCCTCGGTGTCACAGCTCCTGAGTCCTCCGTGCCTCTGCCGGGCAGTGGACCTGTCTCACGTTATTCTTAGCTGCAGAACTTCATGTCTCTGTGCGAAAGCCCCTTAACACTAATTGAGGAGGCTGCTCATAGCTCATGTCGCTCAACAACAGCCTCCGAGGGGTGTGTGTGTGTGTGTGTGCGTGCGTGTGTGTCACCGTCTGTCTAGCTACGTGTGTGTTTGTGTGAAGGTGAGACCTGCTGAGCGGTAAAACCAGTCAGAACCAGTACTCGGCCACTCCAGCCTGGGTTGTGTTGTTATTTATTTATCTTTTTTTTTTTTTTAAAGGGAGTCGCAGCGCCTTTAGCAGATGGTTTCCAGCAGGCCTGCCTATGACATGTGATAACATTACAGTTCTGAAAGGTCAGGCATGAAGGGAACCAGTTGGAGGGCTGGTCCGGTCTCAGAGAGCCCAAAGCTGCACTACAACCCCCTACACACACACACACACACACTCAGACACACATACACACACTTTCATGCAGTGTGTGCGCCGTATGTTCAAAAGAGTCTCATTTTATGGCTTCTCAAACAGGCAGAATTGAACTCGTTGCCTCCAACAGGGTAATGTAAATATTTGCTGTATTAACTTGAACCTCGGTGGCCGGAGTCACAGTCACACTGAGAGTGCCACAATATTTACATGCTGATAAAAGCTGCTTTGTGCTCAAACAGTGGACGACTTTAATGCTGAACACACATGGATTTAGAGCTACAGTAGATATCAGCGCGAAAACACCTTCAGGAAAATGTCCGACAGGATGGTTCAACAGCTGAACGAAACGTAGACGCACACATTATCCCACGCTGTCGTCAGTTTGGATCAAATTGTGATTGATCACATTAAATCGTGTTTAAAATGCAGTTATTTGCTTTTTAAACAGTTTTAAAGTACAAAATGCAGAAGTTCTCCACAGTGTTTTCACATTTTATGATCTTGAACTTTATGTTTTTCCATTCAAAGAAATACTGCACAGCTTCACCTGCCGGCTACCTCCGGCATGAAGCCAAATTTACTGTTCTAGAAGATTTAAAGTTTGCTATTCACTTTTATAACTTTTTTTTTTAATCAATGTTTGATCCTCCAGCTTTATTTGTGCAAGTCAGAGGTTTTCAATAACACACTCGCATGCTGTAACCAAGATGTGAGGGAACGTAGTATGAAAATAATAACTCCACTCATTGTGGGGAGGGGGATAGAAGCAGAGAGTGTGTGACAGACAAACTGACAGAATCTTATTCTAGTATAGGTTCAGATGTTCGTATTTAAGGAAGGACTTCCTCTGCTGTAGTGAAAAATATTCAGTCTTTTCACTTTTTTTAGCCGTAGCCTACATTTTATAGCCGTATAGTGCAATTTGTTACTGCATTTAAAGAAAATACTTGAAGTGCTGTCACTGGAAAACAGTGCAAGTCATGAAAACTCCATTCAATGCTGACAGGAGCTGGGAATGGTATTAACGTTAGGCAGAGATGTAAACAGCATTTGATTTTAATAAAAGTGTTCATCACAGGTCTTGATCCTGTTAACACCGTCAGGCCTGCGCATTGATTCAAGATGGAACTAAAAAATACAGTCAATAAAAAAGCAGCTATTTGTAAATAATATTCAAAACCAAACAAAAAAAACCAAATAACATTATTTTCTTTATAGCTCTAGGCATCAGTTACAACACAAGATAGCTGACGTCCCCTTAAATTACAAAAATAAATAAATAAATAAATAAATAAATAAATAATAATAATAATAATAATAATAATAATAATATTTGGACGATATTATTTTTGATATTATTTACAAAGACCCAGCAGTATTTAGTGAGCAGCCTGGGATATAAAGCATGGAAACAAAACCTCAGTCAGGTAGAAAAACCTTGAGCAAGACCGGACTCATTGATGGACAGCCATCCTCTGTGACTGGCTAAGCTGAAAGGATTAATAACTTAATAACTCATGCGATTAGATCCCTCCAAACACACTGTCATTCATTCGTTTCCTACAATGGAGGTAAAAGAGGAATGTTTGTACTTCCTCTATTTTAAATACCGCTTTTTCCCTGTCAGGGAGCCAGAGTTGAACCCTGCTGGGTTACAACCGTACCGCGCTCCAGCACGCTTCAACCCTAAAGTCCAGTTCGTTTGGCCAGGGTTCACTTCTCCGCTTTGGCACACTTTGGAGAGGTGGGCTTCAGCACGTTACGCTTCAAGCACGAGCACACGGACCTGATCGCCGTGACTGCTTCTCTCAACGGTCATTTTAAACAATAACTGAGCTGTTAGAGGGCTGAGTCGGACCAAAACAACTTAACATGAGACTAAAAGTCACTAAAGTTGTCGTCATGTTCTCTGTGTGTCATTGTGCTGTCTGATGAGACCGCGCTCCATGTAAACAGATGCTTCATGCTGACGTTGGCGGGTCATGCGTGTGCCTAAAGTCTGGTTCATGTTGGAGTAGTGATGTAGGAACGGCGCTGCTGGGGGGCAATCGTGCTTGAGCATGGCACAGTTTGATTGGCCAGTGTGACCACACCCTACACCCCCTCTTCAGTGGTCACCAGTCTGTCACAGGACTGGCACATCCAAACAAAGAACCAGTCACACTCATACCTACCAGCAATTCAGTCACCAATTAACCTACTTAGCATGTCTTTTGACTGTGGGAGCACGCTGGAGTCCCTGCAGGGAACCCATGCATGCACGGGGAGAACATGCAGACTCTGCACAAAAAGTTCCAGCGGGGGATTCAAACAAGGAACCCTCAGGCTGTGAGGCTAACCACTGCACCAACATGAACTGTTCTTATTTTCTTTGTGTTTGTAAAAGCGGCGCAGTGTTGTTGTCTTAAATGATTCGCCTCTTGTTGAACAGATTGCTCACATTGTCTCGCTGTGTGTGGAAACTACTGCACATCTTGTTGAGCAGTCTGTTGCTGCTCACAGAGGAGGTTAAATATTTTTACATTCGAAGGCAGAAAGTGTGTATTGTTGGCCTCTCTTGTTCACTAATACGAGGACCTGTGTGACTGGCTTTGTGTGTAGGCAGCATCATGTACGTGCAGAGTTGGACACTGCAGAGCCAGACTTTGGACTTCGGACGGTGATGTTTTCTTTGTGGGATCAGGGGTCTTTATTTGGACCTGGTCAACATCAACCTGTCAAAACACTCACTGTAAGCTGCCACCCTCTGTCTAAGTACGAGGACCTTGATCGTCCGGTAAGCCGGCTCTCATCCTTGGAACAGAGGCCGGGATATTTGTTTTGGAGCTACAGGTCACTGTGTGCCAACAGCTCGAGAAGGGGAGGAGGGGGGAGGAAGAGAAGGCTGGAATTACCTTGTGCGTAAACAACACCTCTGGAGTGGACAGCCATGTCATCACACAGGTGTGTTCCATAAAGTAACCCCCCCCCACTCTAACTCTAACTCAAACCCTCTCCTGAAATGGCACGAGGCCTGTGCATGAAGGAGGAGGAGGAGGAGGAGGAGGTTTAAAAATAAACTCATGCAGGCTGGTCAGACATTTTGAAATTCTGTTTCTATCTGCGTCTGATAGAGAGGTTAAAGATACAGCATCCTGATAAATCTCTTCCCACCAGGGGGAACAGATAAGGAGTGGCGTAGATTGAATAAAAGAGCCGAGGAGAAAGGGGGAGGATAGGTTGGGGGGTGGGGGGTGCAGGAGAAGGAGGAGGAGGAGGAAGAGGGCTGAGATGTCTATCAGGCTGCATGAAGGGTTTTTTTTTTTTTTTTTTTTTTTTGTCTTGCAGATCCAGTTCAAGGGCGCCCGCAGGCGAGGCAGCTCTCGCTCTTGCCGTGCCAACGCTGCTGCTCAAGGTCATATGAGCCAGCCCTGTGACATTAAAGAGGAACAGGAAAGGGGAACATAGTGGTAGGATGGGGGGTGGGGGGGTGGGGGCATCAACCACATACACACACACACAGAATTGAGCTGGAAGGGGAAAAGTAGCCTTTAACTCCTCGAATCCTCCCCGTGACTTTCTGCACCGCTGTCTGGCTCGGCTGGATTTTGTTGGGGCGAGAGCTTTTTAAGGGCAGTAATGAGAGTGTCTTATTCTCTCTGCACAGAGCCAAGAGATGCTCGGCTAACTGCTTTGTAGTTGCCAGACACACATACAAAGAGAGTGTGTGTGTGTGTGTGTGTGTGTGTGTGTGAAGGAGAGAGGGAGAGAGTGAGGGGGAAAGATGGAAGAGAGAAGAGTCAGAGTGATAAACCTCCGGGGAGGGAGGTAGAGAGGAGGAAAAAAAAACGGTCTTAAAGTTATTTAAAGGGACAGTGAACCAATGGCAGTTACTTCCACTTGCTCTTCAGTTGATGGCTGAGAGTAAAGAGTGTTTTTAGCACAAGTGGATTTCTCCTTTTTTTTTGACCACTTCAGAGAACACACACACACACACATGATATACATGTAGACTGTAGAGCCTCAGCAGGTGGTTTAACATAGAAAGAAAGCTGATTCATGTTTGTTACCTCTCACCTCTTCACACCGATGAGCAGCGGCAGCTACATGTCTGCCATAAAGTCATTAACGTTATAGCGCACATATTCTATAGACTGTACTTTATCTCAGTCACATCAATCATCGGTTTCTAGGAGGCGCTCTGTAGCTTGAAGATGGCGGTCGTCATTGGAAATGCTGACTCTTACAAACTGTCAGCTTATCGAGACGTTTGCAAAAAGCCAGAATTAAAGTAGGCCAAATGAGTTTAGTTTGCTGGTTACAACACAGCTTCACAGCTGTCAGTCAGATCAGACCAAATCATGCATGATTATGCATAGTTCTCTGCCCACGTATCATTCGAACAGATGAGTTATGATGAGTTCATTATATTTTCCAACACCGGAGGTTGACGATTTACAAAAATTCAAAAATAACTTCTTTTTTTTTCTGAGTAAGGCTTTAAAATAGTGAACTTATAATGTCCCCGCCTGCAGAGCTGGTGTTGTCATGAACAGCAAGCTGTTTCCTTCAGCGCCAAGAACAACATCTGAATCCGACGTATTAAAACAGGCCTTTCAACAGATGATCGTTATATTCTGAGGTTAGCAATGAAGAAGAGAGGCTGGTTAACAAGTATTGAAGATCAACTTCTTCCTTGTTTTTATTTTTTCCTTCTCTACATTTTTCTTTCTTTCCTCAGCCAATGAGAACATGATCTTTTTTTTCTTCTTTCTTTTCTTTCTTCTTTCTTTTCTTTCAGGAGAACATGATTTGTTATGAAATGACAATATTTTATGTGATTTTAACAAATTGTTTTTAAAATTGATTTTTGCAAGCGTATTGAGACACTTCCAAGACACTCTAAGGGAACAAAACAAATTTAAATCAGCTACATGTCATTAATAAAATGAACCACATCAGGGGTTTGTACAGACTCATGCAAGGTGTTGTTGATGCCATGTGCGAAACGTGACTTTATGAGCCGTGGAGGCAGTATTCAAAGTGTGGGGCTAATAATACAAATGAACTGGGTTGATTTTGCATACAGTCTGATGTGTTGACTTGTTGTTAGACTACATTCAAAGTGACTCATCTGTGAGTGAGTCCGTCTCACAGTGGTGTGGAGTCAGAGAAGAAAGGGCTCTTTGAACATTCAGACATCCCACTTCAGTCTTTTGTATTTTTTTCATATATTAATTTGATTATTTATCATTTATTAATTAAAATTAGTGTTATAAAAACAGTATGCAAGGAATGTGTAAAATCCAGACTGCTATTTTCTCCTGTCCACACCTCTTTCTGTCTCTCTGTTTCTTCTTTGTCAGTGACCTCTCTGGCCTCCTCACCTCTGCCAGGATGTCTGTACTAAGAATACCTCGCTAAGACGTGAGCAGGAGGTGTTTGCCTTTCAGGCTTTCTGCCAGATAGCTGTGCCATAACTTTACCCGAGAGGTTGTCCCTGCTGGACCTGGGTTACACAGGGATGAAGAGTTGACATGACAGAGACGCTGCTCTTTCTCTTGTTTGTCAATGTGCCATTAAATAAGCTTCAAGAGTTACTTGAGGTTTGTGAGCTTCATTTTTTTGTTTTGACGTTGAAGTCACAGGAGTTAGCTCCTGGCTGAATTTCCTGCAGGTGTACTGAGCGCATGGATAATAAGGTGTAGTCGTTACCATATCTGATGGCTGCATTGCTTGTCCACCTTTTGTTTACATTGTAGTCATGTGTCCATCGGTCAATCAGGTATCGGCTTGCAGTGCCTGTTACATTAGGAACAATGTCCACAGCAGCACACAGAGCGTCAGATCTGAGGAGCATTTAAGGCGATGGAGTGCTTCACCTTTTTACCTCCAGGACCGCAGATCAAGTCCCTGTTTTTGGCAGCATCCTGTCTGCTGTAGTGATTTGTCATTAGGGGAAACTCTGACTCACCACCAGCTTGATGCTAAGCTACGTAACCAACCTCTGACCTCACTTTGAGAGTCTGTCTTTTTCCTAGTTTACATAGTTTTACAACCCCTGTGTGAGAAAAAGCTTCTTCTCATAATTATATACCAACATGATCAAGGTGAAAGTCATTTGTAGTAAAGATAAGCTTTTATTATTGAGAACAGAACTAATAGCCCCCCTATCATCTAAATTTCCCCGTAGATGTAAAAGTACAAGCAGACGTTGTACGAGTCCACAAAGTCAGTCAGGCCACTAATGGAGCTGCTTCAGGCTATGCATCAATATGACATCACAGATTACAATCTGTGGACTTTGGGAGCACTTTAGGTACTTTCAGAGCTGGAAGAGCAGAGCCAGAACTGGCCCACAAACCACTGAGTCATTATAATAACAATCAGAGAGATGGGTGGGGCCGCTCAGTGATACAGCCGAACAGAAATGACTCGAGTATTCTCACAGGGACTTGAAGTGTGTGTGGAGGATTTGATGGGGATTTTACAGTGACCTGAGTGAACTTAATTCCACCTCTCTTGTCTCATCTGCTGTCATAAGCCTCTTTTACATATGCTCTCCTGATATTTCCAAGAGGTTCACAGCCATAGTGTTGTGTTTACAACATGACGAAGCAAGACTACAAAACAAGACTACCCTATGGTGACAGAGCTATCAACGCTGTGTACAAATAACAGGTGTGCAGAAATCACCTGAAAATTGATTCACTTTTTTCAACCTCAGTTCGAGTCATCCTGTCATGTGTTGCTCTTTCCGTTTTGCACCAAGGGGCGACATCCGGCAGAGAATAATGAAGCCTGTGCAGAAGTGCTAAAAGTTGTTGTTCATGGAGAATCTGCTAGAGGCTGGCTGCAGAAAGACTGGAAGTCACATACACACCAAAACAAAATGAAAAAAAATGGACTTTTACAAAATTAAAAAACACATCTACAGCCTGGTTCAAAAAATTTCTTGAGTCTAAAAAGCTAATTTCGCCATTAGCACACACTGTACAGGGGAGTGGGATATAAGGATTACGAGTTTGTCCAATCAGAAGCTCATTTCACTTGACTGACAGGAGCAGAGACTACGTCTGTATTTTATACAGTCTATTTTTTGCATATATAATTTCATCTGCCAGACACCCGAATTAAACTTCAGGGATTAATAAAGTCCATTCCATTCTAGACTAGACTAGAGTCTAGTCTAGTCTAGTCTAGTCTAGTCTAGTCTAGTCTAGTCTTATATATTCCTCTTAGTTCTCCCTAAATACATGCATAAATTTTCCTGGGAGATGGTAGAGAGAGTTTGGGTTGAGTCAGGGTTGAGTTTTTCCTTCATTGATGCAGTTTACCCTGAAAATTTCAGAATTTTTTTTCAGAAGTGTTGTGTTTCTGTGACCGTGGCTATAGCACAGCTTTCCAACTTTAGCCTTGTAAGGGAACTGGAGTGCATTGGTTTTGTGATCTGCTATAGTCGCATGTTAGAGTGCAACAGATGAGGGGAATTTAGATGCATATTCAAGGAGAAGATTGCAGTCACAGTGAAACGATTGTTGTCATAAAAGTCATGTTTAAGTCATATCTGGAGTATTCTCACATTTCTTTTTCGTAACATAGAAACAGAGGTGATGATCATTTTGCATTTACAGTATGTATCAATAAAGAATTGAAATCTTTGTGCAATATTGAACAAATCACAACAATGTACAAGGTTAGCACAATCGACTGTAAACTATTCACCATAGTGTGAGCAGTTGCAAGAAAATCAGAGTAGGCTCGCTTTTCGGTGCCCTGTGATTATTCAGCTTTTGTCTTTATTTTGGATTCAGAAGCAACATGCAGGCGATGTGTAACACATTAAGAATAACAGATAAATCTAAGTTCCCTCTGCTACACAGCTGTTAGTGGGACTGCTCAGCGCTGCCATATGAGCTAAAGCCTGTTTGCGCTTTTAAACATTTGTTCATTATTGCCCTTTGTTCTGTCAGTGCATGTTGCCCATGAGCATTATGTGTTAGCTGTCTGTGCTTTGCTAATTGTAGCTTTATCTGTACGACAGTTCTGACACACATCTAACATTTACCAAAGCAGCTTCTGGGTTTTTGATACAGTTTGATGTGGTGTGTCCATATCTTAATTATGTTAAAAAGAATAATTATTTACTGCCACCACTTACTTATTTCATGTTTTTTTTTTTTTTTTTTGAAACACGTCACTTGTTTCCCAGTTCAGTGCTGCTCAATGACTCAAAACTACCCAACTACCACACCTCAAAGCTTTACGATGAGATGTATACAAAAAAAGACTTAATGGTTGAATGACAGACATTTGGATGGATTTACTTAATAACACCAGCTAGCTTAGCCACAGCGACAGCAATTATAAAGTATGTTAGCTTATCAGGTTACACACCCTAAAACTCGAACGATAGCGTGATTGTTTCTGAATGTAAGCACGGCTATGGTAAATATGAGTAAACACAACGTCAATAAAACATCTTTGGAATCACTGGCATTCTTAGAGGCCAAGTCAGTTCATCCTTCACCTAGCTTAGCTATGCTACAGAGGCTACAACAGCCTACTAGCTAACTCTTTGTTGGAGGGCAAACAAGAGGGAAAAAGTCAAAGTGACAGAGTGTTAAAGAGATTAGTAACTGTACTTTAATTACTCAATCTCTGAGTGTAATCCCTGAACTAGTTTCTAAAAAGAAGTCATCAAATTATCGTGACAGCCCGGCTCTGCTAAACTGTAAATTGTTTCACACTTTGTAGAAAATAACTGAAAGAAAATGAGAACATTTCTACCTTGAAAAAGTCACTTCCACTGATGAATAATAAATTGACATTCAAATTGCAGTTGGGAAAGTCCTCTCTGTGGAGGGATGCTCAGGGGATTTCACTGTTTATCCCCTTTGCATGCTCTTGCTGTCTTAATGTAACAGGTCATTTCCTTCTGCCTGCATTGTCCTCCATTACAGTTTATACGTGCGCATGATGACAGGCTAAGAGAGCGGACCAGTTCACTGAGGACACCTGTATCCCAGCTTAAACCTTCCCAGAGGAACATATGTATCCTGTCAGTATGACATGCCGCCTAAGTCTCTATGAACTGTACTTTCTACTCAGACAGGATTTACCGGATAAGTGTCCCTCGCTCTTGTGACGCAATCCGTTGGAACCCTAACCACTCAAAGCTGGATTTGAAGCTCCACTGAACCCTGGTGAACTTTGACACCTAAAGTGGAATGCAGGAAGAAAACAGAGGGGGAAAGAGTTTCCTCTCCCCCGCCTGGGGCCCTGTGAGGGCGATCAGCCTCACCTGTTCATCACCCAGCTGGCATAGCACCACTTTTACTCCTTCTTTTGATTAAACGAAAAAGCATTTAGACTAAACAATCAATAGGTACAGGCTTGAGTCCTGAGTTGCTGGAGCATAAATCTTCCCGGTGCCTGGCGTGGAGTCGTCTCTGTATCATTTTTGCTGATTAGTTTTCCCATTACTCAAAACAGATGTGTTCGCTGGTGATGAATGATCCAATTATGGGATATTTGTCACCCATTTGATATCTGCTGCTAGTCTGAGACTGTAAAGTATTTCAACATGGAGCTTCCCCACAGTCCACAGTCCACTTTGGCTGATATGACCCGTCCTTTAGATGCGTTTGCCGGCCAACTGGCCATTAGACGGAGCTGCCCTGTGTTGGTTTTGTGGCCTTGTGCACAACAAACCATTTCTCTCTGATCATCTCATCAATCTTTTGTTTACAGACGAGACGGCTACTTAGCAGAAAACCAGATTTTTAGCAAAGATAAGTTGCTCTGGCTCTAAGTCTGATTTAAGAGCCTTTGAAAATTAGGCCTGAAGTACTGTTAATGTACAGGTTATACAAAAGTTTAGTTTCTCATTTGGCATGTACTTAAATTGGCCTGAAAATAAATTCACAGCTGTCAGAAAATGTTGCTGAAAATAACCCAGTCCTCTACATTTCTGTTATTTTACCATTTTACAAATTCCAACTCTGCAAAAGTGCAAAAGCTAAGAAACTGCATTGCTATGCCTTTGTTTTTACTCAACGCGCACTTAAACAGTATGATATTGTTGTCTCAGCTTGTAAACACATGGCAGAAGTGTCACATACACACAGATGCACGAGGTGTGCTCGTACCAACAGTGCTATTCTGCTTAGCTTCAAAGCTACACATCAGCACCGTCACCCCCTTTTCACCTGCAGTAAATTAGCTGAACTATTAAACTTCTGGGTATTTTACTTTTCACACAAGCTGTAACGGAATGTAAGAATCACTTGACATCTCAATGGCTCCGCCCACATCCATGAGCTAACAGAAGGCCAGTTTTATTTGTCACAGTAAGAGAAAAGAGTGAGCAAGGTGAAGAATTGAGAATGTAAAAGTACTTTGCTATCACTGAAATGCAGCGTTACAGCTCCACAGTGGAAGCCAACGCATGAGGCCTGATCTATGCTGGAAGCATCCACAAAGTCCGGGCGGCTTCGTGTAGATCAGCGACGTCATTGTAGCAGCCTTGCCCCCTCTTGCGCGATCCTTTTCCCACAGAAAATTCCCGCATCACGCACCTCTGAAAATTTCGAACTTCCACACAGAGACGCGGACGAATAGGAGCTCCTCGTGTCCGAAATACAAAAAATACTGGCATTCATAAGAGTCACCACGCAGAGATCATCGTGATAACTTTGTGATGAACAATTCTTGGCATAAAATTGTGGCCAAATCCAACAAGAAGAGGATTTTGTGAAGAAAACTGTTATAAACACTGCAAAGAACTTCTTCTTCTCTAGTTTAGTACTGTGGTAGATGTGTGTTTGCGATGCACCGCCCCTTGAAGTTTGGGAACGGACGCCGTGCGGAGCGTGAAAAAGCATAAAAGCCACATGCGTTCTCTTCTGCGGATCTCATGCATCTCATTTCTGCACGTCAGGTTCCTGCGAAAAGCATAATCAGCCTTTTATGACCACATAGCTCAACTTTTCAATGTGACGTAGACGTACACACACTTCCATCATGGAGCAAAACTCTTTCAACCAAAAGTAAACAGCTGGTATCAACAATCAACAGCAACTGTTTATTCAGCTAACACCTGCTGCTTGACTTTTCTTCTGATTGAATAGTGGAAACAAGTGTTTATGAGTTTAACCAAGCCCAATTTGAACCCATTATCAACTTCGATGCCAGTGGCTCAGCTTTGGATGAGACAACGTGAAGTGTCTTTTAGATGCTCGCTGCTCCGCTCATAACACCGACAGTTAAAAAGGAGCCGGTCTGTTTCCAGTGCCTTGAAACACTGTGTCCTCAAAAGTCTGCACACCCTGCTGACACGCCTCAGATAGTAGTCATACATGTCTAAACTGTAGTTGACCCCCGCAATTGCTCTACAAACACACACACACACACACACCAAAACAATACACAAACACCCACAGCTGAAAAGAGTCATGTACACCCCCCCACACCCCCTCTGTCTGTGGACAGTAGGCTGATTCTGCAGCCTCCCTCCCTCCCTCCCTTCCTCTCTTTCTCTCTCCTGCTCTGCCGTGCTGAGCTGTGTGTGTGTGTGTGAGAGAGAGAGAGAGCAATGAGTGTGTATGTGTGTGACAGCTGCCTAATTGGGCATTCTCCCCTCGTCGGAGCGCCTGCCTCTCCTCTCTCTCCTCTCTCTCCTCCAGCCCGGGCCGGGGCTGCTGACGAATGGCAGCGGATTACAGATGAGGACACGGTGACCCGCCTGACCTTGCTGCACAGCCGCGGGGGAGGGAGAGGGGAGGAGGGAGACAACAGAGCGCTAGGGGTGGGGCAGACGGGGTGCTAGGACTGCAGAGAGGTGGAGTGGGCGTAGGTGGAGGAGGGTTTGGGGGGGCAAGCGGCGTCAGGTCAGTGGAGGATGAGGTCGAACGAAGGTGGGCGAGATATTAGGATTTAGGGGGGTGTTTGCCAGGTGGCCAGGCGGGCATGCGGGCAGGCGGGTGGACAGGCGAATGACAGGAGTGTCACATGACAGCAACACCCCTCCCTCCCCCACCCGTGTCAGTATGTCAAGGGCATGAGCCCCCGCTGGCAACCACCACTGCGGCATTTTCCCCTTACTTTTATTTATATATTTATATCCTCTCTTCCCCTCCTCTGGCTCTTCTTCTCCTCTTTTTTATGTGTTTTATGTGTCCGTCAGACGAGCAGCTCCTATATGACTGCTGGCGTGCCTCCACACACCCCCGGGCCCCTGCGATGTGGTCGGTCAAAAGGAGGCGGCAGGTCCTTGAGCGTGGTGAATTTTAATTTCTGTGCGCACTGTAGATATTTCCATGCCCCCGCCCTCAACCCCCCCCCCACAGCCCCCCTCCCACCTTCCTGCTGCGTGTGTGAGACTGCCAAGGTGAGGTTGTGTCCTCTTGTTAAGAGCGATTAATGGCACTCGTTATGTACATAATGAAATATCCCTGCTGATGCATAGGGTGGCGTTGTCTCTCTCTCTTTCCTTCTGTCACACACACACACACACACACACACACACACACACGTATCGCCTGTGTACTGTATGTGTGTAACATCGAGGACGCTTTGTTACAGCCTCCAGGCAACTCTGGTATGTGTTTGATATGGTGTAGAGACCCCCCCTCCTGTGTAAGCCATCTCTCCAAATGAAAAACGAACGGGAATTAAGGCCCTGTCAATTCACAGTCGAGTTTGTTCCTCTTTTTTCGCTTTAGATGCGCACAACACTGCAGCTCCCTTCGTGACATGTGTTCTGAGAGATAGAGATGGGTGGCTCACCACCGAGTCCCGTTTTGACTAGCGGAGTAAATTTAGATCTAATCTCCTTCTGTGTGCTCTTTTATAGCCCCAGAATGTTCACCTAACATCAGCTTTTAAGTTGACCTTGTTGTGTTGTTTGCTCGTCTGAGAGCTTGTGGGTGGGTGTGTGTGTGTGTGCGCGTGTGTGTTTCTGGGACGAGACGCTGCAGGCTTCCCTATAGGTTTTTATTTTGACCTCGTGTGTGTATGAGCGCTTACACCATTCAGTGCCTGAGTCAAGCTGTGCAAGCTCTTTTAATCCCACGCCCCGGTGCACGTAGGCTTGATTAGTGGCAGCAGTTATCTGTGCAGAAGACAGCCCGCCCTCCTTTAGCATTTGGTCAGGTCTGGGGCATGGGGGGGAGAGGGGGGTGTCAAGTCATGAGAAAGGTGAACGCGGAAGGAGAAAGGCAGAGTAGGAGGAGGAGGAGGAGGAGGAGGAGGAGGGATGGAGAGGATGAGGAGATGAGGGGAGGGCTGAAGCCTGATTAGTATTCTAAAGGAGCGCTCCTGCCAGTAGAGCAAATTGATTACTGCACTTTACCTGTATCAGCCTCCACAGCTAAGGATGACAAGGTACGGGAGCATGATGTGTGTCTGCGCTCACCTCCCAAACACAGCACAATACCTGTGTTAGCATTTAGCTCAGGGTGGCTTCTTCTCCTCAACTTTTTTTGTACCACATTTACCTTTGAATAAGTTTTCTCTGTCCTCTTGATCTCCTTCATTACAGAGAAATAATAGGCCGGCTGCAGTCGGGTGCTGGCCTTGTCTATCTCTCTCTGTCTGGTTTAATAGTCAATGGCAGACTTAAGGAAGACAAACTCATTTCCTGCAAGCCTTGGCCCCCTGCTTGTCTGCATCCTGGCTGACAGTTTGTTTCTTCTACAGTTAGAGCATCCAGGTAGATTTAAAGCAACAGAAACGCAGAGAGTCGTTTTTCTGCTCATTCATAATTTCCATCAACGTACTATAAATAAAAACGAGGCTCCATCCTCCTGCTTTTCATCCCCGCTCCTCCGTCAGATACTGATTACGCCTGGGTTTCCAGGTGAAGGCAATTAATTGCAATTAACCCCTGCTTGGATAGAAAAGCAGCTGCAGTTTGAGTGATGACAACCAGAACCGACAACCACTGAGGTCACACACTCTGCTCATCTACCTCTCTGCTTCAGTGGGAGCTGTACGCAGAAATTCAGGCTAAATTCATAGTTTTCAGTCTTCTCTGTGAAATTCGAGTGCTAAACTAATTACACCAGACATTTAAGCTCATCCTTTGCATGTTGTGTGCTGGTTTGTCCGTTCAGCTGTTGTCTGTGTAGATATTGAAATTGTATCTTTGAAGCCTCGCCTGATTCTCGTACCAGTTGTCTTGTTTGTTTCTGTAGCTCATAAAGTGGCATCTGTATTAATTTAAGTGTAATTTGTCACAGCATAAAAACTCCTCACAGAAGCTTTAAGCAATAGTTAGTCATGACAAGTAATCTTATTTTTTAGCTGAGGTCTTTATGTATATAATTGATGTATTGGGGTGAATGAAATTTTATTTATTATTTACTGCAGTCAAAGTTCATTGGAAATTCAAACTTAGTTATCGTACATATTTAATCCTTTCTTTACCTTTAACTGCCCCTCCAAGCAAAAGTATTCCTTGGACACATAAATGAAGGTTTAAATGCATAAAAAAAACTGTAAAACATGATGTATTATGTAGAAGTCCTTTTTGTAAATCCATTACTACCAGCAAAAAATGCTCACCTATTGAAGTGCTCGTGTAAGCATGCTGTATTGAGGGAAAAGTAGCACACACCATTGTGTTTTAGCTCTAAAGACTTTGTGTTGAAGAGAAGGCTTAAGTATAAAGAGAAGGTAAAGCTAAACAAAGTGTGTTTGGCTCCAGTGTCTGTAAGATATGGATTTATCTCTGGCTTGATTGGAGATCAGAGGGATTTTGGCACACATCGAGAAAAGGGTTTCTTTTCTGAAAGGAGGAGTATGAATGCAACATCCTGTCGTCCTTAACCCTGGTTAAAAGGAAAAAAAAGGATGTTTATATATTTTCAACATTTTTATGCTACCAGAATCCTAAACTTTAATGTCACACTCGCAAAAATCAAATGGCATCCAAACATATTGTGATATTTTATCAGCAAAAGAAGAACCCCCACAGTTTATACATTTTCTTATCACCACACTGCAAAAAAAAAGAAGTAATTGAACCAAGGCTACATCTTATTTTCTGTTTCACTGCTTTATTTACATTAGCGCCACTCACTTTCCTCTCTTTTTCTCTTTGTGTTCTGACCCTTCTTGCTGTCTCTCTCTTTCACTCCCAGCTTCTGTGGATCGGTCTGTTCTGGCTCTTCCAACAATATCTAATGTAGAACGTGTCATTTAAAGCATGTTGTACTGAAAATGATCAAGTGCCGACATTTTTTTAAAAAGTTGTTTTTTTGTTGCTTTTTTTAGTGTATAAACAGTACTTCCCAGACTTCAGACAAACTACTGCTTGATTAGGTCTTTTAATGTGTAGTTGTTTCAACTCCAGTTTAGAACTCAAACAAATAAAGGCGTCTGCAATCTAACTGTGTCTTTTAGAGATGTAAACCCCCCCCCCCCCCCCCCCCCTGTAAAGCTACAAAGACTGGAGTGTAACTACAGGTCGTTTTAACTTTTTTAATGCTGGACATTGAAGTAGTCAGCAGTCGAGCTGACTCATACTCTAATTGATAAGTACTGAAATGTTCCAAAAAGGAAGTGGTGTGTCCTAAAATGTTTACAGTGGATGTAACGATTTATGTTTCTGAAAAGCCAAAGCAGATGGAAATGTTTCAAGACACTGTTTGTTGTCATGTAACAGCTCATCTTTCATGTTATTTTTTAGGCGTTATCTCTGGTTGTAGATGTTTTACTGAGTGTTTCATCGTCTTCAGTTGAAGTCATTTTTTTCCATGTTTAAACCAGAATTTGAAGTAATTTATTAGTGTATGTTTAACAAATGCCTGTCGTCTACATTTGCCCTTTTTTCATATGTGTAAAGCCATATATGACATGTGATTTTATTAGATTAATTACATCTTGGCCCACAGGCCGATGACAGAGAGAATCAGATTGTAATCCTCAGTGCAAATGAACAGGGTTACCCAGGCTTAATAATTTGTGAAACTTTGTTCTGTTCTGTGTTTTGCTCTGAGAGACATCATATGAGCATTAACTTGAATAGCTGAGGTTGCGTGTGTTAAGCTTAAACTTGGGTCCTCTCCAGGTTGTGTAACAGCAGGGTGCAGGGTGGTACAAGGTCCTTCAGGGTGACAGAATGGCAGCCATGGTGTTGCTTGTTTAATGAGTGCTATCCAGAAAACCCTTGTTTTGTTTGGTGGTGTAGTTAGCAGCAGTCAATATAAGGAGCAATATAAGGAGATTATACTTCATCCTCCTCTAGTTAAACATTTAAGGCTTCTCGTTGTATTTTCAACTTGTTCTCATGTTTCCTCCCCTTTTATACACATTTGTCTGTGCAGTCAGATTACTCACCTGACATCAAATGGACGTGTCCGATATTTTCCCACCAGGGCTCCACAACTTTCTTTTGGCTTGGACATCTAAAAGTTCAAACTGGGGATTTTCCAAAGTGACTAATTTGAAATTTAATTCCATGTAACCTACACATATAAAGGTAGTAAAACATTAACCAGAACAAGAAAAGGTTTACCAGTCTCACCCCTGATTCACACGTACTCCGTGAGCGCCGCGGTCCATCAGCACAAGCAAATTCACACTGGCTCCGTCTCTGGAGCGGAGCGCAGCTCAGCACACTCCATAGCAGCTGGATACGCAAGATCATCGTGAGATCGTATCATATATAATTATAAGGTTTTCCGCCTCCATTATAAACTTTTCCTCGTCCATGGCATCAGATTTCCTCTGGGTCTGACCTGCTGATGACTGCTGGCCCTGTGCCAGTGACGTAGTTTTGATAAACGAGGATTGACGATCGTACATGGTGCGCATGGTGCTTTATTTTGAAAAGACCGGATACGCTGATCGTTTTTCATGTCTGTTTTCCTGTTTGGTACGATCTGCTCTTCAGAGATTGACGCGTCTCTGCGACGTACTCTGGCAAGAATAGACTCGCAGTGGAACAGCCGTTGGTAGCACAATGCCGGAGACAGACTGCAGCGCAGGCAGTGTGAATGCACTGATTGACTTGAATGGCAGCCTTGGTGTCTTGACTTGGGGTCAGCCTTCATATGAATTTCGCTCCACGTTTAAAGCTCAAATCTTGCCTCCTATCATGTGTGATCATTACAACCAGTTGTATTCATCCTCAACCACGGCTGCAGCTCCAACTAGGGGCTGTGCTAGGGTTCAGACACGAAACATGCCTCTATTTAAAGCCTACATTACTAAAATAGTAATGACTTTTCTGACTAATTAGAATTAAGGGAGGAATGCACTCATCCCATCTGATCCTGGTATGTAAGCTCAATACAGACTCAGAAAGTTTGACCTGAAATCGATTACTAAGACCAGATCTATCAGTCTCAGGCCTCACACGAGACACAAACAGAGGTCTCCTGGAATAAAACTTTGAAACATAAGAACTTTTGTAGAGCAGCACAAGCAAATCAGAGCAGAGAAAGTCCGGCTAGGTTACAAACTTTGAGAAATAAAACATACTGTGTGTTCCCTTCTCATGTGACAGCCACGTTAGGACAAGTATGTTAAGGTGGTTTTGTTGAACAACCTTGGTTTTTGTTTTTGATTCTGGGACTGTCAGGACTATCTCCAGCTAGACTGTTTTGTTGCAGTGGGTCGGGGCACCAGGGCCAGGTGTAGGACTAATCTCATTGAAGTCTCCTGTTTATTGGCATGTACTCAGCCCTGCCTTGCCAACTGGATTTGTGCTGCTTGGGAGATTTTCCTGGAGAAGGTTACACATAATTGTTTTATACTTTATTGGGTTAAATGTACCTTAATTTATTTAACATGTACCTGTAATTTTACTTTAAAATTAAGAAATGAATACTGTATTTTTTAGATACCAAAGGAATGTCCCTTCACAGACCACTGTTCCCTGTAATATCATTCCCCAACCTCACTCTGAGCATTAGGATGATTTAAAAACTAGAAAGTAGGTCAATGGGAGCATTACGAAAGGCAGAATGATAGCAGAGATATGTTCTCTTCTTTACTTCGCTTAGACCTCTGTCACACACCATATTACTCTCAAAGCATCCTCAAATCACTGACTGTTAGAGGAAAAAAGAACAGTACTTTGTTAACCCAATAAAGGCAGACATCTTGCTGACTCATGGCGATACCCCTCTCAGGGCCGATGCCAGGCATATTATGGAAATGATTCATTAAAGGATGATGTTTTTTAGCTGGTTTTATCCAGCTCCCAGGGCAGCCTGACGGTGGGACATTTGATCTCAATTGTTAAGTGGCCCATTTCCCTCAGACATCACCACTGCAGTCTGTTTCAAGTGCCTTGTTGTGCCTGTTGGCGTGCTGGCCATGGGGCAATCAGCTGTTCCTATTTCCAGCTTCAGTGTTTACAAATGGAAAATGTGTGTTGTTGCGGGAGGGAAATGAGCACCATTTTGGACAGACGATGTGAGCAGAAGATTACCTCGGAGCCCCATAGAAATGAATCAGGTATAGATTGATGGCAGCCACGGCTCATTAAGAGAGGAATGTGTGTGTGTGTGTGTTTGTGTGTGTTTAATTGATGCAGCAATTTTCAGGCACTCAGGAAATGGCCCTTGGGTGGGTCTTTCAAATTGCACACAAATATTTACTATGGATAAAAACATTTTGTAAGGATAGCCATGCAGGTCGGGGCACCTATGGTCCGGGATATGATACAACGGTGTCATCAATGCACCGGCTAGTTTGGCTGGGTCCTCCACCAGTCAGCTGGGCTCTGAACCGCTCAGATGACTCATCAGTGTGCATGGATTCATCTCTGCTCTCTCTCAACCCGGAGAACTCTTTGTACTGATGAGTGCAGATGAAGTTAAAATCCGCCCACACACTCCTCATCTGAGGCCAGATGCAGGCCAAGAACTTTAGCACTCTGCTCCCATTTCGTCCGAGTCTGAAATGTTAGCATTCAGTCATCACACACTGAGCACTTCCCTGTGCTACTTAACACAAGAGGTCTGATTTTTAGCATCAAATTTCCTTTATGCAGGGTGCATTCGCTGGTTTCTGTGAGCGCACATGGAGGCATGTGTGCTATGCATGACTTGTTTGGTCAATGCATCCTAAGAAGTGGGTCAGAGTGCCCTAGTTCTCATTGTGTGGGCGTGCATGTGCCTGTGTATTGCATTTCAGTGTTATTTTGTCCTGATTGACTTATCTGCAAAAACATCTTCTCGCTCTAGCTCTCCTGCTGTTTGGTAGCTTGTTCCGCTCTTGTTTACCTCTCTCAAGGTGAACCAGAGCTTTTAATTCAACTTTGGTGCACTCGTTCACTTGAGGAAGGCTACAGACAACCGCATTTGGTCAGGTAGCTTATGTTTTGTCTTATTTAATCATGTCAGACCATATTGAATTTACAAATAGCGGTCACGCCGCATGTGTAAGTGAGCTACCCTGTTGAGTATGTGCAGCAGGGCTGGGCTGCAGATTACATGATATAATAGTGTTTAGGCATCGCCTCTCCTTTTAAATTCCTTTAACCTTGACTCCCCTTAAATGCAGGGAGAACACATCTGCCAGGCTGGTGTCAGACATTAGTAACACACCGCTCGGGCAGCATTGTCACTTTTTATTAACGCCCAGAGCTTTGCATGGACACCAGCTGTTGCATCAAGTGGAAAAGCCTTGGCGGCATGAATGACCTTGACTTTAACTGCCGCTCCTTTGGCTCTCCCCCCTTTAATTCTTTTGTTTGGTCTCATACATTTTAAATGGCTTAAATGGATTACCATTCCTGACAATGAAGGTCATTAAAGAACTCACTTTTTTACCCATGGAGGAAAAAAAAAAAAGCCTATGTAACCAGCGAGTGTGTTCATACATGTGTGTTAGTGGAGAGTGAGTGAAGGTCACTTTTTGAGATCTAATCTGTGACTTCGGCATCGGCACATTCTGGTAATTTCACGTATCTTGGAAAGCCGCTGAGATTGCAGTGACCTTTAATGTTCCTGGTTTCTTTTTAAGTACAGGAGAAGTGAAACAAAAAAGAGAGGGAGAGAGATAAAGAGGCGACCATCCAGCGGTTGATGGAGCTCTCTGCCCTCCCTCTCACATGTTCGTGGCCGACAGGAGGGGTAAAAATCACTTTAGAACGGTGCCTGCTCTGTCATTGGCTGACATTGTCAAGGATAATGGATAATCACCACAGAAACCATAGACCAGCTCATTGGTGCTGTGGTGTCCCACGGTGGGGGAAGGGGGTGGAGGTCACGCTTTTTGGGTGCCACCACCAATGAGATGACATGTTAACAGATGTGTAAGGTCATTTTATATGTATACACCAGGGGAGATAATGTAATAGTAATGCACACATCACACATTGGGAGAGAGGAAAGGAGGAGGGCTGTGTGCTTTAGGGGCGCCGTGTAGACGACAGCTTTCCCTATATTAAGGTCATTTATTTAACAGAGCTCTGTCAGGGAGGAAAACATATTTTCTCTTGCCCTTGCTGTAGCAGGGCTTTTTGACACCGCCTCTGTCATTACATGTCTCTCAAGAGCCTGAAGGTCCTTACTTTTTTAGAAGAGCACTTAATGTGAGACGGTGAATGCAGTATCTCTGTTGTATATAAACCAATATAGTGCTGTGTCATCGTGTCCCTGTGCAGCCTTGTCTGCTCTGTATTGAAGTTTCTGTGGGCAAAAACAGAGACAAGGTCAACTGTAATTCCAAAGGTTCACTGCCAGCAGCAAAGAGATTAACAGAATTTCCCGTGTTGAGTGCGTGTCAGTTTCTTTTCAGTTCATTTTCATTCTCTCACTAACTGAGGAAGGGCCTGTATCATGACATGTTAGAGACTTTTCCAGCCTGTGTCGAAGGTAAACATGTGTACGTGATGAATGTGCTGATCAAACAAAGTGTTACAGGACATTCTATTATAATTGCTTTAAGCTCACTGGAGTGGAAATAGCCCTAATCCTGAGCATCTAAGATTAGCATGACAGCAGACGTCAGATGGCCCAGTATGACCAGGTTGGCTTTTATTGTTGTCAGATTTAGGTCACCAGCTTAGAAATGGCCTTCAACTGTAATTGACGCTGATAGGCCAATCTCGAAAAGGGTTAGCATATTCAATTCAGTGCTGCACAGTGTGACATGCCTCATCAATCTGTGCACCTCAGGTTGTTTAAAAGTTTCCAGTCTGATTGTTTTCCTACCAGAGCCCAGACTTAATTGTGCCCTTATGACTTAAATCCAGCTTCTAATCCCAGCTCATTGTCAAAGGGGGTTGAAAGTGCCACCTTGTTGCCCTTACTGTCATGACAACCTGTGGACCTTGGCCACAGGGATGGATTTCTGCTGGACTAGAGGCCTGTTGCCTTGTTGTTGTTGGCCCTGGCTCCTGTTTTCTGTGAAGTATTTAGACTGGTGGCCGTGTGGGTTGCTGTGGCCTTTCGTCACAATCAAGGGCTGCTGTCCTGTTGTGTGACCTACTATGTCGGTCCACTCAGCGGACACCAAAGGTGAGGGCGGCTTTGGGAAAGGACACGGACAGCAGCTGAGGGGAGGTGGAAACTCTGTATTAATTAACCTTTATGGGATGCGGCCAGGACTGTCGGAGGTGTCCTGTATCCACGGAAACCACGCTGACAGAGTTCAGAGCAGAGGTCTTCCAGGGCAGAGCTACTCACACTGTCATAGCAACTGGCACAATGCTCACCCCAGTGTCACCAGTTCAGCCCTCCTGACAGTGGTGTGCTGTGACAGGTGCACCTGATCCTTAAGCCACCCCCACCTCTTGATACACGCACACAGGAAAACACACACACACACACATACAGACACACTTGCAGGTTGAATACAGCTTGCCTCGTACCAGTATCCTTACTTTGATTCTCTTTTGCTTTTGGTTATGTCACATCAAGTCAGTTCACATTTGGCTCTTTTCCTCTGAATAAAAAAATGTGGCACATAAAGAGATAAAATTAGTATTGGAACAAGCTAGTTAGCTTTTTATAAAAATGCAACAGAGTAGTCACCAGATTTAACTCTGTGAAATTATGCACGCATGTATGGGTAACTACTTCTTCATGAAAACCAAGGGTTGCATCGTAGAGATGCTGCTTGCTTTATGTGTGTATGCTTGTTGGGTGGGTGGGGGGTAATCCACTGAAATGACAAGCTGCATAAGAAATTATTCACAGCTCTCACAAGGCCCTTCACTTTTGAAAGACATCACTGTGAGGGGCTTACAGCTCACGACCTGAATGTTTTCAAGGTAGTGGGCTTGAATTTTCAATTTGGATCCAATCAGGCCTAATCTACATTTGTCGTCTGTTCAGTGGCTGCAAGGGGAGAGTGCAGAGAGGAGAAGGAGCCGTGTGCAGTCAATCTGAAATGTTGCTAAGTAACAGAGATGGCAGAAGAGGTGGAGAAATGAATGTGATATAGTGCTCTGCAAATTCCTGCTTCTCACACAGTTTCTTCTTTTTTTCCCCTCTTTCTCCCTACCTTACCATCCCCCTCTCCCTCCTTCCTCTGTCTCTCTCTTTCTCTCTCTCTCTCTCTCTACCATAGGTCCCCCATGTGAGATCTGGAAGGCTGAAAGGCGCCACTGACAGAAGCACAGCCAGGCCTCAGGACGAACATCCCAAACATCCACAGCCACGGAATGTGTCAACATCTTTGTGGTGAAATCCTGCTGACTCCTCGCTTGCCACTCACATAAGCCTGGATCTGGGTCTTCTGGGATCTTACAGTGTTTAAAGGCATACAACAATGCCTGGCAGGCCCACCTGCCC
Source organism: Labroides dimidiatus (assembly GCA_030710495.1). NCBI lineage: Eukaryota > Metazoa > Chordata > Actinopteri > Labriformes > Labridae > Labroides > Labroides dimidiatus. Next base: position 8,884,039 of record CM061159.1, read on the forward strand.
CAGTTTGCCTCCAACCACGCTTGCTGTTATACCACAGCGCTGACTGTAACCACTGTATTTGGGGATCACATCCAGCCAGTGCATCCGTCATTCCCCTGCAGGCTAAATCTGAGGCATTGCCTGCCCTCTTTTTGGTATTTAGGAAGTACATGCCACTGTCGAACAGATGACCTAGTGGACATTTGTTTTCCAGTACCAGTGCTGAACCATACGAGGGGATCCTAGTATTGAACATGACTCATGGGGAGGAGCCTGGCCCTGAGACACACAAGGATTCAGCTGTTCTAACTTATCTGGAAGGTTTACTGATGCATCCAGTGGTAGCCGGGCCTGGGGCCACGGCAAGCGGGAGGTCTGAGGCTGCCCACAGCAACCAGGAGCAGAGTGATAAAGTAGGTGGGCCCTTCCAACTGCCCAGCCATGGCCCCACAGCTCCCAAGACTGGAACCAACGGGCCAACTCTGGGTTCTTCACAACACCTGAAGAAGGCCCGCCTGCTGCGCTCTGGAGCCTGGAATGATCCAGGGAACCAGCAGAAAAGCTCTCCCTCAATGGAGCTGAATGGTCAAGGGGGTGGCCTGCAAAATGGAGCACCAGAGGGATCTCCGCATGCTGGAGAGAGCACCCTATTGGCTTCCTTGCTACAGTCATTCAGCTCCAGGCTTCAGAGTGTGGCAATGTCTCAGCACTCCATCAAATCTCCCAGTGAGTGTTCATCTCCTTCCAAGGCACCACCTGCAGAAAAAGAGACGCTTCCTCCGTACGAGACAGCCTCAAGTCGTTTAAAGGGCCTAATGAGGAAAAACAAACTTCAGAATCACAGCAACACACCTTACAGCCGCAGAGGACACAGTCAGGACAGACCTCCAGAGTCACCTCGGTCAGCACACAGTGCCACTCCTCCCTCTGCTCCCTCAGCTTCTGAATCAGTTTCCTGCGCAGAGCGTCTCAAAGCCGTGGCTAACATGGTAAAAATCCGCTCTAGTCCAGCACCTTCACCTAAGCCCAGTGTGGCCTGCAGTCAACTGGCTCTGCTGCTTTCCAGTGAAGCCCATCTCCAACAGTACTCTCGGGAGCATGCACTCAAAGCCCAGCTCTCTGGAAGATCTGCCAGTGAGAGACTAGCTGCCATGGCAAACCAGCAGCAGGGCCCAGATACAAGGCCACCTAGTGTGGGAGCAACTCCACCTAGAGCCCAGGACACACTGAGCTCCCTAACAACCCAAAATGGAATGACAACTTCTACAGCATCAACACTCCCTCGAACAACTCTTTCCAGTCCCCAGAGTCCCTCTTTGCTGCGTGGTCACAGCCAAAGTTCCCCACCCACACCCCCACATGCCCCAAACCACACCCACAGCCAACCACTGAGGGAGAAGCGAGGTTTTGACACACGTCCCACTCGTCCCCCCCAGACATGCAGCAGCTTGTTGCTGCTGCTACTCAATAACCACAACAACCAAAAGCAGCTGACAAAGAATGGGCATCTGGAAGACAGCTGTGGGGTTCTGCCACCAAGCGGCTCCTCTTCTGTCACATCAGACAGTGAATGCTCCACCCAGGAGAGGAGCCTGACGAAAGACAGCAGTGATGCAGAGAGTACCTACTCCAGTTGCTCGCCCATTGACCTCTCTATTAGAAGCCGGGCAAATACACAAGAGACAGGGCCCAAAACTTCCTCTTCTTCTTTCTCCTCATTCTCCTCTTCCACCTCTACCCTCTCCTCTTCAGCCACTGCGTATTCTTTCCCCCCAGTTGCATTTTCCCCTCAAGCTTCCGCTCCAGCCCCTACCACAATCTTTTCACCATCCTCTACCGTCTCCTCTGTTTCTACTGCAACTTTTTCCTCTTCTTCCCCCTCTATTTCCACATCTTCCCTGGATAAACTAACAGAATCTTTACTAAACAAGTGGAAACCAGAGCCATCAGGATCAAAAGTGTCCAAGAGTAAGGAACCTGAAATGAGCCCTGAAGCAAAATCCCACCCAAAACTCACACTCATGCAGCTTCTTCTTGAGCGCAGAAATAATGAGATGGTCAATAAAAATGCAGTTAATCAAGATTTTCCTCTTGATATAAGTATGGCCACCATGTCTCGAGGCCAACCAAAGGGGCTGGTGCCCTGGGAGGAGACCAGGACAAAAAGCCCTATAGACAGACCAGTAGCACCACCCCAGCCTCTCTTCCCTATTAGTAAGGACCCGAGTGGTGCATTATCCCCCTACTCCCACCCCTCCCCACATGTCCAGTCTAGCCCCCTGGATTTGTGTAAATCTAAGACCTGCCCTGCTGAGAAGTCTTCAGAGCCTGCCTTCAGTGCCAGTAAACTGTTACAGAACCTGGCTCAGTGTGGCACTGCATCTTCCTCCCCTCCCATCCCCTCCAGTGGGGTGAGTCAGGAGCATGATGCCAGCAGGCCCCTTGCCCTATTAGAAAGGCTCAATGCTCCAATCCCCAGGACCACGACCACTCCACTCTCAGATGGACCCTCAGGCAGTGGCACACCCTTTAGTCAGAAGGAAGCCTCTCCTCCTTCATCACAGATTGAGAACTTGTTAGAGAGGCGTACTGTGTTACAGCTCCTTCTAGGAACAGGCACAGCTACTTCCACGGTCAACCGCAAAGAAAGACCCAGTGGCTGTGGTAGAAGTAGTGTAGAGGTGGCTGGAGGCAGTTATGAAAAGAGGCCTGGTGCTGTCTGTGACAGCTCAAATGGTCCTCCTTTGGATGTAAAGGTTAAAAAAGAGATCATGGAGGAAATGGTACCATCTTCAGCCATTTCTGAGGAGTCTAGTGGCAGAAAAAGATCTAGCAGTTATGAGAAGATGAGCCCCGTGTTGGAACCTCAGCAGGACTTTAAAACAGAACCAAGGCCTACAGAGGTCATAGAAAAATATGGCCTCCTCAGCCAATTGCTTAAACAACAGACTGCTACCTATTATACCAGTGCTGCTATGAAGGCTGAGTCCCAGCCCAGACAGGTAAAGGAGGAACAGAGGGAGTATCCCAGTCCAAGTCCCAAGAAGAGACGCCTCTGCACTGATCGGACTGATTGTTTGAATCACACCAGCTCTACAAGAGCAAAAGACAATGGTGACACAAACGTGTTTGCCTCTCCACGTGTTCAGGAAGAGCCTGAACAGCAGAGGAGTCCAAAGGAAGAAGCGGCTCCACCAAGGAGCCCACCAAGCGAGGCCCTAACAAGAGAGAGCAGAGGTTTCAATGTGCTCAAACAGCTGCTGCTCTCGGATAACTGTCTGAAGGAGCTGTCCCAGCAGCCCCGAGGGACACCCAGTCCTTCCATCTTGCAGGCTAATGGCAAGGCCAATGGCAGCATTCTCAGTCAGCCTTCACATAATCACAGCTTCCTCCATCTTCCCAGCTGGCACCCTCATGGTTCCCTTAACTCAGGGCTCCCAAGTAATCTTAGACCACTGCCCACACCCCCTCAAGGTGACAGCCCTGTACAAAACCCCTGGAACCGCAACCCTGCTCCGTGGCCAATGACTCAAAAGCGGGATCCCCCTACTCTAGTTAAACAGGAGCCTGAGAGCCCTGTGCGGTGGAGTAGTCAGGAGAATGAGGAGGAAGAGGGTTGTGACTCAAACCTGGACTCCCCCCGGCTCTCACGCTCTAACCCCATCTTATATTACATGTTGCAGAAGGGCAGCATTCAGCTGAGGAAGGAGGTGAGAGATCAGGCGGAGGGAACCCACTCTGTGGTCAGAGTTAAAGAAGAGCCAATCAGTGACATGCATGCTTATGAACACAGTCTGAGCTCTGTCCCACAATCACCAACCCATAATGACAAGCACAGCCAAGAGAGCCATGGGCTGAGCCAATCGTCTGAATAGAAGTTGTATCAACTAAAGAAAAAACTGAGAGGAACCCAAAATCATTGACTCTTTTATTCTTTTTTAATGACTTGCCAAACTGGTTTGATGATACAAAAAATAAAGTACAAAACTATGGTATTTTTTTGTTTTATTTTTTTTTTTGTTTGTTTTTTTTTTCTAATTGGAATAGAGCAAGTTCAAATTTAGATACTTACCTTAAAAATGCATTGTGCAATAGTTTATCAGTCTTTAATAATGAGGTCATGGGGTGGTTCAGAACAGGTCTGTCTAACTGATTCAAAAACAAAAACTATACAACTGACAAAAAAAAAAGATTTCCCCTGTCATTTTGAAGCAAATATTTTTTTTGTAATCAAAGAAGCCCCCCCCCTACAATTTGATCTTGTTTTACACTTATTATTTATATCTGAATCGTGCACATATCACTATTCCATGTCCTCTTTGTTGCTCACCATAAAACATTTAGAACAGACATTTCCGGAACCATCTATTATTAATGACTCCAAAAATGTTAGTGCTCAGTTCAGTGGACATTTATTTATTTTCTCCATCAGAACATTGCAGATAGAGAACTCCCCATCAATTTTAGATAAGAATCCAAATAAAGTCGTTCTGGGGCAGACACAGCGGTCTATTACAACAACGTATATGATAAATTTATTCAAAGGAGAACCTTGAAAATAATGTTCACACTGCAATAGCTTCAGTGAGGATCCAACATGATGAATGCTTTGTCTTGCTTTTTCTCAAGATTCATGTTGTGGTATAATATCCAACGGAGTGAGAATATATCAATGGGAATTTGAATGGTCACGCCTCATTGGGTTATGCTTTTTATTTAAATTGAACCTGTGAGGGCAGTATTCGACAGTGCAAATTCTGGGTGAAGTGTTTGCAAACTCTGCAGTTTTGAGTAGATGGGTCAACACAGCATGTGTGGGTGCTTACAGTTGAGCAACTGTATGTAAACAGGTTTCTAGAGCAACAGTCAGAAGGCTACCAAGTCTGAGTGACTTATCTCACCATCCTGGGTAAACCGACACAACTTTGCTTCATACACACAAAAAGTGAGTTTAAAGCACATGACTTCCTCTTTACATGTCGTCAAATGAGCGCTCAGAGTTTGCACTATCAAAGCTGAGTCCTTACTTAGTCCTTTTCAGGATAATTTAATGGCATGTTTTAAAAATGTCAGTATTGTTATCTGTTGAGAAATTGACGGTTTGTGATATGTTTTTTTTTTTTATTTCATAATTTCTTAACTGTTGTGGTTTTTCAGACTTCTTTTGTTTTGTGGCAGTCTCTAAACCCATAAAATGTCAAAAGAATTGCATGATAAGAGAACACCACAGGTACATCTTTGTTTTCAAAGCAGCTGGATACGTGTACCTGACCCCCAGTAATCACCAAGACATGTTTGTGTCTTAAGGGATATCTGCTATCTAGCTCCTTATTTTGATTGTACTGTATTTTTTTTTTTTTTCAGTTAATTTCACACATCGCTTCATCCATTTAGTCTTGTGATCTTTTTAATACATATACCCATGACGTATGTCTCTGCGATTATTAATACATTTTCACAATGGTTAAATATATTTGTGTAAATAGTACTTTCAGTATGAAAGATGACTATTTTGTAATGTTTAAGAAAAGATATTACCCTAGTTTTTAATGCCCTGATATGTAAATATTGAATTATATGCGTACAAGTGTACATACAAAGGCAGAGGATGCTATGCCCATCTTTTTTGGTTGGTTTGTTCTTTGCATGTGTCTCTATGTGGTAAATGATAATCTATCCTGCGCTGTGTTGTGTAATAATGTCTGACTCTCCTCACTGCTGCCTGTTGCATGCAGACGCATGGGAACTACCTGTGTATCCCTACTGGTGAAGGGGGAAAATGTCAAGTCTTAAAATAGGTCTTTTTTTTATCACGGCGAGAGGTTCGTTTAGAAACCGAACAGTCCCTAAATAACCACAGACTGTCGAGCGAGTTGATTAAAATGTGTGGAAAATAAACGTGCATTGAATATTTTTGTGATTTTCTTTTCTGTTACTGGTTAACAGAGCTCTGTGGAAGAGCTCGGGGCTATAGTGGGGGATTGACGTACAATCATAGATCTGCATTGTGCATCTAAGAAATACATTTGTAGCAGCAAATATTAAAAAAAAAAAGGTGTTTCATTTTTTTTTCATGTGAAGACCTGAAACATTATTTCATTTTTTATGTTTTCATTTTTGGTGTTCATTTGCACTGATATCTCAGAAATAAAGTACTAAAATGCATGACCTAGTATGAATGTGTTCCTCTCTTTCTAGTTCACCGCAAAGAAGTCTGTTTTTTTTCTATGCAAAAAAAAAAAAGAAAAGAAAACTGTTTGTTAAATTTTCCTGGCTACTATAAAAGGTTATCTGAGGGAAGCTCTGAGGCTAGTGTCTCAGGCTTGAAACAACGTGTCGCTTTCTTGTGTCTAAATCATTGAGAAATAAAATGTACCTGTCAGATAAAATTTGGGATGGGGATCACAACCTGGTTTTATCAGTGCCCAGTTTTCTAAAACCAAAAACCCTTTCAGTCAGTTGTGTTTTCACGTCTTTAAATATCATTTTCAGTTTTTATCTGCATGCAATAAGTTATATTTGGCTCTGTCCTGGGAGCTCCCTGCACTCCATTTGCTCATGAGGAACGCAGGAGCCTGCAGTGAGGAAAGCATAACTACCTTCCACTTAAATTACAAAAAAAAAGTTCACAATTATACTGCTGCAAAATAATTTATTGCAAGTATGGACACAGGACAACAGTGGTCAAGCACCTTCACATTAGGCAGCTGGGGTTTGTGCACCCCAAAATCCAAATTTATGAATACTGTTTGTCTCGTAAAAGGCGTGACTCATGATGAAATATAAGCAAAATAAGAAATTGCTATAAAGTTCTTTTTTTTTTCTCACGTCAGAGAGCGCAGCTTTAAGAGGGACCAAAACTAACATCACCATGACAGACTTTGTTCTAACTGGCTACAGGTATTTTGGGCATTTAAATGAAGCATGTTTTTATTGGTGCATTAAAAAGTTGAAAAATACTCTACATCTATCTTCCTCAGAGCAAAAAAAAAAAAAATAATTGATTGCTTTTGGTACTAAAAAGTTACCAGCGATTGAAAGTTTGGCAGCCAGCGTGTTTGGGGTTTCTACGTCAAATTAAAACTTATAATGACACTGTTATGTATTTTGTGTTTTTAAATGATAGAAAGAAAGAGTGTAAGATTACACTCCTCAGAATAATTCACATTTTTAAAAATGTTCTTATTTCAACCAAAATAATAAATCTATAATACTGATGTGCATCATTAAATCTTCCATTTACATATCGTTTGACTCTTAATAACTACACTTTTAAATCGGGTATGCCACTGTCACTTTCTTCATTTCTCCTGCAACGTTTGTTTTCTGTTGCTGGATTGTGAGACGCAGCCTGATTTTAATTTATGTAAGTGGTTATTTTAACGGACCACATCAGCTTCTCTTCACCAAAACACCCTAAAATCTCACAAATAAGAACATTACTGGTTTTAAAGACAGGATATCAAAGCCAACCTGCACTTTGTGTAATCAAAGTCTGTTTTATTAAAGTAGAGCAGGAGGATGTCCTGTATTTGCCCTAAAACTTCTGCTTCTGAGCTGGCCGCTGTTCTCTGCAGTGCTGAGTCGTAACAAAAGCAGGAAAGACACTGAAGGAGGAGGACACGTGGAGGTCACCAGATGTACTCTGAATGCCCAAGGATGTGCCTCACAAAACTGAGCATATATCTTTTATTTAGAGCCCAAAATAGACCTCATTGTACAGTCAACACAAACCCCGAATTCTCGCATGCAGTCTGGAAAGTTGTCCGTTTAGTGATAATTCTCCTGACTTGAGAAAAACAGCCCGTAGCGTGAGACTTCCTAAAGGTGAAGATGAGTTCAAGCTAAACTTCTCTCACTCTGGGTTTGAATATGAAGTCCAGCAACGAACAGACGGCTTTTTGTCTGCAGTGCACTTTTGAAATCGCAGTGCAGTTCCTCAGCCTTGACTTCCCTTTTATTTAATACTCCCCATGACTGAGCGCACTCTCTTTAAACTCCCGCTAACCTTTCCCCTCGCTGAACTTCTCCATTTCAAGATTCTTATCAAGGCTGAACCGCCAGTAACCTCTTGATTTCCTGCGATTGCTGAAGCAGCGGCAAACATAAAGGGGGGAGTCACAAGTTTAAGCTGAGGTCAAGGTGTAAAACTTGACAATCGGCTGTTTGTCTGTGGCTTCTCTCTTTGATTTCCTGACCTCAGCGTGAAGCCAAAAGGATGTGAGCGCTGCCTGCACACCAGGCCATCAGTGACTCGACTAAAAGGGGCCAAGGACTCGGAAGTGCCACAACAGCCCTTTCATAGTTATGAGGCCTCCAGAAACTATTTCCTGGCGTTACAGATGCTTATTCTCTGACAAACAACTTAATGACTACACTTAACATGCTCAGGCAAGGGTTTATCTGCATGGGAACACATTAACTGTTTCAGCTCTTTTGGGGAGTTTGGAGGGCTGATGGGAAACTCTGTTTGTTTGGTGCTTTGTTTATTCACATGGAGGCCATACACGGCCAACACTAGTCACCAGCTGTCAGCCTGATCGGGGTGATAAATATGCTCACAGATGTTCGATCACCTTCTCTTAATGCAAGCGTTTGAACTATGAGCACAAGGCTTGACCTCGAATGTTATGTAAACACACAGACACACACACACACACACACACAAACACGCAATGTCGTTAACATTTAATGGGTTTGACTGTGATAAAAGCAGAAAATACAAAACAAATGCAAAACATCACACTTTTCTTGACAGAAACAAGTAGAATCATTCTGTTCTTTGTCTCAACTTCATCGGAGGTTGTTTAGATGTCACTCTTTATGCATTAATTAATAGAGAGAACAAAGAGCTTCACACCATTTAACCTCCCCACTCCCTTTTCCCCATACAAAGACACACACACACACACACACACACACACACATATATTCACTCTGAATAATGATTTTATTCGCGTAAAGTTTGATAAAGGTACGAAAATGAAATCAAATCCCAAAATTTACACTTGACCAAAAGTCTCAGTAAAAATGTAGTTAATCAAATCTGACTTGTTCGTCTCTTTACACAAAGTGGTTAACAATAATTGCAGCTTTACAAATATCTTCCCTTCATATAAACACAGTTAGAGTTAAGAAATGTTTAAATTAATATTTGCTAAATCAAACTCTTCACATTTTCAGTAAAATAAAAACAGCAGCTTACAGAGAGAGAGAGAGAGAAAACTGACTCCAAACAAGAATGTAAAAAAATGTCTTATTTCAAGATATGAAAGGACAAAAATGATGCTTGAATTGTTTGTAAGGGCAAAAATGTACTTGTTTAGTTTCATATATGAGGACATTATTCTTAATTTAATTTACTTGATGAATACTTTTTTCTGATACCACTGAGAAATTTATTTTTTTAATCAATATATAAAGAAGACGTACACTTGTTTTCAGCTTTCTCTGTTTTAACTAAAAGGAATCTGAATTGAATTCAGTCTGTATCATAACCAGGCCCTTAAAGTCCAGCCTAAAGAAAAATCTACACCAGATATTAAATTATTACTTGAACTTCAAGCTCCTCTGATCAGTTTTTAAATAGTAATAGGGTTCCCACTGAGGCAGTTATAGTTACAGACTGAGCTTAACTCTCTGATGTATGAGATGTGAAAGACCGTGTCAAGATTTTTGCCTTTTTCTTCTTGGAGTAAAGTGGAACACACAAAAAACACACAGATAAAAGGAGGTACATGTCAGAGCATGGTTGCCAAACGGGTTATTTTTGAGCTTTTTTTTTTTTTTTTTTTTAAAGAAAAAAAACAAATGCATGAGAGCAGCGTTAGAGTCAGCCAACAGTAAGGAGGTTAAAGCAAACACCTGGGGAAACTCCCGCTCTGAAAGAAGGAGGTCACATCGGTTTATTTTCACAACCTTACACCACTTTTTTTCCCCCCTTGTGGGTTCTTTGCTTTTGAAGATGTACCTCTTTGTGAAGTCTGTTCCTTAACCCTCGAGGGTCACGACCTTTTGCCATCCCCTCCTTGCCCTGACCTGGCTGATCCTGTTTCCCGGGACAGGATCAACTGTTGGCCTGCAGCTGTGCTGCCTCCCCTCCTCCTCCCTTCTTCTCCTCACATACAAACACAAACCACACACACCAGCAGCACTGCCTCCCACCTTCCTCCCCCTCCCCCCTCCCCCTCCCCCTCCTCCTCCTTCCCTCCCCTGCATCATGTTCAGACCATTCTTCAAACGTTTTGTGTAAATATGACAAGTGGCAGCATGGCTTCAGTCTTTTCTTTCCTTTCATGGCTGACAGCCTCTTGACCCCTGCTGCTTCCTGTGGCCTCCTGCTCAACACACATGAAGCTCTAATTAGTCATGAATTACTAATAAGCTGCTGCAGAAAGGCTGGAAACGATAAGTCAGAGTGAAAAGACTACTGACTTCCTCTGTGAGCCCTCTGTTTAGAAGTACGTAGAAAAAGGAGTTATCAACAAGAATGTAAGTTTCAGTGATGAATGAAGAGAACAGAGAGTTTCACTCATAACTTAGGAACTGTTTACCTCTTATTTACTTTAACCTGAGAACAAAGGAAGTGAGGGTGCTACAGGTGCTTCATTTAGACATGAAAACACATCATACAACAGTTTTAACTGAGCATCTCCTAGAATATTTAAGTTGTGGGTGTTGAAGCTGCCGCTTTGAGATGAAGTGTGTTGAAGTACGTAGTTTGTAAAAGGGTGTTTAAAGTCAGTCAAAGCTCCAAAAATCCTTCACCTGATCCCTAACTAAATATTTGATCAATACAAAAACAGCAAATGTGGTGAAGCACAGCTCTGACTTCAGCATGCAGACTCCACCAACCACGGCTGACTTCAGATGCATTCGCTTTGACCTCATGCACTGCTAAAAAAGAAAATCAGATCTTTTCAAAGACATTTGTTCAGTTTCAAGGCAAAATATCTCACAGCTAAAAAAAAAAAATAACCAACATTTGCATGACACATTTAAAAAAAGAGAGATAAAAGAAACAAAAAATAAGATCTGCTTGTTGCTCCAACACGTATTTTACTTGTTACAAGGTATGACAAGAAGACTATTTTTGTCTTCTTCTATGTTAAAGTAAGATTTATTTCTTGACTTATTAAGTAAATAAGACAAATATTATTTCATATAATAAAGACATATTGACAAAAAATATGGCAAATAAAATTGTCAGAATGGAGTTTTTTTGTTTTTTTTTGCAGTGTGATACTTTAATGTTACTTATCTTACACAAAGATATTTTAAACTCATTGATTTAAAAAAAAAAAAGATACACTAGGTTCAAAGACCTCAGCATTTTACCCTTTTGCCATTTTATTTTGTCCAATATTTTGTATAATAACATACAGTATATGGACAAAACTATGTCCGTATTTTAAAATAATAATGGGACTCTCTGTGTTCTAATATTCAACACAATCTGTCAATAAAGTAGGTCCATGCGTTATTATCATACTATTTTTTATTAATATTTGAGCCCAAGCTATGACAGCTATGGAAAAAGTTTCAGCCTACTGCTCAATTTTTTTTTCTAATTGTGCTATATAAAAAAAATTCAAACAAAATAAAAAAAAAAAAATTAAATTAAAATAAAAAAAACGCACAATATTGTTTAGACGTGATTATGGTCAGAGACTCTCATCCAGGAGAACACTATCAGTTCCTAAATCAATCCAATTTGCAGAGATATTTTTCTGACCTATATTTTATGCATGACCTTCTTTATTTTAACACCTTTTTACTCATATTTTTGAGGGGAAATGTTGCTACTTTTTTCTACTTTGCATTATTGAGTGTAGGAGAGATCAGGAAGTTATTCTTTGATTCTGTTTACTCCAAATATGATGTGATTATTGATCAGTTTTATACAAAAATAGTTGATAAAAAAGTTAATCAGAAGGCTATATATTCATTTAAAAATAGTTTGAGTAAGTTTCAGAGTCAGCATCTTTAAGCTTCAAATATAAAAGTTCTTGAAAGTCTCTTTTTTTCCACAGATTTTTGCACCTCGTCTTCAGTGAAGTCTCTGAATAATTTTTCCTCTTCTTTTGACTCAGGTGTGAGACTGACTTGGTTAGCTTTAAGTTTGACTGCTTTTCAGTTCAGAAACGATCCTGATGAATCAGAATGTAGTTTTATTTTTTTGAAGTTTCATGAAGGCTTAGTAAAATATGCACATCTTCATGCTGCGTTAATAAAATAACATGTTGTATGAAGTCCTGGTCTTTAAGTGCATAGTGTTGTATAGATTTCATGTTGAGAGCCACGTGCAGGCATGTAAACACACTGAATGTAATATTCATGATGGCAGAGAGTCCCTGTGGTCCACAGTTCAGCCTGTCAGCTGGAGAGATCTTGGCTGACACTGAAAGAACATGGATGATATTTGCCATGTCAGATAAGCACAAGGGTAAATGTTTTACAAACTGGTCAGGGAGAAAAGGCGACGTCAATCTCCGGTCTATGAATGTCTTCTGCGTCCTCATTTCTCTTTAGAAGTGGAAGCATTGTCTCGTTAAGTCTTTCACAGAAGTTATTCAAAGGTTATTTTGATCCCTAAAGATAGCTGCAAATCCCCTCTGTGCTCAATGATGTTTTCAGAGCTGATTAATTCCACTCTTGACCTGACTCTGACCTTAACTTAGCCTCCGTTCATACCCAGAGAAGGCAGCTTTCACAGTCACCTCGCTGACTTACAGCTTTCATGTCAAAAATCACATCTTCAGGAAATGTATGAACCACTAATTTCCTGTGCGTTTCATCACAAGTGATGACGCTGCTGTTGAGCTGTGGGGTCATGAACTTCCCAAGTAAACATTTCTGAAAATCCCCGGTAGAACGAGAAAGGGCAGTTCAGTGTCAACTGCTCCGGCTTAGACCAGCTCGGGCTGTGAACTTTGTGCTGCGGGGGCTAAGGGCCATTTAGGACTAAGCATGCCAAATTTAACTCTGTTTGAGTTTGTGCTCTGATGTTCCACTCAGTGTGGAGTCACACAGAGGAAAAATAATGGCACATCTGGCATTCAGCGGGGATTTAGTTACATAAATACACGTCAAAAAAAAGTTGAGGAGTTTAAGAACAGTGAGAGTAATATAATATGAAATAAAACAATATTATAACTGCTTTATCAGCTGTTTCACTGAATAACATCACCCTGTCATATTTTTTCATTGCTTCATTTTCTGGTTCATGGCTAAATTTCTGTAAAACAGTGAACAAAGTGAACAGTGTTAGGCTGGTATGTTAATGTTAAGACTCCAGCTCATTTTACTTTGCCTTATTTTACCAGAATTTACCAAAACACAATAAAAGTCAATACAAGAAGCATCTAACCTTTAAATTATGTGTTTGACGTTAAAGTTTCCTCATCATAAACAGGATTAACACTTTGAGAAACAATGGACTAAGGTGTATATTTTGTTGTTCTTAACTTGAGGTGAACTGAGCAAATATTTTCAAATCTATTTTTTACAGTGCCTTCTACCCACACAGAAACCCAGCTACATCATCTCCTCAAATATGTCACTGAATGCATCCGCCCAGTGATTGGCCAGCTGGTCCAGTATCCGAAACCTGCACTGACTCATTACCTCCAACGTCTCCTTCCTTTTCTTCTTTGCAATAACTGCAGTATGATCAGCTTCTGCTCCGCATTTATCAGCTCCAATCTAGTGTATACCCATGCAGAAAAAAGCAAAGAACAAAGCTGGATCAGGAAATAGCAAAATACTGTAACCGCCAACCATTAAGTATTGCAGAAAAGCAGCAGCATTTCTACCAGATCTGGCTTGAGACAACATCAGAAACCACAAACACACAAGACAAAAAGAAGTTTGTTTTTTTTTTTACAGTAAAAATTCACTTGTTTACAGCCTGGTTGGAAAAAAAAATCTTTGCTCTGAATGGCTAATTTCTGTGTGTACAGGGGGTTCATTTTTTCTTTATCATTAATTTCAAAGTCATGAATTTTTCATGTTTTGCTCAGACAAGTTTATGACTGATATGACTGACAATCAGTCACACTGAATTGTCCATAGGTGTGAGTGTGTGCATGTGTGTGTGTGTGATGGTTTGTTGGTGTCTATGTGTAAACCCTGCGATCGGTGGGCGACCTGTCCATGATGGACTTATTTTTAAATGACTAGCATTTAGAAAACCATTTGTCCAATCCAAAAACGGAAAAAACTGGGGTAATCATCAGATTCTCAAGTTTTCCGAAGGTACCTGAATGTATCACAGGTGATGCTCGCAACATGTTGAAAATTCGCAGTGATTGCAGATCCACAGATCTTATGAAAAGCTAACCCAAACTCCAACGCTGATATTAATTTACCCTATATTAACACATTTTTCGGCACTTCACTTTACAGTATAAAAGTTATCTTGTTAGGCCTTTAAACTGACAATAACTTCAAGCAATCTCACTTAAAAAAGACTGAATTATCCTTTTAAGAACACAAATCAGAGCTGTCACTACCAGGCTCTCAGAGGTACGCTGTCAGATTTTGTAAAGTTTCCTGATGCAGTAAGCAAAGAAATCCAGAAGCTGTTTTTTATAAAATAAAATCAATTAATTTGGGATTTTTTTCCCCTCCCTTTTTTATTCCCATTTCATTCACCACTAAAATAAAAGTGAAATAACTTGGATTCATGTGGATAAATTCTGGACAGGTGAATTAACTTGACTTTAGAAATGTTATTTATTAGGAGAATAAAACTAGTATCAATGTTAAATTTTATCCATTATAAGAGAATGAAGGCAGGAAAATGGTGTAAATCGTCACAAACAGAGATCTTGTCAGGATGTCCTACATTCAGCCACAGCAGGGTTTAACTGCTTCATTCTTTACCCTGTCATAAAATCAATGCTTCTGGTGCACTCTGGGGAAAAGACAGCAAAGAGAAAGGACACAATCACTGTTGTTTATAATGAGATGTATATGAATTTTTTTTCTGACACTTGTTTTCAGCAGAATAAAGTGACAAGTGTCACTTTAATCCAACAGTGATACCACTCAGGTACACAGTATTCATAGTGTGTGTATCTCATATTAACATCTTTGATGGACGTAGGAGTCTGTGTTTGATATTAAATACGAGGATCAGCTCCTAAGATCTCAAGGCGGGGCTGTAATTTCCCCTGACTGCGCATCACACCGAGGCTTATCTTGACTTATGAAGACCAGGACCTCATATGTGGTCACAAGCAGAAGTCTGAGGAGAAATTGCTTTAAGATGACACATCAGTTTTTATGGTTTCATGTTTTATAAAAGATAAACATCCTGTGGGGATGTCAGTCAGATGCTGAAAATAACAGAATTTGATTGATACAGGGACTGACTTACCTGTTTTTCAAAGGAACAACTTCTCAGAAACAGTGTTTGTGTCAGGGATGATGACCCGGTGCTGACAGATTTTGTTTTGAAGTCAATACTAAGCAGTCAGTGTTTGTTTATATTCACTGAATGTTTTAGCAAGTAGTATAAGAGCATCTGTGAAAAAAAATAAATTAAATTAAAAAAAACATGAGAAATCAAATGTTGCACTGCAAACATGTAGGCCTAATTTAATTACCAAGGTTTAATATAATATTGATAAGCTTAAGTGATTTGATTTTTATACTGTTTGTATTCACAAAATCACTGTAGTTATTATCTTTAATTATAACTTTGTACATATAATTTTAATATCAAACAAGCTCCAGGTTACTGAATGAAGGATAGACTGAAAAAAAAATCCATTGTTCTGACAGCATATCTGAGAACGCAAATCAATTTATTTAGGCCTGCTAAGTTTTTTTATGCAAGTATTAATGTGCTCTTGAATCCATATGACAGTTTTCACAAAAGGGTTTTTTTTGTTTTGTTTTGTTTTGTTTTTTTTAAAGAAAAAAAGAAAAGAAAAAAAAAGTAATGTGTTCCCTGTTACCAGTATGACATTGGAAATTTAACTGTAATCTAGAAATCATGATACTTATTAAATTATATTATATTGTATAACTTATCATATTTTATTGTATCATAATTCATCTTATAGAACTACATCCTATTGCCACACATCTATTTATGCTAAATGGGTGCAAGGGTTCAAAACATTTATAAACAAAGAATAAAGTTAAATTTCAAAATAATTATATCATGCCATGTCATGTCATGTCATGTCATAAATCCCATTGTATAGTATTGTTTCATCTTAAATTGTCTTATCTTTTTGTATAGTACTGTATGATGTCATATCATATTGTTTTGTTTCATACGTTATCATATAATGTGTCATATTGCATCTTTTCATACTGTACTGTATTGCATTGTGTAATATTATTGTAGTGGCCATTTATCTTAAAATTCGAAAACTAAAATATCAAACTTAAATTCAACTAAATTTAATGAAATGGTCACTGATGCACCGTGGGATGTTTTTACGCAGGCAAAAGAAATCCAATGTCCATTCGAAATCCTTCCGTTTCCAATGATTTATTCCACAAAAAATAAGAAAGACAACAAAAGAACAAAGGAGCACGCCCTGCTGCTTCTCCTGCGCTGGTAAAAAAAAACTATAGCCCACCCAGGTGCATCCTGGCCTACTGCCGCCTACCTAATTAAGTACACTCAGGTGCCCAAGTTATCTTTACCAAACAAAAAATGAATAATAATAATAATAATAATGAATAAACAAAACAACTAATTATACTAAAGAAATGACTAACAAAAAATACATTTAATCCCAAAATCTAACTTAAATTTATTATGAGACAAAAAATGTCTAACAACTAAAACTACTAATTAATTCTAAATAAAAATAAACTACTAAATACAAAAAATAAACAAATAGCTCCAACAATTATATCGCATCTTATCATATGGTATCATATCCTAAACTCTCCATTCCCATGCTATCCTTCAGCATAATATGGTTTTCTATCTTTTTTCCATGCAAAGGTTCACAATGTGTTACATATGTTGTATGTAACATATGAGATTGTAGTGCAATGTATTGTATTGCATCATATTGTTTTGTATTGCATTACATGGTGTCCTATCCAATCATATCGTATTGCATCGTATCATATGCCATTTCATTTCATGTCATATTTTAATGTATCCTATTCAAACTTAAAATGCCAAATTTCATACTGTCCTAAGAATAAAGTCATTATGAATTACAATGTAACTATGAACCAGTTACTTTTATCTTCCCCAAATCAGTATTTCTTACCTCAGGCCATGAACTCAAGGAGTCTCATGGTCCTGTCTTATTTCTGCTAAGTATGGTTTTAGTTTTGAAATGGCCCCTGTGCGCCCTTTGCCCTCTAACTGTGGCATCATAGAGTTTTTTTTCCCACTATGTCAATGAATTATGTTTAATTGGATAACCATAAATAAGATTTAATTATTAATTAGTGGTATTCCTTCTGCCTTTAAATTGGAGAGGAAAATAATGAGAGCAGAAGATAACGGGTGTGAGCATGCTTTGAGAACCGGACTGAGCCTGCACCAAGAGGAGATCCTTACAGTAATATCAAATTTCATAGTAGCTGTGCCAGCTCATTTGGGCTTAAAGCCATTATATGAGCGACTACACTCATAAAAATTATCACAACTCAATTTCTTACAGCGACTAACACAATGTTCTGTTCTGGAGCAGGGAGATGATAATGGATGATGCTTTGTCAGCCAGATTCAAAGACGTGTAATAGCTGCAAGCTTTTAATTAATAAAAGAAATACTTTGGTCACAATAATGCCACAGTATCTATCTGCAGGGCTGGAGCCTGGCTGGTCTCTGAAACCTCCAGTAAGAAAAAACTGACAACTGCACAAACAGACTCCAGAGGGCAGCAGAGGAGGGGGCCATGGATGCAGTTCAAGATTATGTTTCCAAAATATTGTTGTGACATAATGTGTAAACAGAGTATCTGCGAGGCGCCAACTCATTCTGGGCCTCAGTGAAAGGGTTTCTTTACCAGGCACATTGGACCCCAAGTTAGCCAATTTATAGCAATTATTGAGAAAAACAATAAGCAAAACCCAGGTTACTTTTAAATGTAAGGTAAATTTCATTATTTATTTCATTTTCATCTGCAAATGTAACATTTTAACATTTTAGAAACTCTTTAAAGGGACTATGAGGACTTGCTAAGTGGTCTTGAAAAAGTCTCACTTCTAGATATCTGCTTCATCCTAATCCATAGGCTCCAGTGAGCTGAACTGTCAGCCAGAAGAAGGACAGAAGATCAGAGGACAGCTAGAAGGGAGAGTGATAGAGCACAGGCTAACAGCAAAACACAAGCTAAAGGCTAAAACACAGGCTAAAATGTCTGTGATAATATTCGTTCCAGCCCACATGCAGCAGTTATTCTGCAGTGATATGATCAAACTTAAGAGTCTGTCAGTAAAATGAACAGTGAAGTTATGCTAGCTCTGGTTGGTAGATAGGCACTGGCAAGACATAAGGATTTGCTAACGTTATATGTTAGCCTAAGGATAGGGCACAGGGCTGTGAGTTTTGCTAAAATAGACGGCTACTAAACAACGGTACTGACTGACAAAGTTGTTGTCTTGTATCAAACAACAGAGTTGCTTATCTGTTAACCTTACCTCAACACATTGTATCTGGTAAAAAGAAAAGTAGTCTTAAAAAGAAGATCTGATCTCCATTCATTTGTAAAACAAATATATGCCGTGTTAAGAGTCATGTCACCATGACAGTGTGCGCACAATTCCTGCCAAAGGTGTCACTGCAATCCACTTCAAACAGACAGTCCTCACAGCTCCTTTTAATACAATCTATATAGAGTATAAACACCTTTGGCCCCAACGTTGATCCTTGTGGCATCCCGCAAGTTACTCACTTGTTTAAAGACACATTTTAATGGATGTAAAAACTTTGTCAGGTACTGAATAGTAATAATCCACGTGTTAATAAGTATAATTTAGTCAGATTAATGGAAAATAGTAGAGCACATGATAAAACAACACATGTATTGAAAAGTTATATTGTAAATGATAACAGCCATAATATATCCCAACAATGAAAAGTGATGTTGCACATTACCTGAAAATAAATTAGTCTTAAGTAAAAACTTACAGAAGACCTCCATGTCACTCTGCTCCTTGGTGATCTCAGTCCACAGTTTAAGGACACACTTTGAATAGCCTCTGCGTTTGAAATGTGACATAAAGATGCCTGTCTGACCTTACCTTACCTTGCCATACCATACAGGACAGCTAAGAGCTACCATAATACATTTGATTCCTTTAGTGTGTAGGCTGCAGGCTTAGTAGGTTTTATTATAGCATTAGATCATAAAGGACACATTGAAAATGGATTCCTTTTAATGTATCACAGTGGTCAATATGTATCTGTAAAGGAATCTAGTTCAAGAAGTATATTGACCTGTATGACGACTTTAACATAAATTAGTAAAACAGTGTACCACAGAGGCTTCGGAAAGTGAATAAACTGTGTAGTAAACTGTTCAATTAACAACCATTTTTAAAAAATATTTCAAGTCACATTCACAGAGAAGAGGCTGTTGTGTAAAGCATCCAGGGTATCATGAACTAATCTCACTCACACATCAATGGAACAACACTGAAGCCAGTTGGGGTTGAAGTGCTTTGTCCAAGGACACTTCTGCATGTGGACCGCGGGACCTGGGATCAAACTCCTGATGTGTGACCTGGGATCAAACTCCAGCTTCTACCCACAGTTCAAAACATGCTCATTGGGTCAATTAGTAGGCCTAAATCTAGATTTCCTCTAGGTGTGAGTGAGTAAATGAATGGCTGTCTCTCTGTGCTGGAAGGCGACCTGTTCAGGGTGTACTCACTTTGTGCCCAGTCACAGATGAGATAGGATCCAGCCCCACCATGACTCTCTGAATGGAAAAGCAGTAAAATAGATGATGGATGGATGTCGATGCACATTTATTTCTAGCTGTTTTTGTTCTTGATTCAGACAGAGAGCGGGTTGTGTGAGAATTTACTTGTCCTGCTGTGAGTGAAGCTATTAACACACAGCCTCAGGCTCACTTTCAGGGTGTGTTTTGATCTTTGACAAACAAGCCTGAACTCTTTATATCATCCTGACAGAAGAGATCGAGGGTTTGACTTTACCAATTGATTCATCCTTTTGTTTTCTTACAGCCTACAGATTCCCTGGCTGCTAGCTCTGCCTCTCTGCAGGTCAGCAGTGAGAGGAGTCTGCTCTGACTGGAGAACAGGCTGTTATAAGAGCTGCTGTGGGTGTGTGAGGTAACCTTCTCTCTCTTTCTATGCCGGTCAATATTTCAGAGCATAAAAGTATCAAATATTGATTAAGGTGCAGAGCTGAAAATTGGAAACAGACTATGATTTATAATGCTACTTGATGTATCAAGTGGAATCATTTTCATGATTCATTTCCTTTTGCATATCCCTGCTGATTCGGCCTTTGGCTCGCACAATACAAACACGCTGCAAAGGAGGATGCTGCCATCTGCTGGACATAAGATTAAATACAGCTGATGTTTGATGTAAATAATTCTGTCCATGGAGAAAAAGCATGTATTGATATATACTGGCTGTATGTGTGCAAATAAAATAAATGTCTCAGTGTTATTTTCATATTTATTGCTTGTAATAAAAGAGCAAAATGAAATCAAATCCTGATAAGACATTGCTTCACAGCGTCGTACTGTCCTAAATCCTTTCTCATAACACCAGTCCTGATTATTCCTATTAATATTTATATGCACTAGTTAGATGACACAGTTCATGCTAACAAAGCATGTCGACTGCCTCAGTTATAACTCTTACAACAATGCTATTCTTGAACATCTAAAGGATGACCCAGTTCTCTGAGAGAGAGAGAGAGAGAGAGAGAGAGAGAGAGAGAGAGAGAGAGAGAGAGAGAGAGAGAGAGAGAGGAGTCTTCTCTTCCAACTTGCTCTGAATTAATCACAGCTGACACATTTCAATGCCCACTGTTTGGATGTTTCTGTTATTTGATCTGTTTAAACAAGCAGTCAGATTATAGACTCCAAAATATTATCAACAGATTTAAGGTGGTGTTATGATGCCCTAATTTTAGACTTTACCTTACACGGCCAAAGGAGTAATTGGACACAGCGATAGGTCTGACTGTCAAACAGTTTTGCTCGTAGGGGCCTTGTGTCACAGTTTAAGGGGAGGAAAAGCCAATGTGTTTGTGTCATTAGTCAGAATCATCAAGTCTTTAGTTCCAAAGAGTTCAAACTGCAGAGCCAAAGTAAGGTGTTTATCCAACCAGAAGGTATAGGAACTTTTAGTTCCTGGTAAAACATTCCCAGGAACTACACATGGCTCCTGTGGCCCATTGTTTTTCCGTTTCCACCACAGGCTGAGGTTCCAGGTAGATTTATCAATTCAGGCCAGTGATGTATGGAGGAAAAATAAAGGTACTTGTGACTCATGGCCATACAAGTGATGGACAGTGAGACAACCATGAATAGAAGACTATTCAGCAAAAAAAAAAAAAAAAAAATACCAGACCTGCATCCTTATGTATTAGCCTGCTAGCACTGAGGATACACAGATTATTGCACTGCAGACAGATCTGCAGGACGAGTGACAAAGCCATCCCAGTTCAAAGCACTTTCAAAATCCCCACACATCTTTGACCCGTGAAACGCCATCCGCTCTGCCATCTAAAGCATGAAGACGATAAAGAAAGATAAAAGCTGGTTGAATGACGACTTTCAATGGGATTCATCCTTCTTAAACAGCTTTAGATTATCATTAAATTCTTACCTGATGAGGATATCTTGACACATATGCATATATAAGACAAAACTAGGAGGCATTCACAATATCCACTGACACATTCAGCTGAGGGTCTCCAGTTTACAGGGTCACTCTTTAAACTGTAACACCAGGAGCTGAAAGAGACACATTCACATGATTCGGCTCAAAGAAGGCGATTGTTTAGGAGTTATTAAACCAAGTCAATCACAGCTGTGTGTGGTTTTATCATGGACGTGGGGTAAAATAAAAACACTGAGGATGCTCCACCATCTGACCATCTGCTGCCTGACCCATCAAAAAAATAGAAAATTCCTTTTTGTTTATTTATTTATTTGTTTTTGGAACTGAGATGTTTATTAACCTGTATAACAAAATCCACAATAAATAAATGAATAAATAAATAAATATTGCTGCATCATTTTGTTTATCACGTATTTTTTGTAACACGTTTGAAAAGTTGGACAGTTTTGGCAACTCTTTTAATTAAGTTTTTACTAAATATGCATTCATCTAATGTGTTTATTTTTTAGAAATGAGTAACAATTTATTCTTACCACAACTTCTTGAAAATTAACAAAGATTTTCTGGAAAAAAAAAACGTGTATAATTTCCTGAGAGCAAAAGTGGAATGATAAACCTCAAGGAGGTAGAATACTTTTTTAAACAGGTTTATAAGGAAACTATTTATCATGTTGGTGAGATAGAGGTCTTTGAAACTCATGTATTAAATATGATACATTCAGCAATACAGGGTTAAGACTCTAGTTGAAAAGAACATTTCAGCAGATCAGAGTAAAGCAAAGTCCAAAAAATGTTCAGATTGTGTCAAAATATTTAAGTCACCTCAGAGTGAAACTACCAGGGAGGAACAGCTACACACGAGCACAACCAGGCAGAGTACTGATGAACATGGCATGATTAAATGTGAAGGAGCTAATCAGGCCATGGAGAGAAGGTAAGTGGGAGGAGGGGTGTTTCTAAAGGAAGACAGGTTGGAGTGTCGGGGTCAGAAATGATTAGTTAATGAAAAATGAACATATAAAGGACTAAAGAAAAAAAATCATAAGCACGACATGCTGACTCAATAAGGTTGAGGCCACACTTTAGACAGGCTGATGACCTGTAGGTCAGGGTCTGCCCACACCTCAGTGACAGCTTTGAAACAAGATGTACTGGAAAATGTTTGTACAATGTCAATAAAAAAAAACACACACAAATATATTAAATACGAGAATATATGTATGAGTACTTTTGGAAAAGGTGAGTGAAACACGACAAAGTTAATGCATATTTTGAAATCCATATCACAGGTAAAATCTTAATTTCCTATAAAAATGATTAAAGTCCAGCTAAACTATTTATTAACTTTATGCAAGCCACAAATTGAGGCAACCCAACTGTTTTTGTCTGACACGCCATTATTCCAGTCTCAAACCAAGGACTCAAAGTCCCAGAGGGCAGAGCTCCAACTTTGGAGGCTGGCATTCCTCCAATTTATGAACTCAGTTTAGAAACTTGATGGTCATGACATCACTCTTCATCTGGGGCAGTTCCATGTAATGAACAACTGTTTACATGCCTAAAGCAGGGAACAAACAAGAGGGTCTCAGTGAAACCCAGCTTATCTGCCTGGTACACCAGAGTACCAGAATGAACCCGAGGACTTAAAGCTCAAAGTTCTTCATTGCTCTGGAATACGTTAACCCACAATCAGATCATATCTGATTCATTTTCTCCTCCTTGACTCTTAAAGCACGCCACACAGAGCCTGTGCTCTGCTTCACGTTCATTAGAGCAGCGTTTTTTGCCAGACTTCCAACTTGTTCTGACTCTCCTGAAAACAGCCGTGACAAGGCCGTCTTGGCAGGTGTAGCACCCAAGTGGAGCTTTCTTTAAGAGTCTCACCCTGTAACATATGTAGTCCAAGTACACTGTCAACACTCTTTACAAAAATCAAACACACAAATGTTGTTTTCTTTCTCGCCATCTCCAAACCTTGACAGTCTTTTGGCGTCATACAATTTTCATTTTTAGGTGTTTATTGCTTCTCTGTCTAATAAATAAATGAATAAACTTGGCAGAGAACTTGGCCACTGCCATGAGGAGATAGAGGTGCACAGTAAAATATGATTTTAAGATGTATTATCTGCCAACTAATGTGGAAAAAACTCACAGAGCACACAAAAAGTTATCGTGAAGGACTCGGCCAGCAAGAAAAAGAGAGACCCATATGAAGAGTTTGCATCTTCATCATCATCTACACAAAGGTTTGAAAACATAGATGTTACTTCTATATTTTTCATGGGGGGTGGGGGGGGGGGCACAGAATAAATGATATTCTCTTGGGAGAGGCTCACTTTCCAGCACTTTTAAAAAGCCCCCCTGAAAGACGCTGAGTTGACAAAAAACGTGAACAGACTTGAAAATTGTCTAAATTATTGCCATGGAAAATCATGGTGGGGCTAAGCTACACTATAAAATATAATATTTTGCAGTTAAATACTGTAATCAAAAGCCCCTGTGATATCACAAATAATACCTGTAAAAACTACTGTGTGACAGCATTTAACGACTATTTCACAATAAAATACTGAAATCAAAATCCTCTGTAATATCTCAGGGTGTTACTGTAAATATAGGGACAGTTGAGTAAATCCAAATCAATTTTACAGAGAAAGCTGATGAACATTTACTAGTTATCTGAAGTAATTTAGATATACCAAATATCTGCAAAAAAGGTTTAAGATTTATTTATTAGGTAGAATTCATTTATTTTTACTAATTATCTAGATAAAAGAGACATTCTAAGTTTATATAACTCAGAACTTTGGATACATAAAAAGGATGATATTTCTGTAGAAAAGACTAAAGAAAAATCTGTGATTTTATTATGGTACATTGTACCTTATTTGTATGGAATTATCTGCCAGTAATTAATGTGTTTTTTTGTTTGTTTGTTTCTTGGTTTGTTTTTTCTTTTTTTTAGTATTTTTTAGTATTTTTTTTACAGTGCAGACCATTGTTGTAATGTATCAACAACTAGATGCTGTAATTCCACAAAAGCATATTGTAATATCAAAATAAAATCAAACTTTATTCAAAAAGCACTTTTCATACATTTAAAATGTAGCACAAAGTGTTTACATGTTTAAAAGCAGTCCCCACCCCAGCACGCCCGCGCGCACGCGCGCGCACACACACACACACACACACACACACACACACACACACACACACACACACACACACGCACACACGCGCACACGCACACACACAAACAAACCCATGCACATTCACATGCCTACTCACAGACAACTTATTTTTTAAATTTTGTGACTGAATACAGAAGAGCCAGGTCAGGAAACGCAATCACAGGAGGCCGTCTAACTCTGGGTGCTGCTCACGGCTCAAGGCCAGGAGGCCTCTACCCAGGTGCCCACCTTGCCACATGCCAGCAAGGGGTCCACAGCTGCAAAGCACTGCTGCAGCACCCCCACCTGGCCAAAGCCAATGATCACCACGAGACAGAGACAACCCAGTTAGAGCCAATCGCAGTCTCCAGCGCAGAGCAGCCCCCACTGAGGAAGCACTGGAGATAGGAAATGAAAACATAAAACTACAAACATAAAACTACATGGGGGAAGGCTAGCTAAATAAATATCACAATTATTCAATCATTCAGTTACTCGGGTCTTGCAGCTGTAAACGCTAAGCTAACAAGCAATTACTGTAATGCAGTTGCAATTTCATGAAGAATTCCTGTAATATTACTGTTGTGAAGTTACAGGTTACTGTGAGAATATTTAGCGCTGAATAACTGTGAAGATTACTTGAAAAGTCACACAAAATTGGGCCAGTTATTTACTGTGTTTTTACACTCGAAAATTTAACAGTGTTGCCACAATCTCCTCCGTTCTTCGGACCAATGTTTTCAACTCTTTACCCCGAGTTGCAATCATCTTTGATAGTTGAAAGTATTTGAGATTTTCTCGGTTTGACGGATCAATGCAGCTGGAAACAGTGAAAATGTGCCTTTTTGTGCAACAATAATCCTATATACCTGTGAGCTCAATTCTGTTCTGTCGTGAGAGTGCCTCCAACATGGCTGATGACGTCACGTGAAAACACCTCTTGCTTTGTCCCAAATCGCGCACTTTCCTAAGTGCACTCACATGAAGTGCGCTGGGTACACTCTGCACTTACTGAAACAGTGCAATAAATCTTACAGGGTAGTGTTGTCCCAAATCAAACACTGCGGCTTTGCACTTACCGGAAACTACAATTGCATTTCACAACAGTTCACAGATGTTCTTCTGTTATTCATTGATTACATCCATCAACCATTGTTTCATTCGTTCCCTTTCTCAACGCAGTCAATAAGGTGAACGTTGAGTGTGAGAAGTGTCCACACTCAACTTTTTGCCCGATTTGAGTGCACCAGCTGAGAAATCAAAGTGCACTACATTTTTCCTGTAGACTGTATAATTAGGGGCTCGGGCTTCGCATGAGCCCCTCTCCCCCATAGCAAAGCTATGGGGGAGAGGGGCTCGTGGCGAAGCCACGAGCCCCTATTGTTCTTCCGTTGCGCTTCTTTTTTTTTCTTTTTCATCTTCCGTCCAGAATTTCGGACCGCTTCTCCTCCCAGAGCTTTGAGAAAACCCCAACAAATTATATATCAAAACGTGCGGCTCGGTCCAGAATGGTGTGCTATGACTTTTCTAAGAATTTCGGCAATTTTTGGCCGAAAAAACCCCGAAAAACCGACGAAACAGTCCCATTAAGAATGAATGGGAAGGCTCCCCGAGAACACCAAAAAAACACACTTTTTCACACGGCTCCTGCCTCGCCATACTTTCAGCTAGAGACGTCATTCTTGCTTCAAAACGTTGACACATCTTTCCACGGCTTAAGTTTCAAGGGGCATTCTGCTGTCTTCAATAGTTTTTGAGAAAACAAAGGTAAAGCAACACAAACTTTTGAGTTTTTTCACTAAAACTCAGCTCTCACAGTGCGTGACATCATCAGTTAGAGTGGGAGCTGCAGCTCATGACACACAAGGAATTTCCCAAACAAATGTCTCGTGGGACCACAAATTTCACTCCACGGTCATAAAAATTACATCAAAACGTAGGTATGTCCGTTGCGCTTCTGTCAAAGCAGCCTTTGAAGTCAAAGGATGGAGCTCTTAGTCAGGAAAGGGCCAACTGTCAGCCAAACCTGACCACCTCTCTGTATTTGCTTGCATTATGAATCTCTCGGGTTTTTCAGAAAAGGGTCACTCATTTTCAACTCGGCCGTGAGGGCAAATTCTTGACCCTACAAATATAAACTTGACATTGACGGATTCCTCCGCCCGTCTGGATTTTCACGGTGCGCTCGTTTTTCTGATAGCTATAACGGTTTGGCCACAGCGAGCATTTGTTCGGACACATGCCTCATCCCAAAAAACGGCAGAGAACAGCTATCACAAAGAGGTGTCCCTTGATCTCCACAGCTGCTCTCAGTTAAATCGTCATGGAAACCACGCAGCTCTACATGAAAGATGACTCATAAGGACAAAACTTTGGACCGCTTCTCCTCCCAGAGCTTTAAGAAAACCCCAACAAATTATATATCAAAACGTGCGGCTCGGTCCAGAATGGCGTGCTATGACTTTTCTAAGAATTTCAGTGTTTTTTGGCCGAAAAAACCCCCAGAAAAACCGACGAAAAAGTCCTATAGACAATGAATAGGGACGCTTCCCGAGAACACCAAAAAAACACACTTTTTCCCACTGCTCCTGCCTCGCCATACTTTCAGCTAGAGACGTCATTCTTGGTTCAAAATGTTGACACATCTGTCCATAGCTTATGTTGCTAGGGGCATTCTGCTATCTTCAACAGTTTTTGAGAAAACAAAGGTAAAGCAACACAAAGTTTTGAGTTTTTTCACTAAAACTCAGCTCTCGGAGTGCGTGACATCATCAGTCAGTCACAGCAGGACTGACGGAAGATGGAAACCATGCAGCTCTTCATGAATGATGACTCATAAGGACATTCTGGGGCATTCTGGGAGATCCTGGCTATATTATCAAAACAAGTACACACACACACACACGGAGAGAGTGAGGATTCCTTTTGAATGAAATAACTCATATCAAACGATATATTATCAATGAAAGCTTAAACACAGATGTTTTCTTGTCCTTGAAGGGGCATGTAAAGCGCGCAAACTTGTATGTGTGTGTGACTGTATTGATGATGTTTAAAGTACCTCAGTTCACACAAAACACCCTCACATTCTAGCGCGTAATGCTCATGTCTTTGTGTGTGTGTGTGTGTGTATGTGTGTGAGTGTGTGCGTGTATGTGTGTGTGTGTGCGTGTGTGTGTGTGTGTGTGTGTGTGTGTGTGTGTGTGTGTGTGTGTGTGTGTGTAGGTGTAGGTGTGTGTCTGTTTTTCGTTGAACAAAGTTTTATCATTGAAGGCCATTCACAGGGGGATTCTTGTCTCTGAAAAGGAAAGCGAAGAGCGCCTATGTGTACGTGTGTGTGTTTATGATTGTGATTAAGGGACCTCAGTTTACACAAAACACCCACCACATTTAAGCACGTGTAGCGTGCATGACTCTTTGTGTTTGTGTGTGTATTTTTGTTAATCGATGTTACACCATTCAAATCATCTCGCAGAGGGGTTCTTCATTTTGAAATGGCGCGCGGAGCGCGCCTATGTGTTTGGTGTGTGCATTTATGATCGTGATTGAGGGACCTCAGTTCAGACAAAACCCCCACCACATCTAAGCATGCATATATCTGTTTGTGTGTTTCCAGAGTGTAAAAATTATATGTGACAGTGGGTACAAAGTGCGCATTTGTGTGAATGAGTTAAATATGACCTCAGTTAAACTACAAACCACATGTGTGGATGTGTAACCACACATCAATCTCACCAAACACACCTATAGCCCATGAGTAGCTTTAATGTTCCCACAACAGTTAGGGAGAGGACACATTACAAAGTATATCAAGAAGAGTCAGCCGGCATGCGGCCCGAGCCCCTCTCACGATTTCCGTGGAAATTGTCTAGTTAATGGATGTAGCCTCCGTGACGTCACCTGTCTGTTTCTGAAACAGATTTTTTAAGCAAAACGGCCAGCGTGGCCATATTGGAAATGAGGCGGGCTTTGAGTCTCCACAGTAACAGTCATTGGGCGCCCAGCAGTCACATGAGCTGAGCTGTGCCTCTGATTAGACGAACAGGCGATCTAAATATTGTCATAACTGCCGAGTTAGAAAAAAATTCACCTCCTTACAGTGCATGCTGTTAACAATATTAGCAACTCAGACAGGAGACATTCTTTGTACCAGGCTGTAAACATGCTTGATTTGGCTGTGAAACGGCTTTCTTTGGCTTGGCGTGTTTGTGACTTTGGTATTTCCAGAGCCACCCACAAGAGGACACTTGATGAACTGCAGATTTTAGCACTTCCGCATTGTCTGATATTTTCAGACCGGAGATTGCCGCTTGGTTTTTCCATACCGTCAGTGTGAACACACTTATGCACTCAAAACAATGAGTGTAAGTGCAGGAGTACGCCATTGGCGACACAGAATCTATATATAGAAGCTCATTTCCGCCAGTTAAAAAAAGGGTTAAAATATATAAATAAATGTTAAGTCATGCTAATGAGAAAATATCTCTGATATGAGATATAATTTCATAATTAGAGAAGCTAAATCACAATTACACGATATTAAGTCATATTAATAAGATACTAAGTCATTATTATTACTCAATCTTCCATTTAACTTATTTTTTGGACCGGCGGAAATGGGCTTCCACACTTATAAGTTTATGTTTTCGAGGAAAACCACACAACTAACGATACTTCAAGATTGCACTCATTCTGGAATCACAGATATCAGGCCTGTTTTGTCTTCATATTCATACATTTATTCGTGATTTACAAAAGCCTGATCCGTGACGTAAATGCAATCCAGTAAGACGCGAGTAATCGATCCCAGAGTTCAGGCAGGGCAGAGCAATGTTTTCATTCCTGCTGCGATAGTCACTCTGCCATGGCGCCCGTAATGTCGCTGATTAAGGAGGGGACCTCATAGCATCGTGTTTTACTTCGCTTTAGTGATCAGTATCTCCTGTGTTGTTCTAATCCAGGTTTCAATCAAACAAAATATATTTTTAAACCCGCCATGACCGTGGAGCAGAATGTCCTCCAACAGCATTCTCAGAAGGTAAGCTTACAGAAGCTAACTCAGGGGCTAACTTTAGCACGAATAGCTACATAGTTTTGGGATGCAAAGTATTTGACGAGTTAACTATTCAGTCAATTGTGTGGCTAGGTTAGCCTTGAGAATTTGTTTTACATGGCTCAATAGTCATCTTTTGGGTGAAAATGTCTGTAATTTTAAGCAGATTTATTTGCGTTAGGCCTGACTTTATGCTAACGTTAGCGTTACCCAATATTTTGCTAGCCGTTAGCCGACGTGAGCTAACGGTTCTACGCAAAGTTTATTTAAAACCCGATTGTTTAGGGAAGTTGAGGAACGTTAATGAAAGCTGGCATTTTATACGAATATACATTGACAGGAGCCCCATTGGTAACATTAGCATCCTGGGCTAGGTGTGTCGTCAGTAGAAATAAGGCGAAGTGACAATCACAGATTTACCGTTACAGTTTACAACTCCGCGGTAGTTGCAAGTATGCGTCCTGTACCACAATGTTTATGATGGGATCAGTTGTTTCTTGTTGTCCCCTCTTTTGAGAAATTGAGACGCTGTCAGAAATGTAAACACGATCATAATATAGGTGATGAAAAAGACAGACCACAGATTTTCTTTAAAATGGTTCATATAAAGCCAATTTAATTCGGCATTGAGAAATTTAGTATGTTAGTAATGAGGCTGAGTCTTTCTTGAGGAAAGTGAAATGATTTAAAAGAAATAAATAAAGAGCATCAATGTCTTTAAAAAGTTTTCTTTTTTTAATGTTTCAGGTCTTTTATTTTACATGGTATTTTGACCAACACATTCTGAATGTGTAATCAAATCTACACTATCAAGCTAGTGATAGATTTTTAAATTTTTTAGTTTGCATCAACAATGCCTGCATAATACATATACATTCACAAACCATGAAAAGAGGAGCGATAAAGAGGAAGGAAAATTGAGGAAGCTTGTTTTTTAAGATGGAAAATACAAATGGTTGGCAGGGGGGTTATTTACTTATGTTTGGTGTAAAAAAAAAGTCAGAAAATACTTGAGTTTGATGTTTTTTTAAGTAATAGGAACTCTGGTGAAGATGGGAAGTGGTTCATATCTGTCTGAAAGTCTAGTCAGGCAAATATTCGACAACTTTTGAAATAGTGTCAGAGGTATTAAGAGTCAGGGGATGATCAAAATAGTTAGGATAGTATGCAAAAATCTCTGTACACAAGTGTAATGGCTGAAAATCAATATTTGGTGGCTGTAATTTCGGGGACCTCCTGATAGCCTTTGATTAAAATCAGAAACATTTCTGTTATGGACCTCACTGCGTGGGCTCAGGAGCACTTCCAAACAACTGCAGTTCAAACTCATCTCCCATTAAAGCTGTTTGTGCTGATTTCTTAAATATGAATATGAGACTCAAAACTGTTGAGGACATTCCACTTTCATAACGGCGGCTTCGATGTCCTCAGCCTCCGAGTGCTTCCAGAAGAGGTGATGCAACGGAGTGGTAAACATGACCCCGTTTCACTTTTTTTAGAAATTTGTTTCAGGCATCAAATTTGAAACGAGCATTAGTTTTTCAAATTGATGACTTTTCTCAGTTTCATCCTTTAATACGGTGTCTTTCTGCTACAATGTTGGAACTTACAACATCTTTCTGTTTCGTAGGGTCCAAACTTTGTGGGACTAAATTTGTTATAGTATTAATTTTTCTAGCTTAATGGAGCACTTTGCTGAAGACTTACCATGTTTTTTTTTTGTCACTATTACTGTTCTTTTTTTTTTTGTGTGTGTGTGTGTGTGTGTTTAGATGTTTCCTCAGTTACCCCTCAGATGTAATATGTGATATGTTTGTTGACAAAGTATGACCAGAGGCGACCGGAGAGTCATACCCGAGCCTTGGTGCTTGGCGGAGATTCAGTAACATTATCCAGACAGCAAGCCAAGTATGTGATGGTTTGTAACGGAGAAAGCAGATCACTAGGTTATATCTGATCACACACCCAGTTTACGTCTGTTCTAAGCTTAGCGGTTATGGGATTTACTCTGACCACCCTGCCTGGCGTTGCATAGCTTGGGTTAGTTATGTAACCACTTTACTGATGCCGCTAACTGTGGGTTATATGTTTGCTCTGCTACTATGAATGAAAGGAAAGAATACTTTGCATAAGAGTTATATAACCACAGTTATGCTGTATCACATCTCCTGCTATGCTGTGGCTCTGTTCTATGGCATGTGTCCACTGTTTTGGACCAAATCTGGCATAGCTCACATAGCTGAGAACACGTGTCTGTGTGAAATTAGTATCTGATGGGATCTAACGGTTGGGTGCCTGGAGCTCAGGCAAAAATAAATGAATTCTTTTGTGATGACTAAAAACACAGAAGTTGCGGTGTAGCACAAAGCTTACTGTGCTGTCTGACCTCTTTAGGGATTGATGTGTTCATAGATCTACATCAGAAATGTGATCTTTCCCATTTTTTGTTGTAATGATCAGTTCATCTGGTGGGGCTGCATCTCTGTGTGTAGCTGCTGGCAGGACTGTGTCTGTGTGTATGTGTGTATTCAGTTGTGTGACATAAAGGGCTGGAATGATCCATTTAATAACTTGAGAAAAATTCTTTAAAAAACGTATCAGGAAGAATTATGTAGGTGGATGCATTAATTAAAGCTGCGTTCCCACAGAGTTACAGCCATAAAGCAACTATCAGACATGTTCTCAAAGCAGCCTTTAATCACCTTCATCTATCAGCAGTAGAATACTAAAGCTATCCCACAAACAATATTTGTAAAGAAATTAATTTAACGGACTCAGAGACTGCATCGTGCCAACATGTTACACTGAGCGGAGAAAAGAGACAGCGCTTTTATTTGTTGACATAATGCGCGTCACACCAAAAAAGTCCTTCTTTTTTGATATTCCTCCTCCCAGCAATAAGAGAGCCCCCCCCCCCCTTCCTACAGCCTCTCTGGGACAGAAGATGAAGTTTGTCCATCTTTCCTCTCCCTCATTTGAAATCCTCAGAGGAGTTGTCCTGTATGTTTATTGAACAAACCTGACAGCCTGTTAGCTTTTGCTCCACACTGTCTCTACGTGGCACTGTGCAGGGGTGTGTCCAGACTTTAAGACTGGGGTGGCATTACGAGGACTGATTGATAAGTTTACGTCTCATAATTAAGGGTTTGACTTTTGGCTGACATATTGCATTATTTTTCAACATAATCCCCTTCAGTATCTTCACACTTTCAGGGTCTCAGTGACAGCTTTAAAGAAGTCCTTTTCTTGACCGTTCAGAAAGTCCTCCACTGCATGTATGACGTCATCATCTGACCCAAAGTGGGTACCAGAAATGGCCTTTTTCAATTTAGTAAACAGATAAAAGTCTGATAGAGCGAGATCAGGTGAATAAGGCGGATTTTCAATCAATTCAAAGCCACAATCATTAATGGCAGCCATGGCAACGACAGACTTGTGAACAGGGGCATCGTCTTGGTAGAACAACACACCTTTACTGAGTTTTCTGTGGCGCTTTAGTTTAATATTTTCTCTTAACTGCCTAAGAAGTGATACATCATATGTGCCATTGATTGTTTGTCCCTTCAGCCAGAACAACATCATGGACTTTATTGACCATTTCTGGGGTTGCAGCAGTGACAGGCCTTCCAGGACGGGCGTCATCCGCAAGGCTCTGCCTGCCACGCTTAAATTCCACCACCCACCTTTTCACTGTAGCATATGAAGGAGCATCATTCCCTCGTGTTGCTACCATATCAGTATGGATATCCTTAGGTGATAGACCTTTCTTATACAAATATTGAATCACTGCTCTTTTAGCGATTTTTTCCATTTTGCAAAAGTCTTGTTTACTTTAGAGAGCTACCTCTTCAACATAAACTGACCAAATGGCACCAGTCTGTAGGTTCACAGCCTTAAATAGTCAGGGAACAGTAGAGCTGAGAAAAGACGTCCCTGTTTCACTTCTTCAATATAAGGCTCAAAACTTATCAATCAGCCCTCGTACGTAGGTAGGGGTGGCCAGGTTTTAACAACTATCAGCCAATCAAATAAACTCAAAATATATTAAGCTCAGAAATCTGAGAAGATAAGCCTTTATTTTACTTAAAGAGATTTTATTGCACTGTAAATAAAAAAAAAACATTATTTGCCGGAAAATTTTTTTTTTTCATGATTTGAATTTTTATTATTCATTACTTGACGTTGAAATAAGTCCACCTGAGTGCAGCAGAAGTGCATTTTAACAGAAGCTCACAACAACAACATGAAAGATTGGCTCAAAACATTTGAAACTTCAGAGGAGTGTCTGAAACTTTGTGAATAGTCTATCTTTCAAGAACTTTCTCTAGATTATATATCTAGTTCTGCATATTTAACATACATGTCTGTTAAAGCTAGATGTGTGTTGGTGAAAGTGCATCAGTGTATCATCGGAATAAGTCAGTCATTAGAGCTGTGCTCCATCATCAGAGAGGATCATTATAGCCGGGTGTGGTGCAGGTTTTCATGTAGTGACCTGTCGAAAGTGAAATGAGGTCATGTTTGAAGAACTATTAATCCCAGGAGCTGTTTGTTTTTGTTTGCAGCTCCTCACTCACATGCGCGTACCGAGCAGCCGAGGACGAGGCCGCAGATTCTCTGGGAATGCCCCCCCCCCCCCCCCCCCCATCTGCAGTTTGCTGCAAAACCTCAAGCAGAGAATTATGTGGCGTCGTTCACAAGCTGTCTTTAAATGGCTGATGACCAGTGTGACAGAGAGCCATGCCAGACATGTCTCATGGAGACGAAATCTGTGTGTGTGGGTGTATGTTTGTGTGTATGTGGGTGTGTGTGTGTGCGCCCACGTATCTGAGTAACTGGTCTTGTGGTTGACTCGGCCTAAATCTGTCAGAGGTGTAACTTCCCTCACACTTCACCAACCAGACCACTCTCTGTGCCAACAAACCTGCATCCATCAGTCTCTGTCAGTGACTCAAACACTCTGCCATCTTCTTGTTTACTTCTCTCCAGTGGGTGAAACATGTAAGTGCAGGAGTTGAAATTCTCTCCACACACCAAACACTGGCAGCTATATTAACTAAACAAACCTGTTTTTTTTTTCTTCAGTCGTTAATGTGTGATATTTATCATTATCCTAAACCGACTTGTTGAATAAGTCGCGGCACACAGAGTCGTGTTTTATTTACTAGCCACCTGCTGTGACCTGACATGCTCCCCACCGAGTTGTGAATGCTTGTCTCGTAAACTGTGAGTGCGGTCATGGCCCTGGCAAATTGGGTGCAGTGCATTATTTATGTGCTGTTACTCTAACAAAGCTGTGAACTTTATTTACACCCACTGCACACACACTATGGCCCTGGGCTTTGGAAAAGTAGCCGTGTCAAAAGCTTACATGTCAACTTGTAGCTTAAAACATGTTTGAAAACAGTTTCTGTAGCCTCCAGGGAGCTTTTCTGTACCTGTCTGACTTCAGGAAACTGCAGAGAAATACCTTTCTAATGTCCCGACTGATCAGTTTTTAAGTGCTTGTTTTGGTGCTCCTGTTTGAAAGGTTAGTTTAATTATGTATTCAGTATGACAATTTGAAACACAGCTTGTATGAAAGATTTACTTTTAGGGGGCTGATAGTTTAAATAAGGTTTAAACTGTGTTCCTGGGTGAAGACTTGGTAACGTGTTCATCATTCACCATCATTATCGGCACCTTGCCATCCACCTATTGGTAGTTTTAGTGTGATGTCACACACTAGTTGAGGGCAGATAGGCTTGCTACTGCTTCACTACACTGTGTTGCAGATAAAATGTTTTCAAACTTGAAAAAGAGTCGATGATTAGTTAATGTAGTGTCGTCCTCCTAGTGACACGGTTGGTTTTCTCCATCAGCATGAATGATATCACCGTAGCTGTGTCGATGAAGAATTTCTCAACCTCCACTTCTCAAACTAGTGCTGAACAATTTTGGTTATTAATCTAATTGCGATTTTTTTGGACCAGTATTGTGATTTAGTATGCAATTTTTGGGGTAGGACTTTTATTTTCACCAGTATTCCCGAAAAACAAGCAATAAATCTATATTATGACCAACATGACAAAGGATCCTGTCAACATATAAACAGTTCTTTCCTTGGTGGTTGGGGTTTTAGCCATGCAGTTGTCATACATGGGGCCTTGAACAGGTTTGTAGTGTTGACCCTTGTTGTAGCTACAGTAGCCAGGCATGTTTTGCACAACATGTTGCACTGCTCCGCATCTTCTCCGCTTCTTCTTCCTAAATCCAAAATAGGTCCAGACCATCAACGTGCTAGTCCTCTTTGACAACAAAGTCTCCTCTTCTGTGTCCTCTCTTGGTTCTTCTGCTGAGGCCATTTTTAAAGATGTCAACAACAAAACAATAAATCAAAACTTAGCCTGGCTGAAGTTGTTTCTTCATCCCTGCTTGCACACGTCTTGTTCTTCTTCAGTAATTTTTGGCCGTTGGCAAACCAGTTGAAAGGTGCACTACTGCCACCTACTGCATGCATGTCACATAAGATTGCGGCTGTGTACATGAAACTTCACGATTTGAAAATTTCATTTTATAATATTGCGATGTCGGTTTAAATTCGATTAATTGTTCAGCCCTCACTCTCAAACTGTAGCTTTATTGACCCACCAGATCAAAAATACATTCTGTAACCGTCTGTAACTTTTTAGGCTTTTACCGTGGTGGCGGTATATCCGCAAAAGATTTAAACAAACATCACTGAAATTATATTCTGGTGAAGACATTATTATTATTTTTTTAAAATGTCACATGGGCTATCTTTGAGTTGCAAGTGCCCAAAACTTTCAGTTTCAGTTTTTTTTCTGTAGAAATCCATTAACTTAAGAAGAGAAATGTAAAAAAATGAACAAGCCTGGGCTTTGCTTTCACAAAGTTTCCAGTGGAAGCCGCCATTTTTAAGAGCTCCTTTTGCCCACCAGGCTTCTTCACTCCTCACATGACTGTAAACTTTGAATAGGGGAGTTGATAAAGCCCAAAGTTGCAATAAATTTTTAGTCGGAGTATAAAAGATTGTTTTTAATCACATGATAGTCCATCGGTAATTTATTTGATGGCGATTTAGTCACACATTTTCCCTTCTTTTTTTCTTAAAGAGATAATTTCACAAGTTTATTTCTTTTTATTAAGATAGAGGGAACAAATGTGCCTCCTTTTTATTTTGGTTTAAATATCTGCTTTGAAAAATCTTATCAGTAGTTTTGTTGATGTGTTTTAAACTCATTAAGCTCCTGTTAGCTTGAACAGATGGTAATGGTTTACTTTATTATTTCTACAACAACTGTGTTAGAATGAATTTAAAATACACTCAACACTTAGATGATGTTTAGAGTTACCATGGAAGAGTTGAACACTCGGTTCACTGTGTGAGAAACAGACTCTCAGTACTGAGCACTAAACCAGTAAAGCCTCCTCATAACTGACACGAGTATCTGCTGCCTGCTTCAGCCTGTACACCAGTCAGAGAGAAGAGAAGAGAAGTCAGAGTCGCTCTCACTCCAGGCTGAAGCCTCCAGCCTCGGACGCTGACATTAAGTGCTCTCTGGCTTTATTTATAGAGCATTTATTCAAGCTGTGTGCTGCAGGTGAAGTGTGGCGAGGCTCTACTACAGTCCAGGTGGGGTTGACATCAGTAGGTCACCAGACTTTCATAAACTTTTTAGCAGGGATGTGAATCAGCAGCTTAATAGTACTTCTTCAGCTAAATTAGATATGACAATGAGAGATTTATGACGTGATCGATGCTGATACAGGTCAGAGTTTCCAGTTTCAAAGCACCCTCATTCTTTGTTCACTTCTCCATCTTCCTTTTCCTCCTTTTTGTATTCTTCCTTGTCCTGTTTTTTTACTCCCTTTTCTCCTAATACTGTGAAAAAGCTCATTTTGCATCTCTTCAATTAGCAGGTTACAAAGATACAGTCTCTGCAAAGAGTAAGAGTATGTGATGTGATGCAGAATTTTGCTCAACAAATACTCCCCTGGATATTAATATTTGAAATAACTCCCCATGACTTTCTGGGCCTCATTAAGTAACTCGATCTATCTTTTTTTTTTTTTTTTTTTATTTTCTCCCCTTTAGAATGTATTTCAAAGGATTGTAACCCCTGTCTTTCTTCTGTCCTCTCGTAGCATCAGCAGACGCTACTAAACCAGTTGAGGGAGGTTACGGGCACCACAGACGTTCAGCTGCTTCAGCAAGCCTTGCAGGTACGTAATCGTACAGACGGGTTACAAACCACACATAAAGAGCAAAAGGGAACGTGTCCAGTTGAAAACAGCACTCATCTAAAGCTTTAAATTTGACACAGCAAAGCGAGTACTGCTTCTAAAAGAAACAGTGACACTGATTTGCACAGAAATTAAATTAAACATTATAGTCAGCTGATCGAAATCTTGTCAAACACGCTGTTTTTGCAGGTGAGCAATGGAGACCTGGCCGAGGCTGTGGCTTTTCTGACGGAGAAGAACGCAAAGGTTCCTCAGCAAGATGAGACGACCTACTACCAGACGTCACAGGTGGCAAGCGACAGATACATCAGCGTGGGCAGCCAGGCAGACACAAGTGAGCAGAATAATCTGAACAAATAAGCTGCAGGCTTTTAGTGGTTAGTGGAGTATTTGAATAGATGGTTTAATGCGTTTGGTTTTACTCTGTATTAACACTTTTGAATTTCAGTTATGGCATGAAAGTACAACAGATTACAAGGCAGAAAGAGTTTGACACTGTGGGGGGACAGTTAATGTCCTCTTTTAAAATTCAAATTTAATTTCAGTTGAAAGCTAGAACAATTTTTCTTTCAATTAGAACACTTTCAAGAAAACTGGAGAAGGCCGAACTCATAATCTGGTCAGACTTTGATAAAACTAAAAACAAGAATAGGACAAAAAATTGCAGTTGAACCTCAGCTCCATGGCTCCACACGTGCTGTTCAGGATTTGTTTTTCTTCTATGTTTTTAGTACTAACTGATGTATCTACTGACAGAATTAAAGCAGCCTCGTCGTTTGACGGTGGGTTGATCACTCCAGCCGTTAATCAGGGAAACATGAGGAATCTGCAGCATCAGAGACACAGACTGAAGATGAAGACTCGCAGATAAAATCTGTGCCATGTGATCATGTATGCGTCCTCTCTTGTGTGTGTGTGTGTTCTTCCTGTAGATGTAATCGATCTGACTGGAGACGATAAAGATGATCTGCAGAGAGCGATCGCCCTCAGCCTGGAGGAGTCGAACCGGGCGTTCAGGGAGACGGGCATCACTGATGAGGAGCAGGCCATCAGCAGGTGGGTTTAACAGCATCACTGACGGAAAACAGCAAAAACATGCCAAGAAATGCTGGATTCAGTGTCCAAGCAAACACTTCAAAAACACCTACACTTACCCTGCCTTAGATGAATATCCACACTTAACAGTACCACCTACAAGGGTTGGCCCAGGGTGGGATGAAAATGATGAAAATCATGTTTGCGTTTTTTTGTTGCGTAACGCTGATTGTTGACTGATGCGAATAATGAAACAGAATCCTTTATTGTAATCAGGGCCGTCCTGAGCTGAACCTTCAGACTGCTCTGGAGATGATCGAGGCATTTTTATAAGTATTAGATAAAATAAAGCTGATCAGTTTTTTATTTTCTTTTGTTCTGAATTGAATTCTCATGTGAGAATTTAACTATTTATTCAGTGCAGTGTTGAATACCTTGGTAAGTAGCCTGTGAATAATTCAACTCACTTAAAAGACTGAAACAGATAAATACTCAGAGGACTGCAGGACTTTAAAAACACGCTGAGCATCTAGAAACATCTAATGTCTGTTTCTCAAAAAGATCTGGGGTCAGTGCTGGGCTGCTCATGCTTTGATAGTTTCCCAAGCAGCCAGAAGCGCCATAAAGCAAGAGGAGACAACAACAATTAAAACAATGAATAATAAATAGAAGTAAAATGGGGAAAAAAATTAAAATCAGTTCACTGAAATAAATAAGATAAATTCAATGCACAGATTTCAGTACATTCTATTAAAACAAGTTACATTTGAGTAAAAAATAGTGTAAAATTCCCAACTCAACCATTATATCACTTTGAATAAAAAGCCAGATAAAAAGTTTCTGTTTGCTGTTTCAGCCTCCTAAAGCACAGAGCTCCTAAGGTTTGGGCATAAAAGTTCAAAGCTCTCTCTCTCCTGGTCTTGTGTGGGAAGGACCTCAGTGATCTGACTGGAATGTGAAACGAAAGTAGGTCTGCAATGTTTGGAGGAGCAAAGCTGTGTTAAACTTTAAAAACAAATCAAGAAACTTTAAAATCATTTTTCTAAGAAACAGGGAGCTGGTGCTGAGTCTGAAGGGGGATGATATGATCGTATTTCTTTCGCGTCTTAAAACTCTCGTCACAGAATTCTGCAAAATCACCTGAATAAGTTTTTGAGGGAATTTATTTGTAGCCCAGTAAAAAAATAAAATGATAGATTTTGAGCATCTTTCTGGGTTAGAAAGGCCTGATAATGACGATATTTCTAAATTGATCAAATGAAGTGCTGATGGACCTTGTTGGAATCTTGCTGAAGTTAGTGTGTCGTGGGGTCATTTTCACAGTCTCTGAATGCACAGCAGCTGTTTTTATGTGTTTAAGTGAGGAACTGTATTAAAGTGACATCAGATAGACGTTTATGACAGCTGACTCACGCTTCAGGTAACTTCAGGTAAGTCCATCCTGCAGCAGAGCCCTACACTGCCAGCAGGTACAAGTATGTATGTTAAGAAAAAAAGAGTCTGAAGAGCACTCATTAGTGATGAGGGTCTTAAAAAAACATTCCGACTTTCTTTCACAGAATAAGATAAGAAACGTCAGATCATATCAGCCTGAGCTGATTAAGCCGGTTTCTTCAAGTGACTCGACATCAGGCCGGCACTAAAACTTGGCTGGTTTTTGTATTTGTGAGCTCTCTGCCAGCTGTCAGTGTTGTTTTTCAGGTGAAACTAACAGCATTACACCAAGTTCTGCTGTGTGATTTGACAGAGTGAGTTTTAACTCTGATGACTTGACATAAACGTCTTTTTTTAAATGAGCATGTTCCACTCATTAGACTGAAGATACTTAAAATGAAAAGGAAAGAAAAGTTCTGCTTGAATCCATCAGTTTACAAACCTTCAACAACAAACTACTTTCTATGGCGTTATCTTGTTGAGACAACAAAGTAGATCAGTTTCATTTAAAAGGCTGAAAATACTTGAGGTAAAATTGAGTCATCAACTACATTTCCCCAAGGGTCAATTTTTTTGGCAGATACTGTGAGGGTCGGCAGTGAGCCACCAGGGGGAGATGGTAAAATTTTAGTTTTCATATTTGTAAGGCTGTCAGGCTGTCCATCAGCATCAAACACAGCGTGGTAGGTTGTGGAGAACATCGACAGGAGAAAGGCCGTCTGATTAGATTTAAAGCTCAGAAAACGACCCTTTAAAGAGTCTTAAGAGGAACATTGATGCAGAAAAGCTCAGCCGTAATGGAGCTTGCACTGTTAGGTGTTGTAACGGACTGGGTGGGTTGTTGATGTTAGATAGTGGTGATGTGTTTTACTGTGAGATGAGTTATTGTGAGCAATGAGGTTTACAGAGCTCAAGTGAATGCAACCATAGACCATAAAAAAACTGACGTCATCTCGCTCAGCTCAAACTGAGGTCACCACAAAAACTGCCCCCCCTGGTGGCTGGCTGCAGTACAAGACAAAAATGCTGTCTCTCTATTCATTCCAGATGGGATGTGGTCAAACTTTAAAAAAATTATTACAGCTCATAGAAATGTTTCTCACATCTGTATGCTGTGGTGATATTTAGACATTATTGGGCTGCATTGTGTTCAAGTCCTCCTTTTTTCTAAAAAGTTTCTTTTTCATTAGTTATTAGAGGTTAAAAACAGGGTTTTATGTCTTGATTAACGATGATTGACAGCTGCAGTTCTTCTA
The DNA here is from genome assembly GCA_030710495.1 of Labroides dimidiatus. Classification (NCBI taxonomy): domain Eukaryota; kingdom Metazoa; phylum Chordata; class Actinopteri; order Labriformes; family Labridae; genus Labroides; species Labroides dimidiatus. The sequence continues at coordinate 8,926,035 of CM061159.1, forward strand.
TAGTTTTTTTGGGGAATAATAAAATACATCAGGGAGAAGAGTTAAGATGAGATTAGACTGTGGACAGAAAAAAAATAGCCTTATGTTCTTGATCTTGTTTATCTCTCTGTCATGCATGGCAAAGTTCCGCTCCGATAAGGAACTGCTAAAAGTTGCTGTTTATTGAGAATCTGCTCGAGACTGCCTGCAGAAAAACCGGAAGTCACATACACACCAAGCCAAAAAATAACAGGTTTTTATGGCAGCTTAGAAGATATTACGATCCCGTGTTTGTCCAGTCAGAGGTGCAGCTCACGTGATTGACAGGTGACCTATAGCTGTTATTAGGAAGCTCAAAGCTGCATCATATCCAATATGGCCCCAGCTGATGATCAGCGTCATTACTCTGCATCAGGAACAAACAGGTGATGTAGAGGAGACAACATCCATATTTTATACAGCCTCTGGTTTGTACATGTTCGTTCAGGAGCTAAGGAGAGCTTCTTTTGAGTTCTAACTTTCTTTTAAAGGATAGGACAGAGGATAGAGCAGGAAACCAGGAGAGAGAAAGCAGGGAGTGAGATGCTGGGAATGTGGCTACAGCTTAGAGTTAGACCTGGCTGCACACTTGAGGACTATGCTTCCACCGTTCTGTCTCTGTCTTTCCCCAGAGTGTCTGCAGGTTGTGTGGTAATTGTTAACATTTCTTATATCTTTCTCTCTCTCTTTTATTTCAGAGTGTTGGAGGCCAGCATTGCAGAGAACAAGGCGAGTCTGAAGCGCACCCACACAGAGGTGTGGAGCGATTCACCCAACCCACACGACAGGAAGAGGATAGACAGCTGCCCAGTGGGACTGAAAAATGTCGGCAATACCTGCTGGTTCAGTGCTGTCATACAGGTGGGCGCACACATTTAAAAACATGACATTTAATCATGTTTTTAAAGATGGAACCCTTTTCCTGTTTGATTCTAAAACTCTTTGATACTTTAAAGTTTACTGTTTCTTTAAATATTCTGATCTTACATCGACTTTTTGGCTCCCCGAAGGTTTTGAAGAAATCAACACTGAAAGTATCAAAGGTTGAAACAGCTCATCTGAATGTCAAGATGAAGGGAAAACTCTGGGAAATCTCCTTAGTGTTAGTCTGCTGTCACAAAGAGTCAGCCTCTTGTGTGCTGTGAGTCAGTGGTAGAATGTGAGCTGAGCTGAAATATGCCAGATGAACACTGGATACACCATCACATGATGCTGGCTCCTCTGTGTAATGTTACCCCCACCCTTAAACTGAAGTCACCGCTTGATTTAGGGCTGCAACGATTAGTCGACATAATCGACAACGTCGATTACACAAATTCGTCGACGTAAAAAAATCAGTGTCGACACGTCGTGCTATTGTTGTTGTAAATAAAAATCACACACGGACCGCTTTATGCGTCATGCAGCTGTAACTGCAGTACACTACACTGTAGTGACTACAGGTAGTGCTGGAGGCAGAATCAGAGTAGGCGTCAGACAAAATTCAAGGGGGGAGCATCAAGACAACAGCAGGGGGGCACAACGTCTTGATCATGACTGGATTTATTCTGTATAGCTATGTCTATGATAGCCATTTAAACACACATCAAGAATCACTCAACAGATTGTACAAAGTTCAAATTTACGCCCGCAGGAAGGCACCAAACCACAGCTGAGAGTCACGCATCTCTCTCTCTCCTCTCCCTCCGGTGTGCACACAACTATGCGCGCTTAAGCGCACCAATATTAAACACATTAAACGGCGATTAAATACGAAACGTTTACGTTAACAAGGAAACCCAAACGGTAACAGAACTTTAAAGGTACCTCTAACTTAGAGGGGGGAAATGAATTCTAGAATGTTAATATTGACGCCGACACCGGGCAGAATCGCTCGCTGCCAGCAAACTCCGTAAACTCCGACCTAAAGTTTCAAGAGTTTGGAAACATTTCACTGAAAATAAACCAATGAAACATTAAATGCAATCTCTGTGAAGCTCAGCTTTCATTCCATGGCAGCCCTACGGTGATGCACGAACATCTTAAACGCAGACACCCCGGAGCCGCTGCGTCAACCCGTACCGCAGAGAGGTGAATTCACAAATAACGTTGATACTTTGTATATATTTTTAAATAATATTGTCACGACCTGGCTTGTAGGCCATGGCAAAAAATGTGACATATAGGGTTGCAGTTACCTTTTGTTCACTTACGTTAAAGCGTACTTTACGGAAGTAATCGGTGAATTACAGGCGAAGCTGCTGTGACAAAGCTAATTTCAGCCCCTGTCAAGACGAGCGTTTATACTTAATTGTAAACCCCTTTCACTCACTATGTGATTCAGAGCATATTAAATCGATATTTGAGCTGTCAGAAATGTGTGATAATTAGTTTCAGGTATTTTAAATGTGGTAAACATCGTATGTAATCTTTAAATTGGCAAGTAATAGACCTCTTTGTTTATTCTCTTTGTTTTAGTTGTTTTAAGCAAAGGTGTGTGATGGAGTTTGTCCTGAAGAGAGGTTCATGCACCCCCCAAATTGCTGAAGTCCTGACACAGAGCATCCTCAACATGATAGTCACAGACATGATTGGTTTAAAGTTGAAATCATATTACCTCCTCAGCCTGCAAGGCAGGTTAACTGCAACTTTGATTTTTTTGTTTACAAAGAATTTTTTTTAATACCACTTGCACTTTAAGTTTGTATAATTTAATTAATTTATTTTATTGTTGTGGTCACAGTGATATATGTTGAAATATATACCAACTATATGACAGAAAAATGTTTCATGGGTCAGTATTTAATATATTTAAAAAAAAAACATACATTGTTAGAGTATAACAGGGTAACTTTGAAAGGTGTGAAGATTTAAGCAAGTTCGGTTGCTGGACACAGAAGTCCAAAATAGGTGCTTAAAAATAAAGAAGATAATCGTGACTAATCGACTAATCGAAAAGATAAATGATAGATTAGTCGACTACAAAAATAATCATTAGTTGCAGCCCTAGCTTGATTCAGATCCAGCTGCACTCGATACGAGAACGCCAGTAAACAACTTTCTCTTTAACAAATCCTGAGGACTTTTACTTTCACGATAACAAAACAGAAACAACTTCATGGTCCAGGATGAAAGAATAAAGCAGCCAGCACGTCATCTTTAGCCGTAATACGTGTTTTTTAAAGCACACCAAACAGAGTCAAATGTCCTGGCTGTTATTATTTTGAAATGTTCTGATGTGAGAGACTATTTTAAGTCCTTCCTTTTCTCCATGACCTCAGGCTGTTTCTCAGTACTTGATGCAAGACATACTGTCTTATTGTGTCATGCTTGAAGAAGAGGGATGAAGAGAGAGAACAGAAAGGAGGGTGCAGCAGAGAATATATGTTAAAAAAAAATTGAAATATTTTTTTGCCACAGTCTTTGTTCATTCAACTGTCAAGTGTTTTTTAGAACAATGTGATTTCCCACACTTGAAAAGGAAAAAGGAAAAGGACTGGACTTCAGAATTCAGGATTTCATTTGAATATCTAATTTATTTGACCACGGATCAGACACTTAGAAATGGCAGGTGAAAAACCTTCAACATGAAAAATAAATTAATGTAAATTTTATTAACCGTAAACCAGAGTAGCTTTATTCAAGCAGGGTGATAAACAAATATAACATTTTAGAATCAAACTTAAATAGACAGTCTTCAATTAACCAATCACACCTTAAATTGAATTATATTTTTAGACATTTAGTTTTTAATCACAGTTTTAACTAAATACACATTTACTTAATCTCATGACATATTACATTTCTAAAAAAAAAATTGTCAATTTTAGATAAATTAAATATTTTAATTCAAATTTTAAATAAGCAAAATTTGCTATATTTTAACCAGTACATTCAATGCAATTTAAACAAATTGAATTAACCCATATTCAGCTCAAATAACGATCCAAGCAAACTTTTCAGTCATGTTTTAACATTAATCTTTATCCTTTAGTTATTAAACAATAACACAAATAATTTCTTCAAACAGAAGAACTCAGAGTTCGTTGGCTTCAAATAAAGCAGTTTATATTATCCTTTTCCCTCAAGGAGACATGAGCGCTTACTGTTAGCCGGTTATGATGTCCTTTTATCATGTGTTCTTCTCTGTTTGCTCAGTTTTCTCCGTTTCCTCTTTTCTTGAGCTGCTCCGTTTGTGAGGTTATTCAAGAGTTTGTGTGCTATTCCAGCTCCGTTTCACCACAGTGAACTGAAGATGAGATTGTTTGCGCTCCGCATGCGCTGCTAATTTGGGTTACCTGTTGAGGTACGTCACAGAGCAGTGCTTGTTGTCGGGCGCAGGCAGCACGGACCCTCCTCAAGGCGGATCGCCACAACATCTACTGTGGGGACATTTTCCCCTGTGTTTGAAGTAAAGACTCAAAATACAATTTATACAATACCAGGGTTTGACGTAGTCTGTATCCAGGACAAACACTACTAATTCCAGTCAAAGGTGTGACTGCAGTCAGTGTCAAACGGAGAGTCCTTACAGGCCTTTAAACTGGATTACTGAGGGAATCCGTTTGCTGTGGAAACGCTCTGTTCTTTGTTCTCTGAAGGTGGAAAGAATGTAGAAAACTTTGTCCAGCTTATGAGCAGAGCTGCTCTGAATTGACCTTTTGATTATGATGGTTTGTCTGGTAGAAATCAGGTATAGAAGACACTGAACTGTTAAAGAATCTGTTTATAATGGACAGAGAGGAATTGTTTTTTCATTGAAACGCAATTGTCTCTCCATCCTCTAGTCTCTCTTTAATCTCCTGGAGTTCCAGAGGCTGGTGCTCAACTACTCCCCTCCAGCCAGAGTCCATGACCTGCCTCGCAACCAGAAGGTAAGATCCCTGCTGCTGTTTTTTTCAGCCCTGCAGCGGGGAGTCAAACACAAAACCAAGTGTGATTTTTTTTTTTTTTAGCCTTTTTAGTTCAGTTGCTTTTATTTGCAACCTCCTGTCAGCTCTGTTTACATCCTCGCAGCCCTTTACAGCTCTATCACAGCTAGCAGTGCTTTTAGCCCCGTGGGTCTGACCCTTCCTTAGCTGAGAGGCTCTGAACAGCAGCTGTGTGATCCGGCCCTTAGGTTACAGCAGCTTAGTGTTTGGCCTCTTACTGTTCACATTACTCAGTCCAAGTAAGATACAAGAAGTCCCCAGTGGAGGGAAGTGTTTCATTCTACTCATGTTGTTTACCAGGAACTTTTTATGATCCTTGTGTTTTAAATTCGAGACATCACATCATGGGTGGAGAAGTTCCCAGCTTGTTTTGTTGGTCTCCATTTCTCTTCCCCAGTCGTCGCCATAGGGTCAGAAGCTAGTCACTAATCTGGTCTGAGCCTCTGCTGTGGAGCTATGAGAGTCATCTCTTCATATAGGTTCCCCTGGTCCTGCTTTCTGACCTTTAACTTAAGCGGCATGAGACCACCAGAGCTTAGAATCTAATCTTTGCAGCAGCATCCGTCACTCACAAGCACAGGACAGTCAGTTATTATGCACCGCTAAGTCATGTGAAAGGTCTGATGTGTAAGATCAAGTGGTGAGCGTGGTGGCAGGTATTACACAGATTTATATATGATGTTTCATAAGAATCAAATGCTGCCATGGCTTTTTTTTTTGAAGGTCCACTTCAGTCAATGTTTCATTCTTCTGGAAGTTTTTTCTGTCCAGCTGGGGTTGTTTCTCTCTCATTCAGAAGAGGAACACGGTTGTTTGAAATTTCCAACCTCACCCCTTAGACGACACTAGTTATACCCAGTTAAGTTATCAGTTGTGTAAGCAAAGTTGTCCTGTAGGGTGATTTGTAGGGCTGGGATGATATGCTCTTCTCCTGATTCCATTCTTTTACGATTTTTTTTTTTTTTTTTGGGGTGCTGATTCTTTTTAAATTGTGATTCTTTCATATTGGCGATTTTACTTCCTTATTTAACACCAGCCCATGATGTCAACAGACTATATCTGCAGCCATATTTCCCCCTAAAATGAACATCACATGAGTCAGTTTTTAAGATGTATTGAGGGGATCTGACATCATGTTCCTAAATAGTCAAAGAAAACATTTCGCCCTCTGCTGGAGAAAAGCAGTAATGTTTTTCAAACCAGCTTATAAACCGAAACTAAAATTAAGGATTTAAATTTGATTAAAAAAAAAACATTTTTCTTAACAAAAAAATCATATATCAAGACACAAACAGGCAGCTGTTTACTTTTTGTTAACCTTTAAAGATTTTAATTTTTGCCCTAAACATCTTAAAACAAGATGCTGCTTCTGGGCTTGTCTGGTGAACGTTGCTTAAAAAATTATATAAAATATTTTCCTAAAAAACGTCAATCAAATAAACTCTGTAAGATTTGTGTTCTTTTAGGACATAGGTGTCAAAACATGGTTTTGTGAAAACGACAAAGAACAAGTGGCTCTTCGTGACATTGTTACAAACACTGAGAGTAATGTTTGTTTTTATCCACAAAAAACAAAAACAAAACAAACACGACATTGAGTCAAACATTCGTGCATCATTATTACAGACCAATAAAACCTCACCTGTTTCTCAGTTGTTTCTTGATAGCGGATGATCAGTGTTATTTTCTACAGTGTTTCTTGCTGCATTCATCAGCTCACAGCTTCTTCTCAAGGAAAATGTTCCCCATTAGGGGGCCAAATGGAGAAAATGTGTCAGCTCTGTGTATGACAGGATCAGGATCTGGATTTTATCAGGATTGTTTTTTTGATGTTTTTAAGACTATTTTGACCTACAAACAACATTTTTAGCCAAAACATTTCTTATCTTACATTCTGAACATTTTTTATGCACCATTTCATAATTTTAACCCTCAGGATCCCCACCCCGCAGGCAGGATCAAAATACCACTTATATTTAAATGTCTTGCATTTACAAACCATTTGTCCAGTCCAAAAAATGACTGACAAAAACTGGTGTAATCATCAGATTCTCAAGTTTGAGAATCTTATGACCTGAATGCATCACAAGTGATCTTAGCACCATGTCTAAACAGAGCGTAGAAGATGAGAAAATTTCATCAACATCACTTTAAAAATTTACAGAAAATAAACCGTTGACTGAAGCTAAACTGGGAAAAATAGAAAGTTCCATGGTTCTTACTACTTTTGGCAAACCTTGAATGATCCACACACACCCTGTAGTCGCACTTCAAAAAGATCTTTGAGTTTTGCTTCTCATGTCGTTGTCTTGCAGGCAAAAAATTTCTGCTCAGAGCAGCTCAGCTCTCTGTCTCATTACTGACAGAAACTTCTCTGCAGATCGTCATGATGCCTCTGCAGTGACGACTGTAACCTGTGTAAACAGTAGTGACAGTACTGACTGTAAATAGTTTATAAAGAGTAAATATCTTGTAATAATGTTGTAATAATTGTTGCATTCTGATGATGTTAAACTGCTCAGGAGACATTGTTGAGTTATCCTGAACCCAGAGAGGAGCAGGACTTCATACTGCAGAGAAACATGAGACCACAGTCAGGAAAAACATTTACAAACATCAAAATTTGTAGATTCTTTGAGTGTAATAACACCACCAAGATTTTTCCTATGTTCCTTAGACGTGAAGCAACCTGAAAATGTGTTGTATAAACTAATTCCTTCTTTTTTTAAATTGTTAAAAGGATAAAATCAGAGAAATTTGTTCCTTTTTTCTAATAATTTACAGCCTTAAAACGTTGTCACACTGCATGAATACATAATTGAGTTACATCAGCTTATAGTCATGGTTGTCCTGAATCTATGGAGGTGCAGGACTTCACTTTGCTGAGAAAATGAGACCACAGTGACTAAAAATGTGACAGAAGCAAAACACGACCAGAAACTGCTTTGGATCCTGAAGGTTAATTTATTTTAGGGTCCTCTGACATATTTTTTGAACTTGATGGTTTTTGAGGTCTTTATGTAAGCATCTGTAGCCTCCAGCTCAAATTTACCTGTTCTTACTAAAGATGTCAAACTTACAGAACATGTTTTTACCTACTTAAGGTGCTAAACAGTTTACATAAAGATTGAAGCATATTCAAATTACTTTTTAAAAGTTGCACTGTGAGTGGTGCCCAAGTTAGGGAGTATTTTTAGTTTTCATCTGAGACCAGAAGACAATCTGGTTTAACAAAAGACTAATTTATCAAACCATCATGTGTCTGTGTACGTCTCTGAGCAGGAGCACAGGAACCTGCCCTTCATGCAGGAGCTGAGGAACCTCTTCTCCCTCATGGTGGGCTCCAAGAGGAAATATGTGGATCCGTCACGTGCGGTGGAAATCCTCAAAGACGCCTTCAAGTCCAGTGAGTCGCAGCAGGTAAGCCTGGATCTGCTTTTATGTGCTTAAGCTCAGGCAGAGGTTAACATGAGAAGAACTTCAAAACGTCATGTTGAGATTTCCAGCTCGAGCTGCTGTTTGAAAGCTTTTGGAAAAAGAAGCCAGAAAAAGGCTTGTGTTTTGTTCATTAACTTCCACAGTATTTAAATACAGATGTAAAAAGATTCTGTAGCTTTTATATCAGTTAGTGCAGGCCGTCTACCGACCAGCCTATCTGTGCTAAAGCAAGTGAGCTTAACTTGAAAGTTAGCTTTGATGGAAGGGTCATGTGCTCCTCTGCCCAACAACCTGTGATTCAGTCGTCCTGCAGCTTATATGCAGTTTTCAAAGAGTTGACTGTGAAAAAAATTTGAAAAGATAGTAGCTCTTTAAATACATGGAATAAACCCAGTCCCCAAGTTTTCCGTTCAGCATCTTCACCTGAGCTCCAGTGCAAAGTTTTGTTCTGGTTGAGCTGTAAAAGTTTTCTGCCATCCACGATTTGATATCTAAAAAACATTCACAAAGGGGAACGATCAGTCGCAGGTCACCCCAGCATTTGTTGGTCAAACTCAGACACCAGAGTTTCTACTCAGCATTAAGGCGTTTCAGACGCATCAGATGTATAATGCTTTAAGGAATAGCCTGCTCCACACACACACTTTGATTATTAAACACCTCTCTCTCCTCTTTCTCTGCCTCATCCTCTCAAACAAGAACTTCTCTGCTCAATATCATTATCGTTCTACCGACTCAGCTGGACTGAACGCACCACACTTAACCTCTCTTATCCACCGCTATTAATCCTCAAACCCACATCATCCCCTCTGAACTGTGCAAAAAATCATATTGACGAGGAATAAGCCGTTCTGTGCATATATTCTATAAAGTGCTGTGACTGTCGAGGTCTTGTCCTTACCGGAACATCCACACTAAGCCAGTGGCTGTGCAGAGGTTAACTGAGGTCAACCCTCTGGCCTTTGTGCTCATCAGTCATGTCACTACTCTGTGTAGAAGTCAGGTTTGGGGGGCACTGACCTGAATTAACGTCTAGCATTGATGTCTATGAGAGAGTGGCCTTGTGGCACGCAGGTTCTCTTTGAGGTTCAGCGATCAGTCGGCTCAGATGAATCATCTTTTATCCGAGGCTCAGCGTACAGCAGCACATGACGGACGTAGCATTGATTCGACTGATTGGGCTTTCTTGCTCGTAGCTGCACTTTGACTCTGTGATCCTCATCTCCCTATTGCCTGTTGTGTAATTGGCCGTTTTGTATCTTCCGTCTATGCTTTGCTCAACAGCAGGATGTGAGCGAGTTCACCCACAAGCTGCTCGACTGGCTGGAGGACGCCTTCCAGATGAAGGCTGAGGAAGACAGGTAACTATTGAGCTTGGTAGATAAATTAAAGAGTGCACACAATACTTTGAATCTTTTTTTTTAAATCCAGGATATTGGCCACTTTTATATAATCAAAACATCAGTTGATAATGCTAAGCGGTATTTAACCAGAAGATGGCGCTATGATCTCGCCAAAGCTGCGTCACTAACATCAGGCCTGTACTTCTCAACTGTCAAAATTAACGTGTGCTGAGCTCAGCTACACGCAAGATTGTTAATTCCACATGGTGAAAATAGGAAATAGAAAGAGCTGCACAGAAACGGCTTGTTGTAGAGCTGGAGTGCAGCACGCTAAAAGTCAGGCCAAAGCTTCTTATTCTTAGGAGAATCCCAAAACAGACCAGGCTTTATTCACCAGTGTGACTTCTATTCCTGATTTTATGGCGTAACAGAAATTTTTCATACAATAGTCTCCTCCTTTTCTGTACAAATGCTTCATAAACTGTGAAGCTAGCCCTAAACATGTGAACAAAGGCAGCTTTGGCAGAATACTGTAAGTGGCCTCATCTGAGACTGAGCTTGTAATAAGTGTTAAAATTACTCTTTAGAAATATTCAGAGTTTAAAGCTTGAATAATGACAAGAAAGTGTGATATAGGGAGTTAGAGTTAGAAACTAGGAAGCAGCATGAAGCAGAAGGCAGCAGTCCCATCCAGTGACATGCAGCCTCTGCACATGATGCAACATTCAAGACACCAACAAAAGGGCTCACGGATAAAATAGTAAAGTCAAAGTAAACAGCAGGTGTTCTGAAAGTCTAAAAACGAAACCTGGTGATTTTAGGAGGGAACCCACTTGGCTTTCTACTTTTTGGCATCTGAGCCTAAAGAAAGCCTCAACCCCTCATCATCTATAAACTAACAGTCAGCCTGGTCCTTTGTCCCTTTTTTAATCAATAAATGTTTCAGAAAAATGTCTTTTGTCTGAATTCTTTCCCCCCCTTTGTTCCAAATAAGTTGATCAAGAATTTGTTTAAAGAATCTTAAATAAAAAAGTGACAGTGTAAAATACAAAATAGCGGATAGAGGAGGAAACAGGGTGAGAGTGGGGAGTGACATGCGGGAAAGTTGCAACAGGTTGGACTCAAACCAAGGCTGCCCGCTCAGGGGCTTTTTGCCCAGTGTGGGCTCCGCTGCCACTACTGTAACATGCCGTCCATATATTAGCGTAAAGTTGCGCTTCACAGCTTTCAGAATCCGCTGGGATTACGTAAACAGCCGAAGAGTTACAGTGATCAGAAGGATGTAGATCATTTTCTGTCGCCAGCGGCTGCATCAGGTGTTAAAGGGTTAAAAAAAACAAATGCTCTGTTTGCTTAACAAATGGTTAAGAGACTCATTCTAAGACATAATTATTCATTGAATGACAGAAAGATACAGCTGTATATTTGATTACAAACTCAGTGTATTCAACTGTTTTATAATTATTGGCAATTCTTGTCCTTATGTAGCCACTGTTCTTTATATCCCAAGGTTACTGTCACAGACTGAACAAACGGTCAACAGAGACTCATTAGAGAATCTAATGTTTACTGTTTACATCAAGATGAATGAGATTTGTCCCTTGTTAAGAGTTCTGGTCTCTGTGTGCTTTCAGGGAGGGTGAGAAGCCAAAGAACCCCATGGTGGAGCTTTTCTACGGTCGCTTCCTGGCTGTGGGCGTCCTGGAAGGTGAGATGAGCTGTTAAATTAAAACCAATAAAGAGAGGGGGGAAAAAGTAAGGGGTAGCCAGAGAATCACAGAGAGTTAAAGCATTAACTGGGTTTGATTGCATCAGCCAGAAAGCAAGCAAGTCCTCGCCCCCAGTAATGAAAGGTGACCTTGTCCTAATGAGATGTGCTCCATGTAAAAGAGGAGTGCGGTTGCATTGATTGTATAAGACCTTGATGGCTGATTGACATTGTGCTTATTATGCATGACAATACTGGCTCAGAGCCACAGGAAGCTGGGCTGGTGGACTTTGCTGCTCATAAAACGACCTTAATGCCTCATCTGCATGTTCCAGAGTAACTCCTCCTTCTTTTTTTGAGGGGGGGGGGGGTCTTCTCATCAGTAGTTAAAGCAGGAAGGTCTGTGCAGCTGTTTAATGATGAGTAAGTGACTGCTGAACAAGTGGAATCAGCTCAGATGCAGACCGGTTTGAAATAGCTTTTCCAGCTCTGCTGGCGAAAATCTGACCTGTGCACAGTGTGCGATATGTGATGCATGTGAATATGGATGTCCTGATCTGATATTAATATCAGATATCCATCCAATATCAGCAAAAGAAAAAACATACTGGATTATATCGGCCTGCATCTAAAACCTCCAGTATAAGAGCTCAGATAAAAGCAGATTCCAGACTCTACACAAGCACTTCTATCAATCAGCACCCGGATCCAGCATGCAGAGCCCACATGATCACAACACGTGTGCTAAGGTGCTAACAGATTAGCAAGGAATAGGAGTGACGTCAGCCATGTGTCAGGATTTTTTGTTGAAAGTCCGAAAAAGATGTAGCTGTGTGCACAACTTGTCATGCACAAGTTTCCTGTGGTGGCCCAGAACATTCGCCCCCAGGCTTATTCAAACATTGAAGACCTACAAATAGAACTGAACATCACGCTGTTCATGTTGATATTGTATCAGATCGATATCGGCCAATACTCTTGGCTGTGTTATCGGTATCGTATCTGGAGTGAAAGGTTGTATTTGGACACCCCTACACATGAAACAGTGTATCACAATGCTGGAGACACATCTACAAGAGTCGACTTCAGTAAGGCCACCAGAATACCTTAGTGTGAACTTTGCTAAGTCAGCTGTAAAACTGCAAAGTCAGAAATCTAAAACAATGAACACTGGAGTCTCAACTTCTTTCCGGCTCCACTGCGGTTCGCCGAAAGCGGTGGCGAAGAGGTGACAGAGTGGAGTGACCTAAGCAAGGATAACTTCAACAAATATTTTGCTCAAGCCTGTGAAAATGACCCTAATGTCAACTTCATTGTTAATAAAGAAACGTTAGCAACAGTAAAGTTTTACGTTAATGATGTTCAGTTTCCCTTCACGTTTTTTCAGATGATGAAACAGTTACGTTTTGAAAAACAAAACGATGTTAATCTGCCCTCCCTGAATGTAGGAGTTTTGCAAATGACCTTTAACAAATGTCTTGTATGTCTCATATGAAGCTACGACATGCCGATTAAGACATCTTGTTATCAGCTGGTGCTGCTGCAACCAACTGAGAGAGTCGGTAGCTCGAATGCTACCAGTGGAAGAGTTAGTGCAGAGCCCTGACTTGGTACCACAGATTAAAGGAGCTGGATGCTTACTCTGTGATACGGCAGCAACGGGGAAAAAGTGCTTCTTTGTCATGAATCAGATGCCAGCCTTAGAGTTTCAGTTCATTTACGCTCTCATAAAAGTATGTTGCCAGGATCTACGTCTACAGCTCCCACAGAAGCTTCAGTAATCAACCGTTTATTTACATTTGTAAAAAATACGTTGTAATAAGTTGTTTTAACATGCTGTGATAAAACAGTCGATAAAATACTTCACAGTAGGATCTTAAACATTAGAGGTCATTGGATATCTTTTAATAACTGTTGTACAACTGTTTTTTTCCCCAGGTAAAAAGTTTGAAAACACAGAGATGTTTGGGCAGTACCCTCTGCAGGTGAACGGCTTCAAGGATCTCCATGAATGTCTGGAGGCAGCCATGATCGAGGGCGAGATCGAGTCTCTGCACTCTGCAGAGAACTCCGCCAGGTCTGGACAAGAGGTCAGTAAACAAAGATCAATCAATCGATAACTTATGAAACTTCAAGAAAAAACTTCAAGAAAATCTGTTTTGGTAATGGCTCATTTGTTCAGTAAACACACTTTAATGGCAGTGTAGCAAATCCCATTGATTTTATACCCCAACACAGAATCAAAGAGTTACCTTTTCATAAAACGTCTTCAGTCACTGCCCGTCAGTTTCAAGATAATCAGATCAAATCGTTTTGGGTTACTGGGTGGATCCTCTCCAAAGGGCTAACCCCCTGCCCCGTGTGTGACACCTCGTCTGTTCGGGGTTTGACCTCTGCTTAGCCGTAGCCTGGTCCACACCGTCCCACAGCAGCAGGCAGCAGCTAATTAACACAGCAGTGTGGCAGCCAGCCATCAGCAGGAGGGGGAGTGATGCTCCATGTTGAGTCTGATGGAGAGACTGTCAGTTTTTATTTCATTTGAGAGAAAAAAAAGTTTGTAAATTTCAAAGATTAATTTAATAATTTGGTCAAATAACTCATGAAAATATTGTAACTTTCTGAGATTCTGAATTGTGTGTTTGCATTAACTGTTAGCCATTATGATCACACTAAAAAGAAATAAATGCTGAATTATTTCACTGTTTACTGAATCTGAATATTATGAGTTTTACTTTTTGAATTCAGCTATTAAAATAAATAATCTTTTCACCGTATTCTTACTTATCGAGATCCAGATGTACCCGTGTGTTATACAGAAAGACACTGAAATTTTCATTTTTGCTCAGCCAAGGTGTAAAAACAAATCAATCAGTTTTGAACACAGGTTGATTTTGTGGAGTTTGTTCGGCCGAATGTTCCTCTTGTCTTTACAAATGAGTGAATAGTCAGTCCCTTCTCCGTTTATCAGCGGTACCTGCCAGGCAGTGAATCAACATCAGCACAAACAGGGAGAAGGGACAGAGGGCAGCTCTCATGACTCATACTGACTGTTTTTATGTTCTGAGTGTTTGAAGAAAATTAGTTTTCTTTAGACTTTCAGTTGGTTTTCAGAGCCATTGTTTTAACAAACCAACAGACCTTGCTCATATTGTAGATTTAAATTGAAGATATCTTTAGTACCTTAAGAGCAAAAGCTCAGTGTAAAAAAATCCATGTGGCACAGGAACAAAGTGCTTTTACCACAAAGTTCTATTGCTGATGTGATGATTGGCCAAAATAAACGGAAGCTATCATTAGGTGTTTGTGTGTTTGTGTTTTGTCAGTTTGAGTCATGGCTGGGCAAACTGGAGATAACAGGTGAGGCTCAGGTTTGTCTGAGCCAAAACAAGACATGAACTGAACCCCTAAAAGGCCACTTTAGGCCAGTGATGTGTTTAGTTTAATTAAACAAACTTTGACACACCACTGCTGTCAGTCCAAACTGCTTCCTCCTTCTCTGCCCACATTTTTAATGTTTTTTTAGTAACTTTGGATAGTTTGATATAAGCCATGTAAGTGCATGATGGGAATAACTTAATTTCCTCAGTTTCTTCTGTCTATTCAAAAACCAATACACATATTAATATTAGGGATGTTTGGTCCGCTAAATAATCAAACATCAACTATTAGTTGGTAAAATAAAACATTAATGTTTTCACCACTACAGGCCTGAAATGCTACTTATGTTGTTGTGTATAAGCTGTAGTGCTGCTACCTGCCACAAGCTGGAGCTGTAGCATTAAAATGACTTCAAGCATGATGCTTTTATGCTCCTCTGGTATTGTAGACAGGCTTCAATGAATGTGGGTGTTGCATTTATCAGTATTTTGATCTAGATTATAGGGATAGAGTTGTATGTAGGTTGTTTCTGATTATATTGGTGTGTTATCACTCGTCCACAGTCATGTGGACGTTAACCTGCAAGAAAGACTTAAGACTGGTGTTGCTTGCTCCACTGTTTGAGGTCATTTACCTGCAGGCTCTGTTATTCGGTGCCTTTAGAGGAGTCCATCAGTCAGAAGTTAAATAACTGTCAAATCAATCAAAAACAGTCAATGCAAAGAGTATTTAAACAACATTATTCAACCTCAAGTTTCCATTGTGCCCTGATTTTCCAGTTGTGATCTGATACCTGATTTCTCCTTGTGATGCAGTTACAGTGAAAAAATATTTGAATGAATGAACTTTATTTGTGCACAATGTGGAAAAATTGTTTTTGCCCCTACAAAAACACACAAAGGACTTCAGTTACAAACAACATTCAGAGGCATCATCACAGTCAGCATAGTTCATAAATAATGAGAAAAGTTTTTAAGAGCTTTTATACCAAGAAAAAATTAAACCAAAAGAAAAAAGAATCGTTTCATTAGCATCATGTGATAAAAATACCAAAACTTGGGAGTAATAAGACAATTTATTCCATGATCAGATGCAGAAAATCCATTCACAGTTAATAAAAATGCAAAGTAAGCTAAATCCTTCCGACCTTTGTGTTTCCTCAGCTTTGCAGCTAATATCCTCTAAACTGTCCATTTGAAAAAAAGATGGAAAAAGGATGTCACACAAACAAATACACCTAAAAATACAACACAATCAATTGATCCTTTTAATAGAAGTATGACAATGACTTATTGCATGCCAATTTCCTAATATCTGTTTCATGTGAATGAATTAAAATGTTTTGATACAATCAAACAATCAATCTTCAACACTTTTGTTCTTTCAGCACTGGTTCACAGAACTTCCTCCTGTGCTGACCTTTGAACTGTCAAGATTCGAGTTTAACCAAGCACTGGGGCGACCCGAGAAGATCCACAACAAGCTTGAGTTCCCCTCCATGCTCTACATGGACAGGTACAAGAAACAGCTTGTATCAGAGGACTTACAGTGTCCATATTTGCAGTAATTAACCATCTGCCCCCTCTGGTCCCCTTTAAGACTGAAACATCTGCTCTGTTCTCAGATACATGGACAGAAACCGAGAAATAACCAGAATCAAGAGGGAGGAGATCAGGAGGCTGAAAGAGCATCTGACGCTGCTCCAACAGCGACTGGAAAGGTATGAGTAATTACTCCACCAGCGCCTCTTTGTTTACAAAACTCCCTCACAGTCCTGAAGAGAAATTGCTCACTCTGGTTGTGATGCCGCTCTGTTTTATTTCGTCTCTTCTCATTTCTCCTCCTGGCCCTCTTCAGGTATCTGAGTTACGGCTCCGGCCCCAAGAGGTTTCCTCTGGCAGATGTCCTCCAGTATGCTATGGAGTTTGCCTCCAGTAAGCCAGTGTGCACATCCCCAGTGGAAGACATTGACTCATCAGCACCTCCAGGTGGCACAACAGGGCAACAGCTGCCCCCTCCAAGGTAAGGTTTTGCTTTACACATGAATTTTCACATTTTCTGGATAATTTCAGGAAATTTAGGCCCAGATATTTTCAGGAACCTGATGTTCACACATACCTCACAGAGCAGGTGACTGTGTGTTGTGCGCTCAGGCTTAGTTTAACTCATTGCATCATTTGGTGAAGGTGAGTTTGGGTTACTTGGCAGCACATGAGGAGAGAAAGAAGTCAGAACCATGCAGGCTACAAAACAGTACATGATTCACCCACTACAGGTTTTTATTTTCAAGAGAAACGTCACTATTACAAGTTCTGCCAACTAGCTTACATTGTTTTTAAACCGCAGCATGTCTGAGGGTTACAGCCATGTTCAGTAATTGAAGTTTAATTTTAGTTTCACAGTCTGTATCTCTATCCCTCTGCAGCACAGCTGAGCAGGACCCTCTCCCTTCTTCAGAGAGCTCAGTCTCTGCCTCGGGTCCCGCCGCAACTCCTGCTGCAGCCCAGCAGCAGAGAGTCCCCATTCATAAGCCCTTTACTCAGTCCCGGTTACCTCCTGACCTCCCCATGCACCCTGCCCCGAGACACATCACTGAAGAGGAGCTGAGGGTGCTGGAGGGCTGCCTGCACCGCTGGAGGAGTGAAGTGGAAAACGACACCCGCGGTACGTCTGCCTGCTGACCAGTGTTGTTTTTGGCAGGACAAAAATTCTTATTAGTTTTAGTCACATTTTATTCATTTCTGTATGTGATGGTTTTAGTTAAAGAAAATTTAAAAAGATTTCAGTCTAATTTTAGTCAGTTTTAGTAAAAAAAAAAAAAGGAAAGTATTAGTCTTTTAATAAATTAATAGGACAGACATTTGTTGGACAGATGTTTTTTTAGTGTATAAATCCACTACACGTGTACCCCAGAGAGGTGTTTAAACCAAGCGGCATCCTCCGGTCTGAAAATATGAGGCAATGCGGAAGTGCTAAAGTCTGCTGTTCCTCGAGTGTCCGCTTGAGGCTGGCTCCGGAAGTACCGGAAGTCACGTACACACCAAGCCAAAAAAAGCCGTTTTCACGGCCAAAATAAGCACATTTACAGCCTGGTACAAAGAATGTCTCCCGTCTGAATCGCTAATTTCACCAACGGCACACACTGTGGGGGGGCGGCGGGGGGGGGGGGTTCTAAATCGGCAGTGTCCACAATATCAAGCTCGCCAGTTCGTCAAATCAGAGGCACAGCTCAGATCACGTGACTGTGGAGCGTCCTATCGTTGTTACTGTGGAGACTCACAGCACGCCTCATTTCCAATATGGCCGCGCCGACCGTTTGGCTTCAAAAGTCTGTTTCAGGAACAGATGGGTGACGTCGCGGAGACTACGTTCATTAATTATACAGTCTATGGTTTAAACACACATCACTCCATGCTTGTTACTGTATTATCTGTGGACTCTGAGCAGACTGTGAAATACAAAGACATGAACTGTGTCAATGAAGCAGAAACCCTCCCAAACCAAAAAGAGCTCACAGAGAGCTGAGTCTGAGACTGAGTCATAATAAACCATCCAGAAAACTACGTCCAAACAGAGAACTGCTCCAAATCTATCAGAATATTAATGCTTTGATATTTTCAGATTACTAATCAGACTGCTTCATAGTTTGATAATATACCGTAGTTTACCGCTGAACTTCAAATCTGTTGCTGTTAATCATCATTTATAGCTTCACTTATTATTTCCTCTCTATAGTGAGTCCATATTTGGTCAGAACCTCGGCTCCAAACCAACTTTTTCATGAAACACTCAAAGTAAAAACTGGATTTATCATATCGGCAGTTAATATTGATTATTTGAGCTCAAACCTGGTTAACTGAGGTTGGATAAAGAAGACACATTCAATAACAAAGCGGCAGACTTCGCTGGTGTTGCAGTGTAAAGTGTGACCCTGTTAACTGGAGACTCTCAGCCGACCATCGCTGACACATTCAGCTGGGAGTCTTCAGTTAACACGATCACTCTTTACTCCAAAACACTGGTTGCTCTGTAATGGTAAGTGGTAGAACTCAGTAGAAGTTGACTCCATGGTGTAGTATCATTTCTGACAACCGTCCACAGAACAACCAGATATTTTTATTCTGCTAACAGTTTGAATGTATTGTTTAAAGAACAAGAACTCACCTATTGAATAAAGCTAACCACCGCTTCCGTGCCCAAATGCGTGCGCATCTTTATGATGTTGGTTGTCAAGGGGCTTCAACTCAATGTGTCAGTGTGTGTCTGAGAGACAGATTACAGGCACAATGGGCAGAGATGTCATGCATTTTGAAAGTCTAACAGACCACCCACTAACATTTTCATTGAGTCACTTCACATCAACAAAAACTCACAAACGTCTCGTCATGTTTTAGTCATCAAAGAGACGTGTTTAGCTTGTCAACAAAATAATTCCCTCATTGTCATTGTTGACGAAAACAACACTGCTGCCGACTGTTGCCGCTGTGGTTCTTTCTGCAGGATTACCTCTGTTGAAGAACTACATGACCCTCATGTTTAGATTTTATGTGATTTTCTTCCTCACAGATCTGCAGGGCAGTATAACCAGAATCCACAGAACCATTGAGTTAATGTACTCGGACAAATCTATGATGCAGGTGAGCAGCACTATTCTTTAAGAAGTGATTTATGTGATGAAGCTAATCTTTTCCATTTTGTAACTCCTGTTATTCTGACTCTGTGTTGTTCTCCAGGTTCCATACAGGCTTCATGCAGTTCTGGTCCATGAGGGTCAGGCCAACGCGGGTCACTACTGGGCCTACATCTACGACCCACACCAGCGCTGCTGGATGAAGTACAATGACATCTCTGTTACCAAGTCGTCCTGGGAGGAGCTGGTCAGGGACTCGTTTGGAGGCTATCGAAACGCCAGTGCCTACTGTCTCATGTATATTAACGACAAGAAGCCCTTCCTCATAGAAGGTACACATGGACGCAGGTTCAGCATGTAATAGAATTAAGTTCACTCAAAACTCATAGAGGAAGAACTGGCCCTGATGTTATCAACAGTTTTCTGGTCTTCTTTGGTTGTCTGAGTATTTTTTACCAGTCGTGTTTCTGCAGGTTTTGTTTGTATGCAGGGCAGAAGCCTGTGTGGAGAACAAAATGCTATCCTGAAACCAAATTATGGTCCTCCAGAGAGGATTAATCTTCATTAACTTGTTAACAGAGAAGTGCAGTGAACGCTCAGCTCTCAGAGCACGTCACTTAAGTTTGACTCCATTTATTCTTCTCAAGTTAAGAACAGGGCAGCGATTCCTGGACGACGATCAGAAGTGGAAGACTTGTCTGGAAGTCTTTGATCACTATGCAGAAGCTTAGGCTTCGCTCCTAGTCTGAGGTTACACCTCATAGTTACATTTTGACAAAGGTCCATGTCAGATGGGAGAATAGAGTTCTGCGTTAATAAAGGACTATGCAGACCTGTGTCGTAGGCTAAGATTCCACAAACATAAACCAGGCTCAAGGCCTGGCTGCACTGGGAGCTCTGAAATTCACTTGTATTTAGAGTTGATTCCGTCAGGAGACAGGAGTAAATGGCTTCTTAGATCAGGGCTGCCACCAACAGTTTCTTTGTCTGTTGGTAGTCACTTCAAAAACACACACAGGTTTCTTCAAGATGATTCAGGTTGCTTTGTTGAATCTAAATGCCTGCTACTTGGTTTATAGTGAAGGAAAGGTTAAAGCCATGATAAAAAGACTGTTAAGAAGTTAAGAAAATCATATCTGGGTTTAGCTTGGTCTCACCTGTTTCTGATGCTTTTACACTTCTTGGTCACTATCACTTTTTTTTTACATAGTCTTATTCCTTTGAGTATGGAGCTTACAAAGAAAAGTGAACCAGTACATTTTTGGAATACATCCGACAGCGCATGTAAAGGGATCACTTCCTATCAGTCTGAGTGTAGCAGGGGAGCAACACTTTTTATCACTTGAGATCAAACCGAATGAATCCTCTGTTGTCAAGAGTTTATCGGATCATGTTTATTCTCTCTCTCTCCCTCTCTCTTTTTGTTGTCTGTGCAGAGGAGTTTGATAAAGAGACGGGACAAATACTCAGCGGCATGGACAAACTGCCTCCGGACCTGAAGCAGTACGTCAAAGAGGACAACGAGCTGTTTGACAAGGAGATGGAGGAGTGGGACGCCCTGCAGGCACGGAAGGCCCAGCAAGAGAAACTTGCCCTGGCAACAGCAGCCGCAGCCGCAGCAGCAGCAGCCGCAGCCTCAGCAGCATCCACAACCACCACCTCTTCCTCCTCTCCTCAGCCCATGAGTATTGAGTCCAGCCCTCCAGACAATGCAGGTCAGGGTCACGACGCTCCGAATAGAAGAGAAGAATACTTAATTGAGAATCAATACTCGGTGGGAAGATAAATACAGCAAACTGTTGTTCCCTAAGGAGTTAAAGAAAATGAGGAAATGACCTTGAAGAGTTGACAGCCTCATGACTGCAGCTGCCTTTGACATTATTTATACTGTGTATCAAATAACAGGGATTTTCTTTACTGACAACTTAACTTAAGAAATGTGTTAACTGAGATGTTTGCACTTCAGATTGCGACACTTACATGGAAACAGGATTATCATTTGCTTTGGTTATAAAATGAAAGTTAGTGTTTTATAACTCGGCCCGACATGATGTGGTTCATACTAGAGCTGCAACAATTAATCGAATAATCATTTATTAAACGATTACTAAAGTAATAATCAGCTATTTCAATAACCGTTTAGTCAGTTTATGTGAATATTTAAAAAAAGAAGTCCAAATTCTCTCATTTCAGCTTCATAAACGAAAATATTTTCTGGTTTCTTTGACCATCCTGAATGTTTGGTTTGTGGACAAAACCATACATTTGATGATGTTATCAAGGATTCAGAAAATGATGAAAATGTCGATGTTTCTCAGATATTTTATGGACCAAATAACTACTCCATTATCCAAGAGAATAACTGATAGATTAATCCAGTGTTTTTCAATCTTGGGGTCATGACCCCATTTGGGGTCGCCAGGAATTCAAATGGGGGTCACCTGAAATGTCTAGTTATTGATAAAAAAAAAAAAAAATTAACGAATTATTTCTTCTTAAAATGAAAAGACCAACCACAACCTTAAAACTGTACTCTATACTTTAACTTTCTTGAATATATATCGAGTTCAAATAAAATTGCAGCGTATAAAAATATCTGAGCTGGCGCATCTTGATTAAAGGCTGCGATCACATGACTACACAGATAGATACAGTCGGCGTTGTGTTACAGTCGTGTCATAATTGGGGGCGGAGCTTTTTGAGGGGAAAACCATCCCTGCCCCCTTGCCTGCAGCATCGTAAGCACTCGGATTTTAAAATCAGATATTTATGCTAACTGCTAACATGTCTACATTTGATTCATTACAGATTCAAAATGTGTTTATTTCCTTGTAAGACATTGAAGTTATGTGAGGTTTGATTCATCAGTAAACGTGACTTTGCCTCATACCAGGTGATTCATCCAGGTAGCAGATATCAAAACAAACAAAACATCAGGCAGTTGATTAGGATCGTTCATCCACTCTTTAATAAGAAACGGACAAGAATCCAATCCTGTCAGAGCAATTTTTTAGTGTATTTATCCCTTTCAGTTGCCTGTAATGAATCATTGTTTGCATAAATATCTGATTTTGAAATCTGTGTGCGAACAATGCTGCAGGCGAGAGGGGAAGGATTATTTTCCCCCTCAGTAAAGCCCCGCCCCCAACTATGACGCGACGCCGGCTGTATCTATACCGCTACTTGAGTTCCAAACTTGTTGTCAGTAGGGACAAACAGGAAACAAAACTGAAAGATTTCTTTCCCGCCTGGCTGAAACATGAAATAATGCCATCCACCATCGAGATGGTAAAAACCACGTGTGGGGAGGAAGAAGATTAAAACTAGAGACTCTAACAAACATGGTCAAAAACTAATTTTAGAAAGGAAAGAAAAACAAAAAACTATGTTCATGGGGTCGCCAGAAATTAGTGATGTCAAAATGTGGTCATGGCTCAAAAAGGTTGGGAACCAGTGGATTAATCAATGATGAAAATTATTGTTAGTTTCAGCCCAGTTCATACACTGAATGTAAGAAGGAGATGCTGATGGGCCTCTGCTCTCTGCTAGAGTCGAGCCAACATCTTGCACTTACTGGCTTCGTTTCTTTTTTCAGCATTAGTATCTTTAGAAAAGAATGCAAACTTGATCATGAAGACTTTTATGATTAACAGAACAGTGGATTTATGTGCTTATCCGATGTGTCGTCGTCCTCTTTCAGCTCCCCAGCAGGACCCAGAGTACATGGAGCAACCGTCACCCACAAACGACTCCAAGCACCTACAGGAGGACACAGAGAGGGCGATCTCCAGAGCTGCAGCTGAACAGGAGGAGAGAAGTCCTGAGGCTCTATTAAACGCTGTATGTAAAAAAAAAAAAAACTAAACAAAAACCAGATTCATAGACCACCGTGATCACAACAAGGCTCTTTGAGAGCTGCGAGCCACTGCAAATACCTACTTGACTAGCTCAGCCTGCGTCTTATAAACTTCAACTAAAATACAGTTTAAAAAAAAGTGTTTTTTTCCTCTAAATAAGAATATTTAAATAAAAGAAAGATTTGATCAGCTCTATTTAATTTATATTTCACTGCGTGTCTGCTCTCTACACTTATCCTTCCTTATCATTACATCAGTACTCTCTCCTTCCTATTTCATCTGTCCCATTCTTTCTACAGTCTCCCCCTCCTCCCTCCTCCCCTAAACCTGAGGTCCAGGTGACCCCCCCTCCCTCCCCTCCTCCCGATCAGCTCAAGGAGGATGAGTCTCCCTGCCAGCGCACCGTAGAGGTGGCCATCCCTAACGTTGGGACGTTTGTGATTGAATCAGAGGAGGGGGGATATGATGACGAGGTAGCGCTCGCCCCAAACAAACCCTCACTTCTTTGTCGTTCTGAGAAGTCTGTGCCTGTTTGAGAAAAAGAGTGAGAGCATCATTCACGTGGCTCTGATGGAGGATTTTCACACCTGAGAAAATCTGACTCCAAATGCTAACCGGGTTTACTTTTAATCCTGCAGAATAAAACCGACCCGTTTGTTTGCTTTCCTGCTTTACTCTTGTGTGAAAAGTCTCTCTGTAAGCCAGTCTGCATCTTGGCACAAAGACACGTTGACCTTTTCACTCCAGTCTCTGTGTGAAGAGAAATGATTGTCATCATGTTTGAACTTGTTTGAATCTGAATTTTATTTGATAGGAAATAAGTCTGCCTTTTTACGTCGCTGAACTGAAGTTGGGTTTTTTTTATGCTGCTTCATTGTGCAGAGAGTAAAGAAGGAGCATCGGCACTGTCGGATGTAAACTTAAAAAAAAACTCATAAGAGACCCTTCATGTTCTTGAAAAGTGAATTGTCCTTAGAGGTCTCCTCTTGTCCCAAAAACAAAGACACAGGGAGCAAAGACCAGGAGAACATGACCAAAATACTGAAATCTTAAGAAAAAATAAAGTTTTCCCTGCCAGTCTTAAACTGGCAGACAACGTCAGAGGAGCTGCTGTTTGTGCTGTCACTAGCTTGTTTTGAGGTAATCCTACAGTCTACTAGCTTTTGTTGGACAATGGTTTATCCTATGGGAGTGACGGGCACTTTCCAGGACTCCAGTTGAAGCTAGTGGTTTGTGTTAAAGGCTTTGACATCCTCCCTGTTGTTGCCTTTGTTGGCAACACATGATTCACAGATGCAGGAAGAGATTAAAAAAAGAGTGGATGGTTGACCCAACATGCATGGAGATATCTGGCATGAATTAAAGGCCCTGTGAGGACTTTATAAGTGATATTAAAATAATTGTTTCTAAAATTGATTGTTTCTAAATGTTGGCAAAATTTAGCAATGAGAAGCAAGAGCTGTCCTTATTCTTGAGGAACATGATTTCTTGGATTTATTTTTTAGTGATATTGGACACTGGAGCTGAGCTGTCAAAAAGAAAAAGGACGTCAGAGCAGAAGAAAGTTGCAGCATGCAGCAGTTATTCTGCAGTGATCTGGTCAAACTTGAGAGTCTGTCAATAAAATGAAGAGTGAGGTTATGTTAGCTCTGATTGGTGAGGTTGGAGTTGGTAGATGAGCTCTGGTAGAACATAACCAGGATTAACTAACGTTACACGTTACAGACCCGTCTCAGCACCGCGCTGTGAGGAACACTAAACAGACAGTCTGCTCACCTTCTGGACACTAAACTACAAACTGAGTTCACAAAGTTTGATTGTTGTCACGTTTCAAACAGTAACATTAACTTCAAATAAATAGGCAAGAGTCATGTCTTTACGACAGTGGGTGATGGTGCTCAAGGGAAACGGTGTCTGCAGATGCAATGCCAAATAGAGAGTCCTCACAGTGCTTTTTAAGTTCAGTCACCATTAGATGACCAATGACTGGCTCCAGGACAGCAGTATAACACGTTGAGCTCTGGCACACAGACTGCTTCCTTTCATCAGAATCAGAATCTCTTTATTGTCCCGTGAAGGGAAATTAGTGCTGCAGCAGGAACACACAAAAGACAGGTACGCAATGACAATATAAGAATAAGACAATTAAAAGTCTAAAAGTCAGACATAATAAAAAACGACATAGTATAGAAAACACCGAACACATAGATATATAAAAAGAAAGTTTCAAATGAACATAGAGCCAGAGTGAACTGAAGAAGATCCTACTTTTACTGCAAACAAAAACCAGAACGTTTCTTTACTCTATTCTTTACTATTCAGCAGTTTTATGCAGAATCCGAATCTGAGGTGCTTCACTTGTTTTTGGTTCCAAGGATTTTTCCAGGAGCCAAATTATCCACAAAGTTTCATTTTCTCTGACATTAATGGATACGGTAACATGCTTAATTTAAAACAGCAACGAGTAATAAAATGGCTCAGAGTGGGAGCTGAAACTGGGGCCTTCGCTGCAAGGACTGTAGTCTCTGTACATAGAGCGCATGATTTAATAATCGAGTTAAAATGTTGGATTAAACACTTTAGAAATGCCTGTAAATGATCAAAGTTCTGCAGGTGGCCTTAGCAAATTCAAAAACTGATGTAGTTGCATAATACATGTAAAACATAAGGCTTATGTAGGTTGATTGAGGATTTTGTGGTTGATCTACGACTGGAAAAGGTAAAGAAGGAAATAGTCAAAACATTGTTTGCAAATTAAGTTTTCCCAACATGCTCTGAAACTGTAGAAGCAGTGTGTCTGTAGAGTTTGATTAGAAAGTTTGAGGAGATTGCATTCAGGAAGTGTTGTTTATTGTTTTTTACACTGCAAAAACTGAAATCTAAGCAAGTTTTTTTTGTCTTAATTTTAGTTACAAAAATGTCTATGAGACATGAGCCATATTCACTGGACCAGTCCAGAAAAAAGTCTTATTTCAAGATATTTAAAGACAAAAATGATGCCTCAATTGTTTGTAATGAGTGAAAAAAAATCAGCCAATGGGGTCCATCCATCCATCCATCCATCCATTTTCTATACCGCTTCTCCTGTTCAGGGTCACAGGTGGCTGGAGCCTATCCCAGCTGGCTGAGGGCGAGAGGCAGGGTACACCCTGGACTGGACGCCAGTCAATCGCAGGGCGCCAATGGGGTCAGAAAAAAAAAATACTGGTTTAGTTTCTTGTATTAAGGCAATATTCTAATTTTAAGAAACTTGACGAGCAAATTCTTCTGGCAGATCTTTTATTTTTTTATTCTTTACAAGCCGTTCAGACCTCATTTTTGCCTGTTGATATCTTCAAATAATTTTTTCAATAATTTGTCAGCTGAATGTGGATCATATCAAGTATAACATTTTTCATCAAAAAATAAGAAAAAAAGATACTTGCTTTTTTCAGTTTTGATTTCAGTTTTTGCAGTGTAATCTGCTCGTTTCAGCTGTGTTAGCCGTGCTTTAGTGTGATCTGATGGTGGAGGTACTGCTGTCACTGCTCCAGCCTGTCTCTGCACTGTTGGCTGTCCGTCAAACACAGCTGTTGTGTTGCTGTCACGTTGAAGTGACTGGCTGTGTCCCTCACAGTGTCACTCTAACCACTGCATGGTCTGCTGAGTGATGTCCGTCCTGACTGCTGTGCCTCGTAGCGGTGCCTCGGAGCACGTAACATAGCTGGTTGACCTGCTGGCTTTGTGGCGAGGACTTGTGGTCGTGTTTAACGTGGTTCCTGCTCTTTGGTCAGGCGATGATGACCCCCAACATGCAGGGTGTAATTATGGCTATTGGCAAGTGCTGCGCCGTGTATGAACAGAGGGGTCCTGAGGCGGCTTTCTTCAAGGTATTCATCCTCATCTCTACTTTTCGTTTTGTTCTGTCACACTCTCTTTCCCTTCCACCTCTATTCACCTTTCCTTTCATACCAAAGTGTTTCTCTCCTCAGTACTTTCTGACTGCCCTGTAGGAAAGTTAAAACACACGGTACAGTGACTGCAAGGTCACTTTTTTAGAAGCACGTTGACAAAAAAAAAAAGCCTTTGTCCTTGTGAGAGTATCTCTTCTTGATGGTACCTGAACAAGTATTAGCATCATGTCCTTTCCACCTCAACTGTCCTCGTCGTGTTTAACCTTTCCTCCGCCTGTTTATCTCCCCGTCAGGCCATAAAGCTGGAGTACGCTCGGCTCCTGAGGTTTGCCCAGGAGGACACGCCTCCAGAGAACGACTACAGACTACAGCACATCATCGTCTACTTCATCCAGAACCAGGCGCCCAAAAAGATCCTGGAGAGAACTCTGCTCACACAGTTTGCTGACAGGAACCTGGCCTTTGATGAAAGGTGGGTCAGACTGTGCTCTCTGTGCATCACCTGGAACAGTCTCGAACATTTCACTGACGTGTTTGTCATGTTTAGATCCATCCAAGTCAGACTTTCTTAAAGTGTGGTAGATGTACCACGAGTGATACTCAGGCTCTCATGAGGAAGAATCGTGGAATTAAATATAAATAAAATGAATTAAAATTAAGGGCGCGGTCACACTGGCCATCCAAACCGGGCTTAATTCAAGCATGATTGCACCCTGGGTGTAAAAAGTTTGAGAACCACCGATCTAAGTGAATCAAAGCTCATGGTGCAGCTGATTACAGCTGCTCTTTGAAGATTTTCTTTGGACATGAAAAGCTTTAGTTATCCAGTGAAGTATTTGTTTTATTGTGAAACTTTTAAAATCATCTTTGGAACTTCGACCTGTTCACACCACATCCTTACACCAATGACAGAGGATGCTGTGGTGGACGACTACCAGTAGAAACAAATCTCATTCATTACCATTTGGTAGCTTTTTTTAATTCAGTGTTTCACCAAATATTTTTTTAATACTGTCTCAAAGAAAGTTGGAATGTAGTCTAAATAAAAACAAAAAAAGAACTATTTTAAGATAGTGTAGAAATTGAATTGAAGATAACTTTTGTTTTGTTTTTTTTTGTGGCAGCTGTTAGTGGGCTTCAGTCACATTCTGTGATAGTACTGGCCTGTACACAGATTTAAAAAAATGTACACAGCATTTTGTGTTTTATTTTTGGCTTTATAAAATCATCATTGCAGAAAATGAAGTTGGATTCTTAATAAAGTTTTATAAATGACCAGCAGAGGGCAGCAGAGACCTCCACTCAGATTCACAGTTCAAACGGCCGCACTGATGAACAGACTCTCCTCTGAACGACGCAGACTGATTTCAGACATCATGCTCTCATCTTCTGTTCAAACACAGATCTTTAGAGTCATGTCCTTTAATGACTTTTTTAAGATGAAGGAAATATTAAAAAAAAAACCTCTTGAGTCATGTGAGCCTGTGTTGCCAGGGTGTGTGTGTGTGTGTTGCCTCTTACTATCTGTTAAAAGTTTTCAGCTACGCTAGTTGGCCTCAATCCATATTCATGAGTGAAGAATTGATTTCTGCCTTCTCCTCTATTTTGAGCGAGATAATTAGATTTATGTGTGCATGTGGCCTCAATAGGAGCCTCGGGAGGAGTGTTTCACTTCTCCTCTCAGCACTAAAGAGTGATTCATTAGGCCACGCTGAGGCCGCGGGGCAGGGTGGACTGTTTCATCTCCTGGAGTACCTCACAATGACTCACCATCTCCTTGCTAACGCTGGGTCCTCTTCCTGTCTCCTCCTTCCTCCCCCACAGATGTAAGAGCATTATGAATGTGGCACGTGCCAAACTGGACTTAATTAAGCCCGAGGAGGTCAACATGGATGAATATGAGGTCAGCAGCCGGCTTTATCTTAAAGAGTAGCTTTGAAACCTCTCACACTGCACACTGCCGTTGTTCCTTCTCATCATATTTCTGAAAATTAAAACTGAAGTGAGCTTTAACTTCTCTTCTCTTGATCAGATGTGGCATCAGGCGTACAGGAACTTCCGAGAGACGACCATCTTCATGATGACTGGCTTGGAGCTTTTCCAGAAGACAAAGTACGGAGACACCTTAACAATGCTCTCAACAATATCACATATATTTTTAAATAACTTGTTGAGGATTGAACTTGTATGACTTAAAGATCGCACATTAGAGGCACAAACTTCAGTCATTGTGTGCCCAGTTAGATCCTATCATGGGCGGCACTGTCTGGATCAGTCAAACGTGGCATGCCCATTCATGGAGCAGACACCTACTAACCACACAGGTGCTGTCAGTTAGGCACCAATCAGAAACCTGATTTTCAGCACCTTGGGGTACCAGAAGCTCAAAACGAGTCAACAGCAACACTAGAAAAAGCTGTTTGGCACCTGCAGAGAAGATTTGGCAAATTTTTCAGGGGCACAACCCACAAACTCAGCTCTGCTGCTCATCCCAGAAACACATGCTCCTTAAAAATGAAGCACCATTTAAACGGGAAATAAGCAGACTGTATGACAATGTAAGATTTATTGCCAATAAGAATTTTTACAACAAAGAAATTTACCAAACACTAATGTCATTGCTTTTTGTGCTGATTAGACCGGAATGGCTGTTTAAGCAGTTTAAGTTTTACATATACAGACACATTTCTCCATTAGAAAATCAAAATATGAAAAACAAAAAATCTAATTTAAAATAAATAAATAAATAATATGTTTAAATAAAGTCATATCCAACAAAAAGTCTTGATACCTTCATCATATTTGTTTTGGACAGTAAGAACAAAGTCAATCTGAAAGTCATCAGAGTTGACTTACAGACACATATCAGCTGCTCTACAACAAAGTGTGTCACAATTACACAGCTCTGAAAATCATTACAGTGTGTAAGGTCAGGTAAAGAAAAAAAAGATAACTGACATGATGAATGTTTTTGGTGGTTACATCAGATTAGACGTTTTTGTTCCTCAGGGTCTGATTTCGTCTTTGACTTGTCGGTAAAATCACAGGAAACTGACTGTTGTCGGCACATTTGTAACTCTTAAAAAAAAAATAAAAATCTACATTTATCAGATTTTGGCACACATTTCCCCGGTCCATTTAGCTTTTGGTTCTTCATTGTGGACCCATGCGGGTTTTTGATTCTCTGATTTGTAGCAGATTGTAAGTGTCCTGCCTTGGCCTGCAGAGGGCAGCAGCTCACAGCCTCTCCTCCCTCCAGCTCCACAAAGTTTTTAGAGCAGAGAGTTCAACGAGTTTATTTCCTCCCTCTAAGAGTTCACTCTTTAACTCTGCAACTTTGATACTATTTTATCTGAATGCCATATCTGCTTCTGTCTTTCTTTGCAGTTACGTGGAGGCTCTGATGTATCTGGTGTACTCGTACCAGTACAACAAAGAGCTTCTGTTGAAAGGGCTGTACAGAGGGCACGACGAGGAGCTGCTCGGTCATTACAGACGAGAGTGTTTGCTGGTGAGGAAACACAAACCACAGTGTAGACATGTAGTTTTAATTCTTATTTTATTTTACAGGAGTGTTATTGCCTCTTCATATTTTTTGGAAGGTGAACTGATTATTTGGAGATGTTGGACTGTCACCAAGAATTATGTTTTTAACATTCATACCACACCTTTTGATCTGAGTAAATGAAAGATGGATTCGTGCTCTAATCAGGAGATAACCTGGTTTTTAAATAACCGTCAGCTGCAGACCGTCGTCGTCGTCGTCGTCTGTCTGTGCTCTCCTTGTGATCTCCATCTCGTCTTCGTCACTCCCTCTCCTCTGTGTCAAACTTCCTCTCCTAAAGTGACTCAGCAAAACTAACACTGTCGGACATTTCCTCTTCAATACCGCAGTACCGTTCTGCCGTGCTCCTATAATCAAATTGCTTTTGCTGAGATATTGCTTTGGCTCGCTCGCAGCCCACAAAAGATTCCGCTGAAGGATTTTCATCTGATACTGACAGATGAAAATCCTCTCAGCGTCGTGATGTGAGCCCCTTTTCATTTCTCCCCTCCGGGCTGTGCTCTGGTATTATTGGTTGGGGCTGAGGGTATTTTGGTGCGATCAGCCTCATACTGGTGTTTAGCAGCCCTCTTGCTGCTGCACTCAGTAACCTTACACTTGCATTGTGCTCATAATGTAATCACTGGAGTGGGAATAGGAAGCAGGAGGGCCAGGGAGTATAAACACATTACCATGAGACACAAGTGTGTCCTCAGCTAACCTCAGACCTCGACTCCGCACAGCCCGATCGGTCAGCTCAGATCTCGGGCCAGAACCTCTGGCTGCGTCCGCTCTGCTGTTTACCTTCGGCTCTTGTTTTAATTGAAAACACTGCTAACATTGACACAGTTAATGTACTTGGATGTTTTGCAAAATCCATCCCCGCAGTCCCTCGATTCCAAACTGGCTCTGAGAAAATCGGGTCGTTTCCTCAGAGAGGAGGTCAGAGAGTTTGTCTGTGACAGCGAGGCTGTTTAAGCCAAGAAGAGAAAGAAAAAAGCCTGAATCCACATGCAGGGAGGAACATCAGGACCCACTTTAGCTCCTCTGGCTGCAGGAGATTTGCTGATATTAATGATGTCTGTTTTTGGATTACTGCGAATGTTTGAGCTGTCTGGTACTTATCTGTTAAAACAGATTGAAACCCTCAGCAGAAAGAACAAGAAAAGTGAAATGACTGATGGTGTAACAGAACACTTTGAAATCCTGTTTTGAGTTAAATAATTTACATAAGATAACAGGAGTATTAAAGTGTGTTAGTTAGAGGCCAGAGGGCAGCTGGCTGCTGGAGTCTGAGGCTAAAGGTTTTGCTGTGGGCGGTCTCTGTGGGGAAGCTTCTGCGAAGGTAACTTAAAGGTAAAGATGAACGCTGCGGTCTTAAAAATGACTTGGTTAGAAGCAAGTGTGCGTCCACTCTTCTAGCTCACTTCATAGTCATGCCTCAGATCTTTGTCACAGACATGCTTTTAGATTTTGACAGATTTACATTTTGAGGCTAAAAGAGAAACTTTATATCACAGAGCTTATACGAGGCATGATGACTTTAAGTTTTCCTCAGCATCAAATAATCCAGCAGCAGTGCTCGAGAACTGATAAACAGCTGATATGACCTACTTTTAGGGAGCGGATCTGATAAAAACAGTTATTTAAAGCTGCTGCGAGGACTATCTGTTTGCCGTTGATTGCAGTGATTCTATATGGAGGGAATCTGTCGTGTTTTTCGGGATGAAGACTCAGTTTCCCATAAGCACTATCAGTCACTGTCGTAAGGATTTGACTCCATGCCAATGTGTGCGTTTGTTTTCAAGCAGTTAAATAGAGAGCAGATCTTCTTTTTAACACTACTTTTCTTTAAAGGCAGAGTTGGTTGTCACAGAAAACTAGCATGAATTTGAATGTAGCATCCCCTCAGGAGACCCCGCAGCGTAAGAAAAACATTGAAGTTGTTGCTCATGTTTAAAAATAGCAATTTTCTACATTGAATGAATGTATATTTACTAAAAACTTCAGTAAAAAAAGGTTGCCAAAACTGCCCAATTTATCAAATGTGATATATAAAAAAAATAAACAAAATGATTTTGTTAAAAGGGTTAATAAGCATCTCAGTTCCAAAAAAGTTGGAAAATTATGTTTGTTTTTTTGATGGGTCATGCTTTAAAGTGTTAAGAGAAATGACCAGTGGTTGTGGGTGGAGCAACTTGAAGTAAGTTTTTCTCAGGCAGTGCTGCTCTGTTATCAACACAACTGGAGGCTGAGCTTTACCACTGCACCTGAAGCTGGCAGGATAGCAAAACTACGCTGCACACTGCTGCACAAACTACGCACATTGTGGACTCCAATCACTGATTAATTATTGTATTAAAACCTGTTTTTGGTTAAACATAATCTCTCATGTTTAACACTACTCATTTCTCTTCCCTCACCAACAGAAACTAAACGAGCAGGCAGCGGCCATGTTTGAGACCGGAGAGGAACCAGATGTGACGACAGGTTTGGGCATCATGAACGAGCTGGTGGTTCCCTGCATCCCTCTGCTGCTGGTCCACGACGCAGAGAGGGACCTGCTGGCTGTGGAGGACATGAGGAACCGCTGGTGCTCCTACCTGGGCCAGGAGATGGAGTGTAAGTCCCTGAGAGAGCAGCGACACAAGCCGCCCTGATAGATATTTCTGGAGAGTTGAAGTCGTAGGTTACGAGCACATTCCTCTGCCAAAGATCAGCAGAATCAGGCCACTGCTCGGCACGTCAAGGAGGATTTAAAAATGTGAGGCTTTTTCCTCTCATCCTCGGGCGATTCAACATTTTTAGTGTTTATGCAGAAGAGAAACTAAAGAGACAGGTTTTCAAATGAAGATGATTTCAGAGCTCTTCTGCAGTCATTACTGTTTCACTGGAAGTCATCGCTTCAAAAGGCTGACGTGCAAAAGGAGAGGAGGAATTATTCAGGAGAACAGGTTTGTTTGATGCCAGAGTTTTGAACTTTGTTTTGACACCACAGCAACAGAAAAGTAGAATCAACAAGCTATTAGTGCTCAAGAGTAGTGTTCAATTTTATTTTCAAAAAGATGAGAAAGAATAAGGTTTCTGAGCACAGACCAGCGACTGACATGCTGTTGATAACAGTGCAAGGTTAGATTTTATGTTATTTATTATTTTATGGGTGTGCCTTAAAAAACGTATATCCTCTGAATTAACAATAATAATTCAGTGCCAGACATTTTATGGACGTCTGATTTTGACCCTTTGTAGAATTTTGGCACAATTATCAGTCTACCTGTCAGAGGAAATGTTTGTTTTACGTTCTCACACAGACTCCTTCAGACGTCCTGCGCAGGATAAAGCCCTCCATGTGAAGAAGGTGTCGTGTACGTTCGTGACAGAGGAGGGAACTTCTGTAAATAAATGCTGTGATTCAACAGAGAAGCAGATAAACAGATGATGAAGTTCGCTAGCTGACTCATTTCACAGACTAAAAAGCAATCAGAGCCTCAACCTCTAAATCATTTCCTGGAAGACTAATTAGAAACAGAGGATGCTGCAGCTTTTTATCAGCCTGTCTCTGTATCAGTCCTCAGACGTCTGTTCACTGGAGTGTTACTCTCCTCTGGAACACCCTTTCTAACTTTTTGTGCTGTCACACAGGAAGTATTTACCATGTGATTCCTGTGTTCTGTGGTCTAATATTTGCCAGAAAAGCTAAAGCCTCTGATCTTTTTGTTTTTCTGCCGGCAGCAAACCTCCAGGAGAAGCTGACCGACTTCCTCCCAAAGTTACTGGACTGCTCGACAGAGATCAAAGGCTTCCACGACCCCCCCAAGGTGCCCACCTACTCCACCCTGGAGCTGTGTGAGCGTTTCAGCCGCATCATGGCCGCCGTGTGCAGGGTCCCCGCCGCAGGGAGATGAGCTCAGAGGGACGACGCTCCCCGATCACAGGCCCGACCCAGGGCTCAAATCCATGGACCTCTCTTAACCCATGCCTTCCTTTAAATCCAGGGGTCACTCGCTTCTAGCTGTTATTCCTCTGTTACTCTTTTGCTGCTATAGGTTTTATCATTATAAACATAATTTCACATTTATTTCAAGTAAACATGGGAGGAAAGGAGGAGTAGGTGGAGGAGAGGACGGACTGTTGGAGGGAATAAAGCGATGAGGGGAGGAGGAGTTGAGGGAGAACAGAGGTGGTTGAAAGCCAAGTACATTCAGCTTCAGCTTTGCAAAAAAAAAAAAGGAAACAAAAAAGAGTTTGAGGGTTTTTCCTAGTTTATTATTGTTGTTGTTGCTGTTTGATTCAAGCTTCCCTGACCACGCTCACAGTCCTTCTGAAGCCCCGCCCCCAGCCTCTCTCTGCGTGAAAAGAACCCCCGCTGCTCTGCCTCCAGTTTGGTACAGTATTACCATGTTTTGTTTTATTTTTCTAAGGAAGGAAGGATGAAGGAGGGAGCCTTCAGATGTCTGAGCGGCTCAGAGA
This sequence comes from Labroides dimidiatus, assembly GCA_030710495.1. Classification (NCBI taxonomy): domain Eukaryota; kingdom Metazoa; phylum Chordata; class Actinopteri; order Labriformes; family Labridae; genus Labroides; species Labroides dimidiatus. The sequence goes on from CM061159.1 coordinate 8,961,224, forward strand.
GTTTCACATGGGTCTCATGTCTTTGTGGACTGAATGAGATGTTTTAAGTGCTGTGGTAGATGGCCACAGACTTCCTGTGGCTTGTTAATAAATTGAGAGAATAAAATTTTATTTATGGCCCTTTTAGGCCAAATAAACAAATGGGTTTTTTTGCCTCATGTTTTCTTATTTTTTTTGCACAACATTAACTGACTTACTACTGACCTAGTACATCATTCTAAGATGTTGTTTTGAAACTGTGTAGTGTTTGCATGGGCAGAGTATCATGAAGTTGTGCCTGTTTTTGTTTTTTGTTTTATTTTCAGCACAGAGATGCAGACTTAAGAAAAAAATTGGGCATGTTATTCCTCCTTCTCTTTTTTTTTCTCCTAATTTGTCAGCAACTCTCAAAAGCAAAAAGCCCAGAAAGTACTCTTTAGAAAAAAATTAACAGGCTCAGTGAGCTGGGAATATTAATCATCGTTATTATGTTTCAGTGGTCCCTAAATTTTTCAGCTGTAACCCCCAAATAGTGATGCTGGAGACTGGCCACCCCCTGCTGTGGGAATATTTAGCTGATCTGTAGAAAAGCAGACTACTTATGTGCACATATTGCTTTGTTCCCAAACTAATCTGTGACCACTGATATCATCTTATGTCAAATTTAAACCTATATATATATATATATATATATATATATATATATATATATATATATATATATATATATATATATATATATATGTCTTACTATGGGCTAATGGATGAAATGTGTAATTGTAAATAGTGTTTGACTGAGGAAGGCATTTTGTGAACATGCACTTTGAAAACCAACAATTTATTTGACTTGTTGAATTATAACAGTGCACATAAATCAACGTATTGGTAGAATAGACACAAACTCATCGGTAGTCTAAACAGTTGTTTACAGTTACTTTTACCTGTACACGAATAATAATAATAATAATAATAATAATAATAATAATAATAATGAATTTACATATATTGCACCATTAAAACATGGGTTTACAAAATGCTTTACAGGCAAGCAAAAAAAAAGCAAGAAGCCGAGACAGAATAACAGAACCATAGACTGTGTAAATAAATGGACGTAGCCTCTGCAGCGTCACCTGTCTGTTTCTGAAACAGATTTTTGAAGCAATTCGACCAAAGTGGATGTATTTGAAATGAGGCTGGTTTTGAGTCTCCACACTAACAGCTATAAGGCGCCTGTCAGTCACGTGAGCTGAGCTGTCTGATTGGGCGAATTCACGATCAGAATATCTTCTAAACTGCTGAGTTAGAAAAAAAATTCACCTCCTTTAAAGTGTGTACTGTTAGCAAGATTAGCGATTCAATCGGGAGTCATTTTTTGTACCAGGCTGTAAACATGTTTATTTCTGCTCTGAAAATAACTTCTTTTGGCTCGGTGTGTACGTGACTTCTGGTACTTCCAGATCCAGGCTCAAGCGGACACTCGAAAAACTGCAGATTTTGGCACTTCAGCAACCTCAAAACCCCAAACAGAAATTAACTTTAACATGAAGACACCCAACAACACAAGAACCAAACACATGAACTGACCAGGACAGTCCACAACAAAAAAAAGGCTGATTAAAGACGTGCACTTCATCCCCAGCCCCACCGATCAGCTGTAACATTATGACCTCTCAAAAGTTAAGTGTAAAGAAATGGTTTTCTCCATAAACTTTAACTGTGCCAGTGGTTTATGTCAGGTAGTTGAAATGATGGAAGCAGGTAAACGGATGAGTAAAGACGTGAGTGCTTCTGACGGAGGCCAACCTGTGAAGGCGACAGTCAGAGAATCTGTAAAACTTCAGCTCTTCTGAGGGGTATTACCTCCCAAAAGTGATCCAAGAAGTAAAACTGATAAAGCGGGATAAGGTAACGAGCAGTCAAGGCTCATTTATGTGTATGAAGGACGAATCCTGGCACGAGTGGTCCAACTGAAGAGCTGCTGGAGCTCAGACTGCTGACTCACTTCAGTCCACCACCAAACAGCCTCCATTGACATGTGAGCTTCAGAACAGCGCTTGGAAGAAGGCGGTCTGCAGGAACACAAACGTGTTGACAAAGTGTTCAACTTTCTCAATCTGATCATCTTTGGAAAGTGCCAGAAAACCAGGTCTAAACCTGTCACGGAGACCTCACCTGTTTTGAAAAATAGTCTTCTGAGCCTGTCGCACGTTTTTCAAATGCGTCTCCTTTGTTAAACTAACTGAATGGACCCGATGTGCTGAATGAATGAAACTAGAGCTTCCTCTAACCTCCCGCTCTCCAGCTGATCTCGTGCAGCTTATTAGAATCACTTCGATTCAGTCGGGCTCGACGAGTTCAGCGCCGACTGCATGTGGCCAAATAATTAATCAAACAGCACAAAAAGCTGCTTTGAAAAATTTGAACTAATTTCCTGGACTGACATTAATTTCCTGGAGCATAGATAACTACAAACATGAGGAGGATGAAGGCAGGGAGCTTCTTTTTACACAAAATGTCGTTTTTCACAAAAAAAATAAAAAAAATGTTCAATTGAGGTCATTTTAGACAAACTATCTGAAGAGTTTTCTTTTTTTCTGCAAAGAAAACAGTCTTTATGTCATTGTATGTATGATCTATGACAAAATTAGTAGCACTTCTCACGAAGGTTTCTATAAAATCAGTTAAAATTAAAGATAAGACTTTGTATAATTGTACTTCCGTAAAGCTAAATCTCTGTTCATTCTGCAGAAACTCAGGAACTCTTACAGCTGACGTCTTTAAATGAAATCAATTTATCAAGATGTGAAAATAAGCTTCATGAACATTGAGAGTTCAAAAAACTCACAAAACTAGATCAAAGCTATGAAATGGAGCAGGAAAGAAAAAAAATGGTCCATGAAAATAGTTCAGAATACAGGATAAGAAATATTTGGGCTAAAAATGTTGTTTTCAGGTCAAAATATGCAAAAAAAAATCCTGATGAAATCCAGATCCTGATTCTGCCATAAAAACATCCTGACATGTTTTCCCCATATCGCCCCCTAATGGAGAACATTTTCCTCAGTCAGAAGCAGAGTTTGTTGATGTTCACGCAGCACGAAACACTGCAGAAAACTGACCACTGATCATCAGGTATCAAGAGACACCTAAGGGACAGGTGAGGTTTGATTTCATCAGTCTGTGATGATGGAACAAGGATGGTTGAGCCACTTAATGAGAAATAGTTGAAAAATTGAACATTCATATGTTACTTTGACTGTTAATGAAAATGTCAGAGCTGCTGGCCCTCAGGTCATTTAAAAAAAAAAAAATCAAATGTGGCCCTCTTTGAAAAAGTTTGGACACCCCTGCTTTAAAGGCTCTGTGAAGACTGATTTTGATCACAGTGACGCCTTCGGTCAGGATCTGTAGTGTTCTTTCAGGATGAAGACTTCATTTCCCATGAGCACTATCACCCACTAACGTAAAGACATGACTCTTTCCAAGCTGTCTGTTTGTTTTGAAAGCAAATGATGTATGCTCATCTACAAACTACAGCCTCACCAATCAGAGCTAACATAACCTCACTCTTCATTTTATTGACAGACTCTAAAGTTTGATCAGATCACTGCAGAATAACTGCTGCATGTGGGTTGGAATGAACTTTATTACAAACAGCTGAACCCGTGTTTTAGCCCGTGCGCTATTACTCTCCTGTTTAGCTTGCTTCTGCTCTTGTTATTTTTCTTTTTGACAGTTTAGCTCCAGTGTCCAATATTACTACAAAAAAAGAAGAATTTTTATTTTTCCTCAAGAAATAGACCAGTTCTTGCCTCTCACTGAAAAACTTTGCTGGCCAGTGTAGCTTTGTCAAAGGGACTATAATGCTCTACGTGCTCTTAATGAATTCAAGAAAAGTCCGACCCAACCATGAAGCTGAGAAATAGCATTTCGAAATCACCAACTTCTGGGTTGATAATCTCATTTTAAATCATGGATTATGAACAGACAAATATATAAAATGAGATTATTTCAAGATCACTTAGAAAGTTCTAACAGAGCCTTTACCTCCTGGAAGTTGTCAAGGTGGGACCTCCATGAGAGGTTTCGACAGCACATCCCACAAATTCCTTCCAACACTAATATCACTCATGTGCTCACTGTGGGAGCTTTCAGTGGGGAACAGAGACAGCATGGACACCTTGATCGGTCTGCAGCTGCACAGCCCTGTAAACTGTGATGCATGTTCTGTATAACCCAACCTCCTAAAAGCAGCTTATAGCTGAGTGTTTTGCACTGAAGATGCTTGGAGTAAGAAATGTTAAAGACACTAAACAGAATTTAGTTTATTCAGGGCAAAACAAAGAAGTCACAGCCAGCCCCCTTCAAAACAAAACAAAACAAAGATGTGAATGAACCACATAAAGAATATTTATTGTTATTTTTTAATGGCATAAAAAGGCACATTTCAGCAATGAGGCAATTCAAGGTGCGACACAACAGACTCCATAATACCTGCAATGAAAATAATAACATTACAAAAGTAATTACAAACAGTCATTAAAAATCAGTTTTAGTTAAAAATGTCACAAAATCTCACTGGAGTGTTTTTCTTTAGTTTTTTTTTTTTTTCTAAATAAATTAATAAATAAATAAAATAAAGCATTTTTTTCTACATCATTATTTAGTGACCTTTAAACACATTGACAAGTAGATCTGACTCAGACAAGTACATGTTTTTGTTTTTTTTCTTTTGTTTTGAAGTTAATTTTGGGGCTTTTTAAGCCTTTATTTTGAGAGGACAGGACAGAGGATGAAACAGGGTGAGAGTGAGGAGTGACATGCAGGAAAGAAGCCACAGGTCAGACTTGAACCCAGGCTGCCCACTCAAGGGCTTTTTGCTCATATGGAGCACGACCTTTACCACGAGGCCATCTGCGCTCCGATGCGTTTGTTTTGTCTGTGCTGATTGTTGATGGTTGTTTTAAAACTGCCAAAGAATCTCTGATATGAGCCCAAACTTTCACACTCACTCAGTTTTCTCTTCGACAGGCTGTCTGACAAACCCTGACGCTCTGCAGCATTTGTCTCTGGCCTCAGACGAACCTCTGCTGTCAGGTTACAAAAACTCCAGCATTCCTTCACGTCTCTGTCGCAGTGTTAACTTGTCAGCTGGCAGCCTGTCTGTTACGACTCCGTCTGCTCTGGCCTTTTTAATCAGAGAGCCACGGTATGAGCCACAGGCCTGTCATCTCATTGGCTCAGAGCTGTTTGAGTGGTGGAGCGAATCAGCTGTAGAAAAGCTGTTAACAAAAACATTAAAGAGTGCGGCACAGAGTTCTTAAAACACCTACAATCTTAACTCTGGCTCTTGTTCGGAGCATAAGAGCTTTAGCATTATGATGAAAAACGTTTGCACTCCTTTCTGAAGTTACAGAAGTTTTTGCAGCCAACACAAACACTCAGATTTTCTTTTTCCTTGGCAAACCTACTGAAGTGAAATCAGTGCCAAATATACTTCATGACTCTTCTTCTTTTCTCCTGGCTGATAGGATTTAGATATTAATAACTTGCTTTGTAATGCAACACAGGTTCAGGATGTCAGGATGCAACCTTAATGTTGCAGCTGCTTGATTTCTTCTGCTCTTTTAGGTAGTAATGCCGCTGTTTGACACCCCAGGGGTCCAGCCCTTGAGAGTCATCAGGTGGTATAAAGCCTTTTAGGGTCACAGTGTTGGTATCTTAAATTGAAATTTGAGCAGACTTCCTCTCTGTGAACCCTTCAAGAAATCAGCTCTGAAAATTTGTATGTTGGCGCCGTTTGTCTGAAATGAACAAAATCATACACAGGGATGAAACACCTTTGTCGTCCCTTAGTGTTAGCTGTTAGCAGATATGATTAGTGGAGACAAAGAGTTAATTAATAGGATACGTCTATGTGTGTGTTCACCCTGTGCAGCAACGTCTGGACACTGAATGATGCATGAAAGAACGCAATTCTGACATCAGTTCTGATTCGGCCAAAATACAGACTGTCATATGTGAAAAAGAAAAAAATCTGCAGAATGCCACAAAAACTTGGATGTCCTCAAAATCCGGATGAAATTCTCAGTATGCAGTGGATCAGTCTACCCCACATACTTTCACGCACAATACTGAGCACCAATGCTGTTCTTCTTATTCTGTTTGTGGTGTTTAAGAGTCACTTGTACAACTACAACACCAGCTCTCATCAGTCCGTCAGATTTCCAGAGAAGTTTTTGAAAGACGTCGGTGATTCAAGTCACTTCTAGTCATTAGAGGGCTGATACCATCGCACAAGTGATTCTAAAAAAAAATTAAAATTAAAAAATTCTAAAAATCACAAAAGTTTATAAACACGACTTAGTAACTTTTTCAAACCACAAGTTGATTCAGGGGCAGTTTTGCTATCAGCTTTCTGATGAACTTTCCATAACTGAGAACCAGTGAGAAATACCTTAAAACAGACCCAACAGACAAAGTCACAGACATTACTTTAAAAAAAAGTCCTACTTAAAGGGACTGTGAGGACTTTTTGAGTGATATTGAAAAAGTGTCACTTCTAGATATCTGCCTGCTCATAACCCACAACTTAAAATGAGATTATCAGCCCCAATATCGGTTATTTCTAAATGCTATTACTTAGCTTCCCGATCGGGGAAGACAACATTTCTGACAAAGTTTAGTAGTGAGATGAGAGATCAGTGTTTTCCTCTGCAGAAAATGATAAGTATTAATGGTGGGCAGTGGAGCAGGACTGTCAAAAAGAAAAAGAACAGAGTTAGAGGGTTATTGAGCTAAAGGCTCAACTGTTTGTGATAATGTTCATTCCAACCCACATGCAGCAGTCACCTGTTCAAACTTGAGAGTCTGTCAATAAAATGAAGGGTAAGGTTGTGTTAGCTCTGCTTGGTAGAGGAGCAGGACACAAGGATTTGCTAATGTTACACGTTAGCTTACAGACACATCTCAGAGTGCTGTCTACTAAACTATGGTACAAACTTATGTTTGCTTGTTGTCACATTTGAACAACAGCACTGTGTAACTGTTGATAAATACCTTACCCTGTCGCGTTGTATCAGTAAAAAAATTGCCTTGAACAAAGAAAAGTAGAGTAAAAAGAAGGTCCAATCTCCATTTTTTTTTTTTTTTTTTATTTAAAAACACCTTAATGAGACTCATGTTATAACAACAGTGTGGTGCACTGTGGACAACAAAGGTGTCGCTGCAGTCCACTTCAAACAGACAGTCCTCACGGTCCTTTAAAGAAAATGGATTCTACCAAACTAAGGCCTCTTCAAAATGTTTTTTGAAGTTAGGCCAGTGAAAAAGAAAAAGAAAAAAATCTGACATTAAAAAGAGATTTTTTTTTTCCTGGCTTCACCTCTTTTCTCAGTGTCTCTAATCCCCTTCTGTAGGGTTTATCCTGTCTGTTCTAATTAAATATCTACACCAGTACTTGGCTCTCAGTAGAAATGTAAACTCATGAAACATCTGCTGCACAGCTCGATCTAACATTTCATCCCCTGACTCGAACCTTTTTGCTTTCTTTTGGAAACCATACTGACATCAGATCACTGAAGTGAAGAGAAGTTTCTTCACACTGATCTTTCACTATTAGAGCACCTGTACTCTCTATGACACCTGACACGCTGTCTCACAGCTTTCGACCTCCACATGAATCACCTTCACCTCAGTTTATGGGTGTTTAACCCTTCGGCTGACAAGTGAGAGAGGCTTTGAGACAAGTCATGTGACAGCGAGTGCTGTCCTCGTTTTACCCTCCTCGTAAGAATGCCAGGGCACTGCTGTGTGTGTGTTTGTGGTTTGTGTGTAACCACCTTCGTGTTGGCTTTTTGATGGGCCTATCAGAGAAGACCTCTTATGGTGCATTAATTATCATTATTGGCAGGGGCATCCCCTAATTTTGCTCATTATTTCTATTGAGTTGCAGCGGGGCATGAAGCCAGGTTGTGTGATGATTACAGAGTAGACACAGTGGCAGTTTACACACTCCATGATACTGACGGACGGCCTTAATTAGTGGTTTCAACTGTTTTTCCAACCGCATCCAGATTTAAACCCCACAGACTCAAATAATGACCTGCAGTTGTTAGAGGGGGGAGCTCAGACTGCTGCCATGTATTTCTTAATATCTGTTTAATGATTTTCCCATGTGTCCTTACAGAAATTACATACAGTACATGTACGTTTGTGCACGTATACCATGGCCCATGAAGCCATCTTAATTTGCAGCAGAACAACACAAACAAGCTTAAATCGAGTTTCCTCACTGACAGTTCTGGTTCTGTACAGATGTAAGAAAGGGCTGTTTTTAAAGAAAGGCGTTTTTTTATTATTCATTGGGTGTGTCAGGTGATAAGACTCTGTTTGTTTACAAAGGTCTTTGTTTAATCTGAGTTTGATCGGATGTTAGATTCAATGTTCCATTTTACTCTGACATTATGGTTCAGCTGGTGAAATGCTGCAGTCGTAACTTGGCTGTCAAATACTTGTTAATACTGTTACTTGTTAAGTGTAATGTGCAAAGCAGAGCTTGGCATCAGCATTTCTACTGAAAACACCAGTTTGCTGTTTACATGGCATTCCTGAAAAATTCCACTCTGGAGGGCGTTTTTAAAAGTTTCCATGTGAGATTAACTAAAATGCTGTTTCCATGTAAACAAGAGGCCAAAAAGCAACGGTACCTTTGCATTTCATCCCAAAACCATTGTTGTGTAAATGGGGCCTGAGTGTGATAATGTATGGTTACAGAGTTGCTATGGATATAGACCCATGTCAAGACCCCAACATGAAACCCTAGGTCCTGTTCACCTTGAGCACCAGAGAGAATACAGGCAGAGTAGCATCATGCTATTCACAGAGACATGGCTAACGGAGCTAACTCCGGACACGAACACCACATTGAAGGATTTCACCTGCTGTGAGCGAACAGGATACAGGATAGAGAGACTGAAGAGAATGGTGAAGAAGGCCAGATCAGTCCTGGACCCTGTGGATCCTATGGAGGTGCTGGCTGACATGAGAATCATGGCCAAGCTGTTGTCTATTCTTGGAATTTTTGCTCTATACTACAGTTTCTTGTATTACTGCTGTGACTCCTGAATTTCCCTTCAGGGACCAATTAAGTATGTTCTACTACTATTGTAACAGCAGCGGACTTGCTAGCGTCCCCCTCTATGCATCTACACATCACATCTTGTTGCATTACTGGCAGTTTGCTGACGTATAATTTTACCCAACTCATCCAACGTTTCTGGGTTTCAAAAAAATTCTGTCACAAATAGGGATCTTAATCATATTTTTACACGGCAGCAAAAGTTACTTACGGTTGTGCATCTTCGCCTCTGTGAGTTTCTCACTGAACAGCACAAATTGCATTGTGGGATTGTAACTGTAAATAATCAGCTCAAGTTCATCCAGCAGCTGACTTGGTAAAAGGGGTGAGATGAGTCCACATCCGGGTATTTCGACCAAACTTTTATTTGATGGGACTTTGAACTGGAACAGAACAGGGGGGCCTGTTTTTTAGCTGCATGTCATTTTTCAGACCATTTAATTAATCTGGCTAATGTATAGTGAGCAGGTTGGAACAACAGGATGAGGATCCTGACAGGGTGAGCATAATGTAACAGGACAAGGGTCTTGCTCACTCGGTATTCCAGTCTTCTGTAACAACCAGCTCACCGTGCATTGTTTTGGTGTAACCTTATTAGCATAAGATTCTCAAAGGTCATGACTAAAAGTCAGATGTGGAAAAACACAGCAGATTTCTGCGACATGATCTACATGACATGCTGTCTTAGTTTAGGGTGACCATATTCTGAAAAACCCAAAAGAGGACACCCTACTCGGCCTCTTGGAGAAACTGCAATAAGACCCGAAGATACTCAAAGACGACAAAGTACCTTTATAAACCATACATTTATTTAAACATTCCGTTTCTGTTTGACTACATAAATAAATAACAGAAATAATAAATAATGCCTGTAAAAAAGAAATGGTTATCTGTGTCAATGTGGTTTTCCAAGTCTCCTGAACCTTCATTTGCAACTGATACATAGGTGCCAGCTTTGAAAATAGTACACATTGCTTCCCAATGGTCATGACCACAACGAAAAGAGGGGTACTTCTTCTGCAGCTGGTCTGTAAAGGTACATTTACAGTACGGTTTGGTTATTTTGGGACCTGCCCTGGTTTTAGTTAAGTCTGTGGAAACACCACAAAATGCATACCATACCAAGACAAACTGAACTCAACTGCTTGGTGTAAACGGGGCTTAACACTTTGGCATTTTCTGTTTTCTGAGAGAAGGAGCGGCCTGGGTCTTTTGCAGATGGTCATGACACATGCAGCATGCATGCTCTACATCTTGACATGGAGATACATCAGAATAATTCCTGTGGCCCAGTACAGCGCTTTATTATAAATATCAATGGTCTGCAGAACAAGATGAGCAAAACTTGGACGTTTTAGGGAGTTTCAAAAATTCCTCCCAGACATAATTTTACAACCAAAAAGGAGGACATGTTGGGGCAAAAGAGGACGGTCGGTAAACCTTTCTTAGTTAAAGCGTTGTGTTATGTCCACAAGTAATGAGCTCTAACTAACAGCTTTACTTCCCATGCTGTAACACCCTGCAGGTAGCATCATGCCACCTCCTCCCCGTCCCCCACAGAGCTGCTGCTGCAGTGATCTTTGGAGTGACAGCCAACAAAGCATTTCAAGCCAATAGATGGCAGAAAAATCAGTGCGTGGTTCCAAATTTGCAGCTCATAAATGTTACACAATCATTTCTCCTCCTCCAAAGTTAAATAACTCTCCTTCCAGTGGAGTCAGCGTTTTGTGCATGCTGAAGCATTCATCCCTCAGACATGTGCAGAGAATAAGGTGTGCAGTGGGAGCTTATTCTTCTGCAGCTGGAGAGGCTGAGCTCAGACTGCTCCGAATTCACGCTCACAATCTGTAGCCGCAGCGTGAATAGAGAGCAGCGGAGGGCCTTCTTCTCTGTACACATATTTAACATCTTTGGTCATGTGGCGCTTTAATCCCCCTTCAACCGAATATCAATTAACCAGCACCTCTTTTATAGTCCGCTTTGAGAATAGGGTAAACGCGGCCCGTTCACCCAGCAGTTAATGGTGCTTCCTGAGAGTCCTGCTCTTGTTGGACGGTGTTTTATGCTCAGATAAAAGTTGTGCAGGGAGAAAAATGTCAGCTGGGCTCTGTTCCAGCAGCTGGTGCTCCACGGTGTCTAACACCTCACACCAGGATGTGATGAGAAAGCTGGTGGGAGCGGGGCCTGAGGTGAGGAGAAGGAGGAGGGGTTTTAAAGGTGCAAAATCCATGGAGACGTAGTCGGGCCAAACAAGACTTCCTCTGGTGGACAAACAAAAGGTGAGGCGGCTGCTTGGCTGCCTCATTACTGAAGCCCAGCAGCTGCCACCAAACTGCTGAGATGTGCTTCTTTAGGCCGTCAGTGAGGGCAGCACTAATCACCTTCTCGCTGTAATGAGTGATGTTGAGCATTAATCTTCTCTCGTGGGACTGGCTGTGTTGTTGCTGTTGGCTCTGTTGCTGGGGAAATCAGCATCTGGCTGCTGGCTGCAGACTGTTAGCACTTTTGAGTTTGAGTTAACTCCAACCTCAAAATGCAACTGCTTTCTGTCACATTCACTTTATATAAACACTTTTTCATGTCTTGTTGAACTTCTCGAGTGTGTCCGTTCCAAGCAGCGACCTCTGGGGCTGAACGCATTGGTGCAATAACTGCAGTTCCTTGAGTAGTCATTGAGGCTGACTCCAAAGGTGGGCCAATCCACATCAGACTGTAAATGGTCAGATTTATATGCAACACACTGTTGTTTGTTGATTCATTCTTTAAGCAGAACATACAGTGTATCACAAAAGTGAGTGCACCCCTGAGAGACTACACCCCTAAATGTCCAAACTGAGCACTGCTTGTCGTTTTCCCTCCAAAATGTCACGGTCTGGGGCTGCATGAGTGCAGCAGGTGTTGAGGGAAACATGAACTCCCACATGTACTGTGAAATACTGCAGCAGAGCATGATCCCCTCCCTCCAGAAACTGTGTTGCAGGGCAGTGTTCCAGCATGATAATGACCCCAAACACACCTCTAAGACGACCACTGCTTTACTAAAGAGGCTGAGGGTAAAGGTGATGGACTGGCCAAGCATGTCTCCAGAGCTTAACCCAATAGAACATCTTTGGGTCATCCTCAAGCAGAAGGTGGAGGTGCACAAAGTCTCGAATATCTGCCAACTTCGTGATGTCGTGGAGGAGTGGAAGAGCATTCAAGTGACAACCTGTGAAGCTCTGGTTAACTCCATGCCCAGGAGAGTAAAAGCAGTTCTGGAAAATAATCGTGGACACATAAAATATTGGCACTTCAGAAACTTTCACTAAGGGGTGTACTCACTTTTGTTGCCAGAGGTTTAGCTATTAATGGCTATATTTTGAGTTATTTTGAGGAAAAAATAAATTTATAGTTATATGAGCTGCACACAGACTACTTTTCATTGTCAAAGTGTCATTTTATCAGTGTTGTTCCATGAAAAGATATACTTAAATATCTGCAGAAATGTGAGGGGTGTACTCACTTTTGTGATACACTGTATTTGGAGGTGTAGTCTCTGAGCTACACCTAGGTGCCGTTAGCTTGGTGTTTAGTGATGATTCAGTCGCTTAACTTCTTGGTTATGTTTGTGTCGTTGAACACAACAGTAATCAACACAGTATTTTTTTGTTCTTTTTCTTTTTTTAACCTAATTCAGTCAGTCATTAAACAACAAGTAAAGTCGCCCCTACTGGAAAATGAGCACTTTCACTGTCAAAATCCAGAGAAAAACCATCTCCAAAATCCAGCTGATAGGTTTAAAACCCCGTCCTGAAAGTTTGTGAGATTTTCATGGACTGAGAACAAACATGGACTTAGTGAGAGGATTACACAGTTTCAAAGATTGGCACATAATCACACATATTTTAGAAGCACCAACTAAAACAGAACAAAGAAACAATCATAGGACAACTAAATAAAGACGTTTATTTTAAAAAAATCATTGTTTTCATTTGTAAAAGCTGTTCAAAGGGTAAACCCTGGGGATGAGCAGGTATGTTTGAGTCGACAGGTTCAAACATCTCAAGATAACTTTCTGCAATGTTACGTTTTAACTTTTCCAGCATGTTTTTTTTTAGGTGTTCATTTAAATGCACGGTTGCCTCTGGATAATCCTTTTCAAAAAGTCTATAATTGGTGTTGATGAGGTAACTGCTAAGTGCTATTGAGTACCTTTCTTTCAGAAGCAGCCAATAAAAAATGAAGTCATGAAAAGGGAGAGAGGGAAAAGGAGCACTCCAGACGTTCAGCATTCAATTTCCTATTTAGGCAAAGTCACAATCAGCAAAAAGAGAGCACTGGCCCCCAGTCAATGAAGAAAAACGGTCTGATGCATTTAATATATGAAGAAACATTCACTGAAACCCAAGGCCATGAATCATTACCTTAAGCCCTTTCAGCCCACAGCTCTCGTCTTTAATTTGCCCCTCCTCGCGGCCCAGATCACGGAGGAACTCACTGCGAGCATTGTTCCTCCTGCCAGCTCACTTGGCATATCTCATTTTATTTAGAGGCCTCTGGCTGTTTGGCAGGGGCAGCGGTAAGCGGTGTTAAAGGTATTTATGAGGTTGTCCTCAGAAAACCTTTCTTTATATCAACAGTTTGACTAATGCATGTGACAGCAAACTTGACGTTGGCAGCGGCAGTGAAGAAGTTGTCTGTATGACTGATGTGGGCTGAGATAGCAGCCAAGCCAACATGGATTAATTATAGTGGCTTTTAAATGACTGTTTTCACCACAGACAATGTTTTGGAAGTACCTAAGAGCTCAGGCTGCTAACCATCAAATCGCTTAAAAGGGGTTTCACTGAAGTCGTGGTACAGATTCCTCAAATTTGTGAACTTTATGTGTTTAATCTGAGGTGTGGGATTTATACTCCTGCTGCCTGAGCAGACTTTGTAGCAAGATTATCCACTTTCGAAATATCTTTTAAAAAATTTAAGCTATTACTGGATATATGTGATCGAAATTCTTTCCTTAATGCTGACAAGCAAAAATGGCAGGTTTCATTCGGCTGTAGTGAGATCCCTCTTCTTGCTGACACAAAGTATACGGTCAAAACTAATAACAGCTCGTACTACCATGACTGAAATCCAGTTTGCTGCCATTGTCACATTTCAACCATCATGAACACAGAGCATTGATGACATGACAAAAATACAATGTAACACTGTTCAAGGCCTGCACCTCAGTCAAATCAATCACAAATTGAGACCATCCTGCTGCCATGGTGCCCACGATAATCACATCTGTCTGCATGGATGTCTCTACCACCATGAAAATTGCTTGTTGCTGCTGCAGCCTAATGATTTAAATTATGCATACTGACTTCATCCGACTTCCATGATTTATCAGTGGAAACAGACACGATGGAGCCATGAAAAATCACACAATAAAGAACAATACCAGAACTCTCAGCAAAGCCTCTGAATGAAAATCAACCCGTTCTTTAGCCTTAAAACAGTTTGATAGACGGGCAGGACACATGGATAACTGATATGGCTATAGAGTCCTCCAGGATGACTAAAGGTTCCAATCAAAAACCAACTTTTCCTCTTTGTGTTGGCATGTGGATATGCTAGACAAGGAGAGCTAGCATTGAGGGTCCAGGACACAAGAGCTAACTGTTGAGTCCATCTTAAGTATTGTGGGCCTACAGCTCAACAAACACCAGTAAAGGAGGTGCCAGCTTGATAACCCCGGTGATGTGCTGGCTCTTGCAGCCCATTAGTGTTGCCAACTTAGCAACCTTGTTGCTATTTTTAGCAAGTTTTTACAGACTAAGGTGAAAACACATCCATCTCACCCTTCTCCGTAAGTAGCAGGTGCTGCTCGTTGTGAAGCAGCTGAAAGGCGCTGCTCACTCACACGGTGCAGTGTATGCAAATGAATTGCTCACGGTCGTGTCTCTTTTGGGTCGCTTAGGCCCCGTTTATACGACAACGCTTCACAGCGTTTCACTCGAAAACGCAAAAAATGCAAAGAAAAAAATCTGCGTTTATGTGGAGACGCTGCAGGACTGAAAATGCTGTAGTATGCATACAAGGCTTTAGGCCACAACGAAAGTGGAATACACACGCGCAAAACGGAGCGTGACGCCAGCGTTTCACTGAAAACGCCGACTTGCCGTTTATATGGCAACGGAGGCTGCAGCGTTTCAGAAAAATTCCACTCTGGAGGGTGTTTTAAAAAAGTTGTGTTTCAGGTTGGCTTAAACGGCATTTCACTATAAACGAGAAACGCAACAAAACTTTTGCGTTTCACCCTAATACCGTTGTCGTATAAACAGGGCCTATGGTCGGTTATGTATATATAATACAGTCTATGGTCCAAAATCTGATAAAAGGGGGGAGGAGGGGATGGTTATTTTGAAATGAAAAAAAGAATAATTAACAGGAGAAAGTTCATTTATTATTGTTTTTGACTCATTTTCTCCTGCCCCATGACATTATTCCTCTCTCCTACAGCATCCATGACAAATACATACAAATGGCTAATTTTGTAAGTTGGGCCATGATGTCATTTAGGACCTTCTAATGACTTCTATCACAGCCAATAAGCTACTTTCCTCACTGAGGAGTTGGCAACACCACAGCCCATCCATGGCCATCTTGTGTGTTTGACAGCCTTTGAAAGTTTTCTGATTTTCTGTTGAGCACGATCACCCACTGTCATACAGACATGACTCTTGCCCGCAGACTGTATAAAATATGGATGTGGTCTTTGTGACGTCACCCGTCTGTTCCTGGTACAGTCAAATGAAGCCAATCATTGGACAGGACCATCTTGGATACGACCTGGGCTTTAAGCTTCCTTTCTAACAGCTATAGGGCACCCGTCAGTCACGTGAACTGAGCTGAGCCTCTGATTGGACAAACTCGTAATCCTGATATCTAATTAACTGCCGAGTTAGAAAAAAATTCACTCCCCATACAGTGTGTGCTGATAGCGAAATTAGTGTTTCAGACCCAAGGCGTTTTTTGAACCAGGCTATAAATGTGTTTTTAATGCTGTAAAATCTTTTTTTTTTGTTGTTGTTTTTTTTTTTGGCTTGATGGGTACATGATTTCCGGTCTTTCTGCAGCCAGCCTCTAGCAGATTCTTGATGAACAACAATTTTTTTGCACTTCCGCATAGGCTTCATTTTTCGCTACTGGATGTTGCCCTGTGGTCAACTCAAACTTGCTCCGCTCTGTTGAGTTCTGTAGATAAGTCTCAGCTCCAGCAGGTTGAAGCCTTCAGAATCAGATATGCATGCCTTTCACATTTATCCCTAATTCACACATACTCCATGAGCACCGCAGTTTTCAGCTTGCGCCAGTTCACACTGGATTGGTCTCTGGAGCGCAGCGCAGCACACTCCATAGCAGCTTGATACGCGAGATCACAGGAGAACCACATGTTCCCGCAGGAATCACACCCATGACAACTACCTGCATGATAATTCTATTAGTATGTTAAACTCACCTGCCCTCCCAGAACTTCAGCAATTCAGTCCATCCCTTTTAGTTTCTGTTGGTGTCCTTATAGAAAGGATGTGTTGTGTCATAAGATTTTCTGCCTCCAATGTAAACTTTTCCTCATCCATGGCGTCAGATTTCCTCTGGGTCTGACCCGCTGATGACTGCTGGCCCTGTGGCTGTGACGTATTTTTGATAAGCGAGGATAAATTTAAGATCGACCGCAGAATATGGTACTTTATTTTGAAAAGGCCGGAAACTGACTGTATTTCGTATTTACAGTCTGCTCTGCGGAGATCTACACGTCTCTGCAGCATACTCCGGCAAAAATAGACGCAGAACAGCTGCGAGCAGCCGTCGGTGACCGCATCGCAGGCTGTGTGAATGCACTGATTGACTAGAGTGGTTTCTACGTACAGCGTAGGGCCCCGCACTGATGAACCGCCGCACTCACACTATATATGTGCATTCTGAGTAACAAACTGCGTCGACACGACAAGACAAGATCTTATTCAGCTTGACTTTAACATGGCGTACTTCCGGCGTAATCCGTGTTTTAGCATGTGATCCGTCACTCTCTCAATTAGCTTTCTTCTATTCCTTTTTTATCATTTTATTTTTAATGTTTGCCAGCTCCAGTCTGCACCATTACTACAAAAATAAAGCCAAGAAATCTTTGTTAACCCACTCACTGCTAAATTTTGCCAGACCGGCGTAGTGTCGTAAAAGACACTTCAGTTCTACGTGCCAGAAATGAATTTGTCTTCTCCAGGGAAAAAAAAGAGAAAAATCTGTCCTGACCAACTATTTTGAGAAATAGCATTTAGAAAAAACTGTTCATAAACTCTTTTTTATTAGTGGTTCATAACCAGGTAAATTTAGTCTGCTCAGTTAATTTTTATTTTTTTTAACATATTTGTATTCTGTTCTTTTTGCACATTATACAAACACAATTTTCAGTGTCCACTGATGAACTGATTAACATTGTGTTACGCCAGGAACACACCAGATGCATCTCCGCTCTGTGTTGACTGCGTGCTCTCTCATCCGTCAGCTCACACCAGATGTTTGTTCAGTTTGACAATGTAGCAAGACCGGCAGACAGCTGGAGTCATGGGACGGAGGACCCTGGATTCATGGTGATGATCCTCTCCTCGTCCATGTTAGGCTGTAAAATCTGAAATCAAAGATTAGGTTTTGACACGGTTTGCCAGAGCAGTAACACAACTGAAACACAACAGAGACGCACGTAGTGTATTTTGACCGTTATGTCGCTACGCGGAAAATTCAATGTATACAATTTTGGAAAACCTAGGAAATTAAACCAGATTATTTCTAAAATACAACCACAGTTAATATTAATTTAAAACTGAAGTTCATGTTCAAATTTAAATGATTTGAAAATCTAAAATGTAAAGATAAGCTACAAACAGTAAACTCTACAGAGAGGTAAAGTATGATTTAGCGTTAAAGTTGGAAATGTAAATCACATTTTTTAAAAAGTTATAGATTTTCATATGTGTGTGTGTATCTGTTTTTGTCACTGGTTTGTGGGAGAAGGAGCTCCACTGTCTGACCAGCAGGTGGTGGAGAGGGTGGTCAGGATTATCCAGAATTAAAAACATTTTCTACAGTGTCCTCCTCTTCACCACCACTGAAAATCTGTAAATGAGTCCAGCTTGCGGCTGATTTCGTGGCGTGGGTCTTTTAATCAGTTTGTTCCGTCTGCTCACACCTCCAGCTGCTGCTCCCCCAGTACACGACAGTGAAGTGCCCTGCGCTGGCCTCAGGAGACTGAAAGAAGATCTCTAACATCTTGCTGCATGTCGAAGGATTTCAGTTTCCACAGTGAGTAGAGTCTGTTCATCCTCGTCTTCATGCTGGTCTTGCAGCTTTGTCTGTCATCAGTGTTGACTCCCAGGTACTTTTACTCCACCACAAAGGCAAACATCCTCTCTGAAATAAAGCCCAGCACATGCAGAGTTTCCACAAAACTTCTGCAGATGGCTAAAGATTAATGCTAAGGCAAGAGTAATTTAATTAATATCCTTTATTTTTTAACTGAACAGATGGATGAAAGGAGTTATCTACAAGGTTATGACTGTTTTAATTTTTTATGTGAACACTGCGTAAAGTTAAAATAAAATGAGAGACAGAAGCAAAATTTCAGACTGTTGAAAAAGGTGCCATGCATGGTTTATAGTTAGTAACTGGTCTTTAGTCAGTAATTGGACTAAACTTAATCTGTCTGTGGTAATCTTTTCCCATTTAAAACTTTTAACATTGCCACTAGTGATGCACACTGAGAGAGTATTTTAAAAACACTGACCTAGGGACTGAATATACTTTCCGCACAAATGCTGAAATTGGATGTAAGAGATCCACACAGGATAACATGTGTGTTCACACTCTGCACAGTGTCCATTCCCAAACTGCAGGGGGCGGTGTATCACTACAACAGAACTAAACTAGAGAAGAAGAGGTTGTTCACACAGTTTACATGGACTGTATAATTAATGGACGTAGTCTCTGTGATGTCACCTGTCTGTTTCTGAAAAGGAATTTTGAAGAGAATCGGCAGGCGCAGCCATATTGGAAATGAGGCGGGCTTTGAGTCTTCACAGTAACAGCCATAGGGTGCCCTGCAGTTACGTGAGCTGAGCTGCGCCTCTGATTGGACGATCTAGAAATCTTAGTATTATCTAAACTGCAGAGTTAGAAAAAAAATTTAACCCCCAGACAGTGTGTCAGGGGTTAATACGTACGTGTTACGTTTATTTCGGCTTTTTTTTTTTTTTTTTTTTTTTTGGCTCAGTGTGTACGTGACTTCCAGTACTTCCAGAGCCAGCCCCCAGCAAACACCCGACAAACTGCAGATTTTAGCGCTTCCACGTTCTCTCATATTTTCAGACCGGAGGTTGCCGCTTGACAGTTTACTTCATTTTTTCACAACTTCCACTTTCTATGCCAAGTTTGGCCACAAGGAGCCCCAGGTCATCTGCGCATCACTGCAGAGAGGGTAGAAAGTTTCGGAGGTGGCCAACATGGTAATTTTCCGTGTGAAAAGGGCAGCGCGAGGGGGCAAGGCTGCTAAAATGATGTCATTTATCTGCATGAAACCACGCAGACGTGTTAAACATAAATCAGGCTTTATTTTAGCCAGACTGCTGATTCATCTGATGAGTTGAGATCATTGAGGTGCATTAAATCAAGTTGAGATGTGCACATAATGGTTTGTTTGACCTCAAATTTGTCCTATCTTTCTTTTCTAGTACACAAGAAAAGCAGAGTCAGTGTGACATCAGTATATTGGTAAGTAAAACATCTCTGCAGTATCCTGTTGACATCATTGTCTTAACTCTGTTTAGAAACTGCTTCTTGAATTTTGGTAGCAGTGGGTATTTTTCAGTCTATTTTATTTATTTATTTATTTTTTATGAAGACATTATGAGGACTTCAATAGGTGTCTTGAAATAGTCTCACTTTTATATATTTACCTGGTTATGAACAACAAAGTAAACAGTTTATTGACCATTTTTTTCTAAATGCTATTTCTCAGAATAGTTTGTCAGCACAGGAGAACAATTTCATTTCCGGCACGTAGACCTGAAGTCCCTTTTACGACACTACGCCGGTCTAGCAAAATGTAGCAGCGAGTAGTGAGTTAACCAAATGAGAAGCAAGGTCTGTCCTTTTTCTTGAAGAAAATGATTTCTTAGATTTAGTTCGTACTAATGGTGCAGACTTGAGCTGGACTGGCAAAAATTAAAAATAGATTAAAAAAAAAAAAAAAAAAGTATAGGAGAAGGTAATTCATAGAGTGATTGACTAACTGGTAAAACACAGATTAAGCTAGGCCACAATACAAGTCTCCTGTCTGTCCTGTCTTGTTTTTGTTCTTGTTTTTTTTTTTCTGTCAGTCCAGCTCCAGTGTCCAGTGTTCCCGATCAGGAAGATATGAAATAGCATTTATAAACAACCTATGTTGGTGCTGATAATCTCATTTCAAGTTGTGGATCACAATAAGACATATGTCTTGAGGTAAGAACTTTTTCAGTAGTCCCCTCAAGTGAATTAAGATCTTGCTGTTTGAAAAACTCAGAACTTGCAGTAATAACCACGAAGCGTGATTACAAGTATAACAGAAATAAGTTAAGCACAGGTCACATTAGGTATACATTGTTTTCGAAAAAGAGGAGGTCAAAGAGACTATAAAGCAGCAAAATTATTTAAAATGATATTAGCTGAAGTCTGGCATTAGTGTATTATGCTTACATACTTCCTAAAATAATAATTTAATAAAAAAAAATTGGATGTCACTCTTGACTGGTCGTCATAAAAAGGATCTTTTGCGTTCTCTCATACCCATCACATCTTAAAATGACTTGAAGAATGCCTTCATCTGCTATCAGCCTCCTCCAGGAGCTGGTTATTCTCTGAAGAGAGGCCGAAAAGCCTCAGGGCTAACTTCACACACACACACAGAAATGGTTAACACAGGGGTCCCTAAACTTTTTCCTGTGAGGGCCACATAACTTTCCCCTTCTCTGATGGTGGGGCGGGGGTCAGTTTGTATCAGAAAAGGTGTGATGATCGCAGGGGTGCCTAAACGTAAACATCTATTGTTTTCCAGAAAGCCACACGTAACTAAATATTAATAACCTTTTCTGGGATCTTCACAGAAAAAAAGTCAGGAAATAAATAATAACACCATTAATAGAATACATAACACTATTTATGAAATAAAATGTCATTTTCCATGCATGAATTAGTCTTGATCGTGTGCTGTGGCCAGACTAAAAAAAATCATAATGCGTCTCTGGTGTTGTTCAGGGGGCCGGGCCAAATGTGGAGTCGGGCCGTATCAGGCCCTCAAGCCATAGTTTGGGGACCACTGGGTTAACATGTCTTCATTAGTTTGAGGCGTATCGATATAAATAGTTTAAAGAAAGAAAAAAAAAGGAAACTCTTTGTCAAACCACAGAGCATATCTTTGCAGCTCATCATGGACCATATTTATAGGTAAACGTAATACCTTTCAGGCTGAAAACAGGAAAGTGGAGTGTAGTTTTTCCATTTTATCAGTGATTAGTCTCTAACACAGCTTAACAGAAGCAGCAACATCCACAGCTTAGGCTTCAGTCAACTTTTATTCATGTCACACTTAGTCAGTGGGAGGACAGTCTGCTTATCACATGTCCTCACAACTTCAGAAAGTATGCCCAGTGATGCTGTGTGTGCGTGCGTGCGTGTGTGTGTCTCAAAGAAAAAGAGAGATTATGTGTCAACAAAGAGGAGGAAGACTGTAAAAGTCTTAAGACCTGTAATCTGAAAGTGGTGGTATCACCATTTAAAAGTCGAACATGTGAACAGGTGTTTGACTTTTCTGACCTTTTGAAAACAGGAAATATTTTCAGCAACAACAAAAACACAAGTGCTAGAAAAATAGTAAAAAACAATCTGAAGGGTGCTGAATCTCATAAAGCTGGATGAGGTTTGAAGCAAAGCAGCAACCCTTTATCATTTCTCCTGCTGTAAATGTTTTGAACCAGAATCAGAATGGCCTTTACTCGCCAAGTATCTTCAAAAGAATACAAGGAATTTTACTTCAGTTTGAACTTTACTCTCTCTGTACAACATATATGAATAAACAATAAATATCACTAATAAAAAGAGATCAAGTCAGTAAAAAGAATAAAGGAACCTATACACAACAAACAATAAACAAAAAAATAACATTAAGTTAAATAGTGCAATGTATTTATTAGTAAAAAAAAAAACAAGATGTACAATTTGTAATGAAAGAACAGTGCAAAGGCGAACAGACAACAGGCCGTGGTGGTAAATGAGGTGTATGAGTTATAGTTTATGTCAGGTTAATTGTTCAACAGAGTGATGGCCTGTGGGAAGAAACTGTTCCTGTGTCTGGATGTTCTGACACACAGAGCTCTGTAACGTCATCCAGAGGAGAGGAGTTTAAACAGTTTGTGTCCAGGGTGAGTGGGGTCTGCAGAGATGTTACCAGCTCGCTTCCTGGTCCTGGACCGGTTTAAGTCCTGGATGGAGGGCAAGCTGGCTCTGATGGTTTTTCCTGCAGACCTGACAGTTTGTTGAAGTCTGTGCCTGTCTTGTTTGGAGGCCAAACAGTGATGGAGGTGCACAGGACCGATTGGATGATGGAGGTGTAGAAGATGATAAGCAGTTCCTGGGGCAGGTTGAACTTCCTGAGCTGTCTGAGGAAGTAAAACCTCTGCTGTGCCTCCTGATTGAGTCTATGTGGGCAGTCCACTTCAGATTCAGATTTTTACAGTTTATATATCTACCTTAAATCTTTCAAAAACACAAGAGGACTAAAAATAGAAGACTATCCATGACTGTAACAGATCTGCAGGAGAAAATATTCAAACTTACCCAAACCAAAAGATTCTTTGAATTTCCACCATTAGACTCCCACTGTTTGATCCCTGAAAAGGTGTTTCTGTTTGTTACCTGTGGAGGGCAGCAGCAGGCTTGAGATGCAGCTAGACTGCATGTAGTGTCAAAAGGAGAATAAGAAACAGGAGAACAACAGCACCACAGCAGGGCAGCAAGGACTACAGCTGAAAACTTCACGGCACTGTACTTGCAAACTGGATTCTTTAAAGTCACGTTCTGTGTGGTAGAGCTGAATCTTGTCCATTTTAACCCGTCTACAGTGAGAGCTTAAAGTAGAGAGGTAAGATATTTATGTGTATCACCTCTATCACTGTTAAACTTGTGAAAGTTTGGTGTGCAGAAAGCTCTCAGACAAGATGTGACACTAAATCAAAATGATTACAGATGCTGTAAATTATCTGTACTATGATAACCAGGTTAACCATGTTTTCATAGAATGAAGTGACAATCTGATTTCTTGAACCTTTTCTTACCAACATGAATATTATAAATCATGCATTAGCTCTTTTTTTTAAAAAAAAACAATTGCTCAGATAATGAAAATAAAAAGATAATTTAATTTGTACAGAAGGTTTTGAGAAACAGTTGTCTATGATAAACAGCAGAAATAAAAAGAAAAGAAATAAACGTGTAAAACCGTCAAAATAAATATAAGCCAGTAAAACACTTGAAGGAGACCACAGAGCCTGTACAGCTCCCATGCCAGGTGAAAAGCAAAGGAATACAAGTTTTAATTTAGATGATAGGTATACAAGGTTTGGGATGTTTTGCACTTTTTTTTTTCCTCTCCAGAGAAGGTACGCTCATCTCTTGTTTTCAGTGTGGTTTTACATTGAAAGCAGCATTATCAGTGGATCTAAAGGGCCTTGAGGTACTACAGAAAAAGTTTTTATCCCCTGAAAAACTCATAAGCAGTGTTGGGAATAATGGCATTTCTAACACCAATAATATTTTCCAGTAATGGGAAATCAAATTAATTACTATTTCAAACATTACAACGCTGTTACCAACAGTGACATGTGGTGCGTCATTATGCACTGATACAGGACAGGAGCTTCAAATAAGATGTATGATTGTTTTTTTCTGATTGTCCTTCTTTGGGAAGGGGTGACAGACACATAAGTAAAGATGATTGTCTAAAGGTAGAGTACAATTTAATGGTAAACCAATCAGGGCCAAACCTCAACGCGCCACAAACAGCAACACAAGAGAACCAGATGCAACAATGGCAAGTCCGGAGCGGTCTGTCAAGTTCAAACTGGTGTTTTCAGGTTGGAAGTACAGGCACTACTTTAACATAATTAATATAAAAGGCAAGAACATAAATGTGAAGAGTACATTTATGTCCAAGAGCCAAATCGGCTTAAAAATCCAAATTCTTCTTCAAATCTGATGGTTTTTCATAAAAAATGCAACCCAATAAATACTTTCCCTGGTGACTAATAAGATTCATGAAGGAGTAATTTTGTGAGCAATTCAGTTACCTTTTTGGTAACAAGCAAATATAATTATTTTTAATTTTCCCAACACTGCTCAAAAGACAAGATGCCAACTGTATCACTTTTAGCTTTAAACTGTGAAATACTTGAGTGGTTATTCATAAGTGAGCTTTGTTGTGCTGCTGTTTTAAAGTCTAAGCTTGAAAATTGACCTCATTTTTGTTTTAAATCCGTGAAAGTAATACAGTAACAAAATAAATCACATGCATTGAGGCTAAATTGATTTAAAAATCTGCCAATGGGATGAGAAAAATATTTTTAGAGCAATTCAGGCATCAGTTTTTCTTTTTAAATTTCTTGAATTAAGACACGTTTTTCTGGACTTGTCAGGTTAATGTGGCTCATGTTAAATTCAATCAGACAATAGCTGCTTAAAACAAGACTTTTAACAGTTGCTAAGACTTAAGTTTTGCAGCCCATGCTGCCCAACAAACAAATTATGTTCAACTGTCAGTCAAATCGCCCACAATTATCTCATTTTAGAATTATCTAGACACCCTCACAACTTTTTTTTTGTACACGTGTTTAAATCTACCTTTAATGGAAAGTTTCCATTGGCTGTAATGATGTTTCCTTTGCTTTAGAGCCCCTAGTGGACACTCACAGCTTGTTCTGGTTTTAATACAGTGGAAACAGTCAACCTGCTGTAAAAAATGTTTGTAATCCTGAAGATGGTTGGGCATCAAAACGACTAAAAGGTGAAGTGTGTAGGAGTGAAAATATAAACCAGATATTGGTCAGATTTTAGATTAAGACCCCGCGTCTAAAAATAAGAAGCCTATGCGGAATTAGCAAACACTGCAGTTTTTGGAAAGTCTATTTGAGGCTGACTACAGACACACCAGAAACCACACACACACACACACACACACACACACACACACACACACACACACACACACACACACCAAGCCAAAAATGCAGATTTTCTAGCAGAACAGCAGAACTTAACATGTTTACAGTCTGGTTTGAAAACCAGTTTGGGTCTGAATAGCTTGTTTTTCGAACAGCTCAAATCATACAGGGGATGGATTTTTTTTTTTTTGTTTTGTTTTTTGTTTTTTTTTTTGTTTTTTCAATAACTCTGATACGTCCCCCATGGAAGATGGGCTTCAAAACTGTGTATCAGCATTTCATTGGCAACAATATACATCCTATGCTACAGACCTGAGTTTGCACTATTTGTTGCTGAGTTCACCAGCGTCTCCTTGTTTGTTGTCATCATTTTCTAGTCGTATGTCATTGCAAAGTAATACAACAACTATCGGCATCCATATTGCAGCATTTCAGATCGTTTTTGATGTTCCACATACCTGTGGATTGTTTTTACAACATTGCCGTGAGAATGCAGATTTTTACTAACATATGAGAGACATTTCTGTTTTTGATGGTGCAGTTTTTTGACTGAACAAGTCTAAAGGGCTGATTATGCTTTCCGCACGAACGTGATGTGCGGAAACTGGACGCGTGAGATCCGCACGAGAGACTGTGTGGTTTTCATACTTTTTCACACTCTGCGTTGCGTCCGTTCCCAAACTGCAGGGGGCAGTGTATCGCAAACGCAAATACGGTTGTTCACACAGTTAACTACATTTTTTCACAACTTCCTCTTCTCCACCAAGTTTGGCCACAATATCACGCCGGAATTGTTAATGACCCACTTATCAAGGTGATCTCTGTGAGGTGAATCATGTAAAGGCAGGAATTTATTGTACGTTAGACACGAGGAGCACCTGCTCCTCCGCGCATTTCTGCGCAGAAGTTGGACATTTTCAGAGGTGTGCGACGCGTAAATTTTACGTGTGAAAAGGACCGTACGAGGGGGTGAGGCTGTTATAATGGTGTCTGGTTTCCCTTGCTTCCATCCTGAGCAGGATTCGGTGCTCTAAGTACCACATTAACTGACATATTTGATACATCATGGTAAAAAAATAACAGAGTGTATACACGGATACATATATATACGTGTGTGTGTGTGTGTGTGTGTGTGTGTGTGTGTGTGTGTGGAGATTGCTGCCGAGACACAATGCTAGAAGGGTGACTCAGTGTCATTTATTGATTTTTTTAGGCCTTTGTTGAACTTTATCTTTGTTTGACCAGCAGAATTTTATTTTGCTTGCATTTTACTACCATGTTCTAAAAGTATTTCTGGCTGTCTGGCAGTTTGGAACTTTCCTTTTCAATAATGTTTTGCATTAGATTCCAAGTTTCTAAAACTCCCACAGTAACAAGCAGACATACTGTATTTCCAAAGATGTTTCCATCCAGCTTCAGCATTCCAAAAGCCTTTATGAACAGAGAATAAAGAGCTTTGTTCTTGTTTAATGTAGGTATGAGAATCTGAACATTCGTTCATTGTCTGCGGTTCATGGCTGCCAGTTTGGGTTAAAGGTGAATAGAAGTGTCTGTCAGCAGGACAATACAGGAAAAAGTTGTGCCTTTGTGAATAAAAAAACCCAGAAGAAGCAGCTAAAGTCAGGACAGAAGGAGGCCCGAGATTGAACCCTGAGGATTTCCACTCTTCACTTGAGCCAGCTGTTGGTATAGACATGGTTTCTAATTGAACTTCTAAAGGCTGGTCTCTCTGGGAGATTTACCAGATTGGAAAATAAGCTGGTGATCAGAATCTTATAGTTATGCTGCAGACTGATGAAATGAGATCTTTAAGGTTGGAACGAACTGAGAAACATTTTCTCTTCTCTGTACATTTAAAACAGCTTCAGCAGTAAATTTTGGTTTACATGTAGATCTATTTGTTTTGTACATAAAGGCACTCAAAGCAACTTGAAATAGTCTCACTTTAATATAATTGTGTGTTCGGAAATAAAATTGTAATATGAGATCATCAGCACCAAAATCTGTTATTTCTGAGTGTTTCGTAGTCAGACTGGATTTTCCAGGGAGAACACAAATCCATTACTGAACAAAGAAAAGTAGTTTCACAGAGAAGGCCCACACTCAAGTTGTTTCTTTCAAAACAAACATACGCCTCAGCAAAAGTCACAGCTTTACGACAGTGGTTGATAGTGCTCATGGGAAACAGAGTCCTTATCCTGGAGTAGCACTACTCATTCTGGCCACCTTTTACCGCATTGCTTTTAAAACCAAGGTCTTGCAAATTCTAAAACCACAGATTGCGTTTGTTGTACAACCCTTAAATCATGAAAAGTTAAGTAAAATTACAAAAAAATTTTGGTCAAACTGGTAAACTTTATTGTTTGTCATTTTGATTTGATGCCTGCAACACATTCCAAAAAAGCTGGTTTCCCTCTGTGTTCCATCACCTTTCCTTTTAACAACACTCAATAAGTGTTTGTGAACTGAGGACACTAATTGTTGAAGCTTTGGAGGTGGAATTCTTTACCATTCTTGCTTGATGTACAACTTCAGTTGATCAACAGTCCGGGGTCTCTGTTGTTGTATTTTGCACTTCATAATGTGCCATACATTTTCAATGGGAGACAGGTCTGAACTGCAGGCAGGCCAGTCTAGTACCTGCACTCTTTTACTACGAAGCCACGCTGTTGTAACACATGCAGAATGTGTCTTGTCATTGTCTTGCTGAAATAAGCAGAGACGTCCCTGAAAAAGACGTGGCTTGGATGGCAGCATATGTTGCTCCAAAACCTGTATGTACCTTTCAGCATTAATGGAGCCTTCACAGATGGTCAAGTTAGCCATGCCATGGGCACTAACACACCCCCATACCATCACAGATGCTGGCTTTTACACTTTAACCTGATAACAATCCAGATTGTTCTTTTCCTCTTTGGCCTGGAGGACACCACGTCCATGATTTCCAAAAACAATTTGAAATGTGGACTCGTCAGACCACAGCACAC
This sequence comes from Labroides dimidiatus, assembly GCA_030710495.1. Taxonomy (NCBI): domain Eukaryota; kingdom Metazoa; phylum Chordata; class Actinopteri; order Labriformes; family Labridae; genus Labroides; species Labroides dimidiatus. The sequence goes on from CM061159.1 coordinate 8,989,597, forward strand.
TTTTCCACTTTGCGTCAGTCCATCTCAGATGAGCTCAGGCCCAGAGAAGCCGGCGGTGTTTCTGGGTGTTGTTGATATATGTCTTTGTCTTTGCATGGTAGAGTTTGAACTTGCACTTGTAGATGTAGTGATGAACTGTGTTAACTGACAATGGTTTTCTGAAGTCTTCCTGAGCCCACGTGGTAATATCCTTTACACAATGATGTTGGTTTTTAATGCAGTGCTGCCTGAGGGGTCAAAGGTCACGGGCATTCAATGTTGGTTTTCAGCCTTGCTGCTTACATGCAGAGATTTCTCCAGATTCTCTGAATCTTTTGATGATGTTATGGACTGTAGATGATCAAATCTCTAAATTATTCGCAATTTTACAATGAGAAACATTGTTCTTGAACTGTTGGACTATTTACTCACACAGTTGTTCACAAAGTGGTGAACCTCACTCCATCCTTGCTTGTGAATGACTGAGCCTTTCCTGCGATGCTCCTTTTATACCCAATCATGACACTCACCTGTTTCCAATGAACCTGTTGACTTGTGGAATGTTTCAAACAGGTGCTTTTTGGAGCATTCCTCAACTTTTTGTTGCCGTTTCAGCTTTTTTGGGATGTGTTGCAGGCATCAAATTCAATATGAATGAATATTTTAAAAAGTTTTAAAAGTTTATCAGTTTGAACAGTAAATATCTTGTCTTTTCAGTGTATTCAGTTAAATATAGGTTAAACAGGATATGCAAATTGTTGTAATCTGTTTTTATTTACCCTTCACACAAAATCCCAACTTCACTGGAATTGGGGTTGTATATTGATACAATTTTAAAGAAATCACTTAAGATCACTAAATAGATGCACAGGGGGAACATTATTTCTGTCATTTTTTACATCCCTTGAATAGAGCACTGTGTGTCAAGTCCTCTTCTTCACATGCATATAAATATTTATGTCTTTCAACTCTCTACTGAAGTATTTTCTGAGAAACCTCTTAGGGTGAAAACAAACAGAAGCTCTCATGATCCAAGTACTTTGAATGTGTTTGTTGATGAAAGTCATAAAAAAATGATGTATAGTTAGATTTTATGACAGCGTACTTTGCTTTTTATGTGTTATTAGAGAGTGTATGCCCACAAATTAAAGCATCTCTTAATATTTATTTCATGCTCTTATTCTTTCAGCATAACGTCTCACTATGTTATGCAAGATGGATTAAAAATGCAAATATATGTGAAGAAGGTGTTATGCAAGCATTCAAAAGTCCAGTTGGGTTAGGTGTCTCCTTTTATGTGGGGTCTGCTGCCTCATTATCCCTCACTTCCTGCTTTAAGCACAGATGGGTCCTGGAAGTGAATGCATAATGTATATTTTTCCTTTGGCAGGGTGTTGCTGTCAGGACTGCTCTGGTAGCTGTTGCAGCAGTATGAATTTTCAGCTGGTGAGTCTTTTGCTTTGTCTGTCACATAACTGAGTCGAGGGAGTGTTTGTTTTATTCATATTTTTTGTTGCACGGTATGTGAAGTGTTTCAGCAGCTCCCACTTCCCTAAGAAAAATACAAACCAGTAAAAAACAGAGAATTCAAACAATGTTTAATATTTGTTTCAAACAGTGGTAATGAAAAGTGGTAATGCACGTGAAATGTTTGCTGTTAGGTGTGTACCAAAGAGTGAGTGTGTGTGTGTGTGTGTGTGTGTGTGAGGAAGTGAAAGAAAGAGCGAGAGGCAGACGGAGAAGGAGAGAGAGGGCAGGAGGGACCCGTATTAGCCGGGACACTTGAATGAATTTGAAGAATAGGTTTTTACATGCAGAACAGCCACAATAAACTGAGCTCTGACTGGCAGACAGTACCAGCTTCTCTGATTCAAATGACGCAAACCTTCCTGATTGGAGGGTTTTAAATACTTTTTTTTTTTTTTTTCCAAACAAAACCAAGTTCGGTTGCGTACGTTAGACTGGCAGTAAACTGAAATAGAAAAAAAGAAGAAGAAGAAGAACTGAAAACAGTTACATCAAGCTCTGTCTGGTTCTCAAAAAATACCTGAAGGATTATATTGGATCCCATGAATAAAGCATTTTTCAGTGTTTTAAATGCACGTGGTGTTAAAGGCTTTATCATGAGCTCATAAGTGAGTTTGCCATTAATTGTTTTTTCATGCTGCTAGATTGAGGGGTACTCTGTGCAGTTGGTTAAAAAAAAAAAAAAAAAAAAAAAAAAACTTTAGAATGATTATTCCACATGTGCATACTTCTTTTTGATAATTTTGATCAATGTTAAAAATCCTTTTTCCTTCAATTCATTTTTAAATGTTAACAGAAGTATCAGTGTTTCTCTGAAGTTCTTAACAGACAGAACTTGTGGCGGGGTTTGAGCGGAGCTGCTTTTAACCATAACCAAGCTCATATCTAGGAGTTTAATTTGAGTCAAATTATTTGCAGTTTTTGTCTTCTTAAAAATAGGCTCATCAAAATCAGTTTAAACCCCTAACATAGCAATTTTACTTTTAAAGTAATGTCTTCAGCTCCCTGTAGTGATTCCCAGTGATACCTGTTCTCCAATCAGGTGACCCGGTGCTAGCACTGGTTCAGAGTTGGTTCAACATGAGAAACGTCTAAGAACCAGTTTGTTTCTCCACAAAAGAGTCACATCAGTACGTCAGTAAATGTGTCTCTTTTTGTCTGTAAAACATCAGGAGTTGGGTGAATAGTTAAAAAACTGAAATATAAACAGATCAGTCTCAAAAAATATCTTTTTTTTTCTTTTCACTGAAGCACACAAGAGAAAATGGGATCTTGTTGCTTGGATCTATTCTTTTAAATGTCAGGATACTGGTACTTAGACAGTGCTTAAATGTCTGTTATTTTGTTTCACATTTAATCTGTCAAAGTTTTCCCAACAAAGACAGCGGTAAAATATTTTTCATTAGACTTCAAAAGGACAAATAAAGTAAAAACGCAACTCCCATCCTCACTGGGCCGGGAGGACTAACAGGCATCAGAAATGGAATTTGAGCGAGTGACTCCAAAACGTAAACACAACACTGATCGTCATTTCAGTCTCCTAAAAACTGATCAGGATGAAGCGTGGTGAGTTTTAAAGGTACACAAGAGTTTCAAGAAACTTCTCTGCTCGTGCTGGCTTCTGAGATTGAAATAGATAAAAAAAATTTATGATAAATGAACGTCTTTCCTCAGTCACAGGATTTCAAGGAGCTTTAGCGCATATTTACACATGGATAGCACAAAAATTTCATCCTCAAGGTCCTGATTATTTAAGACAGATAAATAAATAAGCAAAAATATGTAAATAAAGTATAAAAAGGAGGGACTGAGGAAGAATCTTAATATAAACATCTGACTAAACAAAGTAATCAAAACAAACTAAAACTAAGACAACTGAATTCAGCACTGCTAAATATGTACTGTATATAATGTTTGCATGAAATGATAAATAAAACCTACTGTGGAATTTATAGGACAGCTCCATAACACTATATGTCTGCAAACATTTATTTTTTCATTTAGTCTTTTCATAGCTACAGCAAAGTTTTGGGTGGTGTGATTCTGGCTACGATAACCCTGCCTCCAGCCACGGATGTAACCGTTCTTTCTTCTAGCCCAACAAGGATTTGGCGCAACTCTGGAACTGGATTTTCTGGCTTGAGGGCAGTTGTTTGGTGGTTGAAACACAAAGAAGTGGTGCCTGATCAGGCTCTGGCTCTGAAATCGCACTGGAACTGGCTTAGTGGAAAAGGGGTATGAATGAGGCGCTAGCTTGGATCCTTCTAGTAGCTGTCATGTTACCCTCATTTGTCAACAATTTCCTCATTTTTGAACAAAGATCTGAAGATCCGAGTGAAGCAGGCATGCACGTATTGTGTCCCTCAAAGCAGGCAAAAAAATATATTTCTGTATTGTTAATGCTGAGTAAAAACTCGACACATTTCAGGTGAAAACATCAAAAGTTTGTCCTCATTGTGAGATTGTAGTATATGTTTGCTCCCCTTTGAGAGCAGCTGATTAACCAGCCCTCGTCTGCAGACACAGCTTGCACTGACTCCCCTCTGTGAATTCTTATCAGTCTCATCATCACGGTGGCTTTGTTGTCATAAATGATTTTGATTGGACTTGCTTCTCTAATTTGGCAAACACTGAAACAATCTCTGAGCCTCCAGTATTGTGACCCACATACAACTGTGGATGTCTTTTAACTCAGTGAGTCAGCATCGGATTTGGCGAGCCGCACATCTCTGATGACCTAAAACAACAACGTAGGAAAAAAAAAAAAACGCTGAAAATAAACAGAAAATGAATTAAATAGTGAGTGGAATGAGGGTCAGTTTGGCAGCAATCTTCATTTAAAGGTCTTAATGCAGTTAGTCAGAGTGAAGAAGGCAGCTATTGTGTGCGTGTAACAGAGTCACATTCACAGTGACTCTGTGCAGCCGTGTAAATGTCCGACAGCATTATCTCTGTCAAGTGGCTGTCCGGGCTCTGTTATGTGATCTGGTGAGGCAAAGCTGGCCCCTCAATTTTAAGCATACACAGACACAACTAAAGCTCCCCTGCCCCTCCAGCAAACGCACACACCAATACACTCATGCACACACATATACACACTGCGGCTGACCCGGGGGTCAAGGTGCAGAGACTCTGTGCGTTGTCTAACTGGGCCTCTTGAAACTCTTGCCTTGCATTCCAGCGCCCGGAGGAGGGGGTTGTTGTAGCCAGGCTTATTACAGAGAGCGCGCGAGGGAGAGAGAGAGAGAGAGAGAAAGAGTGATAGAGAGTGAGAGAGGGAGGGAGAAGTGGGGCGAGAAAGAAGCTGGAAGGTATTATGCACTCTTTTCCTTTGCTTCCTAGAAACTCCCGCTTGTTCCCTCCCACTCAGCCGGCAGAGTTCCTACGACGCAGCAAAGGAAACGCTAAAAACTTGAACCTGCTGCCTCGGCCCTCTAACTAGCTCACTTGTTTTCTTTCCTGTCATTCTCTCTCTATGTCTCTCTCTCTTTCTCTCGCTCTCTCTCTGTTTCTCCTTCCTCACCCTCGCTCTCTCTCTCTCTCTCTCTCTCTCTCTCTCTCTCTCTCTCTCTTTTCTCCGGGCTGTGTGTAAGAGGATCACTTTGTTTCCGTTGCCTTTTTCCGCGGTGCTGCAGACACACATGGAGGAGGAGAGCTCTGGATTTGGGGGAGATACTGACGGGGGTGCACAGCTGCAGCGCTCCCCTCCATCTCCACGCTGGGACTAATGCCCCCCTATCTCTCTCTCTCTCCCTCTCTCCCTCTCTCCTTGTGTGTTTGGCTCTCCCTCTGTCGCACTCTCTCTGCCTCTCGGAGGGGTGGGGGGTGCCATATGGGAGCTCAGAAAAATGGAAGTGGATCGGAGGTAGACATGAGAGGAATCTGTCATTCTTGAGCTCGGATATCCGAATCTTTCTGGTGAGTTTGTCTCTCTTTTACTCTTTGTGCACTTTCTTGAAGTTTTGTATTCTCGTAGTCGTCTCAAGCCTTCAGCGCATTTCAATCCTCGCTTCTCCTGATTCACAGTTACCTATTCTGAGTTTTTTATTGTTGTTCGAGCGTAAAAATGGAGATGAATTTCACTTCTTCATCCCTCTGAAGGGTTCAAGTTCACGATTTCTCCCTCGACTTAAATTTCGACGTGCTTTGTGCGTTTGAGTTTGTACCGGTTTGCGGGGTTTTGAGGGTCAAGGTAGAGCGAGAGGGGAGATGGAGCGGAGGCCGACTGGGGGAAGGGAATTTGTAGGGGTCAAAGAGAATGGCACTTGGCGGAGGCAGCACAATGGCTTTGAAAACTTTCTGGAGTTTGACGATGTCTCCGTAAACATGCGCCTGAATCTGAACCTTGAAGCTGCTCCTGGTCTCAGGTCAAATCCTGAGTCTCTCTCTCCAGCTGATGAAATTGATTTGTTTCTTTTTGGTGGTTTCATAATTCTGAGTCTTGGTTTCTGCAGGTCTGAGACGTTGAGCGTCGACCTTTGACACATCCCGACTATCTTACAGAACAGTTTTGCTGATTTTCTTGTTTCAAAATATTACTCACACTAATTCGTTTTGCAGGAATATATCATAACAGCATCGCACGACTCTTAAAGAAGCATTTCTAGTTTGAATTTGGGTTAAAAGGGAATCTAACAGGAATTAAAACTCCAAGTTCAAATATTCTTATTGATAATTTAAAGTCACAGATCTCATAAGGGTTTCTGAATCCAGATTGTATGGGTCGTCATGTTTAATAGATGCTTTTGTCAGACTTATTTATTTTTCCGCAGGCCATGTGGCTTCCAGAACAAAGTAATGCATCACTCCAGGCGAAAAAAAAAACCCCAAAAACTCCACAACATAATAATTAATATAAAGGATATTTTCTGCTCACCAGAAACACACACACTCATTGAAGCTTCTTTTAAATATATTTATCTGATTATTTTTGGCAGATTTAGTTATTTTGAATTGGTAACCAAACTTTTATTTTTTTAAAAATCAGTATATAAAAAAATAATAAATAAATCATAATGTTATATATTATATATTATAATGTTAACTCCTTTTATGTCTTAAACTTGGTCTGCACACACACATTATTTGATTTCACAATAAAACATGAGATTTAAAATCAACGTCTTAGTATTTAACCAGAAACGGTTGAATACTAAGACCTTTTTAAACCTCTCTCTCTCTCTCTCTCTCTCTCTCTCTCTCTCTCTCTCTCTCTCTCTCTCTCTCTCTCTCTCTCCAAAGTAAAATTTACAGCAACATTTTTTTAACAAGTTCCAGGTATCTTCTCTGAAACACAACAACCTGTCTTTCATGTTTAACTCCAACATGTTTGAAGCACAAATGAAGCAGTGTGTGTCCGAGCTGAGTCGAGCTGAGTGTGTGAGTGAGTGAGTGAGTGAGTGAGTGAGTGAACTCCTTTTCGGAGTCTATTGAAGTGCAGAGCTGTGATTTATGTGCCTCACTCTGATGGTTCATTGGCAGTTCGGGGATTTTGACCTCCCTCCCTCGTCTCTTTGAAGAAATCAGAAGCCGTCTCTCTGACTGACTCGCTCTGTGTCTCCCTCACTCCCTCCGTTCATTAACCAGCTCAGTGACACAGAATAAAGAGTCTCCACCTGCACCTGTGAAAGGTGCTATTAAAGCAGGATTTGAAATAAGTTTTATCAGCACATTTTTTTTTAGCTTCATCTGTTTCACGTCATGCTACTCTTTTATTATCACACAGACTGCTGGATCCAGTTCTCTATTTTGGGCATGTGGGTCACAGTATAATGAAGCAGCGCTGCTCAACTTCTCTGGGAACTCGTGAAGTTACTGTGAAAACTTGTTCTGTGTTGAGCTGGTTGCTGCCGCAGCCTTGACAGGATACAAACAGGGAAATTGCCAGCTCAGCAACAAGAAAGAGAAACAGTTTGTGAACTTCAGATTATTGAAGAGCCTGATTGTTTTTTTTTTCTTCTAAAAATGGTGAATATTTCTGTCACGGGTACAACTTCCAAACAAATCAAGAAGATGAACTCTAAAACACCTTCCTTTGTTTTTTTGTTTTTTTTAAGTTTTAAAATTTGAATAGTTAATTTATTTATAATTTATTCATCTTAATATATTTTTACACATTTCAGTCAGAGGTATATTCAGGTTTTCTTGTCTGATTCTTTTTAATCTAAATGTAAATTCATAATTTATCCACTCTGAGTGTTTTTAAGACTCTTCCAATGAAAGTAAGTGACCTGTTTTTTTTTTTCCTGACTTCTAAGGCTGAAGTGTTTCTTCTCTGTAGGAGATTTTTTGGTACTGTATGCCAGGTACAACAACAACAACAACAAAAAACAAAAACGTCATCAGATAACCTGCCTGACCTCTGCAGCCAATTTTAGCCTCTCCTTCATGCCCCCTCTGGTTATAAATTAGCCCAGTTGTTTTTAAGCAGTGAAAGGAAAAGCTCACTTAGTCGAAGTGATTTATTAGTTGTTAGGCTGCTGCTGCCATGTGACTGACAGAGGTGCCATTCAGGATGGAAACAGAAACTCAGAGTGAGGGAGAGAGCAGGGCAGGATCTGACCGCTCCAGGAAGTAGGTGGTGGTTTCCTTTTCTGCCACTCAACCAGGAGAGAAAACACATGATTTACCTTTTTTCGCTTTCGTTCCAGAGACTCTTTTTTTCCCCGCTGTTTTTAGAGAGCAGCTTATTTCTGCCACTCCATCATTTGATAAATATTTACAGGGATTTTAGGAAGGCAGATATACAGGAGGTGTTGCATCATTAAAGTCAATATAGAAACACAGAACGTACTCAGAAAAACCAGCATGAAAAGAAGATTGTTGCACTTCTGTGGGGATTCAAGCACAGGACCTCAGTGTGGCCTGTGTGAGCAGTGGTGCTTCGAATCTGAAATCCATGCACTGTCACCCATTAATCCACTTATATTTTTCCATCGCTGTCAGTGTCTCTTTCCCTTAACTCACTGCTCTACATCTGGACCACTCTGTTGCTTTTTATGGCACATGGAGCGAACCACCGACAGAAAGCAGGCTGCAGGGTGTTTACGTGCTGCGAGTCGTTTGAAAGATCGATGAGTAATCCATCTCTGAAAATTGAGTTTCGCTTACTCCGATTTCAACCTTAATGCATGTAAGATAACTTTGTTAAGATGTTTGTATGACAATAATCTCAGTGTTGCCTTACTCGGTTTTTGATCAGATTACTGAAGTGCATGTAAATGCAATAAGTGACAACCCTGCTGCCCCCCTCTGCTTTGTTTATCACAAGTTCTCAGGTAGAAACAGCAGTTTTTTTTTCCCCTCTTACATAAGCAGCATAAAAATAGCAACCCTAATCTTTCAGGTTTGAAATCACTGTGTGCAGTAAATGTAAGATACACCTCCGTTCTTCACTGAAAGTAGGCCATCGTCAGACAAGTAAGACTCTTGGGAGTGGATGAAGGGATCTGCCCGTAGTTGAGTTTCTGCTGACTAATGAGGGCGCACAGTGTGTGACTGTGAATCTGTGCTGCTCCAGGAAGGAATATGATGAGAGTAGTTATGACAATAAGTGGTCCAACAAAGCAGCTGTTCATGTTAGGAGTTCACGACCCCAGAGGCCAAGAGAACAGGAGCTATTCTCTGAAAGAGCTCTTTAAGTTGCTGGTTGAACTTGGCTGATTGTAAATGATCTTAAAAGAAAAGCGTTGTGCAGGAAGCTCAGTGGAGCTCATGTTTGTGTGGCTACACGAGCCTCAGATTGACTGATGTGAGACTGCTGCGAGTCTCCATCATAAGTTTCCATCTGCTCAGTTATTACTGATCATCTGTCCCAGAAAATGTCTCTAAATTAAAAATCAATGGTGTTGTTCATGGATGCGTTCAAATGCTAATTTTCTTCCCCTGATGGATGGATCTATAGTTAAAGCTCATCATGACAACAACTCGTGTCATAGTCTATTAAAACAGTTGTGTTTGAAGTTTAACTTGTGTTTTGTGGTAGCAGTAACTCTGTGCTGGAAGACTGCAGATCAAAACATCATGCAGGCACATGAATACGCTCTTCAGCGTTGCTTTTTCTAACCAGTTGATCCGTCTCGTCCTGTTCTTTTCTTCTCCTAAAACGCTGTGAAGATGTCAGAGAAGAAGTTCAACTGAAACAGTTTTGCTCAGATTGCTCAGAAACGGAGATCTTTGCTCCTCTTGATGCGCTCCCTTTTCAGCTTCAGTTCTCTTTACACACTCCGAGACTTATCCTTTGACTTGTTAAAGCTTTTTACAAGCTTCTGTTGTGAAGATCCTCCAGTTCTGAACAGCACCGCGGCTCTCTCACCCAGGACGAAGCCGCTTTGTGTGCTGAGAGGCTTCTTAGTGGATCCAGTGTACAGGAGGTCTATGAGTAAGTCATGTAGGGCTCTCGACTATAGGTTGACCCACTTAGTGTGGCAACACCAAAGCTCTGCAGAGCAACTTCAAATAAGAGGTCAAGTGACATCCATTTATCGGTGCGTTGGCATTGATTTCCTACAGACAGAACCACAGAGATATCAGCTGTCACGTCCTCTTAGATTTAAAAGGGATGTTTGGATCAAGCCCTGGAGGGTTAAGGGCTACCAAAAGACTCTACAGTTATATCGCTACCTACAGGCCCGGCATACATACTACAGCATTTACAGTCCCTCAGCATTTCCGTGTGCTTTTTTTTTTTACGTTTTTGAGTGAAACGTTGTGTAAATGGGGCCATAGTTCTTCTGTTTCTCTGAGTTTACATATCTGATTTTGTTTCAATAAACCATGACACACATTGTGTCTTTTCTGGAGGAGTAGCCATTTTTTTTTTTTAAGAGGTCCAGGTTTTCATGAGAAAACGATTTTTGTTATATCAAAATAATAAAATAATAAGATATTATCACAAGATTTTTGCTTCAAAAAAAAATGCATGGCCGTTCTCATCTTCCATAGTCACATAAATTTTTCCTTTTTTCTTTCTTTTTTTTTCCTTTTACTGACTGATTTATGGGATGAATTGAATAATTGAATATCCCTCTGTTTGTGTATTGATACAGCTGTTTTCTGCTGATGTCATCCTGCAGTCTTTGGCTGGATCTGTCCCTCTTTAACAGGTCTTCTCAGAGCGCAGATCGCTCCCAGTGGCGACGTGATATCCAGAGAAGAAGTTTAAAACATAAGTTGTGTTTGGGTGTTGTTATCACCAGCCAGGCACAGAGAGATGATGGGAGGTGGGATGGGACAACCTGCTGTGTGTGGATGTGTACATGTAGGTAACAGAGCTGCTAAGGTGACACTTTACTGTAGTATAAAAGATGTGTCGCTTCTGTTTTTTTTGGAAGAAAAGTTGTCTTTTAAAGCAGCGTGATGAATCAGTGTTCAGGACTTAAGCTTTTTGTTCTTTCATGTTTAGCAACATCTCTTCTGATGAAGTAGGATCACGTCTCTGACAACTAGCGGTGCTAACCTGACTGGAAGAACATATGAGTCGTGATGTACTTTCTTTAAGCCATCAGGTCAACATGTTGAATAATCTCTGCGCGTTTCAAGAGATCCCATGGAAATCTGTGAGACAACCAAAACTTTATTTATCTGCATGACTCACTTTGATTAATGGTATCAAGGACAGATGGATGCAAGATGTCATTCAACACTACAATAATGAAGACAGATGATATCCAGCATAAGTCGGCTCTTTACTGAATTATTAATGACCAGAGCCAAGTCGGTCCAGAGGAAAGTAACACAGATGTTAAGTGTTCATTGTTTTCTGTAATAGGTTAATACCCAAAGCTACAGTTTAAGTACAGTCCAATTATTACCATATGAATAAGTAAAGTGGAACATTATTTTGGTCTGTGAACTTGAAGCTGTCTGAAAGATTTTACAAAGAAAAGTAGTTTATAGCATGCAGAAATACACAAAATCAGAAACACACACACACAGCATTGAATTCTTGCACAAATGGCCCCCAATGGGTGGGTTATAAAGGGGGTGATGTCATGTCTGTGATGGAGCCTGTGTGTCACTTTACCACTGATCCATCTCCATCCAGCTGTCCCTTACCCGACTGAAAGAGCAAAGAAAAACAGAGGGAGAAAGAAAGAAAGAAAGAAAGAAAGAAAGAAAGAAAGAAAGAAAGAAAGAAAGAAAAGGCCTTCAGTTCTAAACTGTATTTCTGTTGATGCATTTAGCAATCTTCTCATTCCTGACACACCTACATTTGCAAATCCACTGAAACAGAAAGCTGATCCAATTCTAATAAATACTCTAAAAAGACATCCGTGTTGTACTCCTCCCAACACCACATGTAACAAAGGATGAGTGCATTCAAACTTTACTTTTTCTGAAGTAAAAAGTAATCCGTAATCAATTTTTTAGGGGGAAAGACTTTATTGACACAACTCTTCAGAAGGTTTATAAGTAAAAAACTGACTTTGAAGGGGTTTTCCGTTCTTTCCGATATCGATTCTGTTACAGAAAAAATCTCACTTGCTGATACTTGGTCACAAAGTTGTCTCATGACACTGCCCCGACTGTAGTGTCTGTTTGATTTTGTTCAGTATCCTTATTATTAGTTTCCATTTAAAGGAATATAACTAAGAAAAATCAAAGACGAGTGTAAGACCTGGGAGTTGTACTCTCCAAAAATTGTGTCTGCTTCAGTTTTCCTTCACCTTTGATGGAGACAGAGTGCAGAAAACCTTTAGTTATGTTTTCTTCATGTGGAAAAAACATAATGAAAATAAATCTGTAAGACACAGGCCCTCATTTTTTTTCTTTTGACAGATTATAATTTTAAGGTTTTTGTTCAATTTGGCTACCATTTAAAACACTTTGGTGACAATTAACATTCCTGCCCTGGAGAAGCTAAGCTAATATTAACAAAACAGATAGCTAATGTGTTCCTTTGTATGAATTTAAATTTGAAGGGGTTGTTGAATTTGGCTACTATTCAAAAAAAAAAAAAAAAAAAAAGGTTTATGAACATTAAAAAATGGGGAAAAAATTGGATCTAGGTTAGCTAGGTTAACATTAGCAGCAGCCGCTAACAGGCCCTCATTGTGTTTGTTTTACTGGTTTTCAAATGAAGGTGGTGTTTAATTTGGCTACCATTTGAGATAAAACAATAATGAAGAGTAAAAAATATTAAGAGTTTATCCGCACAATCCAGGCTAAAATTAGCAACAGCTTGCTTTTCACCATTATTAATGCTCTTTGTCTGATGAGTCACGGACAAAAACTCTTTTATTCAGTTTCTTGGTTTAACATGTTGGTTCTCCTTGAACACTGCAGTGTTAATGTTAGTGATAACGACCTTAAATAAGTGGTTCTTTGCTTCTTCTAATAAAAGTTGGCATTAGCAATCACAGTCTATGTACTGACACGGTACAGAAACATATTCACCACGTTTTAACACTATTGATTTACAGTTGTGGTCAATGGACACTATTGTTCTAGAGCAGCAAAGAAGAATTGGTTCGAGCCTTTTTTTTACAACAATGTGTTGAGGGTGACCTTGCAAAGTGTGAGGAATACAGACATTTTTTACATGAGAAACCTCTAAAAATGGCTGTATGTGCAGTATTTGAGGCTTCTTTTACAGGGATGTTATCTTATAGAGCTGGTAGTATTAAAGGCTTGAAGTGGTTAAATAACATTTTTCATCACTCTGGAATCCTGTCGGCACCGGGTATTGACAGATTAATATATTTTGGTGTTGAATTCAGTATCAGGAGGGGAAATACTGGAACATCTGAATTCTAAAGAAAAAACCTCTTAAGTAACTTAAGTCATCCTTGTATGTTTTGGAGGTGAAGTAGAAAATAGATAAACTGAAGCAGGTGGATTTTGGGGGAGATGATAAACCCTGGTACTTTGATGGAAATTTGACATACCTGCTGCCCCTGAGATGATGCGATCATTGAGATTAAAATTAATGGTGTCAATTGAACAAATAAATTGGAATTGTTAAAAATTGAAACATCATTTCAAAAATATTTGAATAATGAGCGTATTGTGTTTATTGTACATTAATTATAGAGCAGGTCATTATGGAGTTGCCATTTTCCAGGGTCAAGAGATCTGGAGGCGATTTGTCTGCTTGTCTTTGAGCTGCCAGGAGCTCGTCCTCCTCGGGTGTGAGTGATGGGGGTGCTGGACCGCTCTGTGGGATCAGTTGTGGGTTTGTTTGTTTTTGGGTGTCCATGTCTGGCCCGGTGTTTCTTTCTCTGTGCATTAGTTTAAACAGCTCAGCGTCTTCTTCTTCATCTCTGTGCTCACACAGACATTGGAAGGGTGTTGGGGGAGGTGGGGCACCAAAAAGAAGTGAGGGGCAGACTGGGAAATGGCTGCCATACATTTAGTATTTCCTCTTTGAGGGGCAGTCCAGTGTGGTGTAGCGTCAAAGCTGGGCTGCGAGGAGGGGTGGAGGTGCAGGATAATGCAGACACAATGGGCTAAGGCAAACATTAGCAGTGAGACAAAGGGCGCTCCTCTCAGGTCACAGGGGGGGCAACTCTTCCCATTATCAGAGGGAAGTGATCTTAACTGAGGGACTTTTTTAAACCCATCAGCAAATTAGGGGCTGTACTGGGCTGGTGTGTGCGTCGGGTCATGATCAAAGCCTGGAGAGTGCGTCTGTTTATAGAGCGCACGGGACAGCAGTCACAACACCTCACAACATGGGGCAGCGTTAGCAGCGAGCATGCTATCATGACCATGTTATCATTGTTACAGCCCCGGTATTTACTCATGGGAAGCGGAGGATACGTTCTTTCTCATCTATGCTAAAAACACCACAAGCACCATATGTCAGAGGGTCAGCCCAGGGTTCATACGCCATATGCATCCACCGCCATTAGTCAAAATACAATCAGGCTAGCTCTCTGTTCAGAATAAGAGGGTCGCTTTTCAGAAGAATAAAATCAGTTATACAGCTAAAAACTATGTCTGTTGAAATAGATGAATAATATTTATGATTTTATTGATCAGTAACATACATTTTTGCCTTAAATTTGAATGACCTTTGCTCTCTAAGAAGAGATCTTAAAGGTACTTTTCACTCTGGTTGAATTGTTTTTGGTTGAACATTTTTGAAGTTTTAATGGGATTTGCCAATATCTACAGATACATCGTTGGATTATAAATTGTATGTATATTTAAACGTAATAAATATGTAGGTATTATTTTTGTACAGTCTTCAACTTTGCATCTTTTTATGCCACAAGAAGTTAAAATGAAGTGATCCAGCTTCGTAGCTCAAAGTTGCCAACGTGAATGAAGATGAGTCATTTCACAGCAAATAAATTAATAAATCTAAAAATAAATAATAAATAAGCATTTTTTCAATCATCTTGTTTTTCTTTGATCAAAAGGTTGAAATGAAAAATGTATTCACTTAATATTAATGCAAAACAAAGAACTTCAGCCCTCACTCTGGAAAAGCAAGAAGCAGCAATTTTTGTTATTGTTTTGATGAAAAGTTGAGTTAAAAACAAAAAGAAAATGTAAATATTAGACGCTTGAATAATTTTCATTAGATGAAGTACTCGATCCTCTCCCTGCTTGTTTCAGCCACTTGATGGCTCTGACGCAGGTCAGCTCTTGGCATTTTTTATTAGCTCAACAGCCTGTCAAGTTGTGCTCTAATTTATTACTTGAAAACAAGTCATCAATTACATGGTAATTACACGCTCTTAAAGCCTGGGCTTTAACAGCAGCACATTATGAACATTTATGTTGTAGTCCCGCTGTAAACATGCAATTTACTTTCAGGTTGGCGAGCCACCGGGAGACAATGCAATCAAAGCAATTAACAGTTCAGTAACAAAGGAGGAAACCCACGTGAGAAGGAGAAAAGACAGAAACAAACGCAGGCCGACCAACCGGCCGGCCGGACTCTATTTTAAGACTCTTTGAAATGACTCAAGTGAATCTATATCTTTACATGTGCCGGTCCAACTGTGTGTGCTTTTTTTGTATGAAACCCTATGCGTGTTTGTGTGACTGAAGGGCCATTATGGGACAGGCTTTTAAGGGAGATCTGGGAAGTGGAAACCTAATACTGCCTGACTGCTGCTCTTGTGTACATGAACCCCACAGCTGCTGGAGAGAGGGAGGAGTGAGGAAGAGAGGAGGAGGGGTGAGGACGACGAGGAGGAGGAGGTGGAGGAGGAGGAGGAGGAGGAGGAGGAGGGGAGAGTGTGGTGCGCTCAGTAATTAGTTGTCTGGTTTTGTATTGACCAGTCTGGTGCTAAGGCCTTGGGGACTGTTAAATTTGCTATTGAAACTGAAAGGATTATGCACCCAAAAGAAATTAAACGGGAGCAATGAATAGATTGTGGGCCACATGGTGGACTCCTGTTTTTTTCTCTCTCTTGTTCCCTCTCTTCTCTCCACCAGCCCTCACTCTGCAGTTGGACAAGGCTTTATTTTCCTGTCAGAAGAGGCAGTTTTTAACGTTATAGGTAAATTGAAAAATGCACCACTGGGTCATGACAGTTTTATGTTGTGATAATAACACTTCATTTTGAGTCTGACCCATTCAAATAAAAGAAGGAAGCCACACTCCTGTTTGCTCTTGTCAGATGTGGAGTATTTGTGTTTATTAAACAGAGGCAAAATCCAAAAATCATTTCCGCATGTTAGCTGTTGAAGGGTGTGATGTCGCGGGGGTGTAATGAAATCCGCTTGTATGTAGACGTGGTGATTGCAAGAAGAGAATTGATGTGTCCTGGTTGGTGGGCTGCCCAGTGGGGAGAGAGATTTGCTTCTCTGTTTACTCCTGCTGAGGCTGGTCTGCTTACTACTGTGGGTACGGTTAGGAAAAACATCCTCCACATGCCTGCAGAGGTTCATGCCCAGAGAGACCGTAACCACCTTAGACCAACATCCAGCGTTTAGTCTCTCTTTCACCACTTTAGTGTATTTAGCCGATCGTCCCATCATATCTAATGTTATTTAGTCATCACAAAATGAACATAGATACATTTTAATCAACAAACGTGGTCTCTTACAGTCGCAAAAGCTTGAGTGGTTTCTGAGCATGTTTCTACCCAATAGTTCACAGTCCCCTCGGTGTGGTTCGCAGTACAAGTAGTCTTTAGAGGATTTACTGCAATAAAACTGGTTTATAATGTTAAATAATTTCATATACTCATTGTTTAAGTGTTATGTCTGGAAATATCCCCTGATATACACATTTTTCTAATTCAGAAACCAGCCTCCACACAAACATTTGCACACCCATGCCCTCCACAAGGGAAATCAGTACATTTAAGTCTAAAATTCGAATGGTATCAGTCTCTAAAATCTCACGCTAAAATCCCACGTTAGTCAGGTGGGGGATTATGAAGTTATCTGCTTTACGGGCGGATCTGAAAACAAAACCACATTGTGAAAGAGCCCAACAGATAAGAAGTGTTTGGTGCTGATTTTACTTTTTCAGAGAAGAAAACTCAGACATTACCAATATTGTTTCCAGTTTGTTAAGAAACGCCAGTTTTTCTTTTATTTAATAGAAACAAAATAAAGTTTGTGTGAGTTTAAAGCTGCTGTAAGAGTTTCTTATTGAGTATGTAACAGGCTAAATTAAAATTGAGGCCTTTGTAAGATCTGCATCAGAAAACAAGACCATCAATAAAATAGATTGACGGTTTTTGTTTTGTTGTTTTTGAACCTTTAACTGCTGCAGGGGGGGGTAGGTGTCGGATGGCACAGTGAAGGAAAACCCTTTAATGCTTTTTCCATAGCACATTTTTATAAAGAGTAAGAAGAAAGCATGATTTACACATGACAGGAACAAGATATGCAAAGATGTGAAATGTATTATTTTGTCCGTAGGGGGCACCAAAATCAACACAAAAAAGTTGCCTACAGGAGCTTTAAATGCTATTAGCGGTTATTCTGTTAGTAACATTAAAGATTGAATTAAGAAAATAAAGTTAAAGAAGGAAAGCTGGGGTAGTAAAATAATTATGATTCAAGTTTATTCTCACAAGCTTTATTCGATAAAAAACATTTCAAGACAGCCTCACTTCTTCATTCAGGTTCCTGCTCAAGGACACTTTAAATTGCTTACCAGAGGTGCCAGGATCAAACTGCCAACCCCACTTTAACCTCCTGAGCCACAGCGGTACTGAAGTGAGGCTCTCTTGCTTCAGTGAGTTAACATTAGCCTCCATCTGCATGCAGCATTTGAACCTGCTGAACTGTAAGCCTCCAGTGTATCGAGTGGATGATAGAGGGGTGATGTCATGTTCCCTCTCACTGTTTGTGTAGCTGGCAGAGGCCGGCGTGCTGCTGGAGAGGGTCGCACACTATGACTCAGTCAGACCAGAACAGCCCAGTAGGACATTGTGCAAAACGCAGGATAAAATTGTCTTTGGTGTCTCCGCTGCCAAAAAAACCTACACTCTTTTCTCCGGAGTTTCTGTTTTCCTCTTTGATTCTGTTTTGACAGGATGATGTGAAATCTTGCACCAACATTCCTGTTTTCAATCTGTTTGAGTCTCTCGTAACTTTTTGATCCGGACGGGGAGTGAGCGCGCTTTGTAGATAAGCAGCTCGATCTGGTCGAGATTCCCCTTTGTGATTATCACAATGTAAATACAGGAGGGCGGCTGTACAGGTGGCTGGCGCTGGGCTGATGGTAACCAGACCAGGCAACGTCTGCAAAATAAATCACTGCTGTAATATCACAGAAAGCCAAATCTGTTTTTAAACTGTGTCAGGGTCACTGAAACATCACAGAGTGGAACGGTCTCACAGCTGATTTAACACAAGCAGAATGATGAGCTGAATACTTTTGACTGCACGGACAAACTTTCTTATAGGTCCTCATGTTGTGTTCGGTGTAAATCTTAGAGGAGGGGGAGGGGGGGGGTCCTCACAGTGACGGTCCTAACGAGTATCACCTGTGTCTCACAAGAGGAGACCACAGGAGGGAAAATCCCTGCTCTCTGATTGGCTCGCCCTAAATAAAAACATGTTCATACACATGTGGCTAAGCCTCAGTGATTAGCAGTGACAGATATTTCAGAGAAGTCGTGCTTGAGATCCTGACAGTGGTGAACTGAGGCCCCGTGTTCGTCCCCACAGAGGACGAAGTCAGGGAAGGAAAGAAATGTGCCAGGGAACTTTTTGACTAGATCTCACTCACTTCATTTACTTTAATGCAGTTAAACGCACATGGGATGGTGTAATTAAATTACTCTGCTATGTTGTTGCGATTAGTGAGTGGTTGGGGTTTGCAGTGCTTTGTTTAAGAGGAGTGCAGCAGAGCTAACAGTGCATGCTGCTCCTGACATCAGGAAAACAGATTTTATTCACAGCACAGACAGAAACGATCATTTTAAACACATATTGTTTTTTTTTTACAGGAGAGTGGATCCTAATGCTGGTCTTCTTCTTGACTCTCAGCTCATGTATTTTCATGCTCCTTTCAGCCTCAGAGGGTGAATAAAAATCCCCCATCCTCTGAATTTTTTTAGTTTTCAAACTCTTATTGCAATGCTGAACTTCTGCAAAAAAACAAAAACAAAACAAAACACACCTTCCCCAAACAAACATGTTTATTTCTTTGACGTTGTGAAACTGAAATCATTCTCTGCGAGTTAATCAAAACAAATGTTCAGAATTCAAGGCCGAGAAACTTTGCTGCATACAGCACATTTCAAACAGCAGCAGCAAAGAGAGAGAGAGAGAGATGAGGAGGAAATCTAAAAAACTAGAGGCAATAAAATATTTACAAACTCAATTAAGAAGGAAAAAATGAAGATGATACGTTAAGATTTAAAGAGAGCAATAAAATGTGTGAAATATAGTTACAGTGAAATTCTTTGCTGTAAGTTTCTCAAATGAAACAAAGGAAATAAAAATGTAGGAGGGTAAAAACAGCTGGTCTGAAGAGATATTCACTGAGAATGTGTCTGATGTTTGAGCAACAGCTGCTTTATGTTTTTATCATTTCAATGCCGTTTTTTTAATGCAGGGATTTGATAATAAAATAATAACAATAATAATAATTAAAAACATCATTTTTAAAAATTGTTTAAAACAAAGAACCGGGAGAAAGTAACTATGATGTTTAGTGTGAGATGATTTATGTCATATCTCATCAATTATGGCACATCCTCGGGTTACTTCTCAGTTATTTTCCTCATCGTGTGTCTGTACATGTTCCCAGTTTACCTGGAGGACATTTCTGATCATTCAAAGCAGAGGGTCAAACATATTCTGATGATATACGTTCAAAAATCAATTAGCTTTTTATTTTCCACTACTCCACTACCTTTATGGTCATTCCTGTGAATTAAAAACATATTTTAATGTTTTAAAAACTGCTTTTCAAGCATAAAAATCCGTTGATGTTGTATCCGTTTGTCGTCGAGACGTTCCCTGTTCCAAACCGACATGTCTGAGCTTCCCCCTGTTTTCGGGGTCTCTGTCTCCCCTCCCCTCTCCCTCCTGGTAATAGATGGCCTCATCGCTCTGGGTTTGAGCCCACCTTTTAGCTGCTACACCACACTGGGGTTTGTCTCTGGCCAAACCGTGAAGCGGAACAATAGGAGCGCGTGACATTGTGTCTGTGTGTACCGAGAGGCCTGCGTCTGCCTGAAACACGCATATATACACGTGACGGCGTGGGGTTTGATGCCGCCGGGCTTCAGTCTGGGCCTGTCAGGTAGAGGAGGGAGGATGCATGACGTCTGGGGTATGCAGACCTGTGCTGTTGTTAATTTTTTTACTCTCGTGTGTCTGAGTTGTTGTTTCTTCAACATGCTTTTTGGGGGGTTGCTGGATTTCTAGCTCTGTTGCATCACGTTCATTGCTGTTTCCGTGCTTCCTGCTGTTTGTCTTTCAGGACGAACCCTTTGTCTGCCTGAATCCTTCATACAGAGTAACTGGGATGTAGCCTGCATGGTGTGTGTGCGTGTGTGTGTGTGTGTGAGTGTGTGTGTGTGCGCCTGTGCTCATTCATGATAAAGCATTTCTAAATATGTGTATGTGATCATGTTTTGATTCATAAGCTGCCGGGCTGTCAGCAGAGTCGACCTTGGCTCTGTTTGAGCGCGTGTGAGGAAGAGATAGAGACTTTCTGTTGAAGCTATTTTTTTTATTATTCCATCTAAATGTGCCTATGATGCCAATATTCCTGTTATTTGCCGTGGGGGGAGGATGTAGACTCCCCCCTGCAAATGTGTGTTTTCTCACCCGGTGGCGGCTCCCTGGGACAAGGATCCTGCTTGTTTTTTTTTTCCTTTAGCATATTCCACATTCATATGGAAATGGAGGGCAGAGGAGGGACAGAATCTCACATCAACTTGATCTGGTCATGAATAGCTGCCAGTGTTTGGACTGACCCTGAGCCGGCTTAAAGGCACTGCCCGGCCTCTGCCCTCACACCACAGAGAGAGAGAGAGAGAGAGAGAGAGAGAGAGAGAGAGAGAGAGAGAGAGAGAGAGAGAGAGAGGAGAGCCGAGGACATTTTCAGCTGCAGCACACACGCGTGGGTGTGTCACATACATGCACATACACCAAAGATGAGAAAAGCAGATGCTCATAATTGCACTCACACAATTAGATACAGTAGAGGACTCGGGAATGCTGAACACTGTCTTATTTTGTGCTGAAGTCTCTGTCTTACACACACACACACACACACACTAAATCCCGGAGAGACGCTTTTCTTTTTTCCCTCAAATCCTTTCTCTTTATTTTATTAACCCTCAATTTGCTCTTTTACCCACCAAAATCTTCCCAAAACCAGGCGACGACACTCTTAACAGCAAAAACCGCCACAGTTTTATTTATGTGATTTGATTTTTTAAAATAGCTGAGAAAGTCCGATCCTGTTTATTTAAATGCTTCAAAAAATGCTCAGGACATTATTCCAGAATGTTCGTCTGTTGAAAAGATTTTTTTTTTTTGGAAGTGTGGAGAAAAGATGGTCCAAATTTAATTGTAAGGCTACCATATTACCAAAGATACAAACTTCAGAGTGAAACGGAGAAAAAAAAAAGTTGAAAAAAAAAAGTAAAACTCTTTTTTTTTTTTCTTATCTGAATACAGAAATAGATTATTAAAATTACAGCTCCCCACTGAGAGAATGCACAGGCCTCGGTAGGATTAAGATAATTTGCTTTGACCGTGCTGTCCGTGAATTAATATTGTATTTGAGGAGTCCCGTTTCTAATAAACTCTGAGTGTGTTTCCTTCCCGAGCGTCTCTGACACAATGGGCCTCCCAGACCGGACTGCTGCGGTTGGATCTAGCAGCAGGGATCCATCAAACAAGATTTGTCTCGGTGGATATGCTGGTTTTTGTCCTTCAGGATTAGAGCCCACCACCCATATTTGACCCCAGTCTGAGTAACTTTGTCTTTTATCCATGCAGACAGTTTGAAAAAGTGCTCCCGTAGAGTTTTAATTAATTTAGGAGCAAATTAGTTCTGTGCTTCTTTTTTTTTTTTTTTTTAGCTTTCAGAAAATCATCTCAGCCGTTTTACTCGTTCAAGTGATGCAAACATTTTACTTAATTAAATAGAGGATCAGAGTGTGTAAACAGGAGGGTAAATATAGATCTCATAATTTAACACAAAACAAACGCTGCAAAAGAAATTATCATCCCAGTCAGACAAACAAACACACAGGTATGAAACTAATTTGACTTTTATTTTTCCAGCTTTGTTTTTTTTTTTTTTTCCCACAAACATAATTTGAAGAGCAGCGTTAATGTGATGTTTTCTTTTTTTTTTTTTAAATAACAAAGGGGGGATGATTTAAATTAGAGAGTGTTCAAATAGGAAACAGGTTTTTGTTAATTCCTTTACATTTACAAAAATGATAAATGCATAAAAAGTAATATCACTAAGACTTCTCTACATATTTAAAATGTATTTGTTTCATTTTGTGATTTTTATGTGAGGAAAAAAATGTAGAAAAATTCAATTCAACATTTTTTTTTCTGCTTGTTTTTTTTTTTTCAACCTTTGATAAAATCCCTTAATTAAAATTTTTCTCCATCTTTTTGTTTTTGGTATTAAAATTACTTAATTTAGGTTTTTGATGTTATTTATTTCAGGGTGTCAGATTTTACGTTGTTATTTAGCGCTGGCATAAATTCTGACAGGCTAGAACGTGGAATGTCATCCCTCAACTTATAGGCACAAGTGTTCAGTCTGAGTCTATAAAAAGAGCAGCACATTGCAGGAGGGCCTCAGTGTGTGTGTGTGTGTGTGTGTGTGTGTGTGTGTGTGTGTGTGTGTGTGTGTGTGTGTGTGTGTGCTGTTTTGTCTCTCCATTAGCACCCATTCAGGAGACAATGAGTTAGAGAAGCAGACGATGGGCTTGTTAACACACAGGCATTAGTGAACCAGTGTGTGTCTTTGTGAGTGGGGGGGGGGGGGGGACACACTCCTCTAGTGTTATGACTAGCAGTCTTTCACTGACGATACACTCCACTCCAGCACCAAAAGTGTCCGGCTGCTCAATGGGGAGGATTTGTTGCTCTACACCTAATTAAAGCGTGCTCTGAGTGCTGGTTATGGCGAGGGGCCTTTTGTTCCATTTCACCTTCTTAAAGCACCGTCCACCGCTTCATGTCTGACTCTGCTGACAGTCGCTGTGACAAATACAGGAAGTGCCTTTCTTGGACAATGATCCTCACGCCGTCTGTGATCTGCAGCGTGTTTCATCTCCTGAATGAGAGCAGGTGCTCATCCAGAGCGTGTTTGCTTCTCTGAGCTTTCTGGAAAAATGAGCCGTTTTAAATTTTCAAGAACATTTTTTTTTAAGGTTCTCAAAACAAAGGATCAAAACAATCTAGTGAAGATGTTTTGGATGTGTGAGTGCTGTTGATGCTAAGCAGGGGTCGACTCCGAGGGGGGTTTAGCAGATTATGATGCTCCTCTGTGTTTTGTGCTGCAACCTATAGGCTTGACCTGAGGGAGGGACACACGGGCCTTTGTGTCCCTGAGAAAAAGACAACAGATCATGACTTATGGGCTCCAAGTTAGTCCAGCTCAGGAGCTGGAGTGTGGATGGACTGGGATGACTTTTCCTTTTATTAAAAATTCAATTCAAAGTCTCGAGGCTCCTGGACCACAGAGACAAAGGAATAATTTGTTGAGACTGCAAAGAAATCTCATCGTCTGTGTGCACATTTTAGCGTTTTGTGTATTTTTTTTAATTCACTCCATGATTTTTCCACTCAGTCATAATGTTCCCAGGATTTTTATGCTTCAAACTGATTCAGTCTATCTCCAAGACAACCTTAAGGAAATGTATTACTGTGGATTTCAGGCCAGATGTAGTGTCTCATGATGGGAGAAATGCACTTTTAGAGGCTTGTCGTCGAGAGGAATACACACACGTATTAATAAGAGTAACTATTTAAAGTACCAGACGTATAAATGACTTCAGAAGTGCAACAGCTGACTGACAGACAGTAATCAACCTTGTCTGCGTCTTCTCAGACTTTAAAATGAATGCTCTCTGTGCAGATTTGTCTGGTGTAAGCTGCTGTAGTCACACGCTCCGCTGTCTGCCCAATCTGCATTCAGGAAAGCGGGACAGGATCAGTTCAGAGTCGAGGGGAGCTGGCTTTTCTCATCCCTTGCAAATGCTCCCTTGTATTTGGTCAGCTTCACTGCCTCGTAATGATGCATGTGCGCCGCTGACACTGGCTCATGTCTTTGCGGCGGCGCGAGCAGACGAGGTGGATGGAACTGCACTTGGCATTCGGCTGCTTCTGTTTCCAGGCAGGTTGATGGTGATGATGGGATGCTGTGCATCCCAGGGAACATCTGTCTGAGCTGCAGTCAGGTGTGTGTGTAAGTGTGAGTGTGTGTGTTCAGGGTATGTGTTGATTATTATTGTACAGATTCATCCTCGTCCAGTTAATCAGTTACAACCAAAATGTAGGTTTTAACTCAGAGGAGTATCTTCAGAAAATGAAAAAGTCACGAGAATTATGTTTCCTCATTCATCTAAACATCCTCCACTCAGAAAGAAATTAAAGTAAATCTAAATTTAATGTAAAATTAATTATAATTACTGTGACAAAACGGCCTGCCTGCAGGAGGAATCATCGTTTTCAGGTGTGTGAAGTGTAAATATTGTACCTCTGGTTAGAATCGGGCTCGTGCTGCTCAGTAATATGAGACACGAGGGCTGAGCGTGTCTCTGTGGCAGATTTGGCCGGCCTGTTTCTGTCGCTGTGTTGTATGTTGGTTCAGTCGAGACGTCCCCTCACCCCTCCTCACCCCTCCTCACCCCCGCGCACCCCACAGGCCCCCCATCTCCACCATTGTTCCTGCTGAAATCAGCCGGCTCCATTTCCAACACACCACATCTGCTGTCAGAGCATCATAGCTGTGTTTTCTTTTCTGGACGTGAAGGAGGAAGACTGCTCTGCCGTGTTTTTATGGGGGTTTTTGTATTTTATACTTGCTGTGCATGTGATTTGATAATCCTCTTGGAAATAGAGAAGCAGTTGTTTTTCCTTTTGATTGTGAAATAATTTTATTAAACAGCTGTTTCCTGTAGATTTCAATCCTAACATTATTTTCCTTTTGATTCAGCTTTATTTAATTTTTAGTTTATTTATTTTTTGTTAAATAGGAAGGACATTATTTTACAAAAAAGTAAAATCGAGTTGGATGTCTCTTTTGTAAAATGTCTCAGGCACCAAAGGAATCAGCAGCAGTCTGATATTTTTCAGGGCTAAATTTTCCAGATTCAATAATGTTTCTTGAGATTTACATCACAGATTATACTCTTTACAAATTTTGACTACAAAAAAAAAATCAAAATAATTTAGAGTAATGGGAGAACAAAAGAGATTTTAAAGATATTTCACCTCTTCCTCTTTACTGACATCCTTTACCATCACATTTATTAAAACCTGGTGAAACAGTGACCGTCCAGCTGCAGCTCTTTGGTGTTTCTCGCTCTCTTGATGTGTCTCGTGATGCAGGTAGTTTTTTCGGCGGCCGGCCTGGTGCTTGCTGTGGGAGCAGGCTTGGTTGTGGCGCGGACACAATGCATTCGCCTTCTTACTTCACTGGTTCTTTTGCTTTCCTTCCTCTGCCTTTGAATTTGCTCATTTTCTGCCCGGTTTTGTTCCCCCTCCTGCCCCCTCAGAGTGGCCCCTGCATAGCAACTTGTCACAAGGAGCGTGAAGGCTGCAACTGCACCTCTTTGCAGGCTCTGCATTAATTTGGTTCTCAGGAGTATTTTAAAACCACTACAATAAATTTCCCCCTCATTAGATTATGTGCTGTACTTAAAGATTTATACCCATGGCTGTGAATTTAGGTTTTAATTTGTAAAATATACAGGACCATGGAGCTAAGTCTAATCACTCTGATTAGCTGTGAACAGGATATTTTAAATTCTTCCATTAAATAAAATATAAGATAATAAAATCACACAGGAACACATCTGTGCTTTTTTTTTCCTTGCTCTTCACAATTTTAAGTGTTAAAGTCAAACTGGGAGGACGTGAATCCATCAAATTTACTTCAGTTAAAGAGAAAAATTAGTATTTTTTTTTATATTTAAAAATCGTCTCGAGCAAATAGTCGTCTTCTGCGCAGCATCAACCCTGATTGAACAATATTGATATGTTTTCATTGATCGTCTCACCTTTTACTTGAAGCTGTCATCGAAGCTCTCGCCTGCCTCCTCCCCTCTCTCTCTCTCTCTCGCTCTCTCTCTTTCTCTCTCTCTCTCTCTCTCTCGCCCTGACAAATGCACACACACTCACCCATAACCATTTACTGCAGAGGTCAATATATAAACATACACACACACACACACACACTTTATGTTAATAATGTCAACAAATAGAATTTAGCCGCCCTGAAATTATCCTCATATTTAAGTTATTGTCGTCGATTGCTGGATTTGACACATTAATTGTATTTTGACTTGAAATGATAATTATGGTAATTTGTCATATTGTGTGAGCTGAAAATGTTCAGTGAGGGTCAGATTACACATTAATTTATGGATTAATCTTAATTCCCTCCATATAAGAATTAAAGAATAATAAAACAAATGATGGCAAAAAAAAGAAGAAGAAATTTGAGCTGGAAAAAAAAGCTTCAGTTTAAAGTTTTTATTCATTTTACTTCATCTGAAGGTTCAGTTATTCAGACATGTTTACAAAGTGAGCTCAGAGACAGTTTCATAAAATGAGCAGTGAAGTTTGGGATTTAATTGCTCGACACCTTTTGTGTCAGCTGCTCCGTTTTCATCTTTAACAAATCAGAATTGTTTTGTCGTTGCTTGTTCGCTCCATGACAGGATTTAAGTATTTTTTTTGCTCGCATGTAGAAATGAATTAAATCAGTAAAAACATTTGAGAAATCAAAGATCTTCTTGTTCAGTGATCAGTGAGGAAAGATTAATTGAGCCTGACCTGATTTCTACGATCACACAGAATCAAAGTAACGACCAACCTCAGGAACAAACTTGGCACGCATTTTCAAAAAGGAATAATTTTTGGAATTAAAAAAAAATGACGTTCTTACAATTAGTAAGAAAATAAATCTCAGCTCTGGGCCCACATCACGACCTGAGAGGAGAGAGGGGAGAAAAAAAATGCTTGCTAAGCTATCCGTTTCACACACGCGGGGACAGAAGGTTCGATATTCATTCGATCGATGAATGAAAAGGCACAATGGCAAAATCGGACGGGCTCCTTTTCAAATCCACGTCTCCGATGTCCCCCCCGCCACCCCTCCACAGTCTGCAGTCGCTGGGCGGCTGGTGTGGCAGGCAGAGAGAGAAAGAGAGAGAGAGGAGAGCAAGGGTTACATCAAGGCTGCTCCCTGGACCGTGCAAACAAGTCTAGACCAGTGACCTGTTCAATGGCTCCTTTTGAGGAGCGGGGCAAGTTCGGTCAGAGCGAGGAGAAAGGCAGGCACAGCCTCTTTTCACTGCCGAAGCAGCTCACAGCCTGCGATCGACAGGAGGTAAGGAGGGCCGGGAGGGCAGGCATCTGCTTCCATGGTTACGGGCCGGGTATGGGGACCCTACTATTGAGGAAGCTCCGTTCTCATGCTCCCACAGAGGCAATGTCACGCATTTTAAAAATGCGTCAGGCCGGGGCGAGGACCATATCCACCAGCGGCAGAGTCGCTCTTTGAGAGGGGAAATAAAATGATAGCACGTCAGTTTGAGGAGCAAAAAAAAAAAAAAAAAAAAGGAGCAGGGGGGACGCTTTGGGATGGGGGGGTGGCAGCATGTGCTCCAGAAAGAAAGAAATGCGTCACATGATCGTAGCAAATCCTAATTCAAAGTAAGATGTTTTTCTGCCGCGAGACACAATGTTTCTGAAATTTGCGTGGTCTACGTTTTGAGCTGCTTTTGTGGTGAAATTGTATCTTTGTGTGGAAGTCAGGGGCACAGATGATTTATCCTCGCAGAGAGCAAAGGTCAAGGTTTATGTGCTGAACTCTTTTTGTTAAGAGGCTGCGATTCCATCATAATGAGGATTCACTTCTGGAAAGGACTTTAAACACACGACGGAGGGAATTATCTGTTTTATATTTCACAGCTTTTTATTCTGGAACATTTATTGTTTTAATGTGAAGAAAATATTACCTGGTGAAGTGTGTGTGTGTGTGTGTGTGTGTGTTTATGAGCATCTTGAACGACTCTCTGTGCTTTATTGTGACAAAAACAGATTGTGTGAGAGAGCTTTGATCGCAAATCTGCAGAATGTGAGGAGTCACATCTGACTGTTTGTGTTGATTTGTTTGTGTTTTGGGCACAAGCTCTGTGTGTGTGTGTGTGTGGGTGTGTGTGTGTGTGTGGGTGTGTGTGTGTGTGTGGGTAGTGTGTGTGTCCAGCTGAATGGATGCTTTGGGCTTTTCTTCATGAAGGAGGGGTGTGTTGGAACGTTGAATTTGGTCATGCAGCTGACGCTTTACCCCCTAACACACTCCAAACAGAGCGGACAGATGGCCGGCCCTCAGGAAGGGCTCGGGGCGTTGGATTTGCTCTCAGACCGTGGGAAAGTCTTTGGCTGACTTCACCTGCTCAGAGAACTGATGTGACCGGACTGAGCAGCAGAGAAAGAAACGAGAAAAGAAAACTAACGTGGACGTGGATGTATGAGGGCCAGAATTTGAGCGTTTTTATTTTTTTTCCCTTAAAGAAAAATTAGACACAGGGAGACAGATTAAAAAGATTTACTACTTCACTTTTTTTTATAAAAGGAAAACATGCCTTGTATAATATTTTTTCAGCGTGTGCTTATGGAGTCGGGGTGGATGGGTTCATTCTATCTTATGCCTGTGTCTTTGTAATCCTAATTGGAAACAGTTGATCCTCAGTTTGTGGGACATTAGACATGATGTTTGGCCATCTCTCCCTCTGCTTTTGATTATCTCTCAGCCTCGTGGAGACGGCCATGTGTACGCTTTGATTTATTGTTATTAAAAAGAATGGGGCCGTTTGTCAGGCTTTCATCTGATTGATGCAGAGATGTGTGCACACTTCTAATTCACACTCGCAAGAAAGTACGAGACCGTGCAACTAATGGGTCATTAATTATCTGTTTGAACGCGCAATAAAGTTGGGTGAATTAGTGGCGCTGAAACGTTTGGTTTTGTTCATTTCATGTAGCGTGTGGACGCTGGAATTTATGAAGATGCCACTTAAATGTGTGCTGACAAGTGTGAAAGTCCATTTCATAACAGGGATGGAAATAAACAAGAAAAATCACCGTCATGAGTGGGATGATGATCAGAGAAGCGTGACGTCCAGACAGGTAGCTCTTTATTCATCATTCAGGGATTCCCCCCCCTGTGTGATCTGAGTGCAGATTTTAAGATCTTCACGTCTAAAACTGTCACTTCATATTTAATCATTGCAGTCTATTTTTTTTTTTTTTTTAAAGAAACTTATCAAGTGTACTAAGAAGAATTTAAGTAAGAAGTCTGTTTGAGATCAGTTGAGGACAGTAATATCTAGTGAGACATTCAGTCACAAACACTCTTTTCCTTTTATGAATTAAAAAAAAAAGTCCTTTGATGCTCTTTTTAATATTTTTTCAGATCCAACCTCAGCAATCACTTTGTGGAAAATACAGCAAATAAATTCATGAAATAATCGTTGTTCGACTGCATAGTTGTCACGGTTTTGACAGCAGCCCGGGCGTCTCCAAATGTTGATTCAAAACCACAAGAATGCCTGATTGCTGCTACTTTGAGCGCTGTGCTCTCAGTGAAATACTCCACCGCAGTTTGGCTGCAAAACGGCATTATCGTTCATACAAGTAGAGTGCACAAGAGTTCAATTTGGGTACGAGTCAAGTGCTCTCCATCGAGGAGTGTGTGTGTGTGTGTGTGTTGTGAGGTGGAGGGGGGATGTGGAGAACTAATCAAATGTGGTTATGCGCAGAGAGCGGTGTGTTCAGCGTCTGACACGAAACGTGATCTTGACTCTGCAGAGCTCAAGAGACCCTTTAGGAATTTTAGTTTAGTGGTGCGTTTGCTGGTCAGATTAAATCCAGGCCGCTTTGTTTCTAAGAATGACTTGTGCCATGAGGATTAGGTCATCCGGTTGGACATTCAATATTCATTTGCAGCACATTCCCTGCAAGAGCGGTGATGATGGGACAGTGTCAACAAGAATTAAGAGCATGTTGGGTTTGTTCCTTTTATGCTCAGAAGGCGTTCCTCAGACCGGATGAGCACTTCATTCAAAGAGAGATGATTCCCCAACTTTCTCTTTTCTCCGTCTAATTATGTCTGTGAGCTCATCTCAGAAACGCAGACAAAACACTTTTTTTTTTTTCTCAGACTTCAGAGCTCTGGTGCAGATGGAGCTGCTCTCTGACACTGGACGAACACTAATTGGGTTACTAGAGCTCGCTCCCCTTTGCTCATACACTGTGTATATAGATATATATATATATATACACACACACACACGCACGCACTAAGAGACATTTTGTGCCCTGGCCTCGCTGGCCTGTTCACATCATGGTTTATTTTTATAGTGGTAATTTGCCATTGGCCCGATGGTTTGGTTTCGGAGGCCCACATCATTAATCATGGAGGGCATTACTGCAGTATAATTACACTTTCTCTAAGTGAACCCGCAACACCTTCTGCAAGTGTGCTCTCTATCTCTGCCTTTAACACACACACACACACACACACACTCGAGATGTAGTCAGCTAAAAAGAATGCTTAACAACAGCACAGGAGAGAATACAGTCGCCTGATCTAAACACTTCAAATTCTTATACCATTGTGCACCCAAGGCAAAAAAAGAGGTATCACCTCCTCATGTAATAATGTAAATATCCTCCCTAACAACATCTGTAAATACAAACTTTCTATTTTTACCACCAGCTAGAACCCCCCAAAACATACAACCACAATTAAAAAAGAGTTTGGATGCTAAAAAAAAAAAAGATAATACAGATATGATTTGATGGTTGGAGAATCATTTTAAACCCCAAATCTAATCTAACTTAATACGCTCATTGTTAACTTGATGCCAGCAGCACATTTCATATACACACACACCAGCATGTTCTCCATTTTTTTTTTTTAATTTTGTTTTTCAGTTTCAGTTTTTTTTTTGTTTGTTTCAAGATGCACCAATTTGTTTTCAATGGGTGAAAAGTCCAGCTAGTTTAGCATTGTAACAGCACTGAAATATATGAGGCATTCTCTTGGTGGCGGCATATATTTCTCCAAAACCTGTTCATATTGTCCAACATTATTGGCGCCTTCTTAGATGTTTGAACTACCGTCTCTATGGGTGTACATGTGTCCCTTTTTGGTCATTGATGCTGGCTGTTAAACTGCGCCCTGATAACAACGCTCATTTTCCCTCTAAGAGCAGAGGATACACCGTCCACGATTTACAGAAAGATTTCATTGTATCTGTATCTGTGGATGCCGTGATGTGTTCAGAGACATATCATCGCAGTCATTTTGATGGTAGGTGATTTTGCGATGATTTCCACTACAGAGCCATGTCTGTTTTAAATGCAGCGCCACCTGAGGGCCTTTTTTAATATTTTATACAGCTTCTTTGGAGGTGGGGTTTTACGTAATCCTCTAAAGTTAATCTAAACTGGCCCAAAATCAAATAGTTTTTCTCGACTTTGTTCCTGACAATCAAAGCGGTCAGAGGTAGCATGAAAAATAAAAGTTAAGGGAAATTAAAAGAAATGTTGTACAATCTAAGATATAAATAAAACTAAAAGGTTTTCAGTTAATTAACATTTGAAATGAAGAAAGATTAAAATGACAGACATCTTTTAAAAACCAGGATTTTGTGAGAACGCTGTTACAAGTTCTTATTTTATTGCTGCTAAGCTCAGAGTTGGAATATTTTGCCCCTTTTGTTTATAGTTTTGAAGGTTTAAGTCTGAATTAAGGCCCCGTTTATATGACAACGGTATTAAGATAAACCCAAAAGTTTTGTTGCATTTTGGCCTCTTGTTTATACGGAAACGAGGTTTTACCCGACCTAGACCGCAGCTTTTTTAAAACGCCCTCCAGAGTGGAATTTTTCTGAAACGCTGCAGCCTCCGTTGCCAGATAAAGGGCAAGCCGGCGTTTTCAGTGAAAACACTGACGTCACACTCTGTTTTGCGCATGTGCATTCCACTTTCGTTGTGGGAACTTTTGCGAACCGGACAACAACAACGGTTAAATGGCGGACTTATCGGGTTGTGCTCGTGCTGCTGAATCTGCTGACTGACTTTCAACTAAATGTTCATCTGTTGCTCCACTTCTGCACTCAGATAAGACGCATTTAATATATACACCAGACGATCAGCCCACCTCTTCTTCGGCGGCAGACTACCAAAAGACAGTTATATCGCCACCTACAGGCCTGGTATGAATACTACCGCGTTTTCAGTCCCTCAGCTTTTCCGTGTGAACCTAGATTTTTTTTCTCTTTATTTTGCGTTTTCGAGTGAAACGCTGTGAAGCGTTGTCGTATAAATGGGGCCTTAGACTGTTGCTGTATAAAAACCTTAGGTCCTCGGTCCTCCCTGAGTGAGGCAGCTTGCTGGAGGAGTCTCTTGAACAATGACTGTGTTGGTGTGGATTGACTTCACTGGGACATCCTCCTTTAGAAAGCCTTCAAAGCTG
This sequence comes from Labroides dimidiatus, assembly GCA_030710495.1. Taxonomy (NCBI): domain Eukaryota; kingdom Metazoa; phylum Chordata; class Actinopteri; order Labriformes; family Labridae; genus Labroides; species Labroides dimidiatus. Next base: position 9,022,235 of record CM061159.1, read on the forward strand.
TTTGTGAGAACTTAGGACAACAGTGGACAATCACTGAATCCGCAAACACCCCGTGAAACAAATGAATGTGTGTGTGTGTGTGTGTGGAGGGGGGCGATGGGAAGGGGGGTCTGTTGGAATCAGTGGCAACGCTGTGTAACCCCTTTAAGATCATTATTCCTCACAAAATGCCCCCCCGGAGTGTGTGACACATTTGTGAATGGCCCTTTCCATGGGATTTAACGGGTTAACCACAGACAAAGGGAGCTGGGACCATGTAGCCCAGCAGGGGAGACCCCAGTGGAAACACCAGGCTGCCTTATAATCCCACTCCGTCCCGTCCCGCTCCTCTGCCTGCACTCACCGCTGACTGACATGTGCTCTGTGAGGAGACATGGCTGTGGGCAGGAGGCAGCCACATGTTGTCAGCTGAAGAGCATCAGCTCATTCTAACACACAAACATACCTTCAGGCCGTGCCAGGATATTTCAAGCTTTGGTACGAGCAGCCAGAGGAAAAGATAATTCAACACTAATAGTTTTATTCTGGAAGATTGGACATGAACTTCAGATAAATGCATGGATGTCTGACCTTGTTGTCTCCTCCAGCTGCATGTGATTTCATGCTGTTAGCCTCGATCTGTCTCACATATCTACAAGTACCATACAGTGTACTGCTGGTCTACATATGGATCTGGTTGTGTGCCGGAGATCACAGAGGCCTAGCACAATAAATCCACTACATGATACAGAGTTACACAGATGTCAGTTTCACTGATGTTTGCAACATGTCAGTCTGCATCTGTGGTTTTATTTATAAAAGAGAAAGTCAAGAATTTGAGGTCAGCAACCACATTTTCATCTTACATTTCTGGTCTTTGCTATAGATGTACGGTTTGTGATTCAGTACTAAAATCTGATAGAGTTTGATAAACACCACAGAAGCGGCTTTGCTTGTATGAAAAGTAATCTGATCATATTTGTATGAAGGATAAACTACGGATCACTTACAGCATGTCTTCTCCAGTACTTTCTTTATACTTGGAAGTGACACTGATTGCTCTCTAGAGTTTAGATTTATCACAACAACCAAAACTAAAGAAGTAAAACATCTTCAAACAAAAGGGTGGCATTGAACGGGATGAGACTGATGGACTTTTCAGACCAACTTACCATTGTTGACACCAACAATGCAACAGCTGTCAATAGACAGCAACCATTTAACATACTCCTGACTGTGTGGACTGAACCCAAGGCGTTATTAAGATATCTGGTGTAAAACAGTCAGTATGTTTACATGCAGCTTCAGAAATCGGACTATGAGTTTATGGCGCGTTCACACTGGCTGAAAGTTCCGTGCTGAACTCAGGCACGATCCCCCCCGCAGCGCCACTCCTCAGCTGGCCAGTGCAGCCCGTGGTCACACTACTCCAACCAGACTTTAGGTACATGCACCGCCCCTCTAGCGCCTGTTTACATGCAGCACGGCCTCATCAGAGTCAGCACAATGAGACACAGAGAACAGGATTACAGCTTTAATGACTTTTTGACTCGTTTGAAGTTGTTTTGGTCCAACACAGCTCTTTAATACGGGCGTTATTGCTTAAAATAACTGTTCAGAGGGACGATTGCAGCGATCGTGTCTGCATGCTCATGCATGAAGTGTACCGTGCTGAAGCACACCTCTCTGAAGCAAACCAAAGAAGAGAAGTGTACTTTGCCCAAGCACAGAACGCTTGTGGTCACACTGGCCAAACGACCTAGACTTTGAGACTGAACCATGCTTTGGCACAGAACGTTTGGCCAGTGTGACTGCGTTCTTAGTCAGCACAAGATCTGACTTTTAAAATGCATGTAAACAGCTTAGCCGGACTGAATATGGACTGAGCATAGATTCAGCAGGACTCAGCAGATCTCGGTAAACCTCGGCATTCAGCCGGAAGAGGAAGTAGATTACCATGATAAATAGAGTCACATTCTTCCATGACTGTTATTGAAAACAGTAATGTTACAGTGATTTTATCAATCTGAACACAGGTCTGTCATTGTAGTAAAAGTTAACCAGAGGTGAAAACTGTCGTCTTGATGACTGAAAAATAAAATGAGTGAAATGAAACAGACTCATTTATGTGACTTTTGCTGTGTGTGTAAGTAAACAATGTCTGCAGGTTTGCTGAGAGTATCGCTAACATTAGCATAGCTAGCAAAACCAACCTTTAAATTTTCACATCAAAATACAGAAAATGAACGGCATGTCTGGCTACAGTGAAAACTTGTTAAAGCCTGTTTTTAATCAACTTTTTGCTCTGGTGTGAATGAGGTTGGTGGTGTTTAAGCATAAACGCGACTGAATGCACACATCCTGCACTCAGACTACAGTTTCAACATCAGAGTATCCAGACACGACATCCACAGTCCAGCTACTTTAAAATTCTACCTTAACAACAGCTTTAAAGTCAAAACACGGTTATGTTTAGTCATTGTTACTGACACCAGTTCAGGCTTTGTTGGACGTCCCTTCTCATACAGAGTTCATAAAAGCTGACAAAAATGTATTTCTCTTCATGTTAATCTTTATGTTTATCATATCTGGTCTCCATCAAAATCAAGATGAAAATCAAGTTTAAGACCCAGGCTTCTAGGAGCCAAGGTGTGTGGCCTATCAGCGTGGTTTTTATATGCCAGGGGAAGCTCGCAGCCCAGAAAGGGTTTTTCAAACGAAAGAAACTTCATAGAGAACAGTTTTCAACTTCTTGTCAACCTTACCTGTTAGATTGGTCCAACCAGATCAGGGTTTGATTTTCACTCTGATCTCAGATCAAATCTTTTCAGTCTGGTCTCTGATCAAACTATTCACAGAAAAACATGGAGATATCAACTGATGCAAGAGACAAAAAAAAAAAAAATCAAAGTATTTTTGTTCCACGCTGCGTAGAGTGCCCTCCTTAATGAACCACGCTTTCACAGATTTGGTTAAATACCTTTAAAGATAAATAGCTTTTAATTTTCCACCTGTCAGAAGTATGTAAAGCAGTTTTTTGTTTTGTTTTTTCGTAAATCTGAGTGATCAGGTTCTTGGATAAACCTGACAGAGCTCTCCATCCAAAGAGTTAAATTGTGTTAAAGTTGTTTTCTGACCTCAGTGAAATCTGTGTTTGACTCTGTGGATGTCTTATGAATTCAGAACATGTTTCCGGGACCACTCAGATGGTTCTCTCTAAGTCAATTACAAGCTAATGGCTGTTTTCATTGGAAGGCAGAGCTGATGCACCTGCTGATTTACCTGCAAGTCACCTGTTTTATTAGCCACAGTATGAGCTGTGGACTCTTTCCTCCATCAAGTATCCCACTGTGAGCGAAAGGCATCTGAGCTCAAATAGCCATTTAAAAGTCATCAAATATTAATTCATCTCCTCTTGTGTATGACTTGAACTTATTGACTGGCCCCTCCTAATTGTGTCTGATTGTTTTTGCAAGAGCCTAATTAAAGTCTTGAATCTGCAATCATTTCCATAGTCCTACGCTAATTCACGCCGTTTCCACTGTTCTTCTCGCCATTGTCTGGAGATTGCTTTGATAATGAGAGGTTGTGCAGCGGGATTATCTTTGGAGGAGCATTTGGTGAAGACGCGCAGAGAAAAGGTATCATTATGATAACTGCCTGCTCTGCCTCCTAAATGAGAAGTCATCCTTAATGTAGTCGATTACGGGGCGCTGCTCAGGAGATAGCCTGCTGAAAGTTATTTGTGTTGTATAATGGTCGCAGTTTCTTTGAAAGTGACACACCTGTCGCTGAGATCTTAACGCTGGGAGAAGCTGGATTCCGTCTTTGAGTTTGATGTGTGGTATAACAGCAGCGCTTGGAGAGGTTCCTACTTTAAGGACTCCTTTTGAACTTTTTTTGTTTGTCTGAATCAGTTGGTCTCTTGAATTACAAGTCTTGTTTCTGGTGTCTTATCACTTATGTTGCATTATTATTATTTTTATCTTTAACGCAAGCAAATATCAATCATACTCCAGTCGACTTTAGCCTCTAAATGTTTTGTTTTTTTTCATGATGTAAGGAGCAACTGTTTGTCGTCTGCATATTGTCTTTGCAAACAGCATGAATAACAGCCAAACGGTGACTTAGGTCAGGTTTATTCTCTCTAAACTTTAAGTTTTAGTCCCACTTTTGCAAGTATCAAAGTATACAATGATCAAATACCTAAAAAATATATATATTCACAGAAGACAAAAAAAATACTATATGTCAACTAAAATTCTCAAGAGACCTCCCACTCATTGGACTTTCTATCAGCGCAATGAAATCAGGTCAGTCTCAGAAAGACGTATCAGCAAGCTGCTCTCTCTCTCTCTCTCTCTCTCTCTCTCTCTGACTTTTCAGTGTTAACTCTGCACATTATAATAATAAAGCACTCTAAAGAAACTACTTCCTCTTCCCGACAATGGAACCACGTAGGCGTTTCTTTCAGGGACAGTTTTGGCATCCATATTTATAAAACAGACTCTCCTTACAGCATCTTTACAGCGTCTATGTACAGCAGCTGTGTACTTTTTAATTACATTTGATTAGAGGACAACGTTAACCTTATCTGTGTCTGGAGCTAATTCCATCACTATGTAAATGCTAAACTAAGCCTTTCATTCCTCTGTTGTTGTTGTTTTTTTTCTTTGTGGTATTGCCTGAGCCGCCTGATAGCAGGCAGCGGTAATTAAAACACAAGGCCGGGGTCACGAGGTGGGGCGAGCACACAGTAAAAAGCTCTGAGAGATTCCAGGACCAAGGTGTCGCACAGTCCGATCCATTTTAATTGTCGTTTGAATTAATTTGAAAATGCTCAGGTCAATTAAGAAGATGCATTCCTCTGGCTGTGTGTAATGTCATATTCATCGATCCGCAGAGGTTACTTTATGCACTCGAGTGTAGGATACATTTATGTTTCTGAAACACCGCCGTTTGGAATTCATTAAGTATTGATCTCTCCTAGCGACGGTAAAAGCACGGCCTGATAGCGGCTCCGTCTGAGGCCAGTTTATCAATTCTGTGCCTTTCAGAGAGAGATGCCCTTTACTTTGTTATTGTTATGGATCAGCATTAGATACCCCAGCAAAAACTGCTCCTACCTCTCTCACTAAGTGTCGTTAATTTAAGATGCAGAGTGTGACCCAGAAAGATGCAGACAGACAAAAAAAAAAAAAAAAACATTTTGGTGCAGATTTTTTTTTTTTTTTCTGGTTGGGAGTTTGTATGAGGTTTGGTTGTCTCTGCACAACCTCTTCCTCCCCCCCTCCACTCTCACAGTCTGCTCCTCAACCTCCATCCATCCCTCCCTGCGAGCTGATTGGCTGTTGGTTAGTCAGCTGCAGCCAATAAGCCGTGGTAAAATGTCAGTGTTTAGTCTGGTGCTAGGCAGCAGGATCAACAGACAGGTGGGTCAGGCAAAGTCATCGCCCTGACTGGCTGCTCGGCAAAGCTCTGTTAGCTTTTTAAAGCAACATTACACCCTCAGATAGCAATCGCAAAACATGTTATTGCTGTCATCCTGAGCTATTTAGTCAATATTTGAGAGCATAGGCAGCACGAATTTAAAGCTAAGACACGAGAGGCAGAGCTCTGATTCTGTAAAATGCTAAAGGAAAAACACATCTTGGCTTTTGCTCCGGTGCAGCTGAGTCTTTTGTGTTGTTTGCACACAGATGGCTGTACACTTGTGCTCGTGTACACAGAGGGCTCATCGAGGTTTCCAAAATTCATTTTGCAGGTGTTGAAAAAAACAAAGCATCTGTAATGTGCTGACATTTCTGTTTCTGCTTTCTGCATCTGCATATTCATGTCAACAAACTGATTAAAAAAAAAAAAAAAAAAAGGTGTTCCCTTCGTAAATGGCGGGAGTGAGAGAGAAAGAGAGAGAGAGAAGGAGAGAGAGGGGCCAGATGAGGGCACAGAAAGGCTCAGCCTGTCTGCAGGGACATTTGTATGCAGCTTCAGCTTTCTCTTTCATGGTCAATCATCGTCTACAGTTTTTTTTTTCTTTTTTCAGAATACGAATTACACCTCGGGACAGAGATGTAATCCAAAACATTCTTTGCTTACGCTTGTATTATTGTATTCTTGGCGAGTCGAGTCACATCCTCAAACACGGTGAAGTGGCTGAATGAGTACGTCTGTCATTAACTGAACTGTTTTAACTTCTGTGCATATTAACCTGTTGACTGTTTTCTGTCACAGCTTGAGGCGACATGAAATTAATGGAGATAAAAGCTTTCAGACTAAAATAACACCCTGTCTCTGGTGTGCCTGTGGAGAAGAAACTCCACAAATTATTTGCCTTGTAGACTTTTTAGGCAGCTGGTTTGTCCTGTTTTAGTGAAGATAATATTTGTTGAATGTGTCAAGAGTTTCTGAAATAATAATCTTAACTAGTGAACACTTCTTAATTAATCCAGTGGGTTTTTTTTAAAATTCCATTCACATCCAAAAAAGTATTTTTCATGTTTTGTTTCCTTTTTTTAATCCGAATTCTTCAGCGTCATATGCTTCTTAATAATCCAGAGATCGATCCATAGAAAGTGGACTTTGTCCCATTAAAAAAACAAAAACAAAAACAGGTATTTATACAAAAACACTTGGGTGTAGTCAGTGGTTACCAAAGTGGGGGTTGGGGAACGCTGAAGGGGGGGTCTCAAAATACCTTCCAAAATCAAAAGCTATGTACAACTTAATATTTCATCCATTATCATCTTTTATTAAACCCTGCAAACAGAATACGTTCGATCTGTTTTCCTCATTTCTTTGTTGTAATAAAACCCTCGAGATGTCTAAGCCTGGATAACGATGGTGTCAGTGGAGGCAGATTAGTTTAGGAAACATTAATATGTGCGCATAGGTAGTCATATTATCTACCGATCAGCTACAGTAAGTATCCGAGGCCTTTTTTTTGTTTGTTTGTTTTTGTCTGTTTTTGGATTGGCCTGTTAGTGTATTCCCACAGCAGGGAGTTGCCGGTCTTCGGCGCAGTTATTTTCAGGAGTCACCGTTTGGGTACGCCTCGTTTAAGTCATTCGAAGATATTTTATTTCTCTGTTAAAACACAAAGTGAGATATTTATTCCCGCATTGTCTTAAATCGTATGGTGTGAATCAACGAAAACTTTTTTTTTATTAATGTTTCTTTGATTTTAAAAGTAAGGCTGCACGGTGGTGCAGTGGTTAGAGCCTCCCAGTTAGAATGTTCCTGGTTTGATTCCCTAGCTAGACAGATGCCTTTCTGCATGCTATGCACGCTGTGTGCGTGACTGGTCGTCTGTCTCTGTGTGCAACCCATCCAAGGTGTCCTGCACCTTGCACCCAAAGACTGCTGGGACAGGCTCCATCCCCTCCACAACCCCAAAAGGGAACAACGATAAAGATAATGGATGGATGGATGGTTCTGATTGTCCTGCAGAATTAAAACACTACATCATTAAAGGAGCTGTTCAACAATTTAAAGCCAAATATGCTCCACCAAATAAAAAATCTGCTTAAACACTGTCGGTCAACGGCTTGAGAAATTCTATGAATTATCCCTTTAATATTAATATGTAAAGACCACCGAACAACATTGTTTCTGGGGGTTTAATAAGGCTAACTTAAGGACTCTTTTGTTCAGCAGTCAATCCCTTAAATTAATTTTGGGGCTTAATCCCAGATGAAATGTGTAGTGACGGCCTCACATACTGTACGCTCTGTGGTTTTAAAGCCGTGTTCAATGTAAGCATGTCCGTCATGTCTTTGACTTTTGTCCTCTCCGGTGTTAGAAATGGAGGATCTGTGTTGTAGGGACAAAAACGAGACTTAGTGTGGAAGTAGAGCGTCATTGTTATCATTGTTGTGATATTTTAAGAGTTGAGTTGGTCCATTCATGGAGTAATGTTTTGGTTATCTCAATGATGTGTTGTTGTTTTTGTGGTTTCTAGATGCACACAGACTCAAATGATGAAGCTTTTTCATATCGGTGCACTTTCAGTCTGTTTTTGTGCCCCCCCACCCCCACCCCTCCCCCACGCATTATAGATTTTTCACCATCGTATGTATTACCAGGTTGAGTGGTCTGTCTGATTTTTCCTCCCCTGTCTGGTTTTGCAATGGTATATCCCCGAGGGAAGTCCTCCACAGCCCCCATTCTCATTTGAACTTTGACCCTGGCCTCCTGCCTTCCAGGATATGAAATGACCCCCACAGCAGGAGGATGTTTTGGATCTGGGTCCCCTCAATATGTTTAATGATGAGGAGCTCAGAGCACTGCTTGACTTTTTTTTTAAAACATCTTAAGAAATTACTCAGCAGACTTAATTTGTTAACAATCAATGAGGGTGTGTCGAAGATGAGTATTTACTTTATATAGTAATATATGTATGCTCATACATACATGGAGGCTCAGGTTAGCATAATGAGCGTGTTTCCATCACATTTTGTTTCCATTTGATTTGCTGGAAATCACCAAGAGCCAGAAGCTCTGACACATTTATTAACAGTTAAAGTAACATATGAATGGTCAATATTTTAACTCTTTCTTTTAGGGATTTCTGTAAAAATCAGTCACTAAATGGCTCAAACATCCTTGTTCCATCATCACAGACTGATGAAATCAAACCTCACCTGTCCCTCAGGTGTCTCTTCATACCAGATGATCAGTGGTCAGTTTTCAGCAGTGTTACGTGCTGCGTAAACATCAGCAAACTCTGCTTCAGACCAAGGAAAATGTTCTCCATTAGGGGGCGATATGGAGAAAATACGTCTGGATATTTTAATGGCAGGATCAGGATCTGGATTTTATCAGGACTCATATTCAGATTATTTTGACCTGAAAACAACATTTTTAGCACCAAAAATTTCTTATCCTGCATACTGATTTTTTTTCTTTTGCCTAACCCTGTAATAAATCTAGTCTTGTGTCCTCTGATGCATTTTTTAATCTCTCACATTTTCACATCCTGATAAATCCATTCATTTAAAGACGTCAGCTTTAAGAGTTGTTGAGTTTCTGCAGAAGCAGCCTGTGCACGGTCCAGATATAGTCTTCTGAGACGTTACGAGATAGACTTCGGTTTTGTTTAAGCACTTGACATTAAAATATAAATGTACACATAATTTAGAACATGATTTATTTCAGTGACATAACTAATACATTGTAAGATTGAAGCTGGGGGCCAGATGAAAATGGACTTTGGACCACGATTGGCCCCTGAACCTAACTTTGGACGACGCTGGTGTAGAGCATCACTGAGTCACTCAGTCATTAAGACCACTGGTCTCTTTGATACTTTCATTGCAAAAAGTTGACTGCACATGATTCAGTCAACATAATATTTGTGCCTCACTGTCCCTCGCCTCCCATTTCTGCATGAAAAATCTCAATCAGGAGAACAAGATCTCAAGCAGATTTACCCAGAAACCTTACCGATCGCTGCTTGATAACACTAGCTGAAGGCGAAATACTTTGGATGGATTTTTCATGAAAAATGTATGGCTTCTGATATTTCATCGCTCTCTTTAACATTCTCTGTTTTTTTTTTTTTAATACCAGCCTCACTGCCAGAACATACACAACAATCTGTTTCCAATCGGCTTTTCTAGAAGCAGCTCCAAAATCGTTCTCTCTTTTATCGTCATCTGTACTCCCTAAATAAACACTAAATATAAAATAAAGCTGTTCAGATATACACAAGGAATACCTTAAGTATAGCGGCTGCTTGTTGTGGCTTACAGTAAATCTTTCCATATGTGATTCATGTGTAGTCTACCGTGCTACCGTCTCCTCTGCCTCAATACTCTGAATGCTTTTTGTGCCTTTAGTGGATGTGGACGGGTCAGATCTGGTGGAAGAGTATTACACTTCTATTGAAGATTTTACACTATTATAGACACATACTAAACGCAGGGTTGAAAAGTCTAAATTAGTGATAAGAGTTTCAGACAGCACTTCCTGTAGTCATCAGGTTTCAACAACAAACAAAGCGTTTCCTTCTTTAATTTGTGATATCGTCCGGAGTCGTGTGAGTGCGGCAGATGCTCAGCAGTTTGGTGTTAAATTGAGTGAAACAGCCAGCGTAGGTGAAGCTCTCAGGGCAGACTTTAATCTCGTCTCTGGTGGATTCTTTGCTCTTTAGTGAGTCACAGGTCCGTGGCATATACCCGTGTTATTGTAACAAACCACCTGATAGCGTTTGTCCTCCCTTCTGACTCTAATGTGCAACACTCAGCTCGAAATAACTTGTTTGGTTTTATTTTTTTAAATTATTTTTTATTGTTATTATTATTATTTGTTTGTTTGCTTTTAATACATGAGAAACTTGTTCTCATATTCAGGTTTGTAATTCAGAGTTTGGCTGCTTGAACTCTTTGGACTCCGCAGTACAAAGATCACAGCGGACATGTTTATCCCTCTTCTTTTTCTCTTTATTGTGAGGTCGTTTCTTGGTGTATCTTTAAATTCTCCATATCTAAAAAAAAATCTGTACAACTTCTGCTTGAGGGCTTTGTTAAATATGGGTTAAATATGTGATATATAATGTTTAGACACTTGTTTTCAATGACTCCATCCATGACCTGCTGCTGTGATGCCAGAGTGAAAGAGAGATGAGGAGTCATGGTGAAAAGTTACGTGAGGACTGAGGTGGATTAATGATATAAGAAACCAGATGAAGCAGAAATATATATATATAAAAACCTGCTGTGATGTCAGTGTCATTGAGTATAATGTCTGCAGATGTCGAGTCCAAAAATAATCTTAAAATGTGCATGAGCGTATGTTTATGACAGAAAAAGATCAAATATGCCCATCAGCTGACTTGTAACCCCATCAGTTTAACCTTGTCTTTGAAAAGAAAGTAGTTTCCCTAAAGTTGATGTCCTCATAAAGAGACATCTGGTTTTAGTAACCATGTAAAGCAAAAAGCAGTATACCACCAGAAAGTCAAAATGTCATGTCCCCATATGAGGATGCAGTGAATCATTATCACCAGTTACATATTTTTTTTTTCTTAAACAGGGAAACGATTTGGTCCAAGTAGGTCTTTTTCTAGGAAAAGGTTCTGAGCAGAGCAGCAGGAGCAGCAGGAGCATCATACTCTCCTGAAGAAACATCTTTGATACAAAACAGCTGTGACTTCAGCAACACTAACAAAACACGTCTTAGACTTCCAAACCTTCTTCGGACCCTGTTTTATTTTTTCTTTCTTTAGAATGAGCAGGGTGCATTTATAAGGAATAAAAAGCCTCTTCAGTAAGAACTCTTTTGCTTATTATATTTTCCTGTGTTAAGCCTCTCTATATTTGTAATACTTTTATAAACACGTCATTTCTATACTGAGCTTTTATTTCAAGCATGCAGTGTTTGGTCTTAACTGCAACATGTTCACTTATGAATATAAACTCTGCAATTCATAAGGATAAAAAAATATATCGCAGTCAGATCAGAATCATTGTTCTTGGACAGGTTTTTGGGTGTAAAATCACAAAAAATTAAATATTTAAACTATGCTAACAAGCTTACCTGCGACAATAATAAATGCGACAAGAGTAAAATGATAAAATATGAGAAAAAAAAAGAAACACGTTTTTACCTGATAGCCATCCTTTACATATGCCTATTTAATAACTAATACTAAACATGTCCTCATTTTACAGAAGTGGCTTTTAAAATTGTGCTAGCTAAAAAAGTTGAGGTCAGAATCTTGAATCCGTCTCAGATAATTTTCCCTCTCAGATTTGATATCAAGCTTATCTGCTGTGCTTCCTTTTCTGGTCACAAAGTGACATTTCTGATGTAAGTTAGCTAATATTGTGAATTGTATCTGTTTTTGTTTTTTTAAATCAAACTGCTGGTGCTGCTTTATGTTGCTCATTCACTGCTCTAACTCACACTGCAAAAATCTGAACTCTTAGGAAGTGCTTTTGTCTTTTGTTTAGTAAAAATGTCTTTTTAGACTTAATATGAGCCTCATTCAGCAGACCAGTCCAGAAACACGTCTCATTTAAAGATATTTAAAGACAAAAATCAGCTCTGAATTGTTTGTAACAAGTAAAAAAAATCTGCCAGTGGAGTAAGTGAAAGGTTCTTGTATTTTGACATTATTCTAAACTTGACAAGTACATTTTTCTGACCCCACTGACAGATTTTTTTACTTGTTGCAGGTAATTCAGACCTTATTTTTGTCTTTTAATATCTTGAAATAAGACACGTTCCTGGACTTGTCTGTTGAATGAGGCTCATATCAAGTATAATAAAAACAATTCTTACTTTAAAAAAGACAAAAACACACTTGCTTAGACATCTGTTTTTTTTTGCAGTGCAGAGGGTTATTTATTTATTTATTTATTTTCTTTTGTTGATTCCAGTTCCAGAAGTCAGTTCATAATTCAGTCAGTGCACTCCTGGTGTCTCACTAACTCTCCCAGTCTCAGTGGAAAATAAAGAAACAAACACCTTTACTAATAACAAACATTGAGCACGAGCTTCAGTCTTATAAAGAGAGGGCTCACCTCAGGTGCTAACAGTTCTGTGGTTTAGGAACTGGTTCATAAATCTTCCTTAGACTTCTCTTAAAGCCCAATTTAAAAAAAAAAATTGAAAGAAGTTGTTGGTAAGTGAGGCCTGATGTCTGTAAGCAAGATTTAAGCAGCATGTGACGTCACAGATAGCCACCAGGATTAAAACTGTGAGTGAGAATAAAAACATCATCAATAAATGTACTAATACAAGACAAGACATGAAATTTAAAAAAACTGTCTCTCTTTGAGGTGAAGAAATGATGTTTTAGTTTTATAGTATTTATTAGTTTAAGTCCTTTCAGACAGAAGTCTTTCAACAATAACTCCCTGCTGTGTGCCTGAACCATATTCGTTCAAATTCAAGTGGAATTACATAATTTGTGTGAATTTTTGACACCGTTTTATGCAGTACATGGAAAAAAACAGCAAACACGACACGGCTTTCTAGTCTCATGCAAAGTACACTCAATAATTTAATGCACTGCGAGTTAACTTCTGTTTCTATTTTCTAAACTGGCCCAGGTGCTTTCGATAAGAGGAACAACTTTTCCTCAGATCTGAAGTTATCTTTGAATCAGTTTGAGTTAGTTTGTCATGCGTCCAGTCTTTTCTCTCCGCTCTGTCAAAAACATTCTGGCATCTGAGCTGAAATCTTAAGCAACCAGCACACCCATAGAGTTGACTTTGGAAAGCACTTAGCATTCCTGCTCAACACCATATTAGCCCCTACTTCTCCCCACCTCGGGGTGCTGGGCAGCCTGCCAGGTAAAGGGTTGCCATGACGCCTAACACCACCCTTCACATCGCCGCCCCCCTCACCACCTCCTCCTAGAAAGTGCCAGATTTTGGGAGGGGGGGGTAGGGTGGGGGGGGCAGGCCGAGGCTAACGTTTTGATTTAGACAAAAGATGTCTTCACAATGTCAGCAGAATACTTACTGGGAATGCTGTGGCTTTCTGGTAGGAAATCATGTGATCTTTGCAGCCCAGGGTTTGTAATGATGCCAGGCGAGCAAGACAGAGACAGAGACAGAGACACACAGAGGCAGAAAGAGGGGAAAATTCTGAATAATGATGCCAGTTAATCGTTTTCATCCCATTTTTTTTTCTTCTTCTCTTGTTCTTGTTTGTTTCGGAGAAAATGGCGGACGGCACATCGCTGAACTGAACCCGTACCAGCGAGCTCGGTTTAGAAGCACCCCTCGGTCTTTTCATCATCCCTCTCATTACTTTAAAAAAAAAAAAAAAAAAGAAAGAAAACCAGCTGTGGTTGTAGCACTGGCTGCTCGTTGCTAACTCGCAGGTAGAAAGTGTGTACAGAGAGAAATGAGAAGTCAGACAGGAAAGTAGAAATCTGGGTAAGTGTCTTTTTCACTCCTTCCTCTCTCCAGGCTTTCCTTTGTCGCAGTGCGGCCGCTGGAATCTTCTGTTGTTTGTGTCTCTCTGGCACTGGCACAGTTAATGGTAGCCGACCGTGGCATGCTTGATTACACTGGCATCCCTCGCAGGCTCGGCTCTCTGCTATCTGCGGTCTTGGCTAAGTTTTGCTAACCTCTCACCACAGCCACATTGCTGCCGTCCAGGAAGAGGGCTGCTAAGGCAATTCTGCGGGCTGGTTTGGGATCGGAGTCCACAGCCGAGTTATGATTGTTATTATTACGGACTTAATTTCATATCTGGGGATTTCTGAGGCGTGTGACGCTTCCATACCGAGGCAGAGCAACTTAAGAATATACAGTAATCTGTTTTTTTCCCTCTTGTGGATCTGGTGTTGCTGGAACGGTTACTGACATGCTTGGTAACCTCATACTGCTCTTTTTTCATCACACCTTTCTCATTTCTTTAACTCTTACGCAGCTTTATGATGGTGTAGCTCTTAATTCCAGAAACAATAAAGGAGCCATGTTCTTGAATTTCTGGCTTTAAAACTTTTCTTACACATCACTGAGTGTGTGGAGTTTAAAAACAAACTTTCTTTTCTTGTTTTCAGAAAGGCGAACTAAAAACTGACCCGAGCTACGAAACCCCCCCAAGCGAAACACTTCCCATGAAGGGTGAGTTATCACAATCCTTTCTCCATCTGTTTGATGAACTTTCCTTTTTTTTTTTTTTTTTTTTTTTTTTGGGAGGGGGGGGTTGAACCAAAAGTTCCAGCCTGAGTTTCTTTAACCGTCAGCTGCACAGAACTTTCCGTCTCGGTCTGTCTTTATGAGAACACCCACACTGAGTTTGATTGACATCCCTCACTAAATGAAATTGTCTGAGACATGTCAAACACATCCACTCTTACACTTCTTCATCACGTCATCAGAGGCTCAGATTTATGCTACGTTTTTAGCCTTTAAACCGTTATTTTGATACTTTGGCTATTACCATTTGGCACAAACCCGTAGATCCGATCTTGTGGCAAATCTGTCAGCACAAGCTCGCTTCTGTGGGTCTTTGTCATCGTGGTGTGAACGTCGTCTTTTGACATTTTCTTTTTCCTTTTTACCTCTGTAACTTTTATGTGAGTGGAATAAGAATAATTTGCACATTAAAGTTCCCATGAAACATCTCGTACCGTGGTATATAATTTCACATATTTCCTTCCTTTCTTTTAAAAACAGGAAGAAAAAGGAGGGACCTGATGTGGATATTAATACCCAATCACAATCGCAGCGACTGCCCACAGCCAGTATAAGAAGTTTATATCACTCACAGGGAACGCACATGAAAATTTCAGAAAGCCTCTCTTTTGATGGAAAAACTCAGCTTAAGGCTCTAACGAAAATACTCATTATTATTATTCAAAATGCAAATGACACAACCTCCTCTTTTTTTCAGACAGATATTGTTGAATTGGTGTAAATCCACCTGAGACACATTTGACCAAACAGAACTTAAACATCCATCTTGAATTTATGGGAACTTTAATCTCATCATCTGACTCTGACATCTCTACAAAGCACAACATCTGTATTAGTTACAAAGCTGAAATATGACAAAGGTGATGAAACTCTGAGTGAGATAAAGAGGACAACGTAGCCGAAGGCAGCCGGTGTTTGTAGAACGGATAGATAAGAGGAACTCTTATTGCAAATGTGTGCATCCGGGTTGAGGTAGTAGGTTGTATGGTTTAGAATTACATCCTGGGAGTTAACTGTACAACCTTCTAGCTTTCCTTGGAGTACACGTATGACTTCAGTCTGTGCAGAAAATAGTTTTTCTAATGATGCCGATCTTAATGCACAGAGCTCCGACACTGGATTTGATTTCATTCAGTTCCAGGTCTGGATGTTAACAGAAAAGAAAGAATGTTTCCAGACTATCGGCACATTTTATTTTCATCGCACTCGAGCATATACATGGCATCACACACACACACAAAAAAAAAAGAAAGAAAAACAAATATGAAGATTACATAAGCAATTTTCAATATGCAGCTTTTCAGTCATAAGAAAGTAAACATTTCTTCTTCATGACCGTGTTTATTACTGTTTCTATAAACACAGTGAGCAGAAAATGCTGCACAGACGCCAGAATGATTGTTGCTCTACCTTTGAAACAAATTTCTGGTCATTTTATAAAATATATAATGAATAGAATTTTTGGTTCAATATTTGAAGAGTAATTAATACAAAGATATGGTAGCTATACAGTGATTATCATCTGAAACATAAAGCTCGGTTAAACAGACATGAACAGAATATATGTCTCATATATTAAGCGGGGTACACACATAAGGGTTTTCTAATTCTGAATAGATTTATTACCTGCTAGAGACCCCACACATGAAGATAAAGAATCAGGCACTGAACAGTTTTGATTGTGTTGTGTGTGGTGTGCTTCGATAATCTCGACACACACATACTGATTCTGTCTCACCACCGATCTAGAATCTCATCCTCCATGACAGAAATCTCACGTGACCAAACGTGATCCAACAAAAACATAGAAGAAGAAACATAGCAACAGATAGCAACAACCGGCTAACACCAAATGCAACATGGAAGAGGACATAGAGGAGGGAATGATGGTGGTCTTGGGACTATTTTTATCGGAAAATTCTGAAACCAAAAAGAAGAAAAGACTGTGGAAAAAATCCTGGAGATGGCACAGTCAACCATGCTTGATTTGTTTACCTCTGCTTCCTCATTCCTTGGTCAGCTCTCCTCCTGATTGGCTACATTCCACTCTACGTCACAACTCACAGAGTCATGACTTGGGAGTCGTCAGCTTTTCCCCACACCACAATTTTTGGTTGTAAATATTGAACAATTTCAATATTTACAATTGTCAGCCCCGATCGTTTCGAAGCCGATTATCGAGACAAATTCACTCTTAATACTCATCAAACCACGGGATGATCTGGCAGGATAATCTTATAAGACTTAAGGTAATCGGGCGTTGTCTGTCCTTGGTCAGGAAGGAGGAAAGTCGGGACAAAAACAGCCCGATAATCGTTATGTGTGTACCCCTCTTTAGGTTGCGAAGCTTTAATCACTCTACACATCGAGGCTTTCGTACTATTTTTTCAGAAGAATCTGGAAAATCCTGAAAGTTAAAGATAAAAATGTGCTGGACTGTGGTGTTACTTTCTTTGTATAAATGTTATTTTTGCCAAACTGAGGTTCTCATTTCATCGCTGACCTTTAGCTGTGGTCAGCCAGTTCCGAACCCTCAATTAGCGTTACAGTGCTGTAATTTTAGACATGATTCATCCCGGTTAGTAAGAGTAACTGCGCTGTGCTGTGCTGCGTCATGGTGATGTTAAGTTCCAGAACACAGCAAATTATATCCTCTTTAAATCCAGTTAAGTCCTTTAAACAGAAAATAAGATAACTTCATTTATTGAATGAAATGATAAATTAAGTTGTGGGACTAACATTTTGAATTGTGATCTACAAAGACAGCTCAGTCTGCACGGGGGCTGCATGATTTCATGTTTTATGAGTGAAATTTGTGCACTTGCAATAGCAGGAAGTGACCACATGAGCTGAAACACGTCATACTGCGACTCTTTTTGTTGAGCAGAGTTGTGTATAAGTTGTGCTGTGCTAGAAAGGTCTGTATGTCACCTGTTTTGAGTGGAGCGCTTCATCCTTGTGCTTTCTGACGCTGTGTTTGAATGTGGGCTGTTACTCAGTGTTCACTTCAGTGGATACACCTGCTGTGCATGTGCAGTGTAGTGCTGTGTCACTGACTCACAGAACAAGCCTTCCTTTAAAAAAAAAAAAAAAAAAAATACTGTTGCAGAGCCGATCCTGCGGATTGAATGATCATTAGCGCATCGTTAAAGTGGTTGTAAAAATAACATTAAACAACTGTCTGTTTGTAAACTGTGTGAGAAATGTGCTGCTCCGTCTGTGCTTCCTCCAACAGGTGTATCACTGGATTTTAAAGCAGGTGTGAGAGGTTTGAACCAAGTGTGCTGAAAGTAGGAGGGGAGTTTGTTTGGAAGGAAAAAAAAATAGGCTGAGAGTTCCAAATAGTAAAAGTGTGATTTCTAAAGTTAAAGTGATAAATGACTCAAAATAAAACGCACACTCGTTTCATTTTGTGTCATTGTATCACAGAGAGAAACGACGCTGTAGTCAGTTGTTCTTATCTAGTTCATCCTTTGACCTTACAGAAATATAAAGTTTAAAATATTCAGGTGTATTCATGTCGTGTAACCTGTTTTTTAAACAGTGGTGCTGCTTCTCTGCTGCCTGGTTTTACACCTCGGCCTGTTTAGTCAGCGTGGGGCTGTTCCACCTCTAAATCAGTCCTGTTTGCCAAACATTATGATGCACAGATGGTTCCATATAAACACAACATATGATATATTATAATCATCATAAATCTGACTGCTTCTGGTGAACAGATCTTGTGGTCTGACTTACATACCCTGTGCTTTGCTGCATCGCCATATGCACGTTACATTTCATGTTTCTGGCAGAGGACTGAGGTTGGATACATTTCTCAGATATTTACAGGTTTGATTATCGTACCTCAGAGTTTTCCTCCACAGACCGCGGTAATGTTCCCGGCCTCTCAGCGTGGGAACGCTGAATGTTTAAACCTTGTCTCTTGGCCTTCTGATATATTGTCCCCTGTTCCATACAATGAACATTTGTGATATGAGGTCCAGTTTCAGGTTGAACTTGCACAGGCGACACTGGAGGCTCTGTTTACTGCAGACTCGTCCTGCAGACCAAATGCTTCTTCTCTGTCTGGCATTCGGCCACGGCTCGTAAAATGACTCCAGAGCTCCACACAGGAGAAAAATGTCAGCGCAGATCATGATGTAGGAGCGTTTTTAACTCTTCAGGACGACTGGGTCTTAAATGCAGCCTGAGTAGATTTGGGACTGTTGCTGTAATTTCCTCTGTAGCTTTTTATCACTGTGACAGTGTGTGTTTTTAGTTTTTGATAGATTACACTCCTCTTGCTGTGTTTGGGGCCTGAGCTGAGTGGACCACCTCTCTGGAACCTTTGTCATCCGTCCAATTAGCTCTTTGGTTTCAAGTGGTTGGGACTGAATCTTTTCTCTGTGTGTGTTTGATGCTCAGAGTTTATGGCGCACTGGCCTGTCAGTGAGCCAGATGTACTTCTGTACTTTGAATTTTTGGCTGTGTAATCAGATGCAGTAAATTTTGTGGCTTAATTTGCTCTTAAATTAGAGTCTACAGACATTTCTAAGATTACCTTTGGCTAGAGGGTTGTGTTTACCCAAAGGAAGACTATTATTGTTATGGAGGCCTATCACACACTGTCAGTATCAGCTTCAATTTTTCCATCATGGGCCATCTTTAAACTTCATTGCGGTTTATTTAATGCAGATAGCAATGCTGAAGTACTTAAAAATGTCATCACGTAGTTCTTCTGACATATTTTACTGTGAAGTTGTTTTTCAACCAGAAAGCCTGAGTACTTTTAGTACCACAGGAACTACAAGGTTCCTGTTGTGTTTACACCAAGATAGATTATCCAATTAAGGCAAGTGATGTATTTAGAAAAAAAAAATGAATTGCAGTTCATTGCCTGACCAGTAGAGGGCATTAAGCTAATTACAAAGACCATTCTGCAAAAATGACACCATAGAAGATGAAGACAGGCTGGCATCTTTATGCGTGGCACTGCAGCTATCCTGTTAGCATGGTGGATATTCGGCCTGCACTGGTTTTGATCGGGCTTTATTGCACTGCAGATGGACTCGCTGATACTTTAAAAGAGACACGCGTGAGTGACAAAGCCTGTCGCTGGTCAAAGACGTTTCAAAAAGCACGACAAAGGTCTTGGTATTTTGACACACATATAAAACTAAACCAGGATGTAATCCTGAGGACTTCCTCTGTGTTTCAACAGCTGTTGTCAGCTGGATATCCACTGACACGTTCAGCTGAAGGTCTCCAGTTTATTAAACCAAGTCAGTCCCAGCTGTGAAATAAAAACACTGTGGGTGCTCCACCAATCAGAAACGGTCAGCTTGCAGGCTACTCCACTTAAAGTTCCTGGACTTCTGAAAAGTACCATCCACCAGGCAGGGCCATTCCCAGGGGAACATTTATTACCCCAGAATTAAATGTAGACCCTGAGTCAGACGATTGAGGGACACGTAAGGAAAGTTCCTGTGGGTGAAAACACCTTTTGAGCTGTAGTATAAATCTTAAAATGATGGAATGGCTAAAGAGGCTGTTGGGTCTGCACTGACATTGAAAAACATGAAGCATGCACTCTCGGCTGTATGAGAGAGCCGTTCCTTTAAATTTGTAACGATTAAGTCGATGTTATTGTCATGGAAGAAAAGAGAGCCTTGGAAAACCCCCTCCATTGGTTTCCTATCAGCGCAGATATTGAATGGGATTAATTGGAAGTGGTTATTTATAGAGCATTAGTAATTAAATATGGAGTGATACCAACACCTCCACTGAAGCCTGGTGTTCCTGCTCAGCCTCGTATCGACAACAGACTCATTGTCATCAAACAGGTTTCTGTGAGAGAATACGATCGTGGTAAATCCCTGGAAACCCAAGAACACCTTTTTTCTCTTATTTTGTAACTCAAATGTCAGGAAGACCACGCCTCTTTATTCAGCTGAACACCAACACGGTTCAGATAACAAGTGCTCTGACCTGAAACATAAACCTCATAATACAGACTGCACAAGGTGGAAATGTTGCACTTGGGCTCACACAATATGAGAAGACATGAAATTGTTCAATAGTTTGATGAAGTGTGATGAATCATCGACTGTGAAGATTTCAATATTAGCCTCGGCTGTCATTTCCAGAATAGTGGTGCTGTTTACAAGTTTTGCCCACTGCCTTCATTTCTGCTCATCCTCCTAGTTGTTCCTTGTTACGGCTGACTCTTTTATGAAAACTCCAAAAGTTAAGATAAACTCAAGCCTGAAGGTTGAGACAGGAGTGGGAGATATATACGGATTATTTATGTCAGCTGGCAGCTACCGCAGAAGAAGAAGAAGAAGAAAAAGTTTACAGCAAACTTAAATTAGCGGAGAGTTTCGGTGAACTTGATACAAGAAGTCTGAACAGAAGATTTGATCAGCTGCTAATTAAAAAAACAATACAGAAGCCTGTAAATAATTGCAAAAAGCAGCCTTGCAGCTGCTCAACATCCATGTTTAACTTCACATCAGGTGCCAACACCATTATTCTGTCGGAGGTGTGCCTCGTCGGCACTGTGAATAAGTAAATCTCACCAGGCCTTCTTGATTGTGTTATTTAGGGGTCTCTGGAAAAAAAAAAAGGCTGTGCGTGATCAATTGACTTTTTTTTTCTTCATACAATTATGATACAACAGTTGTATGACACATGCTGGTAAACTCATCTTAAAAACCACATAAAAGGAGATTAAAATGAAAACAATCATGCATTCACACTCAGAAGGAGCCCTGGATACACAAGCCAAACACACACACACACACACACCATTGAATCAGTCTGATGAGGCTTAGCTAGCAGTCAGATATTATAAGGAGTAAGAGCAGAGCGAGAAACTGTGATTAAAGCCTGTGAGGACTATCTGTCTAGTGTCGAGCGGAGTGACACATTTGGCCACAACTGGTCATGTTTTTCCAGTATAAGGACTCCGTTTCCCATGAGCACCATAAGCCACTGTTGTAAGGATGTGACTCTTGCAAAGGTGTGAGTTTGTTTTGGAAGCAAACTATGAAAGAAAGTATTTTTTTAACACTTCTTTTTTTTTGCAGGACACAAAGTAACATGATAATAATTTTATTAATCATGAAGTAGATCTATTGTTTGAAATGTGACAATAATCAAACTTTGTAAACTCAGTTTGTAGTTTAGTGTCCAGAAGGTGAGCAGACTGTCTGTTTAGTGTTACTCACAGCCCGGTGCTCTGAGACGTGTCCGTCTGGTTTGTTCCTACCAGAGCTCATCTACCAACTCCAACCTCACCAAGCAGAGCTAACGCAATCTCACTCTTCATTTTACTGACAGACTCTCAAGTTCAAACAGATCCCTGCAGAATAACTGCTGCATGTGAGTTTGAATGAACAAACCCACGTTTTAGCCCGTGCTCTATCCCTCTCCTTTCAGCTTTCTTCTGCTCTTCTGTCCTTTTTCTTTGTGTCAGTCCAGCTCCAGTGTCCGACATTACTACAGAATGATTCCAAGAAATCTTTTAATCAAGAAAAAGGACAGATCTTGCTTCTCACTCGGTCAGCTCACTTCTGCTAAAGTTTGCTGGTCGGCGTAAGTGTCATCAGAAGGGATTTTCAGTTTATGTGCCGTTGAATTGATTTGTGTCCTCCCAGGAAAATCACACCCAGCCGTGGATACAGAGAAAAAGCATTCAGAAATAACCAGCTCTAGTGCTGATAATCTCACTCGGATTATCGGGCAAATATATAAAAGTGAGACTATTTGAAGATCACTTAAAAATCCTCACAGGGCCTTTAACTAAAATCCGTAAGTGAGAAACACAACGCTCTGCTGTATGTTATTGTTTTGGGTTCAGACGTGTTTCAGTGTCTTTAACACAGAGACTTTGATCCACGTGCAGAAGAGTTCGTAGCTCATACTCGCATTTTATCGGCTGATTTTCAAACTTAAACATTGGTTTATTTGTCACGTCATACCATCAGTGTTACATGGAAAGTGTTATTTTGCATATTTTCCTCATATCATGCAGGCCTCATCATCCTGAAAGATAGTCTCAGTAATAACCCAGAGGGGATATCATGCTCATCAGCCTAATATGAGGCGTTACTGGTGCAGAACCAAATGGAGCTTCTTTATTTAATCAGGAATGCATACTTTATTCAATAGTTCAGTTAAAACAAAGAGCCTCACTTCTCCTCAGCTCTCACAAATTTAACACGGCAGACAGCATCAAGATGGGCCTCCCTGAAGCTTATCTAAAGAGCCCTGATTTTCTCATCTCTCCTCACCTCTGAACCTCAAATCTTTCCTCCAGATGTGTGGAGGGAAAAGCGCCGCTGCCGAGAATCCTGCTGCCTCAGCACTCCCTCTTGTCCAGCTGCCCCGGCAGCACGGCTAAAAGTCATTGGTTCCAGCTGGGCCTTCATTTGTGGGATGGTTGAACAAATAAATTATAGGATTAGATGAGGCGGTTGGAGCTGCACGGACTCTGGATGGTGTAGGAGAAGCTTTGAGAAGTCTGGCGGGTGAGGAGTCTCAAGGTTCTTCAGCTGACTTTAGAGATTAATAAAATAAAGACTCTTTTTTTAAGTTTGGTGCGCTGCTTTTTGAATTATGTTGAGCACAAGATTCTGGGAGTGCCATGAAGCTCAGTAGTGTCACCTTTACACCAGATTCCACAAACAACACATCAGATAACCAGACACATAAACTGAGGATTGGACCAGAAGTATTTTTCCAAACTTATCTGAGAAAAACAGTACAGTATGGATTTATTCTCTGTTTTTTTGTCTTTAAATTCATCTTCTATCTCTCACTACCAAAGCCAAAAATGATGATTGCTTTCTTTCATGTGTAAAGCTTTAAAAAAAAGAATCAGAGATTTGGTGACGAGAGAGAAAAACAAACGCTTCACCTTCATAGATCCTTTTCTTCACGACGTGGATCCAGTATTTGCGTTGTGTTCAGATCAAAGTTTTGTGTTCTTGTCTGGAGATATGCACACACAGGAATGAGCCCAGCACTCATGGGTCATACACTTTATGATCGTTTTCTTCCTCAGGTGTTCAGAAGGCGTACACATCCATCACAGGAAGCAATAGTCAGGCACAAAACACTCGTTAAATCAGCCAATCGCCGCTCCTGTTTGTAACCGCTCCACCGGCTGCGATTGGTTTCTCATTCCTGACGTCAGAGACGGGTGGAGACCTTGGTAACAAATCGTCTGAGACCAGAACACTGTCAGTTCTGGCCTCACTGGTACTTTAGCTCCCCAACTCATAAAATTTCACTTCCCTATGAAAGCGAGACGCCTCAAGCACTATTTCTTCCCGAGGAAACATATTCCCTTAATGTGGTCGGGTTAATAGCAAATGAATAATCATAACACAGCGATGGCAGACGGGGGGTGTCATTGATCTGTCTGGAGTCAGCCCCCTCTCCGCCTGCTGCATCAGCCACTCTCCCCCTATTGATACGCTCTTGCCCCTTGACCCCTGGGACAGATCAATGGCATTGATTGGAGAAGGGCAGGGACAAGGGCAGGATCTGCTGACTGGCCCGACAGCTAGTGTGACAAGACATGATCGTCATTAATGTCCCGCTGGCTGGCTGGCTGGCTGGCTGGCTGGCTGGCTGGCTGGTAAGGCGCTGTTCATCACATATTCCCTGCCTCCCTCTCCCCTCCCCCTCCTCTTCCTCCTCTTCCTCTTCCTCCTTCCCCCTCCTGCCTCTGCTGCTCCATGTTCCCATTCTGTGCTGCCTTCACTGACTGAGATAAGTCCATTGTTTGGATACCTGTGTGATGCTTGCCTGGCATCTGTGGCACAGATATGAATCTCTGGGCTGTGTGCAGATATTTTCGACTTTGTTGTAGAAAAGCGAACGGGTTCATTGCGAGTGTCTGCAGCATAATGTCTCTCGGCTCATTGTGTGTGCTACTTACCAATCACAATGGAGTCGCTCCTATTTTTGGGGGCTTTGAAAAGCTCTGTCTTGGTACATTTCAAAGCGAGTGAATTAGAAATTGCTTCAACTCTGTCACAACAACTTGGTTGTGTATTCTCTGATCGATGGCAAATCCCGGCTCTTAGAAGACACCGATGTGCCCCGATTCCCAAAGCTTCTGTGAAAATGTGTCACTGATACAGCAGCTGGGTTGTGTTTCTGCTTTACTACGTGGTCGGGCTTATATTTCCAGTCTAGACTGGAAACGAGGCGAGCGATGTTTGTGTGTATATATGTGTATATATGTGTGTGTGTATGTGTGTGTGTGTGTGTGTGAGGGGTGATGGGCGGGATGCGGCGACAGCTCCAGACTCTGCAGTGACACGGCTGTAATGGAGCTGATTGATCACCTATATGGCCGCCTGCTGGACCCGCTGGCTTCAGCACACAGCGAACTCCCTGCCCCCTCCTCCAGCTTCTGCGTCACCGCCGCCATCGCTGAGCCAATCTGTGACGACCCACCATCCCCCATAGACTTCAACCTGGCCACGGTTTTGACATTGGCTGCAGGAATTACCTCTGCGCGTCTTCGGCTCCTAACTCGCCCCGTCACTGTTTCATTTTTTTAGGACAGAAATTTAGCGACGCCGTCGCCATCTTTGATGAGGTGATGTTTTCCATTTCAGCCTCTTTCTTTTAAAAAGCTGCAGTTTTCCATTTGAATTAAAGGGCATAATCAATCAATGATAACATTTGCAGATCTCTCCCCTGCCCCCTTCGTGTCACTTAGGGTCATAACCCTAATTTATCCAGGGTGTTGAAGGTGATTAAGCTCGGAGATTAGAACAAGCTGTCAAGGGCAGATCTCACCCAGACAGAAGGAGAAAAGACGGATACATTCAGCATATTTTTACATTCTGGGATAAACATGACTTTGTATTTATTAATCGTATTTATTCCTTTTCAAAGCGAGGAAAATATACCTTAAAGACGATCATATTTCACTAACCTTGTATGTTGTTTGGGAATCGTTATTCATGAGTTTTATATTTTTTTACAGATGCTTCAGTCTCGTCGCACCGTTTGTAGAACCGGTTCCAAGCTCTGGTGTAGTTTGTTGCACGTCAATTCTTCTCTCTCTCTCTTTGTATTTCCTGTCTCTCTCTCTCTCAAGCTGTGCTTTCAAAATAAAAGCAAAAGGCCGAAAGTAATCTTTAAGAAAAAAAAAAAAAGTCAATTTATGTTCAGTTCGTCGGGCTTAATTCCAGCTGAGTATTTCTTTGCTTATTGTGTAATCTGGGCGTATTTTAGGGATTAATCTGTGACATGTTTGGTTCCTAAAAACAATAGAAATCAGTGAAAAAAAAAGAAATAAAAACTGATTTCATTTTCAAAAATCAAAGCATCAAATCCTCAAAGTTAAGAAGCCTAAGCCAGCATGGGTCGACATTTATGTTTGTAAAACCAGTGAAAGAGTTCATCGGTTATCAGAATTTTTGGCAATTAGCTTCCTTTCAGCTGATCCATCGATTGATGGATTAATCTTTGCAGCTCTAATTGATAAGAACAAAGCGTCACATTATGTCGGCGTGCTTTCTGTACGTGAAGGCCTCTGCTGTTTTCTGTGGAACTTGATAAACAAAAACCCTTTCTGTGTTTGTAAAAGTGTAAGAATTCAAACCGTATCCGTTAAAGGAACTCTCTGAGACAATGGAGGCTGTTGTTGGTCTGTCTGACTGGGGCAGTCGTGTGCCTTACGCTGCTGCTCGCTGCTTTCAAGCCTCAGTCACAATATTGTGACAGCGACTGTTTGTGTTCCTGCTTGCACTGACCACAGCGCTGTCTGTGTGACGGTCTTTGAGTGTGTGTGTGTGTGTGTGTGTGTGTGTGTTTGTGTGTGTGTGTGTGTCTTCTTCAGTGAAGCTGCTTTAAACCTTTTTTTTTTAACAGGGGTACGTGT
This sequence comes from Labroides dimidiatus, assembly GCA_030710495.1. Classification (NCBI taxonomy): domain Eukaryota; kingdom Metazoa; phylum Chordata; class Actinopteri; order Labriformes; family Labridae; genus Labroides; species Labroides dimidiatus. The sequence continues at coordinate 9,048,767 of CM061159.1, forward strand.
TCGATTGTTTGCTATCGTCTTGCTGATGCTGCTCGTTCTGTGAGAGTGTGTGTGTGTGCGCATGTCCCTGTTCATGTGTTGCCCATCACAGATGACTGTTAGCTCGCAGTAGATTTACGAATACGTCGGCGTTATCTGCTGGCTGGTGTTTGCGTGTAAGGGTGCGAGCCTCCTAACGTTGGGAGACAGTGATAACAACGCTCAGTGCATCCTCCTCCATGGCCAAGCAGTTTAGCTGCAGTGAGTATGTGTGTGTGAGAGAGAGTGTGTGTGCATGTGTGTGTGTCTGCACGCCGCTGGAAAAGAGAAGAAATTGATCAGCACAGGGAGGAACGTGTTCACCAGCAAAGGCTGGATGGAGGGTGTGAGGAGAGAGAGAGAGAGAGAGAGAGAGGGAGAGAAAGAGCGAGGGCTGTCGCTGCAGACTCCTGCTGCAGTATCTCACTTTGGGCAAGCAGCTGCAGACAGGGAGTAACAGACAACCAGACACGCAGACAGGTACAGACCTGGTGTGATGGGAGGGGATGGGTGGGGGCTGGGGGGGGAGTGGAGATGGAGGTAGAGGGCAGTTGATGCTGGAGAGGCAGGGCTTGGGGGTTGGAGGGGTCAAATGGGGGAGGGGGGGCAATGAAAGGTAGTGGATTGTGGCGGCAGAAGCTTCAAGAGGAAAATGTTTTTGGCTTGTTTTTTTTTTTGTCCTCATTGTCGTGTTGGATCTGTGAAGATGCAGGAAGGAGGGAGAGGTGGAGAAATGAAGTAGAAGGTGTAGATGACAGTGTCACGACATGGCTGATGTCCCAGCGTCTGTAGCAGGGAGGAGGAGGAGGAGAAGAAGAAGAGGAGGAGGAGGAGGATCGGTAGTGGTAGTGGTGTTGTTGGTGGTGGTGGGAGGGGGGGTGAAGATGCTGAGATGGAGCTGACAATGCAAGCGCTGGGATGGAGCGAAGCTCTGTGCTGGGGGGAGGGAGGGGGGAGGCGTCCCACCTCACTGACCTGCGTCTGGCTGCAGCTTCCCGCGGACACCTCAGCTTCACCCCCTCCCCACCTTCCTCTCTTCCTCTCTTTCTTTCTTTACTACTTTTTTTTTCCTCCCCGATTTCCCCCCTCATCATCATCATCGTCTTCTTCTTCTCCTTCTTCTTCTTCTTCTTCTGCTGCCGCTGCTCTCTTTTCCTCTCCCTCTCTTACTCCTCTTCCTCAGCTGGGAGGCGGATAACAAAAGGCGACTTGGTGGCAGACGGAGGAGCGAGCGCGCGGGGCAACGCGACGGGTGGCGCGGAGCGTTCATTTCCGGAAGCCTCCACTTTGCTCGGCGTTCCCCAGAGAGAAGGAGACAGCCAGAGACATCTATCTGATGCTTTTTTCTCTTTAGTCTGAGGGGGAGGAGTTGTGAGGTGGGTGGCAGGATGGGGGGACGAGGTGGAGAGGGGGGGTGGGGGCAGTCGCTGGTGTGTTTGGGTACATGACAGGCAAAAATAACATGGGAATGTTGTCAATATTACTATGTTGACACTTCTTTTGACAATTATTGTCCGGATTCTTTGGTTCCAAGTGTGCCTGAAGCTTTTTTTCTCTTCTGTTGAATCGAAGGTGTTTCATGTCTGACTGAAGCTTGTTGCCTCTGACACTGACAACTTATTGCACGCCAAGCTTGCTGCCATGTCGGCAGAGTTTGGCGGGTAGGTGTTAGGGTCCGCCGTCGAGGGTGTTGCAGTTAGTTTTACCTGTTTTCTTAGCAGCCTCTGCCTTTTTTTGCTTGATATCTGACCGAACTGTGCGTGTGTGTGTGTGTGTGTGTGTGTGTGTGCTTGCCCTGCGGTGCAGAGCCAGAGTCTGAGGCTGCTAGGTGGCTTTGGGTTCATTAGTCAGAGCAAACCGACAGTCCACCAGACAGGTCCGGTTCCAACCGTCCTGGTGGAGAGAGACGCAGACTGATCATCAAGCTGACGCTCTTTAGGACAAAGGCGAGCGGGGCTGCTTGGCTGGGGGGCTTTTCCTCTTGCAGCACAAAGGCTAGTTAGCACAGAGCAGCCAGTGCAGGCTCGTCTGTCTGTCTGAGCCTCTGCTGCTGCTGCTGCTGTCTGTGTGCTGCTGAGAAGATCATTCCTTCATCAAATCTCCCTCTTTGTCTTTCTTTTTCCTCTCTGCTCTTTTGCTCTTATTGTCTGCTCTGTTGTTCGATTTTGTCTGAATGTTTTTCTGCCTTTTGCATGTCTTTGTGTGCACAGGAATCGAGACGAACAGAATAAGTTCCCTGCAGTGGCTGAATAGAGGGACGTGGTAACCTTTTCCTCCGTCCAGGGCACAGAGCTGTTTTGGTTTTTTGATTGCAGTAAGACACTTTTTGGTGTCGGGTGCCTTTGGGCACAAACTGGTTACTTTAAGTGTCAGTGGTCGAAGATGAGACGGAGTGTGTATGTGTGTGTGAGAGACAGAGAGAGAGGGAAGGTATCAGTGCCACTCGTTGCCCTGCAGCTGACTGCAGCTCCTCCGTAGACTCTGTCGTACTTCACCTGCTCCCTGAGACCCTAACTTGTGAGCTCTCTTGATAAAAAATCACGGGTTAGGCTCTTGGGACGCGGGCGGAGGGCACAATCGTCTCTTTCCCGAACGTTCCAAGGGTGGAGTCGGGATGAAGCACCAACGATTGAGTTTAAAAACTGCAGCTCTGGTGTAGAGAGTGCGGTTCGAAGTGCAATAAAGAGAAAATGTTTGCAGGATTCGTGTTCAGTCAGCTCCTCTGTAACATTATTTATAAAGAGTTACGTAAACAGCAGCCCTGTTGGAGCCGTGTCTGCAGGAATGTGCATGTTTGTTCAAGCCGTATATTTTTGTTTTTCCAAAGAAACCATCAAGAACGCCTTTCGTGGTTCGCTCCCAACCCAGAAAGCCTCGTCTCTGCCGCTGTGTGCTGTCAGCCGGTGCTGTAATCTCTCATTGTGTCAACGTCTCTGTTTGAATACCAGTCGAGTAACACACGATCTGATCAGAAATGGCAGGACGGCGACTTCTCCAAACCACCACACCCCAGAACGGTGTTGATTAACCTCTGTCAACACCGCAGCCCAGCATCACACAGACCCAGCCAACATGTATGTGATCCTCCATTAGCGAGCAGTCGCTCTGAGTTGGATCACTCCAGTCTCATCAAGGCGGTGGAGGAGCAGTCTGAGACGGAGGAAACATTTTCAGGAGAGGATTTTTTTTTTTAAAAGCGTATTAAAAAAAAATATTCGAAACATGTTTTGTTCTCAGCTCTCCGCTGACAGAACCCAGTTGGCATGAGCTAATTCATTCAGTTCTTTTTTAACGCATCGGCACATCGTGTAATTTCACTTACTGCGTCATTTTTATTTTAAATTTCTCGGCTGGATTTAAGGAAGTTTTCAAAAACGATGACGGTTAAAATGATGAGTATAAAAATAAAAAATAAATCAGACTTCAGCAACGATAACATCTCCCTGAGCAGAACAAAGTTATAAAGTTTAAAGACTGATGAGAGGCTGAACAAATGTCAACAGACACACACACACACACACACCAAATGTTTCTCTCTCAAAAAGCACGTCATGAAAATCGCAGAGAAATTATTTTCTAGTAACCAATTAATTTTGTAGGGATGGTTTGAAAAATATTTTTCATTCCTGTTGTAAAATAACAGTGAGTGTCTCCTCTTCTGCAGAAGGTACAAACCTGCAGCATGTGGCTGAGAAATCAATACGCACTCTTTGAAATGTTTAATCAGCTGCACGGGAATTTTGTTTCTTTCGCTGTTTGATCATTTCTGTCAAAATGTGCCTCCATCATGAGATCTCATAACCAAATTGTGGAATGATCTAAATCGATATTTAAAGTGTAGACAGAGGGTGACGCTCGCAGACAGGGTAATCCATCAAAAAGACACGACTGGGCTTTGAACAGAGAGTGGAAACATTGGTCAGGCCTCCTATGAATACGACTGTAGAAGTGCAATTACAATAAATTAGGCCTATTGAAAGATAGTTATTTTCCTTTATGCTATTCAAAGGTGTTATTTCATTCATCATTACAGCTTGACCTGGATTTTAAACTTTCAATTTTTCCCAAGGCAGCGTGCTTTTCTGAAAACCTAATTTCTGCTAAATTACCCGTATTAGGAATGCAGTTCAAAACAATTGATTTTCCCTCTAATACCCTCCTCTCCATCCTTCTCCCAGTCTCCAGTCCCCCTCTCTCCCTAATTATGTTTTTTTTTTTTTTCACCCTGTCTCCCCGTTTGGTTTCATAGCGAACAATGCCGATGCCAACTAATCAGTCGGTGCCGATGCCACAGAGCCCCCAGCAACAGCTGAAGGAGCGCCATGCCCCATGAATACCAAACAGCCAGCACAGTGCGACAAGTGCTGAGCAGTCAGACGCAGCACAGCCAGAGCGGAGCTGGTGCCCACAAACAGCCAGACAGTTTTATTAGGGTCTGTCTGACACGCAGTAAAGTCTGGCAGCACCCGAGCCCACTGATGAAATCCTCACCGCTCCCCCAGCAGTAACAAAGCAGCATGCTCAGAGCAATCCGCCAAGGATCCAATAAATATCACCCCGTAAAAATCAGCTCCCGGCTAGTTTGTAACTCCGCTCGACGGGGAATACAAACTTTGCTCAAAGTCAAACTCGTCCTCAACGAGCAACTTAATAGACGTCTTCTGTATCGTTTAAACTTCACACCCCGCCTGATGCAACCGGGAAAAAACGAAGCCTTTTATTTCTCTAAAAGTCACAGTTAATTGACACCAGACAGAGGACAAAATAACAAACCATAACATCTCTGATGTGTTATAAAAACACGCTGATGCTTTAATCAAGCGTTTCTATATCGTTTCAAGTGAAATCAGGGGAGAGGAAATGTTCAAACTAAAATGCGTGCTCGTAATCTGTCTCGGTCCTGGAAATGCTCTTTTTATAAAATCTTTTATTTGGTATGAAAACTCGCAGCTGGAGTTAATTTATAAGATATATTCAAGGTTAAATAAAGCATGGTGCATCAGCCTTTTATGCTTTTTAATGATTAAGGTAGATTAAAAAAAAGCGATGTGAAATATGGATTTAAGGAAAATAAAAGCTTCAGATCTAGAGATAGAAAGTCCGACTTTAGAGGATATGTTTACGCCAATATTTAATACATTTCCTCAGATATATATATAATTGTTAATTAAGTGCGGCGTAGCCTGCTTTTCTCTTAAATAAACAGCGTTAGGTTTGTTGTTCCTGCATTCGGCTCGTCCTTAAGTTCCTGCTGCAGAGATTGATTCAGAGCTTGAATAGGTGTAGATAAACCAAAGGCTCCAGCTGATGGACCCGAGTGTGTGTGAGAGATTACACTCCATTGTTCAGAGGTGGTCATGTAACACGCCGCGCCGCCACATCGCTCCCCGATAAAAGTAATAAGGACAGATTAACATTTATCCCCCACATTTGGATTTGCGCTGGAGCTGACGTGGAAATCAGATGGATTTAGTGAATTACAGGGATTGTTTTCTTTCTTCCTCTCCTTTCTTTCTTTCTTTTTTTTTATTCGCATTGATTGTCAGGTTGTGTTGTCTGTTAGAGCAGCTTAGTGATCTCTTATCACAGCGGGGGAGGAAGGGGGGAGGGGGGGTGCAGGTGGTGGTCGGGTGGTGGGGGGAACGTCAGGTATGCCTGATAGCAGAGCAGCGTGGAACAGAGGGGGGGACGTCTGAGTTTCCAGACACTGCGGCAGGAGGCCAGACAGTCACCTGAACACACACACACACACACACACCACACACACACGTATTCTTGGGTTGCACACCTGTTAAAAAACATACACCGTCCACACACACACACACACACACACACACACACACACACACTCTGTCCTCACCCTCTTCATATCAGCACATAAAGCCAATTCAATTTTGTTTTTAATTCAATCAAGGGTAGAAGTTGTCGTGCCACTCGTGATGTAATTATCCCCGTGCATCGACAGCACAAAAGTTTCTCTTTTATTCTCCGGGGCGGCGACGACAGATAAACTCCATTAACTTTTTCAGATTACAGTAAGTGCTGAGGGAGGCGGAGGTGTCTGTTAGAGGACAGTCGAGCTGCGCTGAGACTGGAGGATTTTCACCACGGGGCCCGTGGGCACAGAGCAAGAGTCTGTAAAAGTGTGGCCGATGATTGAAAACCAAACAACAAAGCTCAGAGGGAGCAGAGTGACGCCCGGCGGGCCAGAGGTCTCAACACGGCCAACTGGACTCAGACCTGCTTTGTGTCTGCGCGCGTGTGTGAGTGTGTGTGTGTGTGTAATTGTTTCGCACATGCGTGTCATCCAAAGGTCCACGTTATTTGAGGGAGTATCCCCCCTCAGTCCTCTCAGGGTCCGGCCTTATCTCCCCCCTCGCTCTGATCTGTGATTCACTTCGGGGGCGTTGCCAGGGAAACCTGCTATCTGGCTAGCAGCTTGATGGAGTTATTGAACTGTAACTGGCCGAGGTAATTATGCTTCTGTCTTGCAGGTTGGCTATCCAGTAGCTGGCACTTGAATGTGACCTATAGCTGGTTCAGCGTTGTCGCCACAGGCTGAGGCTTTTAACCCCTCGGACACCAGACAGTCGAAACTGCTGTGACTCTGTGACTCAGCCGGCTCTGCTGGAGAGAGACGAGCAGACTAGTTTCATGAAGAATTCAACTAAATAAATAAATAAATAAATAAATAAATAAATAAATAAATAAATAAATAAATAAATATTCCTCCTGCAGAAATACACACAGCAGGATGATATGACAGAGAATTTTTCACGTGAAACATGTTTTCCTTGTGTGCATTGCGTCCATCCTAAATCAACACTAATCTTTTAAACGGCGTCTGTTTTCATTGATATTCTGTGACTCAGACGAGCAGCCGGATCCCATCCTCAGTAAAATCTGTGCTCTGAGTGAGAGCGTTACTTGTTTGCACGAGTTAATTTTTGCGATTAATTCGGACTCACATGAAGTGTTTACAGCTTACGCAGCAGTAACTGTGGAATTTGGATTTAGTCTGCAGTCCTGAAATGCCCTCATTAGACTTCTTTACCCAGTCCAAAGAGAAGAAAAGCATCAGATTTGATTTTGTTTATTTGCAGCGTTGGATCGCTCTCTTTTCTCTTACCAGTGATTTCGTATTAGTTAAATAAGCTGTGAATAAACAAGGCTGCACGGGCGACCTGGAAATGAAGCGCTGACACTTTTTTTCCATTTAAAAGAGGGGAAATAAAATTTGATCAAATAGACGATGTGGAGAAAACGTTATTAAAGAGTCTTTTTTAAAACCCTGGAAAAACAGCACAGAGAGACAACAGCTTAGTGATTTATTAACAGATATTTTGTCTCTGGATTAATAATTCTTGTCATTTTAGGGGCACAGAATTAAAACATGGTCCTTTATTTAAATGTGAGGTGAGCAGATCGTCTTTAGTATCCAGTGAATAAAAGTCTTGTGGTATAAAAAGCTAACTGAGGACATCACTGGGGTCGCTGCAAAATTACGGCGAGTGTGTTTTTTACCCAGTTTCTTATAAATGTTTTTATAAACCTGACGGTGAACCGTGTGATTGTCCGGTCAAACAGCAGCTTTGTTGTTTATGAAAATACTTCCAGTGAACAGCCCGACTCTCGTGTCGAGTCCGATCTGCCCTCGCTCTGAACCTCTGAGCCTAAAACAGCGTTAAATGCGGAAATAGTGAACGTGCAGCTTTCTTCCTCAGACACACACACACACTCGTTCTGCTAGCTTAGTCACATCCTGCTGCCTCTCTTTGGTGCAGGCTGTGACCACAAATTTCAGGTGTGTCCTCAAGTGCATCCGTTCAGCTGCTGGACTTCTGGGCCCTCAGATAATCTCAGATAATGTTTCCAGATTTTACAGAGATCTGACGTCAGCGAGCTGGATTCATTCTGTCTCGTTTCTCTCTCCGTTTCAGGTTTTTTGACCTTATTTAAAAAAAAATAGCCAACATGGCTCCTGTATTCTCTATTTTCCCACACTTTACTCTAAATTGCTATCATTATCTCTTCCTGTCTAGGAGCCCTGGCAGTCAAACATCGTCTCTGTGCTAAAAGGTAAGAAAAAATTATAACTCCTGTAGTTCTGAAACCTTCCTCACGTCATCTCGTCTTCTTGTGTTAATCCGTTCAGCTTGGAGGTTAGTGTTTGTTTGTTTGTTTGTTTGTTTGTTTGTTTGTTTGTTTGTTTGTTTGTCTGAGCGCCTTGTTTTGCCTGCGCCCTCCGTGCTGCAGCACAGTGAGTCAGTAAAAGTGTCAGGCTGCTGTAACAGACGGTCTGCCCGACATAATTAGCCTGGAGTCATTTGGAAGCAGCTCAGCTCGGCCCAGGTGCCCACTGTGCACAGAAAGAGAGCAGACGACCTTTTACTCAGCTCCGTCCCACTGCAGTCACTTAAAACAGTGATGGATGTTTCCCTTAACACCACGCTCCCTACCCGGGCCTCACCCCCCCCCCCCTCCTCTCCTCTCCTCTCCTCTCCTCTCCTCTCCTCTCCTCTCCTTGTTTTTTCCTCCATCCTTCGCCTTTTACAGTCCCCTCTTTCTTCTCTTCTCCTCTGTTCCTCCAGAGCGATGAGGAGGAAGAAGAATGAAAGGTGGGAAGGGGATTGAAGTGAAGTGGAGGAGGCGTTTCCTGCAAGCAGAGTCAAGCAACCCCCCCCCCCTTCCCCCCTTTTCCCTCCCCTTTCTCTCCCCTCCTCTCCCTCGCCTCTGCTCCTCATCAGTATGCAGCGTCGGTCGCTCAGGTGACACGGCTGCTGGATTCGGTCCCGACTGCAGGAACATCAGCAGCGTGGCGGAGCGCAGGATCGCAGGTAAGGACAATGAGAACAGGCGGGAGAAAATGAGGAGAGACAGGGCGAGAGGGAGGGGAGGAAGAGGGGGGAGGGACCATTTAGAAAAAAACCTAACAACCCCGAACATACACGAAGACTTACACACATCGTACTGCTGTTTAAACCTCTCGCTAAAACTCAAATCTGTAATAAATATGTAAAATGTGTGTTTCACTTTGGTCATAGAAACAATCACTATCTGCTGAGTTATAGGAGTTTAAATCCTGCTGTAAGGACTCTGTGGGAGCATGGAGTTTTGTGCATGTTTGTAGTTTGGAAAAACGTTTATTTACTTCTTTTTTTCTTCTATTTAATTGATGAAAAGTTTGATTGCAATCAAAAACTGTTTGATGTACACGAGTTATTTCCTGCCTCTCCTGTCACTGTTTTCAATAAAGACAATAAAAGTTGAGTGTGTGTTGTGCGTTTGGTTATTTAGAAATCTGATGTTTTATTCCATGTAAGCAAACAAAGATGAAATCCTGCAGCTTCCCCTCGAAACATTTTCATTGTTTTCACTTGTGAGGTTTTCATTCCCCTCGATATGCGGGATATTAGTTTTGATGCCAAAGGCAACAAAGAGCGAGAGGTATTAGACAAATACTCATACACTCTCAAAGTGTGTGTGCGTGTGTGTGTGAGAGAGAGAGAGAGAGAGAAGAAAAGATGAGGAGAGGGTAAGGAAGGGAGAAAAGAGAGGCTGTGTGTAGGTGTGTTTTTGTTTGCTCTGTTTGTACGAGAGAGAGAACTAGCGGCTGTGTGTGCATCTATGTGTGTGCGTGTGTGTTTCCCCGTGTTTGTGTGTGCGATGGGGGAGCAGTGCGGCCAGGCTGCAGATATCATCCATCTCCCTGTCACCGGCCCAGGGGCTGCTGGGAAAGTGGCAGACAGCTCCCCGGCTCTGACAACAGAGGCTGCATCCTAATTTTTCCAGCAGAGAAAGCTTGAAAAACCTGCGCTGCTGCTCTCTCAACGCCCAGACCGGAGCTCCATTAACCCCGCAGACTGGGAACAAAGCACCCAGCTCAGCCCGGGACACCAAACACCTCCCATCATGCAGCAGAAACACGTAGCACAAAGTCCACTTTATGAAACATTCATAAAACGTCAGACTCACCGCATGAGACCTGCAGACGCAGAGAGCTGGAGTCAGAAGAAGAAGAAGGAGTTTATTTCTGATGTATTACTGCCTCATACCTGATGGCTGATGTATTCATCTCTTTATACAAAAACAAACTCGGCTTTTATAACACTGGATACAGGCTGAGCTAACAGAGCCACACACTGCAGAGATTTCTCTCCATAAATGTTTTTCAAATCAGAGTCCTCACAACAAAAGCTCCTCTAACTGGATTACATGCTTCGTGCTTATCTGTGACTAATTGTGTTATAAAGCCGTTGTCTGATATTCTATAGCTATTGTTGTATCTGCCAGAACTATCTCCCATCTCTTTAAATGTTTCTATTTGTGTCTCTGTGGTCAGAGGCGTCACATAAACACTGGAGTGAGGATGAAATCAGGAGTCGATTATGAGCTGAGTGAGGAGCTGTTCACAAGTTTCTGCCCTGAGCTCAGAAAGTTCTCACAGTTCTGGAGTTTTCTCTGAAGTTGCGGCACTTGTGTGTTTATTTCACACTAAAAAATTTACAGACAGAACCTTAACCCTTTAACTTGCAGCTCAACCATTTGGTTTTGGAGTCAGTATATCTCGATGAAAGTGTGTTGAACTGAATAAAACCTGATTGGATCGACACTACAGCTGGAGGTATGTTTACTAAATTTACTGGGTTTTGATTTTAGTGCCCTAAAGAAAAAAAAAAAACTTTATTTTTTGTTCTCTGATGGAAAGTTAAAAGGTAAAAAAATTAAATAGACTTTATATCCCTTGCATTTCAGAAGTGAAAATTAAAAATGAGTTAAAAACGATGGGGGAACCAGAAGCAAATGAATCAATAAATGCTGCATAATAAAAAAAATAATAATAAAAATAATAAAACTAATAAGAAAAAAGTTTCTGACAACAAAATAGTATCTTCTTTTTGATGCAAAAATGTTCTTCTAATGGAAACGCAATATTGTCCACACATCCGGTGGACTCTTCAGCTCTAAATGATTGAGTGTCGTGGTTTTTATGAGGTTTCTTTAGACTCAGACACATTTTATAAAGGTAGGATGGGGCTGATAAAAGTGTCAGAAATATGAAACAGCTCTTTGTAAATGAAAAGTGACGAATAAAGGTTGGTATCAAAAATATGCTCAAAACTTCACTCCAAAAAAATAAATAAATAAATAATAAATGAAACACTGACTTTAATTAAATTTAAAGTCAACTGGTTCCAAGTTAATGTATTAGATTAGTTGAAAACAATAATTTTGAAACTTTTGCTTTGAACCAACCTAATACATTTATAAATTGAATTAAAGTCAATTTTTTGAGTGTTGTTAAAACAACATGTTAGATGTTTGTTTAGATGTGTAGTTTCTGTTGGTGTCATAGTATTTTATATGACATTTCTGCCATTTTTAACAGATTAAAGAATCAGTCCCATCAGACTGTCGAATGGTGTAACCACAAAAGCATGACAACTATTAAATAATTTGCTGTCCTGGAAGTAATGCAAGTGTACTGATGAAATAAGTTATTTGTCATCAAATATCATCTCAAATTTCATTTCTCTTCCGGATGATTTGGGTTTTGTTGTTCTGATTAAGTCAGGATGACATAGACATTAATGTTTTCTCTGTATTTTTGGGTCAGTTGCTTTAAAATCTTTTTAAATTTCATTTTTTACAGTGCAGTAGACTGCTGAAATCATATCCACAGTCACTTTTTTCGCACAATATGATTTTTTTTATGAGAAACATTGGTTATACTGGTTGACATTGTAGGATTTGACTGACGTTTCACTGTTGGTTTTAACCCAGTCAGATAAACACAAACTGCTGACAGGAACGCTGTTCTTTGTGTTGGATTACATCACTGTTTTGAAAAGTTTACAGATTTTTCTTAATCTGTTTTCAAAAATGTTTATTAAAGAAAGTGAATTTTCGTGTCTTGTTTTCTTGTGTGAATTTGATGTTGGACATCTCATCAACAAAAGTAACAAATGACTGTGGATCATGTTAGCATTAGCAGATGTACGTTAGCACCTGAGAGTTTTCTGCTCAGTCATGAACGCTGCCGTCCTGCTTTTCCTGATGAAACATTCAAACTTTCAGGGAAAATGAGATGATGGATGATGATGATTTAAAACCGCTCGACGCATTTCAGACAAGCTTTCTCGACAGGGAGTTTCTTTTTTCCAGATGTGAATGAGTGATGAGAGATTTAAAATCTGAATTTATGATGACAGCTGAGACAACACGGCCTGTTTTAGATCTCCGATGTGAGCTGACATGACAGACAAACATGCTTTCAGCTCAGATGATCTATGCGACTGACAGTGTGATGAGCTTGAGGAGTATTTCTCTCACCATTTAACATTTAAATCCTTTATTGATTGTGGGTTTATGTGTCAGCTGCTAAAAATACATGTTTAGACAAGCTGGGATGTGTTTTTAGTCAAAACTGTAACTCTAAAGAACCAGACAGTTATAAATGTGTTTTTTTAGATACGCAAGCCAGCAGAGATAAGAGAGAACACTTCATACTGTATTTAGCATTAGCACAGATCAGCTGTGATCAGTTTGTGACACACAGAAGCTGCATCTGGTCATACATGTACAGACATGTTTAAGTCATATACAAGCAAAATAATGAATAATTGAAAATAATAGAAACCACAGAGCTGTCTCTGAGAACTTTTTGTAATCTAAAAATGCTGCCAGTGATAAAATTATATTTTGTCAGTTTCAACCATCAGTCAATAAATGACTTCAAAACACTTTAATGACTTTTTTTTTTAAAACGAAACTTTACTGTCGTGTCAATAAACTTTTTCAAGAGCCTAATAAAGTAAATGTGTCTTTGATTATCAGATTATCCCCCTTTTTTCTGGCATCTGTTTCTAACAAAACAGAACCATCATTTAGTTTTTTCCATTCATTTGTATAGATAGAAAAAAACATGACCTACTGATGAGTGATGTGCTGCGTAGCTGTTGTAAAGGGTGTGGATACACATTCGTTTTAGGATCTCAGTGAGCTAACATAAATAAAATTGATATGTAATTTATTTAAAGTATGTACATTTTGATACCCTTTACTTCAGTCTGCTGATGAGAGTCATCAGGAACATCAACAAGTTTCAGAAACCTGTAGTTCAGTCAATCCATTTGTTAAGAACAAGCAGGGAGGAGTTGATGCTGACCTAGAATCTTGCAAACAGCTTCAACGCACCATCCAGTCAGTTTAACCACGCCTCAATGGTTTAAAAGTATTACTCCTAATTTTAATATCATCATTCAATAATCAGTCATTTCGTTTCTCTCCAGTTTCAGAGTCCATGTTCTACATGAGTATCAAAGGGGATTCCTCATCAGCTGTCAGGCTCTTGTGGCCTCAACTTTAACTTTATTTTGGATACCGCTACCAATTTTGATTCAATGCAGGGGTAAATTGTTCCAGATTTTGTCATTTAACCATTCGACACAGTCAGATACATTTCTCTAAAGAAACAAAAGTGCTGTTTCAGTTCAGTCTGTTTTTATGTTTTTATTACTGAAACATTTGTTTGTTTGTTTGTTTGTTTGTTTGTTTGTTTGTTTGTTTGTTTGTTTGTTTGTTTATTTATGAATGAAGAAAAATGTTCTGTATTGACAAAGGAGGATTAGGGCCACTGGAAAAAAATAAATAATGTCCAATAAATTTGTTGTTGTTGTTATTCTTCTTCTTCTTCTTCTTCTTCTTCTTCTTCTTATTATTATTATTATTATTATTATTATTATTATTATTATTATTATTATTATTATTATTATTGTTCTGAAAAAAAATCTCAGAATTCTGACTTTTTGTTTCAACCATCAGTCAGTAAATAATAACAATCTGACTTTTTATTATTATTATTATTATTATTATTATTATTATTATTATTATTAATAATAATAATAATAATAATAATAATAATAATAATAATAATAATAATAAAAATAATACAAATAATACAAATAAAAATAAAAATATTGGACGTTATGTTATCTTTTTTTCCAGTGGCCCTAATCCTCTTCCGTATGTTTCGCTGTAGGTAAAAATTTTGCTGTTTTTTTAATCCAACTTCTTTTTTTTCAACTTTATGTTTCATCACCGTGAATTCACAAAAGTCCTTATGCTGTGTTCAGCAGTTTGAAGGTGTTAAAGTACGAAACAACTACAAAACTCAGGAGTTTTCTTCATGCAGCAGCTCACTTACAGTGAGAAGTTTTGTTTTGCATCCATTAATAAGATGCATGGTGCAGTCAGTGACATCTACAGTAAGGCTCATATTAGTCAGGTTTGTCATATTTACTGTGTAGCTCATCTCATAACGACCACACCACAAGCTTTGTGGGTTCACTCATGTTTATTTTTTTTTGCCAAAATGCAAAATATTTCTGCACAGCTGATTTATTCCAAAGGAAAGGGAAATGGGGAGGAGTGATATATCACCTCTCTCTGTCATGACTAGGCGGTTTCTGCTTGGCTTTGTACAAAAGTTTAAGAAGTGAAAACTGTGAAACAGGGATGATAAGGTTTTAAAAATGAAAGCACATCTTAAAGACTATGATACAGATCAATGTTAAGACTTTGCATCATGACAGGACCACTGTTGAACTGATTATTGATCGGTTCAGACCACAGGTGTCAGTGTCAGAGCGAAAAGGTCTGAGTTTAAGGTGCTGTTGACTCATGTAAGCGGTGTGTTAAAGACTGAAAATAACTTCAAGTTGTTGGTTTTTTGATGTCACGTTGAAAAAACATATTTGAGGGATTCTCTCTAGAAACAACGCTGCGTTCATGTCTTATGAGAAAAAGTGAAAATAACAGTCTTATTTAAAATCTGTGAATAATTTTCAGCTGAGCTTTAGGTCATGAGAAATGAGGCTGAGTAATGCGCTTCAACGTTTTCATCCCCACATTTTGGAGTCTCTAACAAATAAAGTACAAACTGATACATTCACCCTACATGAACTGACAAAACTTTATGTTCTCACTCACTGTTTTGCTGACATGAAAAATAAAAGTAGCACAGCAATATAAAGCTCCCTGGATTTGTCATTTGTGGTTTACATTTTTAAGTTTTGGCTGTCTGTAAAAGCTGAACTTTGTAGCACAGCGCTCATGGGAAAAGCTACCAGGAGAAACAGAAATCTACAGACAAGTTCAGCCACGGTGTCTCTACAGCTTCAAAGTGCTCCAAATGTGAACACTTCAACTTCTTTGCCTCCGACAAGAAGTCATTTCCCCAGTTATTCCCACATGACCTGAACGCAGCGTGAGTCTTTTGTTGCAGCGCTCTCGGGAATATTTGTTGTGTGTGAGGCTGAGTTTCTCCATTTACAAAAGTACAATTCACAGAAAGCTTCTAGAGCATGACCCACAGTTAAAAACCAACCTGCTTTCTCTTGATTAACAGTTTCCACTGAATAACTCCCCATCAGGTCTGCAGCAGTGTCTCCCTGCAGCGTTTTGCATCATGTTGGTTTATTTTTCAGACGGAGCTTTTTCAGCTGTTTTCAAATCAACCACAGCTTGTAAACGTTTTGCCGCAGCTCAAAGCGAGACCCCTCCAAAGCCTGGGAATCCAACCCTGGCCAGGCACAAAGACGACTTTGATTCCTGATGAGTAAAATAAACATCATGCTTGCACACGTTACCACAGTCTGCTGACTGCATCTCTGAGAGTGCAGGGCCTCAGGGAGTTTCACTCGGAGGAAAAAAATAACATACATAAGCATCTCAAATGTTGCAAATGAGGCTTAAAAACATATAAACTTTGCCACAGAGTACAGCTGAAGATATATGTGCGTGTGTGTTTACAGCCCACAAATCCATGTGGGCTGTGTGTGTGTGTGTATTAACTCGGTTCCATATGCACTCAGTCGGTTTTTATCCATCAGTTTACACTTGCAAAAAGTAATAAAAAAAAAAAAAAAAAAAAAAAATCATGCAGTACATCTTGCTAAGGCTTAGTTTATTTTAACAAATATAAAACAGTTTCTGCAACAAATAAAGGGATGACTGTTACCACATGGGGTAAAATAGCAAAATATTAAGGCAAGGCGTCTTTTAGTGTTACCACATGGGCTTTTTAAAGTGTTTCACATGAGCAGATGACATTACATGACCTATTAGACGTTAAAGAAGGGGTAGTTCAAACAAAAATAATAAAAGGAGAATAAAAAAATGGATAAGGTCTGAGGAAAATTAAATTAAAATGAATATATATATATATATATATATATATATATATATATATATATATATATATATATATATATATATATATATATATATACTTTGCAGTAGAAGTTTGCTCAAATGGCAAAGGAAAGTATAAGAATGAGTGCAATTAGGAGCAAGCAGCAACCTCCAGACACGAGAACTAAAGCAGATGAGGAAGTGTTACAAACTGCAGTTCCTTGAGCGTCCACTTGAGGCTGGCACTGGAAGGAGCAGAAACCACATACACACCAATTCAAAAAAGTAAAACTTCACAGCAAAATAAACATGATTTCAGCGTGGTTCAAAAAATTACTTTGGTCCGAACTTATCAAGCGCACGTGTGTGTGTGTGTGTGTGTGTGTGTGTGTGTGTGTTTGGGGGGGGGGGGGGGGGGGGGGGGTCTGTTTTTTTTTCCTCTACTTATCATATTTGAAGTCATTAAACTTCAACTTTTGACCATATAAGGGCATGGCTGATTTCTGTAAAGAGGCTAAAGGCCCATCTGTTTGCCTCATCCTAACTCAAACAAAGCCAGGTTGAGTTAAGTTTTTTTAATATGGGTTTAAAAACTCAGTAACAGAGGGTGACATCACAGAGACTGCATTCATGTTTTATACAGTCAGTGTTAAGAACACAAAAACATGCGGGCGTAGATGAAACAATGAAATATTGAATACTCTTTAAACTTTTGAGATCATTTGACTTTTTAGTGTGGCCACCATCAAGTTATAATGAGAATTCTCAAATGATTAAATTAATGACAAAAAAAGATCAACCTTACAGCCTTCTGTCAACCTGGGGTGTTATCAACATATCTATGCTAACTAGTTTGGTTTAATGATGTTTAGCACTTCCAAGGATTCACGAGCTTAAGCTAAACATGAAAAACAGCTAGTAAAAAAAATACAGCTGTCTGGCTTTGCCTTAGTATGCAGGTAAAACGTTTATCATCATATTCCATCTCAAAATTAGTTGATTTGATTATCATAGATTAGGAGGCAAATTTGAATGGTAAAGAAACAAACATTATTCTGTTAGCACTGTCATTGTGAGCATATTAGCCTATTTCAGATGTTGCATTTCTTCTTTTTGCTGTATAGGCTCTACAAAAAATATAAAAAAAAATACAACAATGTACCATCAGGGTTTTCTTTTACAGGTTAAGTTTTGCTAGTAAGCTTTTCAGGGTAAACATTAGGCCTGTGGGATAATTTAAAAGGTTACCATGATGGTGAACTATGTTATTAGCATGCTAACACACTCAGCATGCGCCTCGAACAATAGACTGTGTAATATATGGACGTAGTCTTGGTGACGTCAGCCATTTGTTCCTGATACAGAGTGCTGAAGCTGATATTCGGCAGGGGCCATATTGGAAATGCTGACTCAAGAGGCAGGCCCTGAGCCTCCACACGAACAGCTATGGGGCGCCAAACTTGTCAGTCACATGAGCTGCACCTCTGATTGGGCAAATTCATGATCCTAATATCTTCTAAACTGCTGAGACAGAAAAAAATGTACCCTTGAAAGCGAAATTATTGCTTCAGACCCAAGCTGCTTTTGAACCAGGCCATTTTTTCTTTTCTTTTCTTTTTTTTTTCTTTTTTTTTTTCTTTTTTTTTTTTTTTTTACAGTTTTTCTCAGTTGTTTACACAGAAATACTGGTACTTGAGACACAATGAGCACAACATGTAACCCATGCATCAAACCCCTAAACCAATTCTGTTGAACTACAAGCACAATTCCTGCTTTACACTCAAACTGCAGTTCTACAACACACGTTTTTTTCTCAAAATACTATACACAATTCTCTGCATTTGGCACAATTTTCATGAAGAAACTCTTGTTTTCACAATAAACACACTGTCATTCATAATTCTAAAGATAATTTTCCGACTCTGCAAACTTACTCATCACATGGGCAGACACCTGTTACACAGTTTTAAATTAGCAATCAGCGCTTTAGCATAAAAGGGCAACAGGTGAGCATTTCTTGTTTTGGAGCAGTGGATGCCAAACAGAGGCAGAGCCAGAGGAGTGAGAGTAAGAGGAGGAGCACGGGGAGGACAGGGACTGTAATCTCTGATGAGATCCGAACAACTTTGGTTGACCATGTGCATTTATTTATTTGCATTAAATTCCTCTGTTGTTTTGTCTTCAGACCACTGTATTTGCAACTTTATGAATCTTGTTTGGGATGTACATTGTGTGCAGTATTTTTATGAAAAAAATATTAAAATATGAACACATTTATGTATTTATTGTCTGTAGTGAGAGTTTTTCAAAAACCGGATGTTGGTCCTTTGCCCCAAACAAACACAAGAAGCCCTTCAGCAAGTCTTTATAAATTAGATGACTTTTGATGTTATACTTTAGGTGAAATGCGTGCATTGGTTACCTGAAGGGGTGGGACATCTCCAATGAAATCATTTCTGTGTCTTAGCTTCAAAGTATGTCCCTTACGTCAGACACCATGTTGGTATTTTTGCTCAGTTTTTGTTGCTACCAGGTTTCCATGTTTCATATAAAGAACCACATGAGACTTTTCTAATTGGCCTGTTTCACATCTCTGTTTGGAGCAAATAGTCAACCTGGTCTTGAAAAAACCTTATGGCTTTTTTTTTTTTTTGGCCCAACATCCCCCATTAGCTTTAAAATCCCTGCAGTGACTGTGCAAAGAGAGTTTCAGAGTATAGGGGGGAAACTAAATTCTTGCATTTGGTCTGACCCAAATTTTCACAAGCATCCCTTAACTGAACCAAGGCTTACCAGTGTGTGCCACTGCTTTTCTTTGAATTTCAGTACAGTAAGAGATCATTTCTGTGCTCATAACAGTCACTTCATATGTAATCATAAGATAAAGATGCCTCTAACCTCTGTTTTTGCTCAACTTTAAACCTCAGACAATCTAAACAACCTATTGGCGTCTGTGCAGAGACCAAACACACAGGTTTACATCTTCTGTTTATTGATTCATCTTTATTTCACAGTCTCAAACAACAATGATGGCGGCCACGGCTCGCCACGCAGCCAGGCGAGCGTGCACCTCCTCGTGTCCCGCCATGCACACTGAGCAGCACATTGCAGGAGTAGAGAACTTGAATATACAGATGTCTCCGTCCCTCACATGCTCACTGGTGCCTGCACATGAGACAAGCAGAACACAGAGCCCTGCAGCCTGTCAGACACACATCCATCAGTGCAGACGGGGGATCCAGCCGTTACACTGCGGCTGATGTAAATGAGGAGAGGACAGGTTTGTGTCAGAATGAGCTGCTGGAAGAGAGCAGACAGAGCCGCTGTGTTCTCAGCGTGTTACAGAGACGTTATATCATCTATGAGGAGATCAAACAGAGACAGAGAGTCATGTTAGTGACTGACAGCTCCTCACAGGCCTGAATATAACACGTATATAACACACCAACTGATTTCAACTCTCGGAAGATCTCTAATAATTCACTGTGTTTGCGGAGGATACTCACTTTCAAACAAATACAAATACCACAACAATAATTATGAGTTCATAATGTCCCATCTCTGTGGTTTGGTTTCTTTGGGTCTGACACTCATGTTCTGACCTCACTCTCAGCTGATTGGATGAAATATCTGCAGTGCTGCTTCTTCACCACAGAGGGCTCTGGTGCCATCTTGTGGCAGACATGAAAACACCAACATCACATTGGCTGGACCAGTAGTCACCATTCATTAAACCATAGTTCCCCCGTTTTCCATAATAAATGTAATTCATTAAAAGAGTCACTAATAAAAGGAACTGATCTTATCACACATGATATAATTACTATAATTCTTCTAACCATGTAAACTTTATTTTCAAGTACAAAGAAACCAAAAGATACTTTTCTTTTAGTGCAAATTTCAACTTTTATCAGTCAGATGTGTCTTTTTTTTATCCTCTCATCTGGCTGGAATAGTTTGTGTGAAAACTTATTTAAATCATTCTTTGAGTAACTGACTGTTAGTTAAAAATGGATGTTTCATTAGTGTTTTCCAAGGTGCTGATTAATAAAATTATTTTTTCACTCAACTCATGAGGACAGTGAAAAGAGGTTTTGGAAGATGCTGATTTCCTTACCTTCACATGTGTGTATTGTGCATAAGCCAACATGGAGGGCTATCGGTTTGATTGTGACTGAGCAGTGGACTCGCACCTGGTGAGATGGATCACGCACCACCTCACTGAGAGACCACAGTACGTCAGACTGAAGGACTGCACGTGTGGTCTGCAGGATTGGAGCACCACAGGGCACTGTGCTTGCTCCTGTCTTGTTCTCCCTGTATACCTCCAACTTCCCCATGCAGAAGCACTCAGATGACAGTGTGATAGTTGGTTGTGTCAGGTCAGGGATGGGCAGGAGGAGGAGTACAGGAGCCTGGTTGGAGACTTTGTGACATGATATAGTTCAAACCATCTACAGCTGAACACTCCCAAGACCAAGGAGATGGTGGTGGATTTCTGAAGGTACAAGTCACATATCTCAAGACCTACAGGTACCTGGGGCAGCAGATGGAAGACAGACTGGACTGGTCATCAAGCATGGACACTATCTGTACTTCCTGAGAAGACTGGGGTCCATCAACATCTGTGAAAAGCTGCTGAAGATGTTTTATCTGTCCGTGGTGGCCTGTGTCCTCTTCTATGCTGTGGTGAGCTGGAGAGGAAGCAGCACGGCTGGACAGACTGGTGAGGAAGGCTGGCTCTGTGGTGGGACTACAGCTGGACTCTCTAGTTATGGTGGCAGAGAGAAGGACCCTGAACAGAAGGCTCTCCATCATGGACAACACCCACCACCCTCTGCATGGCACCTTCACCAGGCGGAGGAGTGTGTTTAGTGGCAGACTGCTGTCTCAATCCTGTTCCACAGACAGACTCAGGATCTCTTTGGTCCCCCTGGTCATACGTCTGTTTAACACCTCACGGTCATGGCAGGGGAAACACACAGTGACTCTTGGACTAACTCTTCCTTTTTCCACTTCTCATCTGCACAGCGGTCTCATGAGTCAGCCTCTAGTTGGACACTTTAACGCCAACCCCACAGTTATTTGAATCACACCTTTAACGTTTGCACTGACTGTTATTTGATCATTTTGCACTGTCTTCTTTTCTTCTCAGAACAGATTTTTTAACCTCAAAGCACTTTTTTCCTCTACTTATAGGTTTATTTAAATTGACGTATATTTTTTATCCCTGCACGGGTTATGTACATCAGTCTATGTTTAATTGATAAATGGGCGCATGGGAGGGGGGGTCAGCTTTGTTGATAACTTTTAAATTTACAAGAAACAATGTTTTATGCTATGTACGTCTTTGTAATCTATTACTGGATGCCTTGAATCTCCCCCAGAGAGAGATTTTATGTCTGTCTGTTTGTTAACAAAAGTCCATTCCTAAAAAAAAAGATACTTGATGCACACACACACACACACACACACACACACACACACACACACACACACACACACACACACACAATGTTCTTCTGTGGTGTTTGATCTTCATATCACACATTATCGCCACCTGCTGGCCTGGTGTGCTTAATTCAATCATTTCTGCATCGTGAGAGAAATACGTGATGGAAATATTCAAAACTAAGCAGTTCAGCAACTAAGAAGGCTGAATGTTGGAGCATTGCATTCACCATCTTAAACTTTTTCTCAGTCGCTTTTGGTGCATTTCTCTGATTAGAATTAAAACTTTCATAACTGATGGATGGATGGATGGATGGATGGATGGATGGATGGATGGATGGATAGATGGATAGATGGATAGATAGATAGATAGATAGATAGATAGATAGATAGATAGATAGATAGATAGATAGATAGATAGATAGATAGATAGATAGATAGACTTACATGTACAGAGTTACATAAATGCACAAAGACAAACCTTTACAAACCTGGCACACAGGTACTACAGGTGTGTAAAGGTTTGGGTCTGTACATTCTTAATGAAAGAATCAGAAGAGACTCTCTTAGCAGACTCACATACTGCTCTGTATGAGGTAGCAGTGTTGTAGATTATGCCATTACTGATATTGAACCACAGTATGTAAATGCATTTATAGTATCACCACAACAGCATTTTTCAGACCACAGCCAAATAACTCTATTTCTGAAAAAATCATTAGCACCCACTTTGAATCCAAACCCTGAACCAAGACTATTTCCTCTGCCAAGGAGTTACAAATGGACGGAAGAGAGCAATGCTGCCTATGCCGCTGCTCTAGGTTTGCTCAAATTAGCACCATGCAAGATACTTTTCTCAACAGCCAGTATCAGCCTGACAAGGAAAGCATCAGTTTGGCCACAAACAATTTAAACAATAATTATTCAATGAGAAAAAAAATCTAAATTGAAAATATGACAAATTAAGAAATCCAACATGAAACAAAAAGAGCCAAGGTTTGATAGAGAATGTGTTGTATCCAGACAAAACCTGAGAAAACTGTCAAACAAAAAATGGAAAAACATCAACAGAAACCCACATACAGGGACCAACCCAGTTCAAAATGGAGATATTTGGAAGGACTACTTTGATGACCTCTACAAAAATCCAGAGTGTCATGGTCTGAATCCAGACCAAGTTTAACAACAGACAAACTGAAACTGGACCAATGTTCCCTTGACTATCCCATCACTATCAAAGAAATACAGCACAAACTCAAATCGGTAGGGCCAAAGGAGGGATTTAGACCCAGGGCCATAGCGTCAGGAGATGAAGCCTTTGTGTACAAGGTGTAGAACTTGACGCCTGAGCTACAGAAGCATGCTTGATATATCACTAAACATAGACAGAAGCAGCTCTCTGCATTGATCACGGATAAATACCTCGAGAGACTTGATGTAAGTGAGGAAATCGGCTTCCCTGTGAGGTGTGAGTCACTGCATAATAAGTGACACCTTAAATAAAATCAGTTTACAGAGCAGGGCTGACAGGTTGACAGCATGTCTCACATATTACCAGACAGAGATTCTTTCCTTTTCTTATTTTGGGAATCCTGCCGAGGTGTCATGTCTGTCACACACAGAAAAAAACACACAACACATCTCAGCAGTAAAGATAGCAGGGAGGGTAAAGTACCACATTAAGACTGTGACAGGCTGTGGGCTGAAGTGAGCGACCACAACAGTCTGAACATGTAAACAAGGTTAATTCAGAAACTCTGTTTACGGCTTCAGAGGGAGATCATACTCCTCTGTGCCTCCATGCTGTCAGGAGGAGTTATTCCAGCGCTTCATTTCTCTCCACAGAGATCGACCAGCAGGTGACAGTAATGCACAGTTTAAGCTGTGACACCGCACTGTTTTGTTTTTGTCACAGCAGCTGGGTTTGTTCAGTTGCTCATGTAAATATCCTTCTGAAGAGCCTCTTCTCAGTTTGATGCTCTCGAAAAGAAACAACACATTAACTGTGTTTATCACTGCGTGTAAAACTTGTTGGAGAAACTATTTGTGTTACTTAAAGAGGCTGTAAGAGCTATCTGTTTAAAGTGGATTACAACAACGCTTTTTGGCTGGAATCATGCGCATACTGTCGTGATGACATGACTCTTAACAAAACGTGTGTTTGTTTTGAAAAATGAATGGAGATTTGATATATCCATGTAGATTCTCATTTATCCAGGTCATGGTTTCATGTACAATGCAGCTCTCTACCTAGGAAGTTCTCTAAGCAGCCACACTTGAGATCATGTGACCACAACACCTCGCATGACAGCGGGAGTTAACGGCCCTTTCAGGACATTAACGACCTGTAGGAGGGGATTTTCTGTGATGGGTTTCTATGACCCACTCATTAAATCCAGCTTCTTCCAGTGGTTGTCTCTTCTCTAACAACATACTTGCTTCTTTCACCAGCTTCCTTGGAACTGAAGAAGCTTCTTGGATGAGAGATAAAACGTCTTCCCAACTCTACGCAGTCCAGTTACCTTGTTCGAGTCGTCAGAATAAGGAGATTTGATCTTCTTTTTAACACTACTTTTCTTTGTTTGAGACAACTTTTCCCCGGATACAACCCGACAAATTAAGGTATTTATCAACAGTTACACAGCGCTGTTGTTTGAAACTTGACAAAAAGCAAACTGTCAGTTTGTGTCATGGTTTAGTACCCCGGTACTCTGAGACGTATCCATAAGCTAACATGTGACATTACCAAAATCCTTGTTATGTCCTGCTCATTTTCCAAGCAGAGCTAACATCAATCAATCATAACCTCACTCTTCATTTTATTGACAGGCTTTGTTAAGTTTTAACAGATCACTGCAGTTTAACTGCTTGATGTGTGTTGGAATGAACATTATCACAAACAGTTTAGCTTGTGTTTTAGCCTTTAGCTCGTGCTCTATTACTCTCCTTTTTAGCTTTCAAAATTAAAACCAGAAACTGTTTCCAGCAGAGAATAACACAGATCTCTCTTCTCACAACTAAACTTCATCACCGACGTGGTGTTGCCATAGATACTTTTTGTAAACCCTGTCTTGTCCGACCCAATCTGTAAACTAGAAAATAGCATTTAGAAATAACCTCCATTGGTGCTGATAATCTAATTTTAAATTGTGGATCAGAGTCAGGCAAGTGAGACTTTTTCAAGGTCATTTCGTCCTCACAGTCCCTTTGAAGCTGAGACATAAATATTCTCCATCTCAGGCTGGTTTTTAGAATCAGAGAACAATGACAGTAAACAGGCACAGATGTGAGAGCAGCCTGAGGAGCTACTGGACCCCAAACATGTCTGATAGAGAAAAATGGAGCAAGATCCTGTCCTGCAATCCAGACACCAGCAGCAGAGCTGGTGTGAGCATCTCTTAGTAGCTACAAACAAACCGTCGTCAGTGACAAGAAGCAGCCTCTGGTCTCCAGAAAAGAAGCTGATGCTAATGTGCCAAAAACCACAGTTCCTTTTATGTCTGCTTGAGGCTGGCTGCAGAAACACAGGACGACAAACCCATTCAAAAGACTATATCTATAGCAAAAATAAACATTTCAGTGCTTGATCTATAATGCATTTATCCATTTCACATTGCTATCTGCTCACTATATATCCAAACTTTTACCTATTTCACAAACTAATGTTTAATTTCTTTAGCTCTGTTTCTTACATATGATCCCCAATGATCTGTCATGTCTGTATGGTTTTCACTAATCCAGACCTAAAGAAAGACTGTATGTCTACAGACTAAAATAGTTTTTAATTGTTTTGGATCACTGATGACCCAAAGATAAGGTCAGAGCCTTATGTTGAGCTGTCATTAGATCAAAACAAGATTCAACTGAACCTGCCTCCTGAAATTTGTCCCTCGCTTCACCAGCAAAATGTGATGAGACTTAACCTGATTCCCTTCTCTCTAAGAGCTTTGAACATGTGTTTCAGGCTGTTTAAATGGTTTCCATTTCCATGTTGAGTCTCAAAATGCTGCCCTTCAGCTTTTAGAGTGATGAAACATGACACAAAGTGCATCTGTGCAATGCTGAGGTGTTTGACCACAACAGTTAATCACCTCTCTTCATGTCAAAAATCTGACATAGGTCATAATTCTTTTCAGATAATTACTGCACACCAACCAGAGTATGAGCCAAGCATGATGAACTCTGAGCCATACATCACTGTCATCATTAATAAAATGAATAATCACTTCTTTAATTTCTTTGGGTAGGAAGCCAAATGCTCTTAATATGAACTGCAGTGAGCGTCTGTTTCTACCCTTTCTATAACGCTACTGAGAAAGAGGTCAGCTCATAATATTTGAAAGTGAAACTAAATCCCAACAGGACTCACTGGAGGAGACGACTGTCTCTCTGGTTATAAATGAGTGAATAATGGCTGAAAGTCATTTGCTCATTTTCATTATTGGTAGATGAGTAGAAACTTTTAGCATAAAAAGCAGGACATGATGGATGAATCTTTTTGTAATCTGGGAGTAAAAATGAACAAAGTAACCACGACAGCGCTGCTCTCCAGCTCTCTGGGGGACGAGTCTAAAGCCCAGCTCTCCTGCAGACATGTTATCATAAAGTATTATATCCTCAGTACAGCTGGGAGCTGATGCTTAACACTACAACACAGCCGATCTATTCAACATCTGACGGTTTTATAGTTGAGGTTTCTTTTTGTGGCTTATCCTTCCTTTAGCTCCTGCTGATTTATCCTCACAGCATAAAAGTGACCGTAAAAATAAAGGTCGGAGAGCAAGGGAATAGAGCAGACAAACAACACAGCGGCATCTTTCAGCTGAATCTGTCTGTGCGGGTCCTAAAACCTGATGTTGCTGTCAAATATCATTTTACAGAGGCCCATATATCTGATAAACAGCTGGCTATGGTGAAAGCTTCAGTATAGTCATGCGGGTTCTATTTATAGACTTTTTTAAGGTGATGTTTTGTCATGGAGATGAAGTTCGTTTGCCTGCAGAGAGGGGGCAGATGAAAATACTGAACCATATGTTGTCAGGAGGAGGCAGAGGAGGAACTGATGTGCAGATTAATCTAAACCAGAAACCATGGCTGCCATGGGCTAACTGCAGGGTTTGGTACCAAACACTGAATCAGAACTGGAGCCACTGTAGATGGGGACAGGCTGATCATGTAATTTAGCAAATTTAACAACATGCAGCCGAAGCACTGCTCTGGATACAAGTGAAAACTCTATTCTGAAGATGTTCAGCTCTTTACTTTGCCATCAGAAAGCCTCTTTGTTTGAGTGTGTTGTCCAGTCAGCCTTGGTAGCTAGAAGGGCAACTGTCTCAATGTGTGGTGAAATGTTGTGGCAAGAATAGGAGAGACACACAATGAGCTGCTGTTATCATCTCAGAAGGAATATTTATTCTTCCCATATGTCAGGTCAAACTTCAGGTATCAATAACAGGATGGCAATCAAAAGATTTTCAGTTTCAGTCTTGTTTTCTCAAAACCTGTTATAAAAACTACATTAAGTCCATTAACCTTACATTCAACAAAACAACCCCCCCTGTAAGGTAGTTTTATAAACTTTTTTTTTTTTTTTACACTAAATAAGGTCTCAAGCAAACATTTACTATTTTAACTTTGAGAAACACAACAAATGAATTACATTTTAAATCATTTTTAATCTACATAAAATGTAATTTTTAATGTAAAATGTATTAGTTTTCATTCTGCTGTTTTTATCATTTATACAAAATAATTGCATTTATTGATTAATAAAATACACTTATCTGTACCCTTCTCTCATCAACAGTCCTCCCAAAAAGGTGTAATACTCCTTTAATGATGCTTTCACTCACTTAAACTCTCCATGAAAGCGTCCATAGCTTTATTCACGAAATAACTACATGACAATATTACTGGTCGTGGTATTAAACCTTAAACTTGTATCTGCTACAAACACTGACCAGAAAATAATCATGCATGAGGAAAATCTTCTCTGTGTAAGTGAATTAAGGTCAACAGACAGTTCAGTAGTTTCTCTGTTTCCCACAATTCTTTATACTTTTTCCCTACTTCACGTGCCAAACCATTAGCATGGTTAGCATTCAGATTTAAACTCATGTTTACACACTTCTGCCTAAAAACGATCTTATGCAACCACTTATGCAAACATAAAGTGTTCAGTGCTTATGTTTAAAAACTGTTTTAGTCTGCTTTTTATGACTTTTGAGTGTGTTTTCACTAACCTGTGGCAAGAATTGGAGAAACACTGATCTGCTGTTATCATCTCAGAAGAAATATTTATTCTTCCTCTGTGCTCAAATGCTACTCTATGCCACCAGCGCCACTGCGCCCCCTAGTGTATTGATGGGAAATAGCAAAATAGAAATCGAAACTGCTGAGAAACCACAATTGAAACTGGGAAAAATAAATAAATTATAGGGGTCTCTGTTTATATCTGCTTTGACCTCCTAGTTCAGCTTGTTCTTAAATCATTTTTCTGACAACTGATTTCAACTCTCTACATGTGTTATTCTCAGATACTTTCCTCTTGTGTTCATTGTAAACAGGGTTTCATCATTTCTGTCAGGGTAATAAACGATTTAGTTAGATTGTATTTTTTTTTGTTTGTTTTCTCGCTGATCAGTGTTCTGCACACTGATTGAAAACAAATTGTTTTTCTGGCAGCAAATTGATGCCAAAAAAAAGTGACCCGTGACAGCCCTCTGGCCTGAGTGGTTGTTTTGTCTCTTCCTGTCTCTTCTTGTGAGCTGCAGATAGACGTAATTGGCTGGTTAATCAGTCTGACTCAGAGCACGTGGGCCCAGTGTTCCCAGTCTTTATAAAAGAGGTCACCTTTTTTCTTTCAGGAGATCTCTTGCTTCATACATCATGTTTGAGTTCTTTCTCTTCTTTTCTAAAAAAAAAAAAAAAAAAAACCCACGTATTTTTATGGCCTTTCGAGCTTGTCATGATGAAGTGAATATTTATATCAAAAAAATGAAAATTTATTTACTTTAATTTTTTTAAAGAAACTAAACTGTTTTCTTCTTTTGTTCCAACCCTGACTAAAGATTATGTTTATAAGAATGCCTGATTTAACCTCTATATTCATGTCACATTGTTGTGTTAAATCTTTTACCTTTTGTTGTTGCTTTGAAATAATAGTGTAGTTACAATGTTTACTATATTTTTACTCACATTTTCTCAGGGGCAATATTTCAGCTTGAGTCTCTTGCATGCTCAAACACACCCTCCAACATGGTACTTATTATTCTGCAAGTGTGCACAGTCTCCCTGTATGGGTCTGCGCCCCCTTTTTATAAAGCTTTTACCTGACAAAGACCAGTAGGTTGAAACCTAGTGATGTAATAAACCTCCTCATCGTTTAGTGACACTAACTAAATGTGCATCTCCTTCCTTTCACTGTCTCTTTCATTTTTCTGCAGTTACAATAATAGTCCAACTGATCTCTACCAGCCATCAGCTTGTCACCTTTTTGCCCTATGTTCCATCCCTCAGGCTGCCTGAGGTTTTTTTTTTAGTATTAAAAGATGTTTAGCCACACTACACCTAGAGAGAAATTTTGCAAACACTGAAATAGGTTTGATGAAAATTTTCCACCTTTTCTTTATACTTCAGGACTGAATAACGCAACCATCTGATATAGATTTTGGTTTAAAACACCTGAAAATAACATGAAAGAGTAAAAGATATCATTCTCTAATGTTGACCAATAATCCAATGCAGAATTTCAACAGCAGACTTATTGTTTTAACCATAATTTCACTAAAACCACAGCTGATACCTTCAAAAAAGACCAAAAATGACTGAATGAACCTTCTGTAATCTATTTAGTTTAGGTTTACTTCAGTCTGGACATTCAAAAGTGAAACTGGCTTGTGTAACCTGACTGCAGTGAAACATTTATGTGTATATGTAATTCTGCAAATTCCCATTTGTTGGAACGGTTAAGGATAATCTCTTATTTTACCATAACAGAGTCCAGTTCCTGGTGTGGTTCCACCTGTACTGGTTCTGGTTCTCCAGTGAGCTCCACCTCCAGGACTGAAGCCACATTAGTAGCATCAGCTAGCAGGGTAGCATTAGGACATGGACGTGGTGTCCTCCAGGCCAAAGAGGAAAAGGACAATCTGGATTGTTATCAGGTCAAAGTCTCAAAGCCAGTATCTGTGATGGTATGGGGGTGTGTTAGTGCCCATGGCATGGCTAACTTGACCATCTGTGAAGGCTCCATTAATGCTGAAAGGTACATACAGGTTTTGGAGCAACATATGCTGCCATCCAAGCCACGTCTTTTTCAGGGACGTCCCTGCTTATTTCAGCAAGACAATGACAAGACATATTCTGCATGTTTTACAACAGCGTGGCTTCGTAGTAAAAGAGTGCAAGTACTAGACTGGCCTGCCTGCAGTCCAGACCTGTCTCCCATTGAAAATGTATGGAGCATTATAAGCACAAAATACAGGAACAGAGACCCCGGACTGTTGAGCAACTGAAGTTGTTCATCAGTCGTATGGTAAAGAATTCCACCTCCAAAGCTTCAACAATTAGTGTCCTCAGTTCACAAACACTTATTGTCATGTCTGTAAAGTTGCTGTTGTTTTGCACATTCTGAGTCTTGTTTTGGTTTCCTGTTTTATTTTGAAATCATTTACTCTTGTCTCTGTCTTTTAGCTTTTGTTCCTGTCTGCCCTGTCTGTCACACCTGATTCCTGATTGTCTTCCCCAGCTGTGTGTCATCACCCCTCATTACCTCTTGTATTTAACCTCATGTGTCTCACTGTCTTGTTGCCAGTTCGTTGTACATCACAGTCTTCGTTCCAGCCTTTATGTCACAGTCTAGTCTTGCCATTCATGAACCTTGCTCTTGTTTTTGGATTTTGCTCTTTGCCTCACGTCTTCTGGATACCTTTGCCTTGTCTTGGATTGTTTACCCGTGTACCGAACTCTGCCTGCCTGACTGCCTGACTCTGTGTACCGAACCCTGCCTGGCTGACTACCTGCTCTGTGAACTGACCCTGGTTTGTTTAATAAACCCTTCTGCTTTTACGGATCTCTGTTCTGAGTTTGCATTTGTGTCCTCTTCTGGTTCTAGGTTCATGACACTTATTGAGTGTTGTTAAAAGGAAAGGTGATGGAACACAGTAGGAAACTCAAAATGAGTGAATGCTACCCCCATAAACAAACAAACAAACAAATGAATAAATAAAAGCCTCCTGAGATTAAGTCAGTTGGGATAGGCTCCAGCCACCTGCAACACTGAAGAGGATAAGCAAGAGGTATCAGAGATGAATGGATGAATAAAGTTTATCAGTTTGAGTAGTAAATGTCTTTGTAGTGTATTCAGTTGAATATAGGTTAAACAGCATTTGCAAATCATTGTATTCTGTTTTTATTTACCTTTTACACAATGTCCAAACTTTATTGGAACCCCAAATGGTTGTAGGTGTGGAAGATCAGTTGCTGATATCCATGACCATCTTCCAGTCACAAGTTACCATTAGGTGTCTTGTCTCTGCGTCTCTGGGAGGATAAAAAGGAGCAGTTCTCAGATAAATGTTGATCTCATGGTTTCTGCTTCTATTGTTGACAAGGAATTGTTCACGGTCCACTCGCTCTCAAGAGCTGATGCCAGGCTGTAGTGTAAACTGTGGGGACTTGTTTTCTTATTGCTTTCTCTCTCTCTCTCTCTCTCTCTCTTTTTGTGTGTGTTTGTGTGTGTGTGTGTTTGTGTCACTATCACTGTCCCTTATCCTCACACAGCTACCACTGTATCAGACACAGATTGCTTGGGATACATTGTGTTATTTAAGGATTTATCTGCCTTTTTTAAATCTTAGCTCATGAGTGCCTCTACTGTAATGTCCCAAAAGCATGATCACAATGCCCAGAGCAGAAGCTCAAACATTCAGAGGTCTTATCCCGAGTTCTTCAGTCCCTTTGAGAGCGGTCTGTTTTCTAATCATCTAATCTCTTTAAATTAAACCCCAGTGTCCACCAGGAGACCTGTGTTCATTATAACAGATCTAATTAATCTGTATGATTAAAAGCAGTTGACCTGTAAAGACATGTTTTCTCCTCTGATTCTCATTCCTTCACAGTGAGATCTTCATTTCCTCATTGGTTTGAATTAATTTTCCTGTTGATGTGATGGACAGAGAGCTGCTCTTTAATCTCATTGTGCTGTTTGATCAGTTTGTCTGATTAAAAACCTCTCATGTTTAATCAGATGGAGCTCTGACTGGACTCATCTGTGAGTTGGAGCCAGCAGCCACTTTGATTGAGAAATGTCACCTTCACATCACTTTTCACACTGAGGTCACTCTCTGTGAGGAGAATCAAAACGCTGCCTAAGCTGAGCACTTCATGAAGGCACCGGAGTCAAAGTACTGACAGCAGAAGTGAAATAATGTGAGACGGATGTGCCTCATTGGATCAGGTTATTCCTCTATAAAACAAGCTTTACTTCAATCTTTAAATCATTGAAAGGCACAACTAAAATTCTGCTGTTTGAATGTAAATGTTAAGTCTGACTATCTGACTAATCTAAAGGTAAGAAAACACACGAGGGGTGCTGCTGCTTTTTTGTTGTTAAATTTTACATTTCAACCAAGTTTTTGACCTATACTGCAGCCAGTCACCAGGAGGAGCAGTTTTTGTGGCGACCTCACTTCAAACCAAGCAAGATGATGTGTTTTTATTTCAATGGTTTTGACACTTTTCTAGCCTGTTAAAAAAGAAAGTACAGTAAAAGAACCTTTTTTTAATAATCTCTCAAATTTAAGGGGTGCAGGGATTCAATATAAGGATGACTCAGCACCCCCAAAATGATCTAGAGGCACCTGTGATTTAATCTTTATTTAGATCGTATCACCTAGTTTATGATGTCTCAGGAACACTGTATATTAGTTCTTTATTAGATCTCAGGGAAAATAGAAATCGTGTTACTCTTTACAAACCTCATGTTAATGAATGAAACTTTTTTAGCTCTCCTTCTTTAACAGACTTCTTTGCTCTCCTCCTCCTCCTTTCTATTTTTCCTCTTTTCCTTAAATATTGTAATAAAACAAAGATGAAACATTATTGCCCACAGTGTTGCCAACTCCTCAGTAAGAAAAGTTACTACTGGCTGTCCTAGAAGTAGCTGCATGATGTCATTGAATAATTTGCATAAAAGCTTGTCTGCTTGTAACTGGACGCTGTAGGAGAGAGTAATACCGATGAAGTGAGAAAGTGAGTAAAAAAAACTGTGAATATGTTTTAGAACTACAAATAAACTGCAATTTTTTAAATATCAAAATAAAAACCCTCCTCCTTTATTTGGGCTTGGGACGGGCGAAAGTGACCAGAAAGAGACACTTTGGCGGAGTTACTTTTTTTTTTTTTTTTAATTTAAGCTTTTTTTTTCATTTTTTATTTGTCTTTAGTTTGTTTTTTTAACATGACAACAAGTTACAGTAAAAAAAAGAACATTTTTCACCATGACATTTTAAACATTTTTTAGCTGCTCTTTAAATACCACAATGAGAAAAAGTTATAATGAGACCGTCAACATGTTACAGGTGAATATATGATGATTCAATGAACAGCCCCCCTTCTCTCTTCACTTAAACTTACCTTTCAAAAAGAAACTACGTAAAAAAAAATTAGTAAAATAATTCATACCTGCCTGTGTGTCTCCTCCTCCTCCTCCCCTCTCCTCCTCATTTCCTTCACTCCTTTCCTTCCCCCTTCTCCTCTCTCCTTCTCTCCTCTTCCTCTTCTCTCTTCACTTTACCCTTAAAAACCTGACCCACTAAAAACAGTCAGAAAATTCTAATTCATTGGAAATGAGATGTTTATCGACCCCTTTTACAAAATCTTAAATAAATAAATAAGAATTGCTATGTCGTTTTGTTTTTGATACATTTTTGATGAATTGGGTGGTTTTGGCAACTTTCTTGTTAAAGTTTTTCATAAAAATACGTTTTACATTATATATAAAATACTTATTATTAAAACTGAATAACAATTAAGATGTCATTCTTACTGCAACTCTGGTAACGTGCTCCCTCCTGTTGTACCTTTGTTTACCATTGTGAAAAGAAACTTTTGAGAAAAAAAGAAGACTTGAACACAATGCAGCCTAATGATACCTTCATATCACCAGAGCAGACGGATGTGAGAAACATGACGTGTGTTATTTTTTAAAGTCCGGAGTGAACAGGGAGAGTTTATGACCTTTTCTGCAGCCAGTCACCAGGGACAACCTCAGTTTGAGCTGAGCAAGATGACGGACGTTTTATCAATGGTTTTAATGCTTTTCTAGGTTGTTAAAACAGAAAATAAGATAAAAGAAAAAAAATTAAAATCTCTCAAATTTCACGGGTGCTGGGATTCAGTTTAGGGGTGCCTCAGCAAAATTTTGAACAGAATCTTTCTCCAAAAGTTGTTTAAAGAATCACTTCAGTGTTGAACAGTTTGACAGTCATTAGTCCAGTCTAAGGAGCTGATTCACACTGATCACTGGAGGATTCAGCAGCTGTTAGATGTTTTCTCCCAGCATGCACAGAGTCTGACTAATAGACTGCATACAATGATGGAACAGAAGTAAAACAGGCCTGTGTAACGAAATCAGCCCAAGCTAGCCACTAAGATGTCGTCTTAATAACGACTTTTCTCCATCCATCTGGTAATTATAGTAGCTTAATATCATTTAAAGGTTTTTTTTTTAATCATTTTCCACTCACACTGGTAGTTTAGAAAACTCGTTTCAGCCTCTGTGTGAAATTAGTCTCTTTTTGTCTGTAATTGTTTACTGTTGTTGTTGTTGTTGTTGTTGTTGTTTTTGTATGTTTTTTTTTTTTTTTTTTTTTTTTTTTGGGGGGGGGGGGGGGGGGGGGGGGGGGGGGTCTGAGCAATAAAGGCCCATCCCTCCAATGTGGCATGAACCAGATAGGAGATCCTTATGAAATGACCTCATCAGATTCAGTGGTTTCGTAGGATACGTATGAATGTGTAAAAGTTCTGTATTGACATCTGCCATTGTTACTTTATATACTTGTGTTTAAAAATGGAAAAAAAAAATACTTCCACTTTAAAGTACATATTATTATCTCTGTCAAATGTATTGCACAATTTACAGAATAACACCATTCGTGGTCAGTACACCAGCACTGAGAGCAGCTACACAATTTTTTATTTTATTCAATTGTTTTGTTGGAAAATGGGCTACAAAGCACAGCACATTCAAAGAATCCCTTTGACTCTTTTGTTGCCCATCATTGTTTACTTTCTGTAAAATTCAAGCGATCTTGGCCTACAGTAGACATTGTTATAGCAGTCTGTGTTTTCTACAGCTGAACTGACTGTGACAGTTGTGTTACAAAATGCACTATTAAGAGTCAGAGTCAGAGTGCTATTCTGGTGACACATACAACTGGGTGTAATCACGGGGTAGGACCACAGACTGTATAAAATGTGGACGTAGTTTACGCATCTTCAGACGTCTGTTCCTGATACTACAGTGGCCCTGAAGCTCACAGCACTGCAACTTAAGAAAGCACATGCAAAAAGACAAAACATGAGCAAATTAAGAAAACATCTTCATCAATTTGACAACAAGCGCAGCATTTAGAAAACACACCTCAATGACCACAACACAAAACACAACACAACGGAAGAGTTTCCAGAGGACACTTAACGGAAAGTGCTGTTTTCTTTTTTAACAGCAAAGTGTAATTTAAGCATCAGAAGTTGAAAAAAAGAAAAAGAAAGAAACAAAGAAAGAAAAACGACCTTGTGGAAAGGCCTAAAACAGAGTTTAACACGGTTTTATTACATGAACGACAATATGAGACTGTTAATCGTACACTGTGTAATTCCCCTGACTCTGTCTTATTTAAAGACTTACAAAGAAAAATTTCTTTTTCTTTTTCTTTTTGTGCATTGTATTACCAAACTGCACATGTTGCACAGCAAATGAAAATATTAACTCTTGAAATACTTTTGGGTCATTTGTTGGAACAAAACTTCATCCACATGAACTAACTGGAACACTAAACTTTGACACTGTTGAACCCACAGTGAAACCTTTTCATTGGCCTCTTATTTTAGTTGTTGGTATACTTTTTCTACCTGTGACACATCGTAAACACCGGGCCTTCCTCTTTTGGACCGAAGCATCACTCTTACTGTCGTGGTGTTTGTCCTTTGAGATTCCTCCTGAGCTGTCAGGACTCATCTCATCACTCTGCCGCTTGAGCTCCCAGCTCCACTTCACTCCATGTGAGAGGAGGAAGAGGAGGGTCAATCCGACCATCATCAGCAGTCTGACCACATCTCCTCCTCGTCCTCGGTGTCTTTATGTGTTCTGAATTCATGTTTGATCGCTTCATGTAGTAAATCAGCAGGAGGGGGAGTCAGTGAAGACATCAGTCTTTGAAGCAGATGGTGAGTGGTGTCTTAATATAACCCGGTCCGTCTATCAGTCTGCTCCGAGCTGATGACAGACACCTGACTGTGAGGCCGTCTGCTGCTGCTTCACTAATTAAACTCGTCTCACGCTCACCCCGTCCTCTGGGATCAACACAGCTGTAACAGACAGTTTACACCACGAGCCTGCATGCTTGACAGCCAGCATCCAATGAAACGTTTTACATTCAACCAACTTAAAGCGGTAAATCCATCTGATCACATCACATCTTTTTTCATCATTTAATCAGGAGTGCAGGCGTTAACATGTTAATCATGATGGGAAAAAAATATGTGATTTTAAAAACTGACGCATGAAATCTTTTAAATTTGAATTTCTAAAATGGGTGGCATCCAACTCAGGCCTGCCAACACTGTGGAGGTCTCAGATCTGAGTTCCCACCATGGGGAACAGTAGTCTGTCCCATACTCGCTTTCATGAAACAAAAAAGCAACAAAGCATTGCACACTTCAGCTCAGCTGTTTAATGGTTGGATGAATGACACAAATCACACTTAATCAAAGTTGTAGAATGATGGGATGTGGCAATAATCAAAAAGAGCACGTTACATCCAACTGCAGCCACAAAACTCCTGCCATGGAGCGTACACCGTTTACAGGAGGCCTGCGTGTTGACAAAACGCTGCAGTCTGATTGGACATTTCAAGCATAGTCAAGCTAATGCAGCAGAACTATGACAAGTGATGGTACTCCACACTGAGTACGATCAGCCAGCTGAAAGAAGCAGTGAATCAGTCCAGGCTATGCTCCTTCTCTATCAGTGAAAAGCTTCTCCAGCTAAGCTGTCAATCAGATCTTAAAGCCTGAGACACTTATATATATATATATATATATATATATATATATATATATATATATATATATATATATATATATATATAAACTTTTAAAATTCTCTGTAATATCATCTTCTGAATCTGATGAAACAAAGAGGAAGCTTGTCTTCTGCTTACCACTGTTAAACAACCGAATTAAACGTTCCTTAAAAAATGTAAAGTAACAGAGTGTTATCAAATATGTGAATAAAATGTCAATAATTACAGTTAACTAGTGAAACTCTGTTATAAGTCTCCAGTAAAAGAATTTGTAGTTTAATGGCCCTGATCTGAATCTATTGAACATCTGAATGTTTGTTATCGTTTCCTCTGGGGAGTTGCTGGGGTTTCTAGCTGAAAAATGTGAAAATGTTTTAGACGATTAAATCAGTTATGTTGTTTGGTTATATTTACTAGTATAAATAGCCCTGTGGTTTCCAAAGTGGGGGCTGCCAGGGGGTGCTAGGGGGGCCTCAGAAAATTGGAGGAAAGGGGAAAAAAAGAATCAAATTATTTTTATATATTTTTTTAATTTTCCTTTTATATAACCATTTGTCCTGAACGTACAACATGTAAACTGCGTAATCATCAGATTCTCAAGTTTCCGATTGTACTGAATCGCACGTCGTGTGACAGTTCCTACTTGACGACATCATCTGCGTCAACTGGCGGTTTGCACCTGTCATCAAGCTGCTTTCTAACAAACATGAAAAGATCGAAGGAGCAGTCCAACAGCCCTGCCCTGGAGGATTCTGCTGCACAAAAAATCTAAGCACTCATGGCCAACTAAGATTTGAAAATATGAGGCAGCATATATTAAGTATGGCATCAAAGCTATACAGAAAAATGGCCATGATTGCCCGAAATGCTTCCTGTCTGGAGACCCTCTCAAACGAGTGTTTCAAACCTTTGAAACTTCAGTGTCACTTGATACAAAAACACCGGGCAGAGGCTGAAAAAACAGACTTCCTTAGATGTAAAGAAGAGCATTTGGTCAGACAATCTCTGCATTTACACAGCATCTACCTTGCCTGAGCTGGCACTGAAAGCCTCATTTTAAGCCTTATACCACGCACCAAAAAAAAAAAAAAGAAAAAATAATAATCTTGGAATGCAAAGGGGGCCCCGGCTAGAAGCTAATGCTGTTTGGGGGGCCTTGGCATGGTGAAGTTTGGGAACACCTGTACTAGCCTACGACTTCTATTTTGCTGCCTATAGCTATCCCCCTGCTGGCCATCATAAAGAATGCAGGTTTCAGACACATGGGGACAGACTTCACCTTTGAAACAAAGAAACTGGATCTACACAGTAAAGATTCTTTGTCCAAATTTGCAGAGAAATATCAAAATCTTAAGTCGCTTAACTTCACAGCACTGTGTCAGTACAGCCCCTGTCATCTTCACAACATCACAGATAACAGAGTCAAATGAATGGAGCTGATCTCATGATGCACATTTGAAAGGTAATGTGAAATCGTTGCTGCTCTTAAAATACTGATAAAGAGATGTCATCGTTTGTCCTTGAGCTGAGCGAGGTTTTCCAAAATCTCCTCTGCTGCCAGAAACCATGTGTGGGAGTTCACATCAGTCCATTCAGTCTTTTTCGGTCGTTGTTGACCTCAGATTTTAACCAGTGAAAGGATGAGAAGGACCACTCAGCAGTTGCAGATGATACTGAGACGATACAGAGCAGCTAAAACAGATTGTGAACCTCTGGTCATCGAATTTTTGTCACAGAGCTTGCGTGTGTTCAAAAACCCTCGGACAGTCTGACTTACTCTGTCAAGTAGCTTTTCTACAAAGAAACTGTGTAACACTCGTTAATAATTTTAAAGATGACTTTACAGAGAGTTAAAAGCAGCCAGTAAAACACTGAACTTATGGTAACATGGAGGGTTCAAACTGAAGACTGTCTTAAAAATGTCACTTACATGAAGCTTAGATTATAGTAATTAACAATAAGCTATCCTAGTTCAGCACTTAACCTTATGAAACAAAACACCATAAATATCAGTAAAACCTCTAAACTTCATATGTGACTCAGTTATTTGGTAAATTGAACTTCAGAGTAGACCAGCTTTGGTTTTAACCCTTAGGATCACAATCAAGGATCAAAATACCGCTTATTTTCAAATGACTGCCATTCACAAACCATCTGTCCAATACAAAAACTGAAAAAAAAAAGTCAAAATCATCAGATTCTAAAGTTTCTGAAGGTACCTGAATGTATCACAGGTGGTGTTAGCAACATGTCTAAACAAGCCGGAGAAGACGGGATAATTTCATCAACATCACTTTAATTCACGTGTCTTTTTTGAAAATTTGTTGAAAAAAAAAAACGTTTGCTGTAGATCAATTCTGTGAAAAACAGAAAACTATATGGCTCTTACTGCTTTGATGCTCCACATACACCTTGGTTTTGCGCCTCAAAAATTCTTTGAGTTTTGCTTCCCATGGCGTTATCTTGCAGACATAAACTTTCTGCTCAGAGCCACTCAGCTCTCTGTCTCATTACTGACAGAAACTTCTTTGCAGATCGACATGATGCAGTGTTGACTGTAAACTGTGTAAACAGTAGTGACAGTGCTGACTGTAAACAGTTCATAAAGAGTAAATATCTTGTAATAATGTTGTAATAATGTTGTAATAATTGTTGCATTCTGATGATATTAAACTGCTCAGGAGACATTGTTGAGTTATCCTGAACCCAGAGAGGAGCAGAACTTCATACTGCAGAGAAAAACATCAAAATTTGTAGATTCTTTAAATGTAGAGCCACCACCAATATTTTGCCTATGTTCCTTAGGCGTGAGGCGTAATTCCCTATTTTTTTTATCAATTTCTAAAAGGATAAAATCAGAGAAATTCATTCTTTTTTTCTATTGATTCACAGCTTTTAATTTCGTCCCACAGCATGAAGACATAATTGAATCATATCAGTCTGTAGTCATGGTTGTCCTGAATCTATAGAGGTGCAGGACTTCAGTTTGCAGAGAAAATGAGACCACATTGACTAAAAATGTGACAGAAGCAAAACACGACCAGAAACTGTTTGGTATCCTGAAGGTTAAATAAACGGTGTGTGGACCATCAGCAGCTTTTTGTCTCAGCTCTCTGCTGCTGCTGCTGCTGCTGCTGTCAGTTGTCCGGTGAGGAGCAACTGTTTGGTCTCCCTTTTGGGTCCAAAATCAGGTGAGCTCCCCTGGTGGTCTTGAGCAGTTCAGTTGTTGCAGCTGGATTAGCAGTGTTTCTTTCTGTTGGATGTGTTTTGGAGTTCGATTTTGACCTGCCTCTGTCTGTATTTACACACGTTTTTTTTTTTCTTTTCAAACATCAGTTGAGTCTTTTGTATGTATTTTATCATGTCGTTCAAGTTTGCTGAGAGTTTACAAAGTGCTGTGCAGATGTTGTCAGATTGAAGTTGTTTTCTTCATTTGCTTTGCTTTGTTTTTTCTTTTTTTTTTATGTTGCGGCACAGTTTTTGTTATGGTCATAATTTTATTTATGTGGCGTTATCATTTCATTGAACTGAAATCAATCTAAAGTTAAGGCTTGTTAGAGCCCGATATGTAACTGAAAAAATGTAATAAAACCCAAAATGTAACAAAATGCTGACACCAAAATCCTTTTACAAATCATGTCTGTTAAAAGTCAATCAGAAAAACTATCATAGATATAAAAAACGATAACCACTTAACAGACGTGTGCCCGGCTCTGCCATCCTCAGTGAGTCATGTGACTTTTTCACGGTGACTTTCAAACCGAGCTGTTAAACCCGCCCTTCTCACCCCATTCCTGACCTTACAGTTTATTACAGCAAGGACGTATGTGTTCCTGCTGTTTCTGCAAACCAGTGCAGCTGTAAAGGTGTGAGCTATAAGGATGTGGTTCACAGCAGGGACATGAACCTGCTCGTAAATCCAGGGATTGAGGCTGCTTTGAGGGATTAGAGTTTGGGTTATTATTCCTGGAGCTCAGGTAGGACCCTCAGTTTGAGTCTCACCTTTATGCCTGGGAAAGAGACTCGATGGGATTTCCTGAAACAGGCAGAAATGTTGACTTTTGCTGGCGAGTCACAGAGATTTTTACTTTATCATTTTCTGATAGTAAATGTCCACACCAGAGTTCAGGATTTGTCTTAATGGTGATGGAACCACATGGATTTTTAATAAATACACATACGTCAAAACCGCCCAAAGAAAATCAGATCAATGATACGTAAACTGGCTTCACCTTTGGAGAGCTGTTGTGCAGTCCATACTTCATTCAGTCGATGTTACTTATCTGTGACGGAAAACTGTTCTAGCTGCGATCAAAGTCTCAAATATTGGAAACTTCTTAGCCAGTTGGAGCGCCATCTGCTGGGCTGTAGAAAGAATGTAGATGTTCAATACTGAAAACTTGAATCTAATCATGGGTCCCCCTGCTGGACAAGCAAGTTCCTGGCCAGTTGAGCAAAAAAAGAAATAGTGCCTCATAATCATCCCCACAAAAATTAGAAACAATAGGTTTATGCAGCAAAATGCAAATATGTTTTCCTGAAACTGGACTGAAGCAAATACCTTTTCTTTAACATAACAGTGAATATAATTTTGCATTTTCATCTTGTTCATGACTTTTATAATATCGGAAGCAAGACATTTCACATGAGTCGAGTGTAAAGAACTGGATGAGTTTAATGAAATAATCCACCCGTGGAAACAGCCGTTCTTTCACATTTCAAAGCATAAAGCACAAATCATATTTTTGAGTTCATGAACTATTTGTATGGCGTTTCCTCTCAGCCTCATGTGGCAGCTTTAGCGCTTTAATCCAACAAGACTGCAGACCTGTAGCAGTCAGCAGATTTCCCACAAATTCAGTCTAATCCGGGTAATGCTGATGCTGTGGTTGTCGTCTGTGTTAGTATGAAGTTGACCTTTGAGTAACATGGGTATACTGTTTGATAAAAAAAAAAAAAACATTAAATGTCCTAAAGTGAAATTATAAAGAGCCACAGAAAACCTTCTTCATCCAGATTGAGTCCATCAGGGATTAACACACTTGTATTTGTGCAGTCGGCACTTTGCTGGATAATCCTGACTCTGCAGGCCAACAAATCATGTCAAATCCTCTCTGAGTCTTCGTCATGTTCCAGCTCTCAGAGAGGAAGCTCTGCTCGGGGTCTTCTTCACGTTTTCGACAGATTCGCACTGAGACATGCTCCCTCCTGTGACATCCAAAGTGTGTGTGTGTGTGTGTGTGGGTTATCAAAGAGTCACATCAGACAGTGTGTAAAGGTTCCCCATGAAGACCTGCTCTCTGCAGGACCAGTCACTTAAACCTGTCTGACCTCTCCTCATCATCTGGGCAAGTAGTCCTGTGGTAGTCTGCTAAAGTTCCTGCTCTGCAGCGCCTGGTCCACAGATCGGATGAGGGGGTCAATCATGTCCTTCATGTCCGCAGTGAAAGGGTCAAAAGAGGGTCTCTGTCCGCCTGAGCGTTTAAAGTGTCCGTCCTGGTTGGTCTGAGCACACAGCAGCCTCTCTTCTGTTATGGAGACGTTGAGGAAGGCAGTGATGAGGCGCAGCTCAGGGAGCAGAGAGCGCTGCAGCTCCTCGTAGTGCACGACCAGCAGGTGGCGTCCATACTGCAGCCAGCTGAGAGCGTGAGACGCCCACCAGGGGGCGTAGCTGGAGACGAACTCTGGCCACTCTGCAGGAGGAAGAGAGAGACGTTTAGACCAGCTGGATTATCCTGTGTGGCTCAAAAACATCCATTCTGGGAGATTCTGTCTCTGCATTGAGGAGTCCATGAAGTCTGACAAGGCTGAACTGTTTAAAAATGAAATGACTAAAAATGAAAAATCTGGAACAATTCAGATTCAAAAGAAGAGCCTAAAACAAACATAGAAGATTAAATCCAAAAGCAGATAAACACAAAAAAGAGACACTGTGTCAAAACTTGTTTTTAAATTCTATCAAGAATCTGGATCATGTCAGGAGCATTTTCGGTATGATTCAGAACAGGACAAAGACTGAGCACACTTTCCCTCACTGTAATTTAATCAAGGACGAGCATTTCAAGCAAATATGCTATTCAGTCATCACTGCTAGCTTTCCACTGATTATTCGAATAGTCCTTCACCCTCTCTGCAGACATGAGGAGATAAAGATCTGTTTAATGCT
Source organism: Labroides dimidiatus (assembly GCA_030710495.1). NCBI lineage: Eukaryota > Metazoa > Chordata > Actinopteri > Labriformes > Labridae > Labroides > Labroides dimidiatus. The sequence goes on from CM061159.1 coordinate 9,091,904, forward strand.
TGTATACAGTTGTTGTAGGCAAGTTAAGTATAATAAAAAGACAGGTATGATCTTTGTATATATTATAGTTTTACCTGGCAAAGTTTTCACATGGCCTCAGCTAGTATTTTGTTTTTTGTTTTTTTGGAGTTGGAGGTTTTTTTTCCTTGGTGCTGAAACTCACAGTGCTGCATCTATTTTCACTCACATCTGGCACTTTCTTGTGCTATTAGGAAAGTTTTCATGCAATTATGGACTTTTTTTTTTGTTATTTTGTGGCAAAAAGAAAACGGCTTTCAGGGGCCACTTAAACACCGCCAGGGGACTGTATCACATTTACAACCACAGGCTGGTAAAATACATATAAATATATTTAAATACATTTTAAAGATGTCACATGTACTATTTCATTCATTTTTTTTTTTTATGGTCATTAGAATATTCTAAAATCACGATTCATCCCTGATTATAGTTCGTCCAGATTTGTCAAATTTTACAAACACACTAAATGAATTTTCCAGCTAAGACCCTGATCTGATCTTAACATTTGGCTTAGTAATACAAATACAGTAATACAGCCTCATGTCTACAGAACGCTGTATTCTGACAGTATCAATATTCACTCCATCTGATTAAATCTGATGTGCTCCAGATATGACATTTTCCTATGCTGTGTTTGGACAATATCCACGACAGATTACATCGTATATGGGTCCTACTTTCAAAAATATATTTTAATCCTGACCGATGGAAATTACAACCTTTGTTTGTTGGACATTGTGCAAATTCTCTCAAAAGTCAGAGCTGAACTGGGAAAGAAGGTTTTTAGATATTTCACAGCTTAACCTGGAACAATCTACAGTCTGACTTTAAACTGTGAAGCTCAGTGAGCCCTGAATGTTTTTAAATCTTTACTGAAAAGTCTGGAAGGCAGGCTCTCTGCGTGCCGATGTTTTAGTTAATTTCTGTCATGGAGCTTTTATTTCTGTATGAACCTGACTGTTTTGTTGAAACTTTGAGAGGTATTCTACACTCTGGGACATTTAGTTTACCGCTGAGTTTAAAAGATTTTTTTTTAATTAATGGAAAAAGATGAGGAAGACCACACAATAATAAATACGAGTTAAAGGAAGTGACCGTGGCGTCTGTCTGACTTTAACGGGCCTCACTGACTGTGCTGCCAAAACACGACCTGATACTGCATAAAAAAAAACCCCCACACAGCTGCGAGTGAGTAAATGCTAGCTGCATTACAGTTAACACCCTTGTGTGACATAAAATAGCTCTGACTCCCTGGTATCCACACAGGTAACAGTACTGTTTGTCAGGTCTCTGAATACATTAGACGCGTTTGCTCTGAAGCTAAATCAGCCCTGCAGCGACTCTGATATTAACTTTACTCCCTCTTGCTGAACCGCGCCACTTCTTCATCTTAACAATGAATCCAGTTTCCCGTCTGTTTCACGGAGTTAAACTGAGGAAGAAACACTTCATGTCACTGATAAACTGTTCCTCTAAGCGCTGAGAGGCCTGGAGCATTTGTTTTGTCATGTTTCCATTCACCTTGGATCCTCAGAGCCCTTGAAGCTAATTGCTATCAAGCATCCTCACCGCCTTCTTGGGTGGAGTTGGGGTTTGTGGATTACATGCTGCAGCCTCTCCTCAGCTTACACCTCTGCTACCAAATGGAAATCAATGCATCAGTCAGCCCATGTTTCCCCAGGCAGTAAACACCCACGCAGCAGCCACATCGTGGTGTTTCTTCAAGGGATGGTTTATTATTTCTTATTTTCAAGTTGCGTTTTATGAGCTACTTGTCAATACTCGAGGAGAATACTCAGGTGATCTAGGACAGCTCGGCCCTTTTGTTGAAGGAGACCCGGAACAGAAGGAAGGCAGAATTTTTCTGACATCAGGAAGCTCAGTGAATTTTGTGCTCTCTTTGGACGCAGGACTGATGTGTACAATAAGACGCTGCTTACTGGACACAAAAGGACACTTTTCTCCAGTTTTCCATTTATCTATCTTTATATATCTTGACTTCAGCGCAGCTCTTGAGTGCACCTTCGTTTCATAGCATGTTTTCGTACAATGACAAAAAAGCCTCACCCTATCACAACTCATCTTATCTAATGGACCCCAGCAAATGATTCGGTGTACTACAGGCAGAGGAACAGGTAAACGCTAAAGGACTTCAAAACAGTCCAAATAGAGTCTAATCTTCTGGAAATAGCTCTTTGGTTGGAAATAAGGCGGTTTGGTTTAGTGTCTGTTTGAGGTCTCTGGCTGGCGTCTCCACAAAGGAGCTGAAGTGACTTTGATCCTCTGTATGTTATTTACTATTACTGACATGCCCTGTATTTAAAAACAAAAACAACAACAACAACAACAACAACAACAATAATAATAATAATAATAATAATAATAATAATAATAATAATAATAATAATAATAATAATAATAATAATAATAAATAAATAAATAAATAAATAAATAAATAAATAAATAAATAAAAACTGTCACTTTGAAGAAATACCAACATCAACTTCAGGAGGTGGTCCTTGTACATGTGCAATGCAAAAACTGAGGGTTTCTTATCTAAAAATATCACAGGACAGAAATTACTCCTTTTTTGCTTGTAAAGAGTAAAAAAAAAGTCAGCCAATGAAGTAAGAAAAATTTTGCATGTCAAGTTTCTTGACATAATCTTAAGTCATAAATAAGTCTTAACATAATAAAATACTCTTCAGGCACCATTTTTGTCTTTAATAGCTTGAAGTAAGACATTTTTCTGGACTTGTCAGATGAATGTTGCTCATTAAGTTCAATAAGACAATTTTTACTTGAAATAAGACAAACACTTGCTTAGATTATCATGTTTTGTTGTTTTTTTTGCAATGTGTAACATGTAACTGGGTGAAAAGACGTACTAGGATGAAAAACTTGTGGCCTGTTACAGCAGTTCTGCTTCAGTTTCTTCTTTTTTTAATTAGTGTGTAAAATCTACACTAAATCAACATTACAACTAAAAATTTGGAACCTAAGTTGTGTCTCTGTTTAGCTGAAAGCAACGTCTAAACTAACCGAAACACTGTCACAGAAATTACATTTTTTATTTGGGCAATCAGTGAAAACATTTTTCTTAATGAGGTGTTGATGAAGAGCTGACTCCAGTGACTCCTCATTTGTACAAACAAACTAAAAGCTGTTCATAACTGCCGACACTCAGGCTAACTGACGACCAGAAATGTAAAGGTAAGTAAAATATGCCAAAGTATTTTAATATGGTGATGATAACTCCAAGGTGTAACTGCAGTGATGCCAAGTGGTGAAATCATCAACTACAACATACTTTAAGTTAATATAACTGTAGTTTAATAATGTCAGGATGTATAGTTTTTATATCCAAGAACACATTTGTTGACACCTTGTTGTTAAAAGCTGGTCAAACCTTCAGATTCTTCTCATACTTCATATGATCATCTCAACTTTGCAATCAGTACGCCATATCATGCCGGTCTGTTACGGGCGACCTCCTGAGCGCTCGGCGAAAGATTTGAAATGTAACTTGAGCCAACACTAGAACCTGCTCAGCTGGTGTAATGCCTATAACACTGATAGAGTGTAAACACCATCCTACATTAGACACTACATTAAAAGTTGGCAACATTTTAACTTCCATTGCTGCTGCAACCCAGTGCTGTGTCTTATGCCAAAGGAAATAGAATAGAACGTACTTTATTAATCCCCAAAGGAAAATTTAGAGTCACAGCAGAAAACAAAGTGCAAAAAAAATCCAAGAATATATAACGAGTATAACATAATAAATGTCGACTAGAAAAAAATATCCATCAGAGACGACAGCTTTGCCATAATACTTATGTCTGCCACCACCTCAACAGGATCCAGAGGGTCTCAGGGTCCAGGACTGAGCTGGTCTTCTTTAGCAGTCTGTTCAGTGTAGCTCTCCTGTATCCTGTCACCCACAGCAGGGAAATCCTTCATTGTGGTGTCTGTGTCCAGTGTTAGCTCCGTTAGCCATGTCTCTGTGAATAGCATGATGCTACTCTGCCCTCTGGTATTCCCTCTGGTGCTGGGTTAGCACCGCTGGCTCATCCATCTTATTGGAGACAGATGTGACATTTCCCATAACGATGGATTGAAGGACTCTACTTAGCTCGCGACGCAGTACCAGCATTTCGTCCTCACCTCCTTCTCCTCAGCTCACGGGGAACTTTGGACCGGATAGCATCGACATGCTACGTTATACATCAAATTTACATGTGACAAGACATAGCTGCACACATTTTCAAAAAAAAAAAAAAATCAAAGCGTATTTCTACAGCTGCTAAGTTTTTCGAGACTTGTTCTTTCAGTTTCTCTCTTTCTGAAAAGTTCTCTGATAATTTGTCGGTTTCCTGGAAGCACCACTGGATAAACTTCTGGAGAAACGAATGTGGTGAAGTCTTTTTGAGCAGGCATGTGCTAAATGACTCGAGCCTGTTTTTCCCTTTGTGTCCTCCTTTTGTGTTTGGATCAGCTGCGTCAGCTGCAGACTTGTACCGAATACTTCAGTGTTTCCTCTGATATCTAGAACTGAGTCACATGCACGTTAGCGCTAAATGTCTTCAGTGCGCCGACTGTTTCAGACTAATGAAAAGAGAGACTGATGTTGGTTCTGTCTGAGTGTTTTAACAGCACTAGCTAATGGTACCATCATGAAAATAAAAAGAGATGAAGGACAACATTGCGGAGACGATCTAAAATGCTGAAAGCAAATGACGAGGTAATGTTGCAGTAAGAGCAACTAAAAGCTGTAATCTGCTGTGCACACATTGTAGCGATGCCACATTTAATTTGAGTGAGAATAATCGCTGTAGTTCTCAACCTGTCAGAGGCTGCAGGGATACTGGCTCCTCTGATTGCTCTATTGATGCCTCTTGACATTTATTTGAAAAGTCTCCTCATGTTCTTAGATGTGAGGTGTCCGGCAGTGAAACCCACTTGATCTGTATGAATTAAAGATCAAAACAGGCTCTGAAGACACACTGCAAGCATCTCAGAAAACATTTTATAATCATTATTCCACGGACTCTCTGGATGGAAATTATTCATCTGCAAATGGTCTTTGAGTGGTTTTGTAAGAGAGAGATCACAGCAGAGCTCACACCGTGCAGCACTGACTGACTCAAAGTACGCTGAGAAAGGTTATCAGCACATCTTTGAAGCATTTACTCGGCTCTGTATGAAATGGTCCTATTTGGTGTTTTAAAAGGAGTCGGAGTCCTGACTGCAGTCTCGATCTCTGACTCTCACACACCTCTGCCTAAACATTCTGTCTCAGTTTCCTCAGACAAAGACAAAGAACTGAAAACGCTTCCTTTGAGGTGTTTTTACTCTGAGACAAGTTTGGCTTGAATTACATTTTTTAAAACTTCACATTTAAGTCAAAAGCTTTGAATATTTAAGAGCTTCTGTCATCATAAATTAAAGGAATCGAGCGCTGTTTTGATTTCATCTGAGGGGCCACAGTGTCACTTTGAAATCCTCTCATCGTGAATCTGGGACACTGTTTCTGAAGAGGCAAGCTCTTGTTTGAATTTTAACCCTGAAATTCTTCAGAGAAATGGTCTGCCAGTGCCTACTTTCTACTTCTTGTGATTACTCTGAGCATTTTTTTTAATTTGAGTCTCTAGAGGCTGTTTGAGCAGAGCTAGAGAACCAAATCGTCTTTTTTCACAGAGGCAGAACACAGTTTGTGTCAGTGCATCTAGTCTCTGCCCTTCACGATCCCTGCAGATTTATCCTACATGAAGAAGTTTTAGGAAATATGTTGTCTTAGATCCCGCTGTTGAGGTCTGCAAGGGGATGCTGGGGTGGTGATGAGGTTGTGAAGCTTGAGCAGAGCAACGACAGATGAACCCAAAATCCTGCAGCTGAAGATCGCTAGGTTCATTGGGTACAATTTTCAGGTGATCGGAGAAAATTACACCTGAGTCAGGTTTAAAATCAGGTTGCCTGCATGACGTTGCTCACAGGTGGCGTTCTAACTGAGTCATTAATCCTTACTGTTGATAAAAGTACTTATGTTGTGACTGTTCTATTTTATGCTCATATTTTCACACTTCAGAAGGGAAATGAACATTTTTGAAATTCTAGATTATTTTTTGACAGCAGTGTAAAGATGCTTTGGGTTCATCAGCAACAGAAATACATGCCGTCATCCGTGTTTTTTTTGATAAAGTATTTATTTGTGATCTAGGATGTCTTCATATGCATCACAGCTCAAAAAACTGTTCTGATGTTTACTAAGTTTTGTCGGTTAATCTCTGGCTGTTTCAGCCTTTCAATGCTAACATGTGTCGTCTGTTTCAAGAGGGCATTTGTCCCATTTCTCCGAACCTTTCTCAGCATTTTTACTTTGGCATGATATGATACCTCTTCAAAAGCTGGAACAATTACAGACCAATTCTAGTGGGATTATGAAACCAATCATGTCTCATCCCCAGGTGGTAGCTGCACTCAGCTCCACACCGACTGTCATCAAATTTTAAACCCAACATTGTAAAATAAAATCACATCATCAGCATATGTAGAAAATAAGTCACTATTCAAAAGACAAGATATTTTAGATATTTGTTTTTGTCTGCATTATTCTCATAGTGTAACACCATATGAGGTTAATGCGGTTTTTATCTTGCAGCTGAAAGTTCTGTTTTTCAGTTTCACCAGCCCTCTCTGGAAACTAGACTAGCAAACTTTATGTATTGGAAATTTCCTACTCAAAGCCAGAGGGGGCAGCGCATAACATATCTGACAAGAAAAAGAAAAAAAGTAGTAGAAGAAAAGGGAAAAGAAGGGTGAAGAAATGACACAGCGTAAGATGACGGGGATGAAAAAATTAAATGACCTTTTGCAGCAAAATTATGCCCACCTCCTGCGAACTGCTAAAGCGAAAGCACACTGATGACTGCGATTTTAAAAATGACAGAAAGAAACTCACATCATAATGATGTTAAGGTGTAGGTCTTAGGTTTCAGCTGTAAGAGAATTTCTGCTGTAGATTGTGAGGATTTTATTTTGTTTTAACCTCAAAATAACAAATGAAAAAGATTCTAAAGGTAAATTTGAGCAAAACAGTTTGCAAATGTATAAATATATAGATCACCTTAAGTAAGAAACGCTGAGCCTGTGAGCCTGAGCCCAGGGAAAACAAACCCTTGCTATACCTTGTTAGTAATGAGTTATTAATAACTGTAAATGTGTTTACAAATGGGCCTAAATACCTGCAGATCTGTGCACTTTTCTGAGAACATGTTGCTGATCTATTTCTGCATTTGTGAATATATTTAACCTTTGCAAAAATAATTTCCTCTGAATTAACTGACATCAAATCTTCGAGTGAGTTTTTATCAACCTCCAAAGGCGGCCCATAAGCAGGAAGTACTCGGTGTGTTTAAAGCTGCACAAATTCAGTCCCTGCAGTGTTATTGTGTTTTGTAAGGAGCATACTACCTCTTAACCTGAACAGATAGTATTAAACTCCTTATTCACTAGCAAAAGGTACGAGTTCAATATGACAGACGCTGCTTTTTGTGGGTTAATAGTAACACATTTCTTTTCTCACTTTTCATGAAGCCATCATTCTGCTTGAGAGCGGCTCAGTAGGAAAGCTCTCAGAGTGCACATGTATTGTATGTTTCTAACCTGTGTATAATGGCTGTGACACAGCCCAGAGCTCACTGTGAACAGAAGACTTTAATTGCTTTCTGATGCACTCACGGTCACAATAACAGCATGACCTCTGCTCTGCTGCTCCAACAGGAGGATATCATGCAGCAGTAACTACAGGAACCTCCTGCAAAGCCACAAAACACCCAACTATTAGATATTTTCTGTACCTTTGCTCTTCCACTGTGCGTCCGTGGCATGGCCTAAATGTCCGGCACACTTGCGGTTGAATTCAGCCATTAGGGAGCGGTACGGGTTCCTGATCAGCAGGATGGCAGAATCGAACATCTCAATCTCTTTCTGACCGCTCTCATGGGTCTTCACACAGACGCTGCGGCCGCTCTTCCAATAATCTTTCTCTCCTTTGAAACCTGTGGCAGTGAATACATGAATCAGTAACGGTCATCTGTGAGGCAGTCCACACACACACACACACACACACACACTCACGCTCACCTCTGTTGTACAGTGTGCCATCAAAATAGTAGCTGCCAGTGTAATATCCAGTCACGAGCTCAATCAGGTGCCGAACCCAGGTGTTCCCTGCACCAGGAAAACTAGACAGAGCCACGAGGGAGCTGGATCTCTGAGGCAGAAACATCCGCTCTTTGCACCTGGAGTCTGAACGCACAGAGAATTTACTGTCAGTTATGAATGAGAGAGAAACACGCTAGATTTAAATTCCATAAAGCACAGAAAGTAGAGAGTCATACAAGGATCCGCTTTCAAAACAAAAGAGACTCAGAATGACGAGATAAAAATTGCATTAGTGTTGCAACAGTGACAAAAAAGGACCATAGAGAGAAATATGGGTCAGATCTGAGATTGGGAATAGTAAGATGCTTTGGAGAGCAATTTCCTCCTTAATCTTATACTAAGGAGGGGAATAAGACAAGAGAAGTTCCTCTGAATCTAATCCAGTTTGAAAGTAGACTGCATCAAAAAACACAATCTGGAATCTAAGAGATTTTCTCAAACATGAACACACTGAAAGATCTGAATGATGGTGCATCACAGACAAAGTATTAAGTGTTGAGATTATTGTGCGGGCCAAAGGGAGAGATGTTTTATGATATGTCATCACACAGAGAGGCAGATACAACAGAGAGATTCACTATCGTCTGACAAAGATAGCTGATGGAAGTAGCGATCATCAGCCGAGGCTCTCTCAGTCCACATTCTGGCTCAATTTAGCAGCATGAACCTTAAAAAAAGAAAGTATCTTGCAACAAATGAGTAATCAGTTTTTACAAATAGCAACATCTTGATTCAGACTGGCAAAAAGTCAGAGTGTACGCAATGTCAGGTCTGTCCCGGCAAAGAAGAGAGAAAACAGTCTTGAATGTTTGTTGAATCAATGTCATGCATCCCTAAAGTCTGGAAATTTAAATGCTGGACACAGAACTGAATAAATTTTGATGCTCAGGTTGAAATGGCAGCTCTGGAAAATATTGTTAGCCAACGTTTCAAACAGACTTCTGTTCACAGAGACGAATAAATGACCTCTAAAAAGAGCAGAGATGTCACTGTGGCAGGCTGTGTCCCACCTGTTGTTGCTCCCCTTTAGGACTGTGACCAGAATTACTGACATGTGGCATCAGATATGCCCACGGACACACTCTGTCTAAAACAATAACACTTTTTTTTAATCTACCAACATCAAAGAACCATACAAAGTCTCTGTGAAGTGTTTTATCTATGAAAAGTAACACAACACAGTGGCAATAATAAAATCTTCAGTGCTTAATTCTTTCAGGACTTGAATGTAAGATTCTTTCCAAAGTCTCAATTAAAGTTTATAAATATTGGAAGTAAATTCTTACACAGTCATTTATCAGCCACATTTCAATACCAATATTCCCCTTCTGTATAAAATAATCCTTTAAACTAATACCTGACTTGTTTTGTTTGTTAAATATCTGTTTGAAGTGGATCACAGTGACACCTTTTGGCTGGAATTGCGCGCACACTGCCGTGATGACATGACTCTTAACAAGGCGTGTGTTTATTTTGGAAATGAACGGAGATCAGATCTTCTTTTTTACACAACTTTTCTTTGCTCAAGACAACTTTTTACTGGATACAACGTGATGAGATAAGGTATTTATCAACACTTACAAAGGGCTGTTATTTGAAACGTGTCAACAAGCAAACTTTGTCAGTTCGTACTGTAGTTTGGCAGCCGGCTGCCACTCGCAGGCCGTTGGTCTGAGATGTGTCCGTAGGCTAATGTGTAACGTTAGCAAATCCTTATGTCCTGCTCATCTACCAATCAGAGCTAACGTAACCTCGCTCTTCATTTTATTGACAGACTCTCAAGTTTGATCAGATCACTGCAGAATAACTGCTGCATGTGAGTTAAATGAACATTATCACAAAAAGTTTAGCCCGTTTTTGGCCTTTAGCTTGTGTTTTAGCCTTTAGGCCATGCTATCACTCTCCAGTTTAGCTTTTTTCTGCTCTTCTGTCCTTTTTCTGTCTGTCAGTTCAGCTCCAGTGTTCAACATCACTACTAAATAAATCACAGAAATTGTTTTTAGCAGAGAAAAAAACACAGATCTTTCTTCTCACTACTAAACTTCACCAGGCAGTGTGGTGTTGTTAAAGAGACTTCAATGTGCTGTAAATCAATCCGATCCTGCCAGAACCAATCAGGAAGCTAAGAAATAGCATTTAGAAATAACCTCTATTGGTGCAGATAATCTCATTTTAAATTGTGGATTATGATCAGGCAGATATCTAGAAGTGAGACTTTTTCCTCACAGTCCCTTTAAATTTCAAGGTCTGGTTAAAGATAGTGTTTTTTGTACTTTGTTGCAAAGAACGCTTCAAGCAGCCCATGAAAACACAGCCAAAATTCTTGGCCAATTTTCTCTCATGGCTTCTGCTTCTGGCACTGAGGCAAGCTTATCATGAGTGGTTAGGACGTGGTAATATATCTACTTTTGGGTAAAGTGTTGGATTGCAATCTGGCTCAAGGTTTGGGTGTATGAAAAATGTGTCCTAATAGCAGGTACCAAGTCCATGGACCAATACTAAGGGTTGGGTTTCGGTATTAAGCCTAAATGGCAAAGGGTTCCCAGCCAATTGTAGTTTAAGCACTTATTCAGTAAAACTGAAGGAAATGGTTATTTTTATGACTGAAAGCTTGAATGAGACACTCACACACAGATTGCTGTCAGAGTTGTACATATACAGTATGTGTTATATCTCACCTAGCACAGGTGTGTGGTACACCTGGTAGTGCTCATCCTCAGAGGGAGCTGATGGTGCAGAGGTGCTAGTGTAGTTCACAGCAGTGTTTCCTGCACACTCCTGGTTGTCGGACTGCAGGTTGAGGCTGAACAGAGACGAAGTCCACGTGCAGAAACAGCGGTGCTTCTTGAACACGGCCAGCGGAAGCTCCTGGAAACCGCAAACACAAAGTTCTCCATGTTTTTTTCTCTGACTCATCAATCTTATCTTCTCCTCTCCAAAGACACATTTCACCCAAGGGCGATGTGTCAGATCAGTTCATCGGGATAGCCAGAGTCACACCCACTTCATGCTCACTTTGGAACATTTTTGTCCTTTTTTCAAAGTCAGAGCTGAAGGACAGAGACTGCAGAGCTGAAATACTATGCATAATCACACACATGGACACTCTGAAAATTAATCACAATGCATTCACTGCCAAATGGTGTGCAATATTTCCATTCCTGTTTTTCAATGAGACAGCTGCAGCAGTAAGATGTCAATGCAGGATTCACATTCTCTCCTCCTCATTAGCGACACTTTAAACCTTGAATATTCAGAGATTCTGAGCAGCTCTGTGCTCCTACATGTGATCTCCTGAAGGTGCATCTCTCTGAGCTCTAAGACGTCCCATGATTCTCTACAGAAAGCTAAACATAGTTAATGGATTATCAGGTTAGTGATTTAGAAAAGAGATGATCACACCTTGTCAGTGCAGGTCTCGATGCAGGCCTGGGTGGTCAGGTTGGGCTGGGAGGAGAAGACGGGGAAGGTGCTGAGAGTGTTCTTGGGCAGTTTGAAGCAGCCTCGGAAGTGAACGTTTCTGACTGGAAAACATGCATGAAAAAATTAAAGTGAGCAAAAAGAATAAAGGCAGAAAGGGTCAGAAATTAAACACAGAGGGCAGAGGCATTTACACAGCCACCAGGGGGCAGCTTGAAGTTGAGTGCATCGTCTGTACAATGCATGGACGAAAACAAACAAACAAAAAAAAACACTTGACACCTTTTTTATTCTAGTTGACATTTATTATATCAATCTATTTATATATTTTTGGAATTTTTGCACTATATACTTTGTTGTACTGCTGCTGTAACTGAATTTCCCTTTGGGATCAATAAAGTATTCTAATATTCTATTCTATTCTATTCTATTCTATTATATTCTATTCTATTCTATTCTATTCTATTCTATTAGCGTCCCTGATATTCTTTTTATGTCTCTAGTGTTTTTGTTTTTGGATCTGAATGATTCATACAGGTCACCTTGTCAAGATAAAAAATCCCCCAAATTAACCAGGAACCTTTAATCCCTCTTCAAAAGAAACAGTTTACTCTCAAGTATCAGTGCCCTGCTGAGGCCGTATTGTACATTAGACTGTAGTGGAATTATTTAACCGATCGGCTCATAAAGAAAACAGTTGATGCAGATCAGGGTTAAATTTAAATAACTTACCTGTTCAAAGTATTTCTGCTTTAAATGTATTCTTAAACTAAACCGTACCCCGGTGTTTAATATATTCAGCACTCAGCTGCAGGTCTCCAGAGACTCTGAGGCGACTGATCATGAATAATAATGCTGTATATGATATAAACTCCTTATATAATATATGTGACCTTGCCAGCAGTAATGAGATGCGTTTCTTAAAAGAACAGAAAAGAGAAAAAAAATGTTTATGTATAAGAAGCTTTGTTGAATTTTGCATTTTGCCGGCGTTTAATGAACTGTTTTAGACTTTAAAGGCCAGAACAGAGCTTTGTGGAATAATAAGATACATGTTGAGACTTTTCTTCTTTTTCTTTTTTAAAACAGAACCCTAGTTTTGATTAAAGTGCATCAAAAGCAGAGCGAAGTACCAGAGATGATGACATGTTTCCTTTGATAAACTGTTAAAAAGAAATTTCTCTGTGACTCCACGGTAACTGCCTGAGAAAAGACTCAGAGTAAATGTCATCGAGAACCAGAAAACATGACAGAGAGGTCACAAAAAGAAAAACTTCATCCAAAGGACAGTCGGACCTGATCCTTTGAGATACTTTTTTTCAATCTGTATCATCATTGGAGTTTTTTTTGGCATGAACAGGTGAGGAAGTGAAATCCAACTAAACTCTGAATACATCAATGTTTGAAGGCAGTAAAGAACTTGAATCTGTTTCTTATGAAGCAGGATGCACATCATAAAAAAAGAGTCCTTTTGTATGGGAATATTTCTTGCTGCAGATTGGTAAACCTTTGGTGCTCCAATGCAGAGGTTACTGTGGTGCCGCTGGGTGTCTTCTTCTGCTGGTTATTAAAGCTGTCTGTCAACATTAAAGAAAGGATCCCTGCAGAGGCTGACCTTTTGTTAATTATAAGATCCATTTTTGGCCAGAAACAGCCATTAGCTACATCCTGCTCTTCAAAGGCACCCGACTAAAGCTGTTATTTTTCCACGCAGAGCAGAGGAGTCACTGGTGGGTTTGTTCATGTTGATCTATGGAGTTATGTTTAAGATGACACTTGAAAACATAAAATCATTTTGAAACAAATTGATGGTTACAGGGAAAAAGCCGCTGTGACTTCAATTTTTTTGTCGAGTTTATGAATGAACTCCGTGGTGAAAGCTCTTTCAGGAGATTAAGGAAGACGACATATTTTCAAATATCACTGTGGTACAAATGTTTTTTTTTTAACACAAGTTCCTCATGGTTCAAGTCAAAAAGGATTCTGGTGGTCAAACTATAGACTGTATAAAATATGGATGTAGTCTCTGCTACGTCACCAGTCTGTTCCTGATGCAGTCAAATGAATGATGGATATGATGCAGACAGCTCGGGCGCTCGTCAGTCACATGAGTCGAGCTGAGCCTCTGATTGGACAAACCCATAATCCTTAAATCTAACAAACGGCTGAGGTAGAAAAAAAATTCACTCCCCATACGGTGTGTGTTGACAGCGAAATTAGCGTTTCAGACCCAAGCCGTTTTCTGAACCAGGTTGTAAATCATTCATTCTCTACTTATTAAAGATGAAAGAAGCAGCTTTTACAATCATATGATTAATTGGTGCTACTGGTCCTCTGTCACCTTTCTCTTCTCGGCTTCACTGTTGAGTTGTTTTTATGTATTTGTATATTTCTGTATATTTCCTGAAGCTGTAATATGATTACTTCCTGTTCTTGTTACCATGACCACAATGTATGGATGGTGTCAACTTACTGTTATGCTCAAAGGCTCCTGACCTACTCTTCTCTTGCTGCTTTGAGCTCCTTGCCAGTGAATTAATGTTGGACCAATGTAAGTGTTCATGGACTGTCGTTTTGTTTGTCTCATCTGTTGTATTTTGTAGGATGAGCTTAACTTGTCCCAAAAGCTTTCAGAAGCTTGTCTGGCACGTCCTTTTTCATGGGTCTTTATTCATCTGAAGTTGATCTGTTGATTTTTATGTGCTTGTTTTGATGTATGAAACTAAATTTTAAAAAGTCGCTCATGAGCCATTCTGCTTAATGATGGATTTGTCTGGGTATATATTTTTAGAATATTTTTATCTCTTGACGCTTTAAAACATTTCTTTACAAATCATTGAATTGGCAATCCTATTTATTTATTTATTTATTTATTTTAAAGCTCCTCTGAAGAGTTTGCTGTTTGAGTTGATTTTGGCACCACGTGTGGACAAACTTATACCTTTTATCTTTTTGGAGATTTTGTCTTGTTCATGGGTATCTAGTGTTACAAACCAAATAATTTCATCATTTTAGACATCAACTGCATCACTTTGCTCTGAATATTTTATCTGGAAGAAGTAAAGGATTTTTATTATTTCAGTAAATCTTGTTGCTGATGGTCTTGTTTGCTTTAAAAGGTTAAATAGATAAATTACTGTTGGTTTCACTTTGTTTGTTTTTGTAAAATGATATTTTATCATTTCTGCCAATTTTCTTTATCATTTACATATCCAGCATTTTACATTAGTGTATTTTCAGCTTTTTGTGCGAGCTTCTTCATGTTTTCCAAACATTCTTCTTTCCAGATTCAGAAATAGTCTGAATAGATGCGGTTGCTGCTGATTCAACTTGTGCACTTGTTTTACAGACATGACTCCCTGAGAGTGATGTTTATTTATATTTCCTTTTGAGGATTTATAAGTTTAAAAGTTCAGTCATATCCTCACTCGTGTGTGCAGCCCCCCCACGCAGCAGCTCATGCAGAGAATAAACAGCACTGAGTCCTGTGTCCTCCCTGAGGGGGGGAGTTGACTCACATTTTCTGTGCCCGGGCAGCTGCTCCTCCACTTTATAAACCGAGAGGCGGCCCACACCGCCACAGGGAGACCCCCTCTCTCCTCGACATACCAGGCTACAGTCCTCCTCAGGCGCCCGAGGGCTGCTGATCCGGTTCCCGCAGTGGCATTCAGCTCCATACTCCAGACCTGCAAACTGGTACCCACTTAACACACACACAGAGGGACACACACGGAGAGATAAGCACACAGTTAATGTCCCCGCCGAGGGCGTTCAATACCCTGAAACCATCACCCTCAGGCTGAGCTCTCCCACAGGACAGAAGTGAACACTTCAACTTTTCACTGAACTCAAACTTGCAGCTTTGAACCTCCAGTAAACTCCGTGTGCTGGGTGTGTTTGTCGCTCCTCTGCTCCTGCTCTCCGCTCACTGTTGTTCCCTCTCAGCTGAACTGCAGTCACCTCTGATCTGTACTTTACATATCAAGGCTGTTGTGGCTCATCCTTCCTCTTTATCTCCCCCCTCCTCTGGACAGACACAGACCTCATCAAAATTGACCTTTTCATATATGTCCTTTGAAGCTTCCTCATAAATTGCCTTGACTTTTTACTTGTACTCATCGCAGTAATTGGCTCGCTCAGGTAACGAGCACGACTGCTCTCTCTGTGGATGGGGGTGGGGGGGTGGGGTGGGGTGACTCAGCGGGCTTAAGATGAGAGCTCTGACTCTCTCTGTCTTTTCAGCTGCATCTGTCTGTCTTCAGCTCCTCTGTTTCTGTGGGGCGACACTTCACGGAAATAGGAGAGGGAATTACTCAAACCACTCACTTCTGGAGACTTCTTGGTAAATTTTCACCTGCGTTTCCATGTTTTCTCCTGAAAGTGGTGTGCTCTCTCCTAATCAGAGTTACTCAACTCCCCCTGAAGAAGGCTGAGACCACAAACCATTCAGGAATCTATTAAACATTCTTAGTATAAAGTGTCACAAACCAAACCGGTATATTAACTTCAAAAAGTTGTGCCAAAATCATATTTTTTTTATCCTTTTGATGATGCTTAAGTACCCTTTATTGGCTCCTATCTGAGTGTGAGTCTGTAGGAAGTCTGTAGTCTGGCAGTCAGCAGCAACTTATTCTGTAAATAACAAAATGTTTCTTCATTGCTATGATTTCTTGTTCTTCCCATGCAGAAATGTTAATTTCTGACAAAAGGAAGAGCACTGTGGTGCCAAACATGGAGGATAATGAGGAGAAAGTTAAAGAGGGGAATGTTCTTAACCACCTTTCGGTTAGAACAATAGACCCAAGTAGAGCTAGGCTATTCTAAACCGCCTACTATATAAGTAGTTGTATCGATTTGGCCAAAAGATGGAAGGCAGAACGTGAAAAAGAAAATTTGTAGTATGTCAAAATTACTCAGATGTCGTACCTATACTAGAAAACCTCTCAGTAAGCAACAGACAAGTGCTACCCATAATTTTTCTCACAATTCACAGCGTTGATGTTGTTCGACTTCTTTTTCTGCTTAAGGTATGTGGAACTTAGTTTAGACTGCATTACCTCCACCTACTGGGTTACGATGAGTTACTATTCCAGCGCTAACATTTAACGGTTTGTTAAATTTACAGTAGAGTAATGCAAAGGAAGTGCTGGTGAATCTTGTTACCTCTCGTTGGCAAACTCAAAACTACAGTTACGGGCCTGATTTTTGGTGTACATAACTATCATGCCAAGACCTACAAAAAAGTCTCTTACGGCCATACTGAATTTCAAACAGGAAGTTTGGAAATTGGAGTTAAACATCCAATCTTGACGATTTATAGGGTATGTATTTGATCAAACTAGCAACAGGTTTTTTTTTTTGGTGTGTGTGTGCTACACACGTTGATGATTAAACATTATCAATGGGCGTGGCCACAAACGGCCGCCAAATTTGATGATTTTTTGGGGAAAAATTTAAACCTTTATTTCTCTGATGGGTCTGGACCAAAATGCACACACACGTTCAGTCTCACAGACTGAACGCATCTATATGCTCTGTAAAGTACAACGCCCCCTACTGTCAACAGGAAGTCATGTGTTTTACTCTATGATTAAAAATCTCAGTTCTGCTCTGGATTCATATACACATGCATGTCCAGATCTCGCTGCACATGCGGCAGCAACATGCTCCAACTGGAACACATAGGCAGAGCCCATTTATTGCCACATATGTTTACACTGCAGATGCAGTTTTCTTTCACCTTTACTTTCACTCTACAGCAAACCAACGAAGCCTATTACAGAACAGCCTGAACAGAACAGTCAGACGACAAATCACATCAGTACACAGTACGTACCGCATTTTTGCCCATAAAGTTGGAACACAATAATTTCCAGTTCTTCTCATGAAATGATTGTGACAATGTGATTTATTCTTTGTTGATAAAGTGTAGATCTTCTCAAAACTTTAGCCTCTTCCAAACATATCACAGTGAAAATTAAACCACAATTAAACTTTGCAAATCACAATCATTTCATGAGAGAGGTAGAAAATATTTTTTCCAACTCAGTGGGCAACAGTTAATAGACTACATATGGATGTAGTGTGCAGTGGGTGGTTTTGAAAACTGCCTTGCCCCAGATCTTGCTTTCAATTTTGTCAAATTCAACTAAGACACCATCTTGGTGAGGGGTTCCTGGCCATCTGACCCCCGTTAGTGTTTTCTCTTTCATATACTTCAAGCTGCTTTGCATTGAAATCTTGCCTTCCACGCTACACAACAGACTGTGATGGACATGTTGCTTATGAACTATCTGCCAACTCATTGTTTGATTGAGTAACTCCCCAACAATGTTCTATCACTGTTATCGGGTATGTAGTGCTTGGTGGTGATTCTGCATCAACACTTTGCATCAACTTTCATGTGTTTGACCCTTTTGCTTTAGCAGACAGGTGATCCTTAATCTTAAATGCTCCTTCTTGGCCATTCTTGGTGTACCCTAAATGGCGCCTGTCATAACTGACATCAGCGTACACAAAACATTGCTCCTTGGTCCCTCTGTCATAGTTAAGCTAATGAAGCATGGCTGTGATCTCTCTTTATAAGCACGGTACATTAAGCTGCTGCCCCACAAGTGTCTCTGTTTTTTTTTTTTTGTGCAGGTTGCACCAATCAAGACGTACCGCTCTCTTTTTCATAGTGACAACAAAAACACTTGGTGTTGCAGAGTTTCTGCAACTGAATAAATGTGATATTTCAAAGTCTGGTTAAAAGTGAAACTGGTGACTCCCTTCATCCCTAATGTTGTTGTCCATTCAGTATAATTTAATGAAAGCACATTTCAAAGAAGCCAAAACAAATGACTTCAACTACCAACGTTATAATGCATCTCAAAGTCTATATGGAGAACTGAGAGATTTAACTCACCTCGTTGCATTTCAAAATGCTTTGCTTAAAGGACCTGGTGGCACTATTGTAAGCCTTGTTGGTCCCACCAGAGGTGATACTGTCATAAAATGATCGCTGATGAGATAGGAGGTATAAAGCAGGTTTTATAATACCTGGTATGGTTATTTTGTTTCTATTGTAGTTTTATTGTTTTTATTTTCATTTTTTTTATCTGCTGAATTATCAGCACCTGCTATAAAATATTCAACCACCATATCTCCCACTATCTCAATTTCCTGGTGTCACTGCTGCACGGCCATAAGGCAGCACAGATCACTCCTCTGACTAACTCGCCAACAGCTTCCTGAAGCTCATTAAGCTTTCTAGCGCACACAGACTCACACACGAACACACACTTTCCTCCTCCTTCCTCCTCCTGTGACACATCAAGCCTTCTGTCCTACTCCTCAACCCCCACCCCCACACACACCCTCATCTTTTACTGTCATCCAGCCACCTGGCTCTCTGTGGCACCAAACACAGGAGGCCATTCACCGAAGAGACCAGGCTCCAAAGCGTTTACTCAAACAGCGGGCCCTCTGTGGTCCCTTCACAGGAGCCTGCAGCACACATTACCTTTCTGAGCAGGTGTCCTGACACAGAGAGCTGGTCATTTTGCGCAGGTCATAAAGCATCGTTCCCCCCAGGGCGCGATCGGTGGCATTGTGCAGGAAGCAGCCCATGTAGGTTCCTGTTATAAAAAAACAGAGGAGAAAATAATCCAGATTTAAAAACTCTCAGGAGAGGAGAGTCAGTGTCTCCACGCTCCCAAAGTGCTGAAAAACAGTCAATAAAATATATATTTGTGACTACAGTTTCATTTAATAGGCAGTCTGGTTTTTGGTGGTGTGGCAAGAGGCACTGAGCAAATCACAGAGTCAGTCAGTCCTGTTGTAAAAACTCTCTACTATATGATTTCTTTTTATATTCAAGAAATATAAATATAAATTTTCTTTTTAGAGGTACTGACAGAAGCTTTTTTATTCCTTACCAGGTGGTGTTTCATGCTCACTTCTGATTGGTCAAAACACAATAACAAAGGTGAGTCATCCTCACAAACTTATACCGAGAAAAGGGGAACTTTAAACTGGTCTTTATGTGTGTCCGTTATGAAGAAAAGATAAAAACAACAACAACAACAACAACAACAACAACAACAACAACAACAACAACAAAGGGTACCATCAAACAGACTTAGAGGCAGGGTTGGTAGTCACAGAAAACTAGCATGGATTTGAAAGTAGCATCTCATCAGGACTCCGTTTAGCCCCCACACCCCCACACTTGGAGCTCCTCAAAAATGACCCCCACCCCCCCACTCACAAGCATGAGCACCACTGATTTGCGATCGTATGATCATGACTGATTCAAAACTACAGACTCAAACCGGTCCTCAGCACATCATTTTTGGTTTTCAAAAACCCTAACCCACTACGTTACCAGTAATCAGGGCGAGTGCACACCGGCAAAATGTACACAGGGGGCGGGCAGAACTGCAGGATGTGATTTGATTGGTTTAACAAATTGGATCCCAAACGCTAGGATTGGCTGGTGTTCTCCCAGGTTTACTCCTGCTATAGACAGCTGATGTTTTTCACTCTATTTTAAAAAACATCATGCAAAGTTACAGCAGCAAAAAGCAGCAGCAAAATGTAGCAGCACAACACCTCATAGGAACCAAAAAGAGAGACCACATTTCTCCTGTTTTAGCTTCTCTTCACTGGCCCCCCATAAATTTTAGAACTGATTTTAAGATGTTATTGTTGACTTTTAAAGCACGGTCTTGCCCTGAAGTACATTTCTGATCTCCTCAGTTTGTATGTGCCAGGTCGTGATCTGAGGTCCTCAGCCAAGGCTCTGCTCGCTGTTCCAAAATCAAGGCTGAGGACCAAAGGTAACCAGGCCCTCTCTGTCAGAGTTCCCACCCTGTGGAACAACATGCCTGAGGAGATCAGAATGCAGACTTTTTGTCCTCTTTTAAAAACACAGTTTTTATGTACGTGCTTCTAATGAAGAATTTAGCTGAGCGTGTTTTAATTATCGAAATGCTGCATTTATACTTTAACTTTCTCTTTGACAGTGTCATGGACAGGATCTTAAATCTGTTATCTTGAGTTGTTTCAATCTTTTATTTGTTGCTTTAATATTTTATTTATTTTTATTTATTATGATGTTTTACTTTCCTTTATTTAGTGGTGGGTTTTAGCCTTTTATATATTGCTGTGTTCTTCCACTCATCCTCACTTTCTTTTATTTCTATTTATTTCTTTTTTATGTTTTTTATTTTGTAAAGTACATTTTTGAAAGTGCTATATGAATAAAGTTAAGTCATTATTATTATTATTATTATTATTATTATTATTATTATTATTATTATTATTATTATTATTACTACTGATTGCCATGGACACAAAGATCATTCAAACCAATATAACTGAAAGTGTATCTAAATCTGATTACCAACCCTCCATTTAAAAGAAAAAAAAAAAAGACTATTAGCAAGTAAAGCAAAAGGAATACTCTTTGATATAGGACATGCTAAAAGCATTTAAGGACATTGATGTTATTTGAACTCAACTAAATAATTTGTTTGATACATACAAAAACAGAAACCATAACATCACCAAGAATAAAAAAACCCCTGCACGTCTACTCTTTAGCCAGCTCCATCCTTCTTTACTTATAACCCTTACAGATTATCTCAGTTTCTGTTGTCAGTTTTCATTCATTGTCGACTCGCAGCACCACATCAGTGATCTCATCACACATCAGGGCGGAACAGTTTGCAGTTTCAGATGTTCACACTAAAGGAAACCCTGGCTTTTCAACGTTTTACAATAAGAGAGTGAGATGTGTAACACTTTGAGTCTGCCGCTCAAAACTTTTGTGCCTCGCAGGGATGAGTCACAAAATTCCTTGATGTGTAAAGTTCACATCAGAAGTACTAAACACTCAAAGATCAGAAGTGAGGAAAATATTTCAGAGACTGCACTAGCAGAACATTTCTGTTCATAGAGCGACATATTTAGTTTCTGTGAGTTTTCTGTTTTTTCAGATTATTAAAAACAAAGGTGGTTGTGTTGTGATTGTAGCTAACAACCATAAGTTTGATTTGTAGTTACAGAGCTGTGTTAAATGCTCCATCCTGATTGGTCAGAGAACAACCCAATCAAAAGTCCAGTCAAGTCAACCTGAAAGTATGTGGAATAGTTCACCTTCACCTGTGCAAGTCTCTGTCCCAAGAACCAGGAAACAGTGACAGTGACACATGTAAGAGCAGGTTCAGGAGCTACTTGACTTCAGGCATATCAGATAGAGAAAAGTGGAGGAACAGCCTGTTCAGATGAGAGCAGCTCCATGTTCCTGATCACTGAAGAGTAACTTAACCATCTGACATAAAGTTCCAACCTTAATACAGTTTATCAAAAAGTTTTTAAGGCACATACCTGGCAGGTTGGATATTCAGCTGCAGGTTTGCGTTTTATCTATCTATCTATCTATCTATCTATCTATCTATCTATCTATCTTTGGGTATATCTGACTTAATTAGTTAGATCAGCTAAAGAGAGACAGGAAACGTGGGGTGTCGAGAAAACATGAAGCAAATGGCCTTAGCTGGGAGCACAGCCAGTGACCACTGTGACAAAGACCCTGGCCTCTGTACATGAGGCACATGCCAACACTGCTAGGCATATGCTTCCCCATACTTTAGCATCTTTTATAAGAAATACCTTTACCATTGAGTTAATAACAGATTCTGCTTTGTAAAAATTATGTGTCAAAAAAAAAAAAAAAATCTTCTTCAACTGCTCTGCGAGTCTGTCCTTTTGCACATGGACTAAATATATTCTTAATACTTCAGTTCAAACCTGTTTTTGTTTATTTCTGAAGACTTTAATAATTTCTTTAAAGAGGGGGTTTTCTGCTTGCCTGTATTTCAAATGCATAACGAATAGAGTAACAATGCTGGGTGTCCATGCTAAAGGGGTGCAGGTTTTCAAACATCTACATGCTCATGAGTTCTCTATGAGACTTGCTGAAATGACAGGCCTCAAGAGGGCTGACCAATCAGAAGGAAGGGGGGTTTGTGACGCATAGAGCCTTAAAGAGGTAGTTGATACGAAGCAGCTTATACGAAGCAGCTAATATGAAACGTTTCAGACAGCAGCTAAAATAAGAGTTTTCTAAAACACCAGTGGGAGAAAAGAGATTTTTTTTAAGATGTAAATAATGTGATGAAGCTACTACAGGAATACCAGAGGGACCAAATTAAGCCTAATAAAGCACAACACCCCCTCTTTAAAAACATTAACCCTTGAAAATTCCCTGTAATTTTTCACATTCACAAACGTTTCACTCTTTTAATCTGTAGTTTCCATGCTATTAAATGCTACCTTACTATTATGATAGAACAAAAGAGGCACAAAATGCACACACCTACGGCCAGATGTCAACAAAGGTTGACTCACCCCTCTTTAACCTGATTTGGACATACACCAGACTTCATTCAGTCTGAGGTCTGGCACCATTAAAAGTCCTCTCTGTGTGCCAGGGCAGCCTTTGCGTCATCACTTACTCGCTTTAATTATACACACCAGCATGCATTGTGAGCCATTATTTCCAACAAATTTATAACACGATGATGCCCAATTTATCACCCAGCACAGATTATTCTTTTCTCTGCAGTAAAGTGAGCCTATTCTGAGGAAAGATCAGCCCTGTCTAAAGATGGATGTAACACATAATGGGCCTCGACAGACTATAATGATGTGCAGCCCAGATTAAGGCTCCATATAAAATGTCATCCAAATTTAGTCTTTGATGTTATCCCCATCTTTGGCACATTGAAGCATCAAACTCTGCTCAGCTGACACATTAAAGTCTTCTTTTTTGAAATACCAGTCCGTGTGAGGAAAGAAGCATATGCATGTCTTTTATGTGAAGGCTTCATTTACATTCACCCTCGGGTCTGAGGCTGGTGTATTTTTAGTTTTTATATGCTGGATGTTTCTAAGCATTCAGGCGGGCAGGGAGAAGTAAGGCTGGTAGTGAACTGTTTTTTATCTCTATATGTTAACTACTGAACTGTCCCCTCTAATAACTTAGTCAGAATATGAAAAGATACAGCGCAAATACATCAATGCACGTTAAGTGCGCCATCATACGAGACAGCTGTCACTCTGTCATCATCAGCTGACACTTATTCTGCAGATTTGTTGCAACACATCACTGATAAACCAGAGAGCTGAAGTAACATCAGGCTTCACGGGAATGTCAGAGTCTGTTTTGGGTCTTGTTGAGGAGCTGGAGTTTTGTACTAACTGATCTCTTACACTGAACATAACCCAGACTGGAGCAGGTTAGGTACCCTGCTGATCAAACCCAGTAAGAAATGAACCATGTTTGTAAACAACCAAGAGTTAATCTGACTTCCCCTTGTTATTCTGCTTTTTGTAGGTTTTATACTGTCACTCTGGTATCTCCGTGCCTTTACATGATTTATAGAGGAAAAAAAAATCCATATTTTTCTGGTGTTTTAGAGAAGCCTTATTTCAGCCTCTGTCAGAACACTTTGTTTTGGCAGCTGTCTCCACAAACCCCCTTCCCTCTGATTGGCCAGCCCCCTGGAGCTATGGGCAGACTTTAGTGTGTACAGCCGACCCCTTGAGCATTGGCATGATCTTTATTTGAGGACCTCATCATTGCAGCAATGTTGTAGATCTTGTGCTATTTATAGAAAGGGCCATTTTTAACAGTTTACAAACTGATTCAGGGATTTCTGCATCATATCTGTAACAGTTTGAAATACAATCTCAACACCCGTCAGTAGTAACTTAACAGACTAAGCATAAATCAATCTCTACAAAACGGACACCTGTAAGTACACTGCTCACAATAATTTAGGAATATTGTTATTTACATGAGTGATTTTCCTATTTGGTCTGAATTTTAATGAAATAAGTAATAGTTCCCTTTGATATTAATATTAGTGAATGAGAATTAGACAATAACAAAGATAGCACCAAATAACCAAAACTGACAAAGTCAGTAGTGGGTTTCCACGATTTGTCACAATGACAGCTTGACAGTGACGTCTCATGCTCCTCACTGGCCTCATGATGTTCTGAGGCAATGCATTCCACTCCTCCACAAGTGCTACACACAGTTCTGCTAGGTCACGTGGGGGTGAGGTACGAGCATCTCTGCTTCAGCTGGTCCCAGACGTGCTCTATGGGGTTCAGGTCAGGGGACATTGCTGGCCATACCATATGAGGCACTCTGACTTCCTGAAGTCCAGCTGTGACAATTCTGGCACCATGTGGTGGAGCATTATCATCCATGAACAGAAAGGTGGGGGTGTGCTGGTGGAACTGGAGGATGATGATGGGTTCTATGATGTCTCTGAGGTAAGAACGTGCAGTGACTGAGCCATCTACAATCACCAAACCTGTTTTGCGTTGACTGGTGATGCCTGCCCAGACTGTTGCTCCTCCTCCACTAAAGCGAACCCTGGGGACCATGTTGACCTTGGCGTATTGCTCACCTTGCCTTCTCCGGCAACACTGACAACCATCATTTCTGTACAAGGTGACCCGACACTCACCAGTGAACAGGAAGGTAGACCACTGCCGTGCATTGTCTAGGTCACATGGTCTTATGCCCACTGCAAATGGTCACGGTGGTGTCTTGGTGTCAGTGGAGTCACCTGCAGTGGTCATCTTGTGAATGGTTTCTCTGGAAACCCTCGTACCCCTCACGTCTCATAAACAGGCCTGCAGCTGTGTGGCAGTTACATAACAGTGTCTGAGTGCATAGGTCCTTAGGTACTGGTCATCACTGTGGTCCATCACTCTGGGGCTCCACTCCTGGGTCTGTCACGAACACTGCCAGAAGTTCTGTGTCTTGCTGCAAGACCTGAAGGTGCGCTATGGCCAGGTGGCGCTACTTGTCCGTTAAGTGACGTGGTGTGTTCATGGCTGCTTGAATGATAAACTGGGAATGACTTACTGACAATACCAGCTTTTTATACCCCAAGAATGTTGAAAGTGATGCCACGCTGGAAAGGGTTGTCTTTTTGTATTTTTTGGTATTGGCACCAATATGTAAAGCGCACTGTACACAGTGAGACCATTTCGTGGAAAACACTAAATGAGGTGAGTCTATCACCCTAAAACACTGAAGTCACTGAAGTGAAGGGAAACAAACACCTTGTTTATGAAATCTCCTGAGGACCTTACAATATCCCTAACTTATTGTGAATAAGTTCAAATACTTCACTCTGTTCTCAGCTAAAGAGGTTACTTCTCATAACAACTCTGCCCCTTGCCTCTAAATCAAACAAAGTTAACAAAACTGAAAGACATCATCGCCAAAATTCTTTCATCTCTGGCTCCTGGCTACATCTGAAGCCCTAAATTGAGGACTGCTAATCCCAGAAGCATGTATCATCATCATCATCATCATCATCATCACCATCATCATCAGAAAATAACCAGGGGGTCTTAGATTGCTTTTATAGTCAAATTTAAGATAAGGGACTTTCTTAAGGTTTTGAAGAATGTTGTTAAATTAAGTCTAGAATTGAGGGAAACATCTCTCAGATCAGTCTTAAGATTTGTAATCTATAACGGAAATTTATGATTCCCTCCTCCGGGACAGTACAGACGGATGAGAGGTACAACAGATGGATGATAGCAGGTTAAATATTCTCAGGATGTGAAACCGTGTAGAAAGCATCATTCATACCTTGATTTGAATTAACAAATTATAACAGGTATTACTCCACCGAACACTGGGCATTCAGTTTTTTTGGGGTTTCAAGATTCCTGGAAGAAGACTTCGAAAGCATTCAATATGTCCTCAGACATGTCAGAAAGAAACCTTCAAACCAGCAACAGGTGCGCTTCACTCTGTGACGAAGACACCTTTGAGGTCTATTTCACAAACAAGTGGTACTCTGGAAAGTCTCAAGGACGCTGAGGACTCAGCTTCTGCCTTTTAAAAATTTAGCACCAGCATTAAATATGAAGACTGATGCCAGCTGGTCAGACAAGATTAAAAAGGAGTTGGAGGGAGAAATGTGACAAGGATTGAAGAGAAGCTGCAGCAAGGTGCTCTGACAAGATGGAAGCAAGCAATGAAGCGTGGAATCTCTGGCAGGCCGAGCATCAGCATGTCGAATTCGTGATTCAATCAGCGTGTGACGTCGTCCTCTGAAGCTCATCCAGCTGGTTGTGTCAGGCAGAGCTGAGTCACTGACCGCTCCATCTTCAAGAGGAATAAACAGCAGAGCACCAGCAGCTTCAAGCGTGAAGACACTCGACTACGACCTGCCCCAGTCTGCAGCGCGCAGGGGCATCTTTAGAGGCATCATCAAGGTAAGACCCCCCAGCATCTCCTCACCCACCCAGCAGGCCAGGTCATTTCTTTAATCAAAGTGAAGGAGAGGCCCCAGGCAGCTGCAGCTCAGGGTTAATGGAGGGAAGCAGCTTGAGATCCCAGACATGATGGAAAGGAGTGCACTTAGGACTGACACTGTGTGGCTTTCTCAAACACTAAGACAGATGGCTGCTCTGAGCCGATTGCTCCCTGCAGGACAAGATGGAGGAGCTAATGACATGACGGCCCAGGACGAGGACATGTGCAGCAGCCATGGGGAACATATGTGCGTGTGTGGGTTGGGAGTGTGTGTCCACCAAAGTGGGCTGAGAAGAGTTCATGGTTTCACAGCAGGATCTTTGATATCCTCACAAATGTGTGTCATCAAAGCCAGAGCTGAGGGGTCAAAATGTGGTGGGCTGACTCTTTCAATCAAAACTGTACATTTAAGATGGAAGTTAAAGATTAGAGTGCAAATTTTGGAGTGTTGTGGCTTTAAGAGCATAAATCATAAAGTCTGCAAACTAAAAAAAAGTTGATTGTTCTTTCACGGCTACATTGATTTTAAACCTCTTGTACCAAAACCTTGCTTATACTTATTTCTCTCTGATGCTTCAGATGAATAACATTGGATTAAAATCTCTTATTACACTGAACAAAAAAATAACACAAGGAAAAATGCAACCATGGATAATTTTATGATCTTTATCTTAAACAAATGAGCTACAGGTGTGAAAGCACTCTTAGATAAGGTATAAGCAACAGTTCCCGAACCAGGAAGGACATATCCAGAGGAAATAAAAGGATGAAAGTGACTCACCCGAACTTCAGTGCTGTGTTATCAGCTCACTGATGTGACTGTAATCAACTTCAACCAACAGAAACTAAGAATCTTGTAAAATGATTCTGTCAGTGCATCCCCCTGAAACGTTTTTTCTCTCTCCTGATCCTTCTCTGAGTGTTTAATACTTCTTGATGTGAACTTATCCAGGAATGTGTGACTCATCCCTGCAAGGCACAAAAGTTCTCAGCAGCAGACTCAAAGTGGTGCGTTTGAATAGACAGGGTTTCTCTTTGTATCTTTAACGTCTGAAACTGAAGAAGCAGACTGTTCCACCCTGCTGTGTGATGATATCACTGATGTGGTGCCGCCAGTGAACAATAGATGAAAAATATCAGAGCTTTGACAAGTTTTGGCTGAAACAATACAATGGGATGGATCTGGCTTAGGGTGAGAAAACCAGGTCTATATTTCACACATGGTGATGTTTTGGCTTCTTGGGCTATTATCTTTTTAGTCCACAAGAGGGCGCTGACAAGTTCTGTTTTTGCAAAATGCCCTGACGTATCCTGATTTTCATCATTTATCAAGTCCTATTGTCTTTGGAAATTGTTTATACATATATATATATATATATATATATATATATATATATATATATATATATATATATATATATATATATATATATATATATATATAAGGTCTACCTTTAGTATCTAATCTTGTCTTTGTTAAATGTTTCCTCTGTGTAAAAAAAAAAAAAGGTAGGTTTGTTTGTTTACACACTGATTGTTTTTTTTTTTTTTTTTTTTTTTAATTTGACTTTTCCATAACAAACACATATTTGAGTCTGTTTCAAGGTACATAAAAATTGCTGGTTATCTTCAAACATGTGACATACATATGACACGTTGACGTGGTGGGCATCAAACACCAAGGTTTGCCCATAATTCTGCACCCCTCCAGGGGGCTGACCAATCAGAGAGAAGCGGGTTTATGGAGCAGGGAGCCTTAAAGAGACAGCAGCTACATATTTTAAACTCCAACTCAAGACTGAATAAAACTTTTAGTTTACTTTCAAGAAAAAAAAGCATTTCAACATACACGAGTTAACAGTTTAACCAGTGAAAACAGACCCAAAGAGAAAGACACACCATCAGTGGAGTCAAAGAAGTGTACTATATAATAAATCATTTCTAGCAGTGATTGGTAATAAAACAAAAACTGATATGCTAATACAAATGCAGAATAACTGCCAGGGCTGATAATTGGTTGACTCACAGTATTGGCCATTGTTGCTTAGACATAGAACAATAATCAGCCTGTAAATTGCTCTACTTCTTTTTCAGAAATACTCGTTTTGTAGGCACTGGGGGGCAAATTTCCATACTTATTCTGAACGATGGGTGCTAGCTTCAGACTTGGGAGGAAGTAGTGTTTATGGATTTCAGGACACAAATTTTGCTGCCGAAGAATGAGTTCATAAATCTGAATCAGAGTTTTCTTTTGACTCCTCTTCAGAGCACGGCTCGGTGCTGTCATCTGATTTTGAGCAGGGGAGCTGAAGTCTATTTAAACAAAATATATTTTCAAGAAACTCACCCAACAATTTCTGTCCATCACTCTTTGTAGCTCAATCCTGAACGGATAAATGTGTGTGTTGCTTGTGTGTTGAGGAGATTAATAAAGAATATAAAATATCTGGGGCCTGGAGTTTTTCCCTCAAACTTTCTCCTGCTCTCTTTTCTTGGCCATGTGGTCAAACAGACGCCGCCAATTTATTTCTGTGTCCTGTGTTGTACTTTTTAATGGGAACTTTAGCCAGATGGTTGCTGCTGAAACTGATCTCATTCCTGCCTCTAACATTTTTCATCAGTGTTAGCCTACTTAGATTCAGAGCAGCTCTGTAGTGTCTGTTTAAAAAAAGGATTAAGAGCTTTTGTAGGATGCTTTTCAGGAACGAGCTACAAGAACAATCATTCAACTGGAGGTAATTCTGCTCTATTTATCATTTCAACTGAACTGCACAGGCTCTGCCAGACAACCATGATTGACCAAATCTCCAGGGATATAACGTTAAGTATCATTTTATGTTGGTAATTTATTTTCCTGAACTACTTCAGAGCCGTCCTGTCTCTTTCTGTCTCTGGTTTTCAGAGGATCACTGAGTTTTCTCGCCCTTCTACATGATGTGACACACCCGAGCGTAAAATGTCATATAAATGTATAATGAAGCCCCTCAAAATGTTCTCAGGATGATTATCTGATCATAAATCTACTATGAAGCCTGTCGTGAATCACTATGGAAACAGAGGCTGTCTGACCTCGGCTGCAGTGCCTCTGAGCTAAAGTCAAAAAATAACAGAAAACAAACATCTAAAATTGCTCTGTCGTGTTGTATTCACATGGAAAATCATCGTCTCAGTAAGCACATCTACCCCAAGAGATTTCCCTCCCTCATGGTCTCACTTTCACGCCTCAATTTCAGAAAGAATGACGGTGTGAGAGGTGAAACTCTTTAACCGACTGTTTTATCTGCTGTTTAGCTAATCTCTTTCTACAGATTCTGAGAAAGCAGAACCTGAGGCACCAGGCTGGACCGAGGTTTTGGGGTTATCTTGGTTTCTGAAGATAAAACAGGTAGCATCATCCACTGGTGTTCTGCAGGCTTTTGCACAGTTCATGTCCATGAGGGACAAGAGGCAATAACTAGTGTTGAAAAATGAAGCCGGTGTGAAAGTTCAAAGACCTGCAGTTCCTCAAGTGTCTACAAGAAGCTGGCTCAAAAGGCCAAGGAATCCCCATGAGGGCCCCGTAAAAAAATGTCAATTTTCCAGCAGGATTAATTCACAGACTGTGTAATATATGCAAGTATGTGTCCATGAAATCACTCATTTGTTACTGATAGGATTTTGAAGACTATCATCAACAGAAGCCATATTGGAAATGTTGAGCTTCCTTTGATCTGGGATGAGGTAAAGCTTTTGGCCTCTTCACAAACAAGTTGTTTTGTTGAATTGGCCATCAATGTATCCATAAAACGAATGGAAGTCTATCTACCAATCTACAAAGTCATCATTATGCACTGTAAGCCAAAGGATAGAGCCATCAGAAGGAGATTTAAGTCATTTTCCTTACAAAAAGTAACATTGAAAATGATGGACTGACTCCCTCAAGACTGGACCTCAATCCCGTCCAGTAAATCTGGGTGATTTGGGAAATAAAGTGGACAGATCTATTGTACGTTCGTACGGGAAGCTGTTGGCTTGAGTTGCAGAAAGCATGGGATAACATTAGTGTTGAAGCTCTCAGGAAATATTCTGACACGATGCCAGAGGCTAAAAAGGGTCAGTTAAGTTTAATAACTTCCAAGAAAAAAATGGAGAAAGAATGGTGAAAAAAGAAATTACCCCTGTACAGTGTGTGCAAATAGAGAACTGAACCATTTGTACCCAAACTGTTTTTGAACCAGGCTGTTTTTTTTGTGCTCCTTAAAATTTTGTTTTTTTGGCTTGGTGTGTTTGTGGTTTCCAGTGTTTTCTGCAGCCACTTCCACATGGGCTTCATATATTAGAAATGTTTGCAGCCTACTCACAAAAGGTTCACTTGGTCTGACACCATATATAGTTAGACAATTATTGTAACTGGACCACAGATTGACGTTTTTCAACTACAAACTTCCTGCAGTCTTCCTCTGAAGAGTCACGTGTTTAAGCTGTGATTTGTCTGTCAGCTCCTGAAGGGGCAGGATAACCACGCCCCCTTGTTGTCCAATGGTCTGCTGGATGTTTGTATTCCAAACATGTGGGAGGTAGAACTCCATAGAAATCACCTGTTTTAATTGTTAGTTAAGAGTCAAATTGTGGTGCAGTTAAGTTGACTGACAGATGGTTGCGTTGTAGCTGCTGACCGAGATGCCAAAGACCTACCTGACTAAAAAAGGCAGAACACTGACCCCCCCACAATGCAATACTGGAGCCTTCTGGTGGGCACTTGACAAAGATTAACTGGTTATGGAATGGACTGATATTAACAGAGATGCCTCTGTATGACCCCTAAAAAGGAAAGCCACACCTTCTTTCTGTATGTGTTTGTGTTATCACCGTGAAGGGTTTAGTGCTGGAAGAAATAGCCATTTTTTTTTATTTCCATTTGTTATTATTCACAGTGATACAGCTTCATGAGATTTCTGTCAAAAAAAAAACAAAAAACACGACTCACGTCTTTGCAGGATGAAATTAGTAAATGAGTCAGGGTACTGCTTTGTCGACAGGGGGCCCCATTCGACACAATTAGGAAAAACAATATTAGCAGATTTCTGCAGGCAAGTGCTGCTAACTGACTGCTTCAAACACAAAGGAAGTCTTTGCCAGAAATCTTATCTCCTCTGACTTTGGATTTTCAAAAAGATCTGTTAAGTTTGCTAAAGCTCCCACACAGCCAAGAGGCTAAACTGCTGTTAGCCAACAGGTTCTGATAGAGGCTTTTGAAAGAGGTACAAAGGGTAGAAATAAAGGGTCAGGAAATGATCAGTTTGGATGCATTAAGTAGTACGATCAGACTAAGATCAAAAAATCACTTTTCACTGGGTTTTTAAAAAGCTAACAACAAAAACCTCATTAAACTTTCACTTCAGCGCAACCTTACAAACAACCCCATGGACTGTATGAATAAAAGATGGAGCCACCATGACATCGTTTTGTTGCAAAATGCCTTTTTGAAGCCAAAATTTTGTAAATTTGGCCATCATAACACCATGCAAGGATAAGGAATGAAGCTAAGACGGACTAATGGATTGGCAAACAACAGTTAATGGGGTTAGAGTCTGTGCAGATTTATTAGTAGGAAAATTAATGAGCTGTTGTTTCTCACAGAACAGGATTTCACTGGCTGTAGCTGACCAAACCTCTTTGTTAATAAGAGAGCTTGTGAAATGACTCATCTTTACCCCATACTGTCACCTCTGTCATAGAGCTATCACTGGCTGAAACAATTTATTTGTTAACTGGCAAAAAACATGGGTCACTCTGCTGTGAGTTATGCATTTCAAAGAGGCTTCAGATGGGGATGGACCTGTGTTTGTATCATAGACTGTATAATCTATGGAAGTAGCGTCTGTGGCGTCATCCATTTGTTTATGATACAAGTTTTAAAAGCCTGTTGTAGAAGGGGGCCATATTGGAAATGCTGAACTCAACCTATCTTCGTTTGAGTTATGATGAGGTAAAGAGGCGGGTCTCTAGCCTTTAGTGGACAGCTACAGGGTACCTGTGTTGTCTGTCACTCAAGTCAGCCATGTCCTAATATGCAAAAACTCACGAGTCAAATAACTTTGAAAATTACGAGTTATGAAAAAGTTCGCCCTCTGTTCAGGTAGTGACAGTAGAGAAATGAGCTACTCAGACCTAAGCTTTTTTTTATTATAATTATTTTATTTATTTATTTATTTTGACCAGATGGTCAACATGTTTATTTTTGCTGTAAAAATCGGTTTTTGTGGGGCTTTGTGTTTGTGTTTCTGGTGTTTCTGCAGCCAATCTAAAGCAGATGCTCAAAAAAACTGTGGTTTGGTTTGTCCCAGCTCCTTGTGGCCACTGTAGAAACTACAATCCTTGTTGGCACATTGCACTTATAACTTAAAAGAATTTCTAAAACCTGATTAAGCTTCCTGCTGCCTCCTGTGAAAATAAACACTTCTATATTTACAGTACATAATGCTTGTCAGCTGGATAAAAATAGTTTGCTTCGGACTCTCTCTTTTGTGTCCCTGAAACATTTATTAATGTGAATGGGAAAAGCAGTGTCGCATGTAGTAGTCACATGTTAACATACACACGGTGTTAGGTCAGAATTTTCTCAATCAGCTCAAATGATGTGGTTGGTTGGTTGGTTGGTTGGTTGGTTGGTTGGTTGGTTGGTTTTCTTTTCCTACCTGTGTTCAATGGACACCCAGCCTGTGCACTTTTAGCATGAACAGAGTCTGCAACAAGCTTAAACTCACTAAAAAGAACTAGTTGGATAAAGAAAATAAAAACATTTATGCTTTCTCATTAACCTGTCCTTGTATGAGTCATGAGCCAGCACACAACAGCTGTCAGCGGAGAAGCTTGAACTCTTTTTACCTTTACGCTGTGATGGGCAAAACAAGTCAGTGGACTGAATCATTAAGACCCAATCACTGGTACCATTTGTTTGAAGTTTTAACCTGAAGGATGATAAGAGCACAGCAGCTTGCACTCACTGAACTGAGACATCGCTCACTGTTTAGTTGTATAAGTCACAGTTTAAATGTGAGTGACTGTGTGTCTGGTTTTCAACACTAAATTTCTGAAATGAATCACTGAACTTGAGCTGTCTGTGAAGACTCAGCCACGTCTTTTTTTCCTTGCATCACTCAATCAGCGACTGCACCCCTGTGTGCAGCAGACTGAGAACTCAAGTGTAGACAAATCTAACTCATCTGCCTGACTTCTAAGTCTTATTTGCAGACTGTTTTCTCATAAATAATAGCTGTGGAGTCTGTCTTATTTACCTTTATGTCTGCTGTTCCTGTGGAGAGAGACTCTCTGCTCTGGACTCTCTGGCAGCAGATTGTGAAACCAGCGTCGATGCAAGTGTTGGACCCCCAGGCTTTGGGATGAGGGCCAGTGTCTCCCTGCCTTGGCTCCCCCTCCGTAAACAGGCTGAACGGCCCATCTGGAGCGCGCCCTCACGCCCAGACCTGCAGCCCTGAGGACGGTTGGAGGGGCTGCGAGGGAGAACAACGGCGGCAGACTGGCGAGGTTCTGCTGGGCCACTCTGATGCCGGAGCGCTGCAGGAGCAGGATGCTGCCCGCCATCAGATAGGCGATGCCCAGGCAGAGCAGCAGCATGTGAGCCCGCTTCAGGAAGCAGTGCAGTCTGCAGAGGGGCGCCGCCATCCTGCTTCTGGTCTCACTCTTCAGAAGAAGGCCATCTCATGGATCAGGAGGGAGGAGATCTGTAACCTACTTATGACTTCATAATCTGGAAAAGACCTGCAGCATCTGGCAGCAGTGTTGACATTGTGCCTCAGTTCTTCATCAGCACCGAGCCCAGAAGCAGCAGAGGAACAATGGATGTCACAACAGAGAGGGTTTAATATCCAAGGCTGCGGGCACTGAATCCAGGATGACCCTCAGGGAAAAGCTGGGAACAGAGAAAACACAAGCAGCTGGATTTAAAGCATGTGTGTATTTTTCCTCTGCGTGTGCGCGTGTGTTCGTGTTTGTGTGCGCACATGATCAAAGGGAAGCGAGGTATATGCCTGGAGGATTAGATGCACAGCTCATGTTGACATATGGGCTTGTGTTTTTTTTTTTTTTTTCTTGCAGCGTCTTGCAGCACATCCCTCTGGTGTCTGCAGCTTTGTTGCTTTCACTCCTGCCGTTTGTTTTTCATTCAAAACCCCGCCGCAAGTTCTGTTCTGCTGCCACTGTTTCCTCCGTGAGCTCTCCTGTCACATTAATCCAGTTCATAAAAAAAGGGGGGGAAGAACTGACTCGATGACACCAAACCTCTCTGCTTTAAATTGGATTCTCTCTCAATGCATTCAATCCCTGAACTGTCGGATTATATTTATTTTTACACCAGCGATATCTCCCAGCTCCAATATCTTAATCTGAGTTTATACAGAGAAATTGCATCATGTGATAAAAAAACTGCCTGGTAGTGTTTGTGAAATGAGGATTATCAAAGCAGAATGAAGGAGATCTTTGACCTCTGATGAATAAGTGATGAGATTAGGGAAAAGCAAAACCAGGAGGTTGGAAATGTCTGATTGATTAGGTTGTAGAAGTATTGGCAGTGTTTCACTTTGCAGAGAGGAGCGGTGGAGTGACCCTTCGCTGTCTGTTTGCTCTGTCATGAATGTCTCTTTTGCTTCAGCTGGTTCCACTTTCAGCCTGAAGAGGTTTCCATGCAACACCGGCTCTGTTTGCACACCTCAGACTCTGTTGATATCCATTAAAAGCCCGGTTGTCTCGGTGGCCGTCACACACCGTCATGCCCTTCAGCTCTACTTTTCATCTCGGGCCTCTCCTCTCCAGCTACACTGGGCACCCCCTCCTTAATAAAAAAAAAAAAAAGTAGGGGTGCGGTGGTGCTCCCGAGGATAGAAGCAACAGTTTGCACAAAGAACACTCTCTCTGATCAAGTCCGTGTGCCCAAGTTGTGCTCAACTCCACATTTTTACGCATAAAATCACGCAAAATGATACAGAAACATTCACGTCTGTGTGTTTACCTGCAGCAGGAAAAACATGAGACTAAAAGCAGATAAATAAACAGCGAGAGTAAACACGGAGCATCTATTTAAGAACCCAGAGGTCTTCCATCTTAAAAAGCCCCTCCACCATTTACAGTACAGGATGTTTGAGCACGCGGCTTACCTTCAGCGGAGGACTGTCGCGCGCTGCATCCCTGCACCGTGCGATCCGTTTGAGGCCGTTTCCCTCGCTGCTTTCCCCGCTTTGACTGTCCAGCGATGGTCCTCTCGGCTCGGTTGGGGCTCCGGCATTTCCCAGAGCTGCTGTTATATAAGATCGCTCTGTGTGTGTGCCTCTTTCAGCCTGCCTGTGATGCTTTCCGTCGCTCTCCGGAAGGCTGGCACGGCGATAGAAAGCACAGGCAGTATATCTGTGCGAGTGTGTGTGCGCCTCTGATTGAGAGAGAGAGAGAGGGAGAGAGAGGGAGAGAGAGAGAGAGAGGAGGGGAAGGGGAGGTGGCGAAGGAGGAGGAGGGGGAGGAGGGTAGTCAGTCTCATTTGCATTGGTGATCCGAACGCGTCACAGCTCCTTCACTGTGTGCTGCTGTCCAGCAGCACTCAGCTCAGACTGCATCTGACAAGGGGCCGTTTACCGACCCATTTCTCCTGACACCGTGCAGCGTTCACACTGTACCTACAATTAACATGCACTCTGCACACACGGACCTGGAATTTGTCATACTTTAAGAGAGAAACGCCCGAGCAGCACGCACGCTGCAGCTCACAGACTCTTGGTTTTGTTATGAAATAACTGCATTACTGTAAATCATCCATCATTCAATTGAAGGACTTTTGCCTTTGTAAGAACTGAAATAAAAGAGGCTTTGTTCCAGCACTTCTTATGATGCAAGGTTGCCTTTTAGAGGACAACTGGAACAAGCAACAAATCATTAAATTCTCATTCCGTGGAGGTTTCTCTGATGGGCTGTAAGATTCTGTTAGTTTGGAGATCCAAAACCATAACCATTTCCCTCACTGACAATAATTTATTGTCCTCATCTAAACGTCCTCGCTTGGGTTCACCTCCGCACGTAACAGTGCATTCCTAGCCCTGAATCAATAGACTTTGCCATGAGTCATGGATGATGCATCAGTCATCCGTGCTTCACCGTGTCGACGTCCCTGCGCGAGCTTTCAGCACCATGAACAGCGCCTCGTCCGCGCGCTGCAGGATGAACAAGAGAAATTAACAGCGTGTAACAAAGCGCTCTGCCACGCATGATTGCCCTTCAAACTGCACAGCCTTCACATGCACAGGGACTGGCCTAGAAAGAGGTGCAAAAAAAATATGCATCTTTCAAGACTTTCAGTGGAGTGGTGGAGTCTCAAAAATTAATTCACTCTGAAGTTCTATATCTTAGAAATACATCAGAGGAACTCTAAGAGATCTTTGAGACAACTTCACACTTCTCAAGAGGCTTGAAGAGTCCTTCAAGGAGGGGAAAGATGAGAAATCATCCATAAAATGATCAAACGCACAACGCCTTTCTCATCTTGCCCACTTGGGAGTAAGTACAAATTAAAACAACAGATGTATAAGAAGTGACCCTTAAGGAACCCCTGAGAGAGTCTTACTTGCAGTCGATTTATAACCTCTGAGCTGAGGTATGAAGCCTCCTTTCGGTGAGATTAACAAGAGCTAAAGAGAGGCAGAGGGACTAAATGTGGAGTCTCTTAAAAATAATAATTGTAATAATGATAAAAAAAATCACATCTACAGTATTCATGTGAGAAATAAACAAACCATCAATCTAAGTCACAGCTAACTTAATGTTTGTGTTTGTATGCAGCGTTTACAGTTAGGAAGAGAGGAAATGTGAGAAACAAAGTTGTGAGATTAAACATGAAGAATTAAAGCTGGGTAGAGGTTATCTTTACCATTTCCACCTGCAGAGCCTTGTTAATCCTGCAGTGAAAAATCCCTGGAGGGACCCATTCAAGATCCTTTCTGCTTATTTCAGACAGTTTTCAGTTATCATGTTTTTTTTAATTATTATTCTTTAGAGACATTCAAGGACGGTAACACTTGTTATTTTTCACCACTTGTGACAGCAGGTTGTTTATTTCATGGATCACTTATTCTTCTCTGCATCTACAGTGCAAGTAAACCACTTATCTCATAGCCAAAGTGTTCTGCCTCCTCGACATCCTCCAGCTCCAATTATTTGATGGCAGACAGAAGGCCAATTATATTTGATTTGTTAGCAAGGAAAGCAGAAATATACAGAAAGGCAAGCCGAAAATAAGAAGTGACATATTCTTATCTGTGCATTTCTGTCGTCTTATGAACAAACACTGGAGGAAATGTCGCTGACGACCAGAACAGGTATTTGTCACTTGCACAGCATATAAACTTCAGTGGATTTGTACATCCAGACTGTTTCAAACTATTTTGTGCATTCTTTCTTTCCACCAGATTAGATAATTGTAACTCTAAAAAAAACAACAGGAAGTCTCCAGAACATAGCAGCCAGACTCCTCACAAGCACTTCATCACTTAATTGGCTCCCAGTGCAATACAGAATCAGCTTCAGATATTCTATTTATAGTCTTCAGAGCGAGTCCCGGTTTGGCTACCAGGTGAATTACTCACTCTTTGGATACAGTCCTGCCACGTCTCTCGGGTCATGAGGAGGTAGTTAAGCCTTGAGGAATAGCCGGGGTCAGTCGGGGAGTATATAAAGGACAGTGCAAAAGTGAGCCCTTATTTTTCCTCTAAGATTAGTCAAGAATAATTCATCAGTACTTCATATTTATTATTCAAACCAAGATGATTGTGCTCGCACAATTTCATGAAGCTCATGTACATGGTGCTAAGTTTGTAGCTGGCACACCTTTGAAGCAAAAATGAGGCAAATATCACAACTTTCAACATCCTTGGTGATGTCTCCACCACTTATGGTTGAAGTAACTTTGAAGATGTCCTCTCACCAGCTCTGATGTTGTTGCCTGGATTGCAGGACAGGATCTTGCGCCGCTGTTCTTCATCAGAGATGCTGTGGTCCAGTAGCTCCTCGGACTGCTCTCACATCTTTTCCCACTAACTGTCTCTTAAATTTACAGTTCCAAGATGAGAAGAGTTTTAGTTTCTTCTCTTGATTTATGTATTCAGTGCATGCAACCCTTAACCTCCCTATCACTCCCTTGTCTTTGCAGCCTCATCAGTTTCATCAGCCTCAGACGTCATCATTATCCAACACCTCCACCACCAGCGTCTGGACTACATGGGGGGAAAGATTTTGTTGCAGCTCTGGGCAGACACCTCTTCGATCACCCGATCTCCCTGCAGAGGCTCTTTTCCTAATTCAATATCACATCAGCTCTTTAAAATAAATGTTTTCCTTTAAATCATTAATTTGCTCTTTACTTGTTAGACTAAGTTTGGCTGTGCAGTTTCATTTTAAATCTGCCAATGTCTTTTCACTTTTCAAACCGTCAGGATGCAGTAAAACTGTTTGTTATTGCTGGAACCCTGTGTGTGCACAATCAACAGCAGCTGTCAAACGGTCAGTTTCTATATTTGATATTGTTTGGTAACCGTGGGATACATCCCAGAGTTATCTCTGAAATAAACCTAAAAGAAGAAACATCACAGTTAATACGACAGTGGGATATGTGACTTTAAATAGATGAGCTTTTATTTTTTTTTTATCCCTCAACATGACAGACCAAAGACATACATCTGTAACATCCCAATATCTGCTTGCCTGCGCCTTGAAGGCAAATACATCCTTTTATCATAGGCTAAAATAAGATAGTAGAAAGAAGTGGATCTAACCGGAAATCCAACGGTTGTTTTGACTTATTGTCATCTGTGCTACCGTGCAACTCGGCAATAACACCTTTCTCTATATAAATCTGGTTTGTGAGCACCCAGTAAGTGACTCTCTTCCTTTAATAGTCATTGACATTTGTGTTAAGTAACTCTTCTCGGTTACTTTCTGTAACAGATTTGACTCCGTATTTATCAACCAAAATGCATTGTAGCCCAATGCCAACACTATGACCTCTGCGGTCCACTGTAATGAGTGACGTCATGAGACACAAGACTGCCATTGGTCAATAAGAAATAGACATTGACTGGCTATATGTCAACTTAACCAATGTAAAGGTAGTGGAGTATGCATGTACTTGGAAAAAGCAACAAATGTCTTCAATATTTCTCTATAGTGTTAACCTTACCTTTTAAAACTCACTCAGTGCATTGTTAGAATAGAGTAAAAAAGAAGGATACCTTTCATCCTCTGTTAGTTCACAGCATACCTGACACTACCAGTATGACCATTTTGTGCGTTGTAACTAATGTGTCTGTATAATCGCTCTGAATTTGCCCAACCTCATAACGTGATGAGACAATAATCAATCAATCAATCTTTATTTATATAGCACCAAATCACATCAAATGTTATCTCAAAAGCGTTAACAGGTCTAGACCTGTAAATGACAACAAAATAAGGTGATGATGTGGAACAACAGCCAAACTTATCTTTGTTACAGAACACACATACACAATCAGACACTCTACAGCAATAACGTGAATATATTTATTCACTACGACTTTGTGGGGTGTTGAGTACAACCAAAACATCCTAAAACAACAAGCAACAGAGTTCACTGACAGAGGAAAGGCTGTTCTGCTGTTTCTGGGCTTTTAAAGGATGGATAAATATCAACATGGAGAGAGAGCGTCTATAAAACTCTGAGAAGACGGTGGGATGAGCATTATTCCATCTCTGTTACCCACGGTCCGTCCTGCCGTTCTGACCCTTCGTTTTACATCCTGCCTCACTGGAGCTGTGCAGCACAGTCCATGACAACATGCAAGGTGATTTAAACATGACGTGAGCCTCTCAGCACACTGTATTGATTCTTTTATGTTCCAGTTTGGAGTTGTGTTCAGGGCAGCCTCAGATTTAAGCCTGCTGTATTGCATGCACACAAGTTCATGGGGCCTCATGCAAGAGAGCATGTAGAATAGATGAGATGACATCGAAATTAGCTGGACTAAGTTAAATGGAATTAAAAATCTCAAGACATATTTTCACTGTTTGTTTTACTATTAATGATTTTTAAAACTTAGAACAAAAACCGTGTGCAGCTTCACTTTCTTACCATCTTATCAAAGTTTATTTCTGCAACTCGAGTATTAGTTTGGGACTCGGTATTGGATGATACTCGGTACTAAAAAATTGGATCCAAAATGGGGGCAAAAAATCAGGACCCATAGTTATGTGAATAATGATTGATTGATTGGTCTTTTTGAATCTTGGTGTTTCTTTTGGAGAGCTGCTGTGTCATCCATCCTTTGGCAGTTGTACTTTAAGCAGTGATGAAGGCAAAGGAGTGGTTAAACGCTCATGTTAGCATATGGGATACATTCTTTAACTTTGGGAAATAGTCTCAACTCTTGCCTTTTTTGGCCATCAGTGTTATATCGTCAGTTTCCTCATGCTCATGTGATTTACAGCTTCTAACAGAGCAGTGTACAACACTTTCATGGGATTTGGGTTTTACATCCAGAGTGTGATGGTGAATACTCAATAAAAACCAAAACCCTGGCAAAGAACTTATCCTGTCTAAATCATGATCTTACAAGCAGTCAGAATCTGAATCAGAATCCGAAATGCTTTATTGATCCCAGAGGGTAATTCAGTACTACTGTTGCTCATTACATAGTACAGCAGTTGGGCGTAAGAAGGAGTAGGATAATAAAATAAGTGATAAGATAAACAATAAGATAAGCAATAAAATAAAAATAAAAATAAGGGGTAAGTACCAGGAGTAAGCAATAAGTACTAAACAAGATAAACAAGATAGAAGAAACTATTTACATTATGGCTCAGGCAAGAACAGTGTTAAACAGGTATGGCGCTTGTAATTTGTGTTAAACCAATACTGCACTTAATGAACTGTAATAAAGGGATATTGCACATAATGAACAATATTAAACTGATAATGCACTTTGTGATTATGTTAAACAAATATTGCACTAAGCAGGTATTGCACATTGAACAGATATATCAAAACAGGTATTGCAGTCCTTGTATGTGTGTGTATTTGTGTGTTGACACATCGCTGAGTGGATTTGTTTTTTTCCATCAGTGAAGTGAGGACAATGTAATCCTGTAAAGCACCAATAAATGACTCATTTTGTCGTTTTAATTTGGAGGACCTGTTGGCTATCTGAGAACTAAATGCCAGGTTTCCATGGTAACAAAGCAGTGACATCCGCTGATCAGTGGCACAGAGTGACAAAAAAAAAATTAAATTGTGGCTCATCTTCAGCGATGTGCTAACTACTCTGTGGAGGGAACAATGGGGAGGACAGATAACCTCTGCTTTAAAGTACAGAGCAGTCAGGATATGTTGGTATCGCTTCAACACTGAAACTTACAGGCTACACTGAGGCGTTAGAATTTTACCACTCAGAGACATGCCTGGACTATTTTGGTGGCTTATCTGGGGCACAGATTGATTCAATTTATTTATTTATAGAGCTTAAAATAATAGTCCTTCTGATTCCATGGTTGCTGATAATTCCACTACATCATAATCTGATTAGTCCAGCTCCCTGCTGGTGTTGTCTGGATTGCAGGACAGGATGTTGCTCCACTTTT
The DNA here is from genome assembly GCA_030710495.1 of Labroides dimidiatus. Taxonomy (NCBI): domain Eukaryota; kingdom Metazoa; phylum Chordata; class Actinopteri; order Labriformes; family Labridae; genus Labroides; species Labroides dimidiatus. The sequence continues at coordinate 9,134,562 of CM061159.1, forward strand.
CTCTATCGGAGACGGTTGGGGTTCAGTGGCTCCTCAGGCTGCTCTCACATCTATGCCCGCTAACTCTCATTATTTAACTCTCAAGACCAGAGGGCTATCTTAGGAAGCAGGAGTAGAGTGTAAAAGGAGTTTTAGCCCAAATCCAGAGTTTGTCGTGATATGAAGCGAAATTTCTTTTAAGTTGGTTATCAGCATGCAAAACAGGTCTGTTTGTAACTAGGAATGGGCACATCAAGCAAAAGTGCTGTTTGATTTTCACTGGTAAATGTTCAAAAATTATTTGAAGATCGTGGTCCTCCCAACTGCCCCCTACCCACATACACATACCCGCCAGTATAGACTTTGGCAAAGAGGGAGCGGGCGGTTGCTTGCTCTGCACATCAGTCATCAAACTTTCTTCTTCTTCTTCGGCCACTTACTGTTGATCTGAGGACAGCGCCCCACGTTCTGCAGCACACCTCGCTCTCTCATGGCCGTGCATGGTTTGCGCTGCGTCTCATTTTTATTGATTTTCACAAAGGAGCTCCCAAACTTCCCAGCCTGATGATGAGTCTCTCCTCGTTGTTTAGGATGTAAAACCTCCAACCTGTTGACTCCTCTGGTCTGGCTCCGTTCATTATGATTGTGTTATTAAGGTCAAGCTAAATATGATCTGGGTTGGACACAGTTTGATAAATTTTAAGGTAGTTTTCATGCACAACTTCCTTTCCGGTTCAATCTGCTTTTTTGGTGAATCGATGTCACAACTCCAGCATCTGGTAAAAATAGGACTATTACTATATGCTCATTTACTGCTACTAAATGGACCTAGTGTAAGCTGACACGCTGACTTGAATGGAAACCTATCTGATGTGGTGCTGTGATGGAGCAGAGGCACATCTGGTGTATTTCGGCCCTAAAACACAGGAAAACCTTTTCAGTCATATGAACTATTTGATTTTTTTTTTAAATGTTAATGACTATTTGAATATTCGAAAATCATTACCTATCTCTAGTTATAACCTGGTCAGAACAAGGTTGCCACAGGGTCAGGCAAAGGTGAATTTCCCTGGACCTCCTTTCCATGGCATTGCTTTTGCTGTTGGGATTTGACCAGTTAGCATCAAGTATTTAGAGCAGGGTATTTAAACAGGAAGCTGAGTGATCTGAAAAAAAAACAACAAAAAAACCAATGGTTTATTTAACATCAGGAACAAGCACCGTACGGATATGATCCTGATGTTACACAAAGTTTGCCAGTTGAAAATGGTTGTATGTCAGCTGAAGTTTTGTTCCATGGTCTATTGACAGACAGTCTGCAGTGTCACAGTACACAAGCAGTGTGTCCGTGTGTGTGTGTGTGTGTTGGGGTAGAGGGTGAGTACACAGAAGCGTTGATCCAGATTGATGTCTTTGGAAGATCTGCATTGTACATAACTTTACAAAAAATGCTGTGTGCTATGTATAAAGTCATATTTGAAATATTTGTGAGAAATTATCAGCACTAGATTTGAGGGAATTAAGTATTTTGTGCAGGATACCGCAATCCTGCATCTAATTTCAGGCCCCGGACCTAATTACTCCAACAAGTTATAGCTAAATCTAAAACATAGTCAAAAACTTATTCCCAACCCCACCCTCGTTTTGGAGTTCCTTGACTGAGTCTTCATTGAAGTCTAGAATAAGAGGGTTAAGATGTTTCATTTCCATTTCAGTTCTTATGAATAAATCTATCTGAAACAATCTTATTGTTTGTTATTGTCTGGACTAAACATGTTTGATTCTTTTATTCAGTCTTTGGAGGGCCTTATGAACATTGATTCACTTTGGGCACTAGCCAAGTGGACACAGGAGGAACTGCAGTTTATGGCACCTCCACAATGGCTTAATTTTCTCATTTCAAAATTGCCTGTTTAGTGTTGACAGTTTTAATGCAAATCTGTTGGGTCAAGTTCCCTGCTTGAAATCTCAACCCACCGATCTTGAAACAGCTGATGATGTCATATTTTGTCCTGTCATAGTCTTAGTTGATCAAATCTATTACGTTTCTCTGACTCAGTGAATAAAACAGACATTCCAGCTTGGTTCTAATATTTTTTAAGGATTATATAAAAGGACATAACCTCTTCACCACAGAGGTAGCCATCTGCCACAGTTTACAAAGCATTCTGGGATTTTTTTTCTTCTTTTATTCCTGCCACTGTTCGAGGGGTTAATATACCACGAGTCCTTGATTCTCAGAAGAACGGGGACAGACTGTGGCATGTAAAACAGAGAGAAGGGGCCAAGTGGGACTAAGTTGTAGAATTGGGAGGCAGCCAAAGCTTGCCTTTGTGTGTGTGTGTGTGTGAGTTTGCTGTGTGTGTGTGTGTGTGTGTGTGTGTGTGTGTGTGTGTGTGTGTGTGTGTGTGTGTGTGTGTGTGTGTGTGTGTGTGTGTGTGTGTGTGTGTGTGTGGTATGTTGCCTGGTGGGAGTAAGCTGTTACCTTGCTGTTACCCTCAGTTGACAGGTGTCTCGCTGTGGGCTTGTTTCTTATCCAGGTTATAAAGAGTGACACTGCCTCCCCCGCCAGCTTTAACACTCCTGTTATTATTACAATCAGCATTAATACTGTGTGACCTCACTTCCTCCTCCTGTGGTTCGACTATAGCCTGTGTAACTCCCCCTCCGTGCACAGACAGCTGCACAGAAACAACAGAGCTCATCAACAGAAGACGAGCTGAGTAAATCCACTGTAAGTCTGCTTTTTGTTTTCATTACTTTCCCATCTCAGTATCCTCATTTGTCCCCCTTCTCTAACCCCCTGCTTCTTTTTTAAAGAGGACAGAGCCATCTGTCCACAGCAGTGCAGTCAATTTAACCTCGCTCAGCCCTGTGGGTCAGCTAAAGCTCAGACCGCTGTGGAGACAGGATGCCGAGCTGTCAGTCAGTCACAGCAGCCCGTCTCTTCGGTCTCTTCCTCCCTGTGCTGCTCACAGACACTGATCACCTCAGACGAGACAGAAACACTTGCTGCTGTCTCTCTGCAGCACGGCACCTCAGCCTCACCTCCATCCCACATGTCTGCTACTTTCTATTTGCATTCCTTTAATAGAGAGCAGAGAAAGTCTGAATCCCTACCTCAGTTTCTCACACTTTGGATGGTTGATACAGAAGCAGCACATGCAATATTCAGTGAAATCACTCTGATCCACTAAATATTGATGCTTAAAAGCTGGATGATGGGGGAGAAGGAGGGGATTAGTGTTGTGGTTCACTCAGCAGGTAGAGTGTAGAGATCAGAAGTGACCTACTATCTAAAAAATTACCCATGTTTGACATCAAATGTGCTTTTTTTTTTTTTTTTTTTTTAAAAGTACAGATACGAAGAAAAAAAAACACATTACATATACAGCAACAAATGCAATTTAGTGACATATCGTTTTATTACTCAAATAAGTGCTGCAGGGCAACAACAGAGGGGTCTGAAACCCTGACTTAGAGGCAGGAGATGGCTTTGAAGTGCTTATTCTGTGAAACAGAGGGTTTGTTTTCATTTCTTAGGAAGGATAACGCAACATGAAAAATGCAAAGGTCAGTGTCCAGCTTATCTGTGACAGTTTACAACCTCCAGAAGCGCTCTGCAGGCTTTTGTGTTTTGGTTGCCGGCTGACATCAGTCTAGAGCTGCAACAATTAACCAAATAATCAATTATTAATCGATTACTAAATTAATCATCAGCTACTTTGATAATTGATTAACTGGTTTAAGTAAGTATTTAAGAAGAAGAAGAAGAAGTCCAAATTCTCTGATATCAGCTTTTCATAAATGGGAATATTTTCTGGTTTCTTTGCTCCTCTGTGATGGTCATGAATATCTTTGGTTTGTGGACAAAAACAAGACATTTGATGAGGTCATCTTGGAATCCAATAGACATTGACATTTTTCATGGTTTTTGCGATATTTTTTGGACCAAATAGCTACTCCATTAAACAGAATACTCAAAAGACTAATTGATCATGAAAATAACCATTAGTTGACACGAAAGTCTCCTCTTCTGTGTCCTCTCTCGGTTCTTATGCTGAGACCATTTTTAAAGATGTCAACAACAACACAACAAATCAAAACTTAGCCTGGCTGAAGTTCTTTTCTTCATCCCTTGATCCCATGTGTCTTGTTGTTCTTCTGAGATTTTTGGCCATTGACAAACCAGCTGAAATGTGCACTACTGCCACCTACTGCATGCATGTCATGTAATATTACGTCTGTGTACATGAAACTTTTTCCTTTTTTTTAATTGCAGCCTTTGCAATTTTAAAAATAGCATTCTATGACATTGTTGGTTTAAATTTGATTAGTTGTTCAGCCCTACTCATGGGTGGTTGCTCAAACTCAGTGTACTTTGGTGATAGTCCATATTATCCTTTGACTTGTCAACTAAAATGTGTGTGAGTTTTTTTTTTTTTTTTTTTAGTTTGAAATGTGTGTATCATACTTTTTCAATCTTGGCAGCAACAGGGAGACTGCAGCAGCTTAACCACAGTCTGTCCAAGAGCCAAAAACTATGTGTTAATACTGGGTTATTAAAAAAAAAAAGGAAAAAGAAAAAGAAACTTTTTTCCATTTAATGGGGTTGAAGTTAGTTGAAATTAGTGGTAAAACCAATAAGGCTGTGTTTTGCTTTCAGCCATCATTTCTTGAGAACAATTTTGTATCTGGGATTGATTTCATGTCTGTATGAAGAGCAAAAACTGGTGGAGGGTAACCTAAGGTAGAGACATCAGGACTCTTTTGCAGTTAAACAATTTTATTTTATCTTCATCTAAATCCAAATGAAACAAAGACTTTTAACACAAGTGGCAAACTTGTTTGATGCTGTGTTTCAAAAGCCAGTTAACATTTTCAGATCCAGACTCCCTAAATTTTAGACATTTTAAAAGTTGTCGATTGGAAATGAATTAAAAACAATCTTTTCTGATTGGTTTGAAATTTAATTAGATAATTTATAGTTCCCTATGATATCACTGTTAATGAATAAGAAGAAACACCATTTTCATTAGTTCATTATTTATTACCCCAACTATTTAGACACTAACAAAGATAGCGCTATGGCCCTGCTTGTCCGTTAAGTGGTTGTCTTTTTGTATTTTTTGGTATTGGCCCCAATATGTAAGGTGCACTATATGCAATGAGACCATTACATGAAAACACTAAATGAGGTGTGTCTACCACCCTAATACAATTGGCTCCCTATCCCAAAAATCACTGAAGTGAAACAAACACCTAATGTATAAAATCCACTGAGGACCTCACAATATCCCTGACTTATTGTCAGTAGTGTAATTTGTAGACATGATGAAAAGAGAGGCACATTTTTGTGAAGTTGGCCATCATTTCCAGAGTGGTTGATCACTTTCCATATTCAGCTCTGTCATCATGTTTTACCATTGCTGAATTTTATTTCTGTTAATTTCTGGGAAAGCCAGACTGGAGCAAACAACTTTACTTTAAAACAGACTTGAACAGCTGTAACTGGGTCGTATTTAGAAACAAATCTTGATTGGTGGGATGAACTTTTGATTTTGTGTGATTTCTTATTCATGCTTTGTTTTTTGTGCTGAAATATTCATGATGCTCACTTGGTTCAAATATGAAAGAAAAAGGTATTGGGAAGATATAATTTAACAGGCTTTGATGAAGCAAAGTTTAAAAGAAAAAAAAAAGAAAAAAACAAGTTCGATCAAGAGTCAAATGTCTTTGAGTGCTGTGTTCTAGTGCACCGCTGTTACTCTAAGAAGTAGGCTGGTTTACTTGTCTCACAAAAAAAAAAAACTGCCACTGGGCATCCCATCACAGCTTTCTTTTATTAAAGCAGAGCTGCAGTTTGTTTAGCAGAGTTTGTTGCCACAGCTACATCACATCACGGCTCAGGACTTTGGCCACTCGTGGCTTTTTTTGTGCTGATAGCACCCACATACTCACGCTCAGGGTGCTTCTCACATTCTCACCTGTGCTTACTTTTGCAAGGTCATGAAAGCTAACCCCTGACTCTTCTGCTTGCAGTGGAAGATTTATATGAGTTTTATATGAGTTTTGTAATGCTCTGTATGTGTCTTATTTATCTTTATTGAAGAAAATCCACCAAAGAAAAAGTTAAAAAATTATTTCATAGAAATAGAAAGTTATTCGCAGCAGCTAGAAAATAAGTGTTTGTTTGTGTTAAACAGATGTGAGTTTGCTTTACACACACCATCACCATTGTTGTTGTTGATGTAATTACAGAAGTCCCGCCCCCACCTGAGTTGGTTCCACCACAGACATGTGCAGCAGTGTTCCAGAAGTTGAGTTATTTTCAATCACAAGTACAAAATAAAAAAAAAGAAAACAGCACATGACAAAGGTAACTTATATCCTAAGAAGCGAAGTTCTAAAAACTCTGACGTGTTGGTTTTGTTTAGAAAATACAGACAATTCTGTTAGCGCATGGTCACACTGGCCATTCTGTGTTCAAGCACGCGTCAGTCCTAAAGTCCAGTTCTTTTGGCCATTTGGACCGCAATTGCACGGGCGTGGTTCACTTCTCTTTGGCTCACTTCGGAGAGGTGTGCTTCAGCACGGTATACTTCATGCACGAGCATGTTGACATGATCGCTCCTCTCGACAGTTATTTTAAACAATACCAGGGATGTTAGAGGGCTGTGTCGGACCAAAATAACTTGACACCAAAAAAAGTGACTAAAGTTGTAACCCTGTTCTCTCTCTGATTGTGCCAACTCTGATGAGACCGCGCTCCATGTAAACAGACGCTTCATGGTGACGTAAGCAAGCCATTGCGTGTGCCTCAAGTCTGGTTCATATTGGAGTAGTGTGATGCCTCATCTTTTGGTTAATCATGTGACCAGGAACTGATAATGCCACAGGTGATTGGCTGTTAAGCCACACTTGGTTGCAGCATGCAGGACAGTGTTGCCAGCTTGGCAACTTTACACTATACCCGTATTTAGCACTTTTTTTTTTTTTTTTTTGGAAAAGCAACCTTTTGACTTTTGACTTTTCTGGAGTTTGTAGACTGACGTGACGCGTGTTTTGATCTCCAGCACTCGCTGCTTCTCAACAAGCGGCGAGTGCTGAGCCCCTCCTCTATGCAAACACTCACAGACACACTCCTCTGCTCGCAGCAGTCCCCTCAAGCAGCAGCCACCTCTCTCAGCCACCTGACCTCTCACTTGTTGGCAGCTGTTCTTTTGCACGGGCATTTATTTGTTGTTCATTTTTTTTTAATATAAGAAAGCTGCTTGGAGTGGAAAAATACTAAAGCTGAAAATACTCAAAATTTGTACCATAATGTAGGATGTAATTTATTTTTGTTGGAACTGATTTAAAAAAATTGGTATTGAAAAAAGTATTGTTCAGGAACCGAAGTGAAGGCATCGTATTGGTACAGGTATTAAACATTTTGGATTGATACCCAGCTCTAGATGATGGACACAGGCCCGGTTGTTAGTAGATCAGCTTGTCCAGGAACCATCCTGTTATTTTCATTTTCCTTTGGCAAGCTAAATAATATGTTTTGACATAGAAATGCATTTTTGGTTTGCAGTTCTTCTAAATATAACTCCTTTTTGATTGACAGGAGATGAGAGGTTTCTAGCAGATTGAATTTCCAAAAAAACAAAAAAAAACCTTTTTTTTATGTCAAACGTTAAAAGTTATGTCCGTGGTTCATCTTTTTAAAAGCTTGCTTTCTCATAAGTGGATGTACTGGGACGAGGGTTCATGACACAGAGTATTACAACAGAGGCTCTAACCTGTTCCTCCTCAGCTGTTGTCCTCCATTGGCCCTCAGCTCTGCTTAGTGGTTTCTAACAAACATGATGCATCTCTGCTGACCTCAACATTTTCAAAGAAGTTGAATTCTTTCATTTTCCATCTGTTTGTCCTCTGCATTCATGTTACCCTCGCCCCTTTAATCTGGTTTCACTTCACGCTATCAGAGCTGAGCAGAATCTGCAGTCAGCACTCTCCCTCTGTAACTCTTCAGACTGTACTCCTCCTTCAGCAGCTGTCCTCTCTTATTCCTCTGACCTTTCCCGTCATCATTTCCTCTTAAAGCACGGCTGTCTGAAAACCTTGAAAAATTCATTGAAATATCCTCCTTCTGCTGACAAAAAGGAGAAGCACTTTTAATTTCTCCTCGCTGTGCTTAACACCTGTCTGCTGAGAATTCAACTTAAACAACCCTCAGAAATCCCAGCCTCTAACTATCCTCACACAGCTCCCGCCTCCACCGTGCAGCCTGCCCTGCTCTTATCTGAGGGTCCTCTTCTGCTCCCGCCTTGTATTTTTCTCTGACCCCTCTGATTTAAATTAGAAGTGACATTTTCTTGCTCTCGCCTTACAATCCCAAGCCGAGGAATCTTTTCCCACCATCAGCGGCGACAAATGCTCTTCTGACCCCGTCAGACGCTGTGGTTGCTCATCAGCTCGCTCTGCATCGACTCTCACGGATGACTCCCTCTCAGATGAGAAGGCGCACAGTCAACTGGAGCACTTCTGATTCTTCTTCCGAAACATTTCCTTCACCTCGCCTGACACCGCATCCTCATTATAAAAAACAGCATCTTTTATTCACAGCTTGTGCTTTGTGCTGCCTTCATTCAGGCATGTTGTCCTCAGTTGTTAACCCTTCACATGCAGCCATGTTGCAGATAAAACACAGAAAAGAGTTCATGTAAAAACTAAATGGCAGTTATCTCTGCAAAGCTGTTCAGTCGCCGGCTCAAAAACACAAGTGGACGAGTGAAAAAGATAATTTCAACTCAGTGATGGTTCAGACATCTGTGCTCCTATTTATACAAAACTTGTTACCTTAATATCATGGGGAAAAAATGCTAAATGTGATGAAGGCAGTGAAGATACAAAACATTTTAGATATGTTGCATTAAGTTTTGTTTTCTACTTTTTTTTTTTTTTCGCTGCAGCGTTCACGTGCTGAACAGTATTATAATATGTCAAAAAACAAATGACTTCATAGAGAGATGATTGCATGTATGACCCTATCCTCCACCTGGACTCTCTTCTTGCTTTGAAGAGAGCCCTGTTGTGTACAACTGCGGCGCAAATGAAGCAGTCTAACTCTGATTATTAAAAAAAAAAAAATGAGGAGAGAGAGGTGGAGGCTGAGCCAGCAAAAGGTGTCAAGTCACGGCACTGATGATGAAAAGAACAGGGAGACACGGGCCGAGCAGAATTATGATTTTTTGTTTGTTTCAAATGTAAATTATATTGTTTGAATGGATCCATATAAACATAAAGTCTATATTTGTGCATTTTTATGGACCATAATAAGAAAGGCCGGACAATCACTCAAATTTAAGCCGACACACAGTGTAATAGAATGCAATTTTCCAATCACAAAGGCTGTTATTGAAATAAAAAAAAAAAAAAAAAACTTTAATGTTCACAGACCTTACGTGACATGCATATTTTAGGTGGCGGTAATGCACCTTTCAGCTGGTTTGCCAACCATCAATAATCTCTGGAGAAGAATGAGACACGTGCAAGCGGGGGATGAAGAAAACATCTTCAGCCAGGCTAAGTTTTGATTTGTTGTGTTGTTGTTGACACCTTTAAAAATGACCTCAGCAGAAGAACCGAGAGAGGACACAGAAGAGGAGACTTTGTTGTCAAAGAGGAATAGTACGTTGATGGTCTGGACCTGTTTTGGATTTAGGAAAGAAGATGAAGCACAGCGTAAGGTATTGTGCAAAACATGCCTGGTTACCGTAGCTACAACAAACCTGTTCCAGCATCTAAGAAAGAACCACAAGTTCATGTATGACAACGGAATGGCTAAAACCCCCACCACCAAGGAAAGAACTGTTTATATGTTGAGAGTCTCCTTTGTCGTGTTGGTCATACTATAGAATGACTGCTTGTGTTTAATGCAGAGGATAAACAATAACAATTATGCTATATCGCAATCGCAGTTTGATTATTTTCCAAAATCCTTCAGCCCTAACAATAAGAGTGTGGAGCTGTACTCATGAAATGTGACACTACTCTGCAAATAACTTAATTTTAATAAAATGAACACTGGAGTCTCAACTTTTCTCTGGTTCTGCGGCGGCTCGCTCGAGTGGAAGAAAATGTGAGTCACTGTTAATCTTTACTTCATACAAAACTACGGTATGCCAATTCAGACATGGTCATGGTGTACCCCTTGTGCTGAGAGAAAGTCGATAGCACCAGTGCCACAGGTGGAAAAGTGAGTGCAGAGCCCTGGAGGTAAGTACAAATGCAAAACAGCACAGAGCTGCAGAACTCTGTGGGTGTTTATCATCAACACAATTTGCTTTGTGAATTAGACCTTAAGACGGAGCAAATGCAGAACCACATGATGCACAGTTCTCGGTGCTGTCAGCGGCTGCAGTGCACTCTAAGTGAATTCCCCCCACGGTCTCTCTGCCCTCACCAGGGTCTCTGCTGTCACTGACATCCCCAGGGCTCCTCCTCCTCCTCCGCTCTGCTATCACAGAAAACAACTCCTCCAACCATTGTTAGTGCTGACAACACTAAACTCCTCTATTCTCCCGTCAACACTCACACTGAGGCTTGAACCTCTGCTTGCTGAGCTGACATCCCCGGTTGGATTCCTGCCAAAAGCATCAATCTCGACACTGTTCTCCTCTTCAGCAAATCCTTTACTTTCTGTAGAAAGCGTCAGTGACAGCACCACACCATCTTCTACCCACATGACCAAGATCTCAGTGTGAAATCTCACACCAAGCAACCACAGCCGCCTCCTCTCCCTCCACCTCCTCCTCATCTCCTCTTGTTGTCCAAATTTTAGTCATCACTTGGTGGTACTGCTACACAGTCTCCCTCCTGGCTGAGCTCCCATCAGACCTCTCTCCAGCCTCTGCAACCCTCACAGAAGACTGTAGCTTGTTCCAATTTCATCCACACTAAATTCTCCCATTTCACCCCCTCTCTCACTTGTTGTTCAGCTTTTCATATTAAATTCAGAACCACAGCTCTCCTCTCCCTGTGTTCCCAGTGGTACGATGACCTCCCCGCCCCTGACAGGACTACACAGCAGCTTTCTCCAAGCCTGAACAAAAAAAAACCTCTCCAGAGAAAACATGTCACGTCCACCTATGTCTGCTTCCCTCTCATGCTCTTGAATCTTATCTTGCTTTTTTTTAAACTTTAAAACAGTCTCTTTTTTTTTTTTTTGAAGCTACATTTCTTGGCAGATCTTCCTCTTTGTTATGTGTTCCTCACACAGAAATCAAAGCACTGGTTGATCTCAAGCTTGCTTTGAAGATTATACAGTATGTCTGCTTTTTTAAATCAGCCGTCGGACCTTTTAGGACACTTTTCTTAGAGAGTAACAGATTTACAGTGCATCTGGAAAGTATTCACTTTCAACACATTTTATGTTACAGCCTCATTCAAAAATGGAATAAATTCATTTTGTTCCTCAAAATTCTACACACAACACCCCATAATGACAACATTAAAAAGTTTTTGTTTTTTTTTCAAATGTATTGAAAATATAAAACTAAGATCACATGTACATAAATATTCACAACCTTTGATCAATACTTTGTTGATGCACCTTTGGCAGCAGTTACAGCCTCAAGTCTTTTTGAATATGATGCCACAGGCTTGGCTCACCTCTCTTTGGGCAGTTTGGTCCGTTCCTCTTTGCTGCACCTCTCAAACTCCATCAGGTTGGTTGTGGAGTGTCTGTGCAGAGACAGCTTCAGATTTCTCCAGAGATGTTCAATCAATATAATATTATAACAGTAATAATATAATTGGCCGGTTAATTCGGTCTGTCATTGACAGAACTCCTGCTGATTATGATTTTTTTTTTTTTTTTTAAAGGGCTACAATCAGCCAATTCTTTGTTTTATGCCGTAAAAAAACAACAAACCACTGGAGCCTCCCGGCCAAAGCTGCTGCTTTAAATCCACCTTAGTTACCACCCTTTTCACTCTCCCACCCCGACTTGATTGGAGGTTGAGATTTACCTGCCAATTTCACAATATTCACTGGCTCCCTATCCCATACCACATCAAATTCAAAATCCTCCTACTCACCAATAAAGCACTCCATAACCAGGCCCCCTCCTACCATAAAGATTCACTCCACCCCTACACTCCTTTCTGTGCCCTCCACTCCTCTGGTGCTAACCTCCTCAACGAGCCAAGGACCAACCACCAGACCTGGGGGGACAGACCTTCTCTGTTGCCGCCCCCTCCCTTTGGAACTCACTTCCACAACGAATTTGTGCCACACCTGACCCCTCCACCTTCAAGTCACAATTAAAACACTCCTGTTCCTCACTGCTTTTAACTTGTAAACTCTCTTAATTCTACATGTTTAGTTACAACCTTTTTAACTTTGCTTTTCATCTGCAATTTTAACTGTTATATTTTGTATTTGTTTCATGCTTGTTGGATTGAATTTGTTGGGGTTTTTTGCATATCTGTATTTGATGATTATCTGAATTTTATCCTTAACCTTGTAATGTATCTTTGAGTCTTTATGCCAGTGGCTTACTTTTAAAGGAATATTTCTGTATTTTTGAAAGGGTGTTGTATAAGTTGCATCATTATATAAATCACAATGGGTGCCATCAAGCTCGGCCCCTTCAATGAGAAACTGTCAGGAGAAACAGCAAGTCAGCCTTCAGTTTTCTTACCCAAGTCTGTAACATAATCAATAAGATTTTAAGAGACTCTAACCCAAGCACTCATCTTGCTTGAAGCATACACTCCACTGAGAGATTTTTCAGCACTTTGCTTTGCCATCAGAAAGCCTGTGTGCACTACTTGCGCATGCAACACAGAAATGCTCTTCCACATGCAGCACACACTGTGTTGTTGCTTCAACTTCGGCTTCCAATTAACTCCAATCGTCCAAATTCATGTTTTATACTGGCCGTGGTCAGAATATGATGGCCTCATGGTGCTGGTCTGGCTTGGATTGCTATAGTCCTGGGGCTGCACGGTGGTGCACTGGTTAGTGCTGCAGCCTCACAGTAAGAAGGTCACAAGATTGAATCCCACTTTGCCTGCTGGGCTTTCTGTGTGGAGTTTGCATGTTCTCCCTGTGCATGTGTGGGTGCTCTCTGGGTTCTCTGGCTTTCACAAACAGTCCAAAAACATGCTCACTAAGTCAACTGGTGATTCTAAATTACTCGTAGCTGTGAGTGTGAAAGGTTGTCTGTCTCTGTGTCAGCCCTGTGATTGACTGGCAACCAGTCCAGGGTCGGACAGCTGGGATAGATTTCAGCAACCCTCAACCCTGAACAGGATAAGCCATATAGAAGCTGAATGAATGGATGGATGCTACAGTCCCACACTCTGCAGCTTCCCTTTCTTATAAAGGTCAGAATTGTAAAACCTTTAGTGTTGTGCTACTCGAGACCGGTCTTGGTCTCTCGGTTTGTATTCTTGGTATTTAGCGTTGTAAACAGGGAATTCCTGAGTTTGAATTAATTCAGAAAACCACCAGGTGGGCTAACAGATAGAAAATGAATACAGTTTTCTTATAAAAGAAGTGTTGCGTATCACTTTCCACAGTTGACAGGCATGATGGTTGAGGTATGATGTTAGCAAAATGTTTCCACTTGACGGCCAGAAAAAGTATCTCCTAGACAGACATCATACCCTGCAGTGGCTGTCAAATGTATTTAAAAGAAAAATGAGATAAAATTGATAATGCTCTTTAACTGTTCAACCTTGTCATAGTTTAGAAAATTAATTTTTATGGTCTTGGTCTTGTCTCAGTCTCGACTCCCAAAAGTCTTGGTCTTGTCTTGGTCTCAGTGCGTTTCAATCTCAGGCAAGTCTTGGTCTGGGATAGTGTGGTCTTGAGCACAACACTAAAAAAAAATGTTTTGAAAATAAAATACAGATAAATAATAACTTTAACTTTGGAAAACTGAGATCAACAAAACAAAAACTATTAACTGGCGTACAAAAACATCATTTACACTGCACAAAAAGCTTTGGAGTTCCCCATGAATGCCAGCGAGGTAAACTCTCAGTGGGGAAGGTTTGAAGTTGTAATGATAACCTGGGGGCATGCTTACAGAAAACAAAGAAGCGGTTAAGTCCTGATTCTCTCTAATTACTCATGGTGTTACTTTTCTCAATCAGAGCCAGCAGTCTAAACATCCCTCGTTTAATGCCACTGATCCCAGTTCAGTGGGTTTTAACTTTTCAAAAGATCCAGACAGAAGATTTAGCTCAGCAGAAAACAGTGGCAGTTAAAGTTTTAGCTGCTTGGCTGGATGTCTAATCAATTATTGACCTGCCAATACAGTCAGCAGCAAACCCTACAAGACAACTGTTATGCTGAATCAGACCGCAGCCAATGGCGAGATGAAGTATGAGGGAGAAGTTGATACATAAAACACCGAAGCCGAGTCCAGAGGCTAGAAATGTGATTTATATTGCCATATTTTGTCATATTTGGTCATATGATCCATAATAGTTAATGATTATTTTGTTTGAATAAGTCAAATTTGGACTTCTCACATAGATTTTATGTGAGCAGCTTCAGAGTGAAATGAAAAATCCAATATTTCACTTAGTTAAAAAGATTAAGAGAGAGAGAGATTAATACACTGCTTACTTACAACCATGAACGTAAGCTTCATCTGGAAAACAGTTATTTATGTATAGCTGAAGCAGATTTTCTGTTGATATCTTGTCTTAAAATTTACCGTGCCAGTAAAAAAAACTTTCTCTTTTAATTAGTTTCCTTTTACACAAAAAAATCCACCCTGCTTTAAGCTGTTGAAGCATTCCCACAACATGAGAAACGAAAACATCATTTAAGGACTGTGAGACTGGTTAACAGATCCATTCCTTCACATCTCAAACCATGCCTGCTGATTTGCAAATCAGTCCCCGTGGATTATGAAACCGTGCACAAAGATTGCAAATCAGCAGGCATGGATTATAAATTTATGAGCACAGATTATAACTGTGTGTGTGCCAAAAGTACAGATGTATGTCAGGCATTTTTTTTTATCACCTGGCAGCCAGGTGTCTGCTTATCTTACATATGATCTGTTTTTATTTACACTTGAATCGAGTGGTTTTATATATTCATAGTTTTAAAAAATCAAGTGGAAACTAACGTGTTTAAAAACTCCCTCTTGCCATTGCATCCACTGAACTATACAGTCAGTTTCCAAAAGAAGATATTTATACATCATGAAATATAATAAAACTTATATCACTGGTTAATTTCTAAACCCTGCCTTTGACAGTATTCTGTGCTCTAAAGGATCACGTACAGCGGGCACAGAAAGTATTCAGACCCTCCAGACCCTCTTAAATTTATGGAGTCCGATCAAAAGTCTCAAAATCCACAAATGCACACAGAAGGATTCACAAATGTATTTCTGATTCAAACACAAATGTTTATTGTTTTATATATATTTAATAGAAATTCACAAATTTTCATTTGTGAACCTCGCTGCATTTGTGTGTGGATTTTTGAGACTCCCCTGACGCGCTTAGATTCACAAATGCATTTTTTTAAACAGGGAAATGCCTGTAGCCAATCAGATGTCCCTCTTCAGTTCAGCCAATCACAGCAGCATAGATTCGAGAGTGTGTTTTAATGTGATTGCTTTAGCGTTCAACGGCACACAGAAAGCTGATCATAAGCTTTATTTAATTTTAAACACATTTCAAAGTGTTCTATTGGAGATTATTCAGTAACTTCATATGAATGCTTGAATTCAATATGAATTCACAAATGCTTCTGTGTGCATTGGTGAATTTTGAGACTGATCCGACTCCACATAAATTTTTCACTCTTTGTTAAATTACAGCCATTTTCCGTACCCACTGCACATTTGTTACAATTTTTTTTTATTATTTCTATTCTTTTTGTAGTAGTAGTAGTGGTAGTAATAGAAGTAGGCTACTTGCAGAAAGGGGATAAAGATGATACAACTTCCGCCTTCACTAGAGATGCTTTGAGCTCAGATCACATGATAGAAATAAACAAAAAGCTCCAAGGAAACAAGCCCAAAAAAGCCCAACAGGTGACCTACCACACTGTGTCCAATCCGGAGGCGTTTTGATAACAGTATCAATATATATAATTAACATTTACAACAACTACAATATTTATTTTTGTTTGCAGTCAAAGACAGTTTATGCAGCCAATATAAAAACTTTGAATAACTTGAATTTTAAAATTTTGATTGAAAGGAAATATGTGTTATGCATCAGTCACAGCAAACTGACATTAACAGCTAGTATAAAAACTCTGGAAAACTAAAGCATTTAAACTTTGAGCCCTGTCAAACAGGCCAAGTGTAACACTAGAAACAAACAAATAAAAAGCCTGTCCCATCCTCATTGCTCCTACATCAGGTCTGCTCCTCTAACAGAGAAATCACAAACCCAAACATGTGGATGTGGATGGGTCCTGGAAAAGGACAAACTATATCACACTGTTGGAGAGAATCAGGCCCTAATAAGAAACAACTCTTTAGAAAACAGGCCTGAAAACCTACAACCTGTGACTGATGAGATTTGCAAGAAATCTCACAAAAAACTCAAGCCCAAAGTCACTTATGATAAGATGACTTGGCAACAATGGTTTGGAGTATCAAATCCTCAGCAGTGGATAGGTGAAGAATTAAACTCGCACGTATTGCAAGTTGCTGTCAGAATTGTTGAATGTTTTGTGTGGCAGCGTCTCCATGGGGTTGTGACTGGTTGGTGAGGAATCCTGCCCCCCATGATTCCCCCTTCCTCCCTTTCAGAGGGACCCAGAGGGGCGGTGAAGCTTGAAACCACAACAGAGAATGAAATGTTTGCAGGCTTGTTTTATAGCTCAAGACTAATTTCAGCATCATTATCCCTCAGCGAAACTTAAGCTGGTGAATAAGCTCTGTTATCTGAAGTAAAATAGATCTGAAGACAGATATCAAGACATCAAACTGACTCAGACTGAATCCTGACAGAAAGTCATTAAAGCTAGCCCCTGTTAGCTTGTGTCTGGATGGTACTTTACGTCAAATCAATACTCTTGCAGTATGCAGCATTTGTTTAACAGAGAAGAAAAGCACACAGCTCGTATCAGAGCACACAACTATAAACAGAAGAGATGAAACACTTTGCAGTAACACTACATTTACGCTCCCTCCTATTTACTGTGCCAGCAGCTCGTTTCAGCCTCCTCACTACAACTCGCTTTGGCATTCCTGTTTGTGTGCAGAATGAGACTCTACGGAGCTAAACCAGCTTTGGCAAGTTTTTCCTGCAGATGGTTCCTCCATCTTTCCACTGTTCACTGTGTTATTAAATCTGCCAAGAGATCTTTCTTTCCTGCGTGTGAGAGTGAGTCACTGAAGAAAGAATGCATTTTGTTTTTCACACCGTTTGGTTTTGAAGATTAAGCTGACTTTCCTCTCTTAATGGACGCAAACATACTTTACAGGAGGCTTTCCAACAGGCCGTTTAAAGATTGCATTGAACAAATAACTTATTTATTTAATATTTTCTTTCTCCAAAGTGGTGTGTTCAAAATGACAGTAAAATGTGTGAAAGATGTATGACTGCTAAGGGTGTAAAGATTCATTTTAACAACAATTTGATTGTTTTCACAATTCATTGTTGCCGATACGATTCAAGGACAATATTGGTTCATTTAGACTGATCTGAAATGATTGGATGATGATCAATGGATGATGTGTTCTTAAAATAGAGAGAAAAATATCTGCCGTCAACAGCAGGAGTAAACCTGGGAAAACACCAACCAATCATAGCGTTTGGCAGCCAGTTTGTTAAACCAATCAAATCACTTCCTGCCGTTCTGCCCACCTCCTGCGTGCACATTCTGCCGGCGTGCACTCACTCCGTTTCAATGTTCATAACCAAGAGGGATCCAAGTAGTGCTGTAGTACTCGAGTCCGGACTCGGTCTCGAGTCCGGACTCGAGACGTTTTTCTGTTGTCTCGGACTTATCTTGGACTCCTTGGTATTTGGACTCGGACTTGTCTTGGACTTGGCTATGGGACTCGCTAAATGTTATAATAGTCTCGACCGAGTCCTGTATATTTTTTTCCCTCCCTGAATGTCCTCCTTCAAAACAAACTTCAAGTGAAACTATTCATTTTATTGGTTGAAATCAAAATCCATCAAAACCGGGCATTGACATTGGACGCCTGGTAACCATGGTTACCAAGGAGCCCGGCGTATGATTGGTAGCTATATCTGAACGCCAGGCACTACAACCCAGCCACATGCTGTCACAACGGAATAATGTCGGCTAACAGTGGCATCATACGGTTCGCATTTTCCAGTCACAGACAGCTCGCGAAGAGGAAGCACGAGGCTACGTGCAATTTTTGCTCCAAAGGTGTTACTGAAACGTGTGGAACTACATCCAACTTTGTGAGACATCTACAGAGGCACCACCCTGCAAGGTAAGTCGCCGACGGCCAGTGCTTCCCCCCTCTCAAACTGCAAGCATGCTTCATGTCTTTGCATTTCAGTTTTTTTGTTTTTTTTTACCATGTTAAGAAAACCACCAGGGTTGTAATTAAAGTAAATTATTGCGACAATAGCCGTATTCTCTACTTTTGGAAAACTAACGGGGGTCCCTCTGTTCTTTTTAAAATAGCCATGTTGCTGACGCTAACATTAGCTTATGTGTGGACTAGCTACCTACCCTGGTTTACCGTGACCCGATTTCAACAAACCAAATGTGGGACGAAAATCTGGCGCAGGAATATTTTGGTTAGGTTTTGTTTTGTGAAAGCTGTTTTGTAGACAATTTTAATAGCATTTGAGCAAACATCTTGCCAAATTAGCAGTTAACAGTCAGACATGCTAACAAACAGCACGTTTACAATGAATACCTCCGGACCCGAGCTACACACAGCCTTCAACAATGATGACGGAGATCATCACAATGCCGAGGCGATTCCTGGTGGACTGACTGTGTCAGCTTCATTGATAAACTGAGAGCTAACTGCAGCTAAATGCGACAAATGAGACGAAGACTCCTCTTAATCCTCTGTTGGGCTCCAAGCCTCCTCTCAGCCCTCTCGGTGTTTCACTTATGGAGCAAATCATTGTTAAAAATGCTCATTGATTATTAAAAATCTTGAAATTGTCAAATTGTCACTCCAGCTTTTGATGTGATACGTGATTGATAGCCTACTCTCAAAGTGCACCAGATATTTTACATAAGTTTAGAAAACTTGTGTAATTTATTTTTTTGTTTTAAAATGCAGCTACAGTATTCTAAACTACACTGTTTCCCAAACTATGCTTTGAATAACAATTCATTAGCAGGACCGAAATGTTGTCTCAAAGATACTTTAAAATTAGGATGTAATTTAAAATGTGATATTACCTCTAAGACTATAATTGTACCATCAGCATTTTGTATCATGACATCATTAAGAACTTTATTAGAGTGGTGCAACTTGTGTTACTATGTGCTAAATTACTATATTGTGATTGATATATTATATGTCTACTGTTACTGTTTTCTCTACGTTGTGAATTGGAATTTTAATGACCAAGTGACACACAGAGCATACATTAAGTTAATTCTTTGCCTATTATTAAATTCCAGTACTAATAGATTATACTGCATTTCTCTCTCCAGGCTTCAGGAGTATCGGGCAGGCCAGCAACAATCGAGTTCACAACCAACCATTGATTCTCTCCAGCGGCAAAGGTTGCATGTTCAAGTGTATAGTGCTTCTTCATCAAGGCAAGTTGCCATCAACCAAGCCATCCTCCATGACCTTATCATTGGCTGCTGCCTGCCCCTATCAATTGTGGAAAATCAGCATTTTCGACATTTTCTGCACACTGTTGATGAAAGGTACATCCCAATCGCCAGATCTACCATCACCTACAAACAGATACCTCAACTTGTGACCAGAGTCAAGGAGTGTATCAAATCCAGTCTGGCAGAACAGAAATTCATCTCAGTAGCTGCTGACATATGGTCAGATCGCACACTGCGCTCTTACCTGGGAGTAACAGCTCATGCTTGTAGTTCCACAGCTAATGACTGCACTCTAAAGTCCTTCCTCCTTGACTGCAGAAGATTCAAAGGTCGTCACAGTGCAGAAAACATTGTAGCGGCATTTGATGAAATATTAGAAGAGTACAGTATAAGTGATAAGGTAGAATTTATTATCACTGATAATGCATCTAACATGAAAAGAGCTTTTAAAGTTGTCATGGCAGAGGATTCAGATGAAAGCGAGGATGACGAGGACATGGTTGGTGAACCACTGGATAAGGACTTTCCCCTAGGGTCCCGGCAACGCCTGTCCTGTTTTGCCCATAGTCTTCAGCTAGTAGTCGGTGATGGATTAAAAGAAGTGAAGTGCCTTTCTCAAGCAATCGCCAAAGTGTCAAAGCTTGCAACCCTACTGCACAGCAGCACAGTTTTCAAAGACAAGTTTGAGTCAGTCTTTGGCAGTGGTAAAAGCATCCCAGTGGCCATCGTAACTCGATGGAACTCTACCTTTAAACAAGTACAGGCTGTCACAGAATTGGACCATACTGTTTTGACAGAGATGTGCTCTGTGGACTTTAAGAATGTTGTGATCACAACAAGAGAGTGGGCCCAGTTGAGAGAACTCTGTTTAATTTTGGGACCTTTTGCTGAAGCAACAGAATTAACAGAAGGAGAAAACATCATCACAATCAGCATGGTTGTTCCCACAGTACTTGACCTGAATAGTCATTTAATTCAGTTGGATTCACCAAAAAGTCTCTGCAGGCCATTGATCAGGGTACTTCAAGGGTCACTTCAGCGACGGTTCTCAGGAGTCTTCATTGCACTGCATATGGCAGATGGGGACCTTAGCCATGATCAGCCATTCAGTGATGAAATCTATATGTATGCTGCGATGTTGGACCCTCAGTTTGGAATGAGCTGGGTTGACATGGATGTGAAGACCAGTGGCAGCAGCTTCGCCATCAAGAGACTAAGGGAGGAACTACGAAAGTCACTGACAGGTTTGTGCATCTCTTGTAAGGATATGTATTAGTTATTACTAATGCTATTTATATAATAAAAATATAGTAAAATATAAATATGCAGCACTTTCTAATCATAGATTTCACTGTAGCACTTTTCAATGTAGCAGATGTAAAAGATGCTAAATAAATTCAACTTATAACAAGGAGTTTTAACTACTACTGCCACTTCAATGATTGCTTCAGCTAACATTTGTATTCACATTACATAATATGTTCAAGGTGCTTAAGAAGGTGTGCACTTATGTGTTATTTCTTCCAGAGAGCTTAATTGCTGAAGCAGAAAGGATGGATCTCCGTGACCTGGAAAACATCCAAGCAGAGGAGGGATCTACAGCAGAACCACGTCAGGATTCTCCTCCTCATTCCAAGATTCCACGACTTCTGGCAAAGTATAAGACTCATAAAAAGAAGCAAAGCGCTCCCACTGAGGCAAGTGTCGTCACCCAGGTAATGAAGTACTTGGAAGACATTCAGAGCACTCCAGTAGATGAGGATGCCCTCACATTCTGGTTTAAGAATAAGGACAAATATCCACATTTGCATGCTCTTGCTCTGAAAGTGCTTACTGTCCCTGCATCTTCAGCTCCAGTTGAAAGAGTTTTTAGTGCTGGAGGACTTCTTATGAGACCACATAGAGCAAGCCTAGGATCCAGAATGCTCTCCTCTTTAATATTTCTCAAGTGCAACAATAGACTTCTGTAACAGAAAAGGATGCTGTCATGCATGTACAGTACAAGTTTAAGTTCTGCTGGTCCAGTTCTGGACTTAAAATTGTTCATTTTAACCCCTGGAGGACTTTACGTGACAAGTCAAATTTTTGCTATTGATATGGTAACCTAAAGTTCTTTATATGACCTATGGCAAACACACACACACACACACACACACACACACACACACACACACACACACAAACACACACGGCTGAAGATTAGTTTGAGTTTCTGATGTTAGATTGCTTGGAAAGGCTATCAAAAATGTCTTTACTTTTTTTTTTTTTTTTTTGCTTTATATGGATTTACAGTAGCTATGTATTTTTTTTACAAACATCAGAGAGTGATCTATGCTTTCCATGAGGTATTCTGTTGGCTACTTGGTTGTTAATTCTTTTCACAGAATCGTACACAGGATTACAGTATGCAAAAAAAACAACAACTTTTAAGTTGTACGAAAAGGTTTATCTAGCCTTATTGATAAGTTTGTTCAGGTGAATTTACATCCAAGTCATTTTTCAGCACCACACTGTTGTATCATTTTGTGTAAAATTTAGGGTTGAAAAAAGTCATTCTACCAACAATTCGATTCATATGATTTTCCATGGTTATCTATCGACTCAGTTGGATTGTGGTTGTATTAGAGCAGGTCAATACTGCACTTCTGATTTGAAAGCTGTAATTTTTTTAATGGACACAGAATGTTATTCTGTAATAAAAAGTTTGGGGAAATGTGAAGTTGCACTTCAGTTTCATTTGATTTTAAAGTGAAAAGGCTATATTTAAAGTAAATGGTATTACCTGAGTTGATTGTATAGTATGGCTACACTGCACTTTTTCATCATCACAAATACAACAGCCTAGTCAGAGTCGGGGTTACATGTTGTCTTGTATCTGGAGATTATTGAGTACATTATTAAGTTAAATTGCTATCTAATTGATCCTACAGTGTTTTTACACTGCACATGCTTATTGATGATTATAAATCATAGTGCTATAGTAGAAATAACATCTTTAGCATCACAAAATTTACAAACAAGTAAGTGGTCTCAAAAGTGTGTGAATATCTCAACAGACATGTTGTACCGACTATATATCTATCTAGATATATAGTCGGTACAACATGTCTGTGTTTACTCTCAATCTCATTTAGACTTGGACTTGGACTTGGACTCGGGCCTTGTGGACTTGGACTTGACTTGGACTTAGACCTATTTTGACTCAGACTTGACTCTGACTCGACTAGTATGGACTTGGACTTGTCTTGGACTCGACAAAGGTGGACTTGACTACAGCCCTGGATCCAAGTATGCTGGAGAACAGCAGAAAAACGACCTATACCCTGATTACTGGTAACGTAGTGCAAACAAAAACTGTGTGCTGAGGACCGGTTTGTGTCTGTGGTTCTGAATCAGTCACAATGCAAATCAGTGGCGCTTGTGCATGTGAGCCGGGGCGTCGTTTGGAGGAGCTCCGAGTGTGGGAGGACGGGCTAGGCAGAGTCCTGAAGAGATAGGATGCTACATTCAAAATTCATGCTAGTTTTCTGTGACTACCAACCCTGCCTTTGACAGTTATATCTTTATTTAACTCACAAAGCTGCCAACACTCACACACTGACCATGAGACACACGCATAACGATGACACGCTCTCATGCTGAAGTGAGCGTCTGATATCTACCTGTTAAACTATGGCTGAGCAAGGAACGTCACCCGTGATTGATTAGTTAATTCATTAAAACATGCGAGCGGGTGGAGTTTGGATCTTGTGCTGTCGGAACCAGAGACCGCTGTCTCACGCATTGTCTAAGTCAAAAGTTAGCAGGTATGATTCACACAACTTTATAGCCTAACTGTATAATAGTTGTTTTGTTTTATGTATTATTGACTGAAGAAGGCCATCTAGTGTCTCAAAGTGGTTTTGGCAATGCTTTAAGTTATTTAGCGCCTTTTTTTTCTTAAATCTTCCTGTATGGAAAACATTTGCCTGTAAGCATTTTGACATTTAGAGTTTTCAGCATTGTCTACAAAGAGTAGTTGTGATAAGTTTCTGAAAGTTGTGATGAAAGGTGAAATTCTGTTTGAAAACCTAAGTTATATCAATGTATGCTAGTTGCTAGCATATCAATGCAATTTCCCATATATGTAAGCAAAGAGCTTGCATATTTTTTTTTATATAATTTTTGGTACATCAGGAGATGTATAACATGCTGAATCTATTCAGTATAGATTTTTCTGTGTTCAGTTTTACAGTGCTTCCTAAGTCGTCCCTGATTCACACATACTCCGTGAGCGCTGCGATCTGTCAGTGCCGCAGTTTTCAGCGCACGCCAAATCACACTGGATCCATCTCTGGAGCGGAGCGCAGATCAGCGTTCTCCATAGCGGCTGGATACACAAGATCACAGGAGAACCACATGTTCCACAGTAATCACACCCATTACAACTACTTTCATGATAATTAATAAACTCACCTGGACCTCCCAGAACTTCAGCAATTCAGTCCGTCCCTTTTAGTTTCTGTTGGTGTCCTTATATAAAGGATGTGTTGTGTTGTATATAATTTTAAGGTTTTACGCCTCCAAGTTAAACTTTTCCTCGTCCATGGCGTCAGATTTTCTCTGGGTCTGACCTGCTGATGACTGCTGGCCCTGTGCCAGTGACGTAGTTTTGATATACGAGGATAACTTTACGATCGACAGGCTGAATATGGTGCTTTATTTTGAAAAGACCGGAAACTCTGATAGTTTTTCGTGTCTGTTTTCCTGTTTGGTACGATCTGCTCTGCGGGGATTGACGCATCTCTGCAGTGTACTCCAGCAAAAATAGACTCGCAGCTGAACAGCCGCGAGCAGCAAGTGTCAGAGACAGACCGCAGCGCGGGCTGTGTAAATGCACTGACTGACTAAGGTGGCAGCGAAGTACAGCGTAGTGCACGGCGCTGACAGACTGCGGCGCTCACGCTGTGAATTAGGGGCAAAACTTTAAGCAGAAAATCCTGAATCAGAGTTTTCTTGGGGAAACTGTTATTTATCTGCTCAGCTGAGTCATGGACTGTAGGCTGAGCGCATGCTGATGACATCACAGACAGGCAGACTGGGTGGAGTAATGTTTAACCTCTTTTTCATTAAAAGTGCACAGACAAGCACATCCATATAAAGTCTGCTGCGTTTAAATCCAATCCGTTACTTCCTAGAATCAATACAATCAATTTATTAACTTTTAAAACATTTTTAGATTGATTGAAGTTGTCTAGAAAGTCAACTTGCCATGCACAGATCAATGTAGTTGGATCATAGAAATATAAATACACTAATGTAATTGATGAATCGTTCGTAGTTGCCACCTACTAGCCTGCTGGTTATGTCCCTGCCCCATGTATAGATGGTGTAGTTTGTGATGCAGGTGTACCAAGGTCAACTTTCACACATATCCTTTCCCACTCTTTCCTCTTGATTTCTGACTTAAATTCCTGTACTTTTTGTTCTAGTAAAGGCACAAAGAGCCTGAAAATAAATCTAAAGGCCCAGAAGACCATATTACAAATCATGTGAAGTGTCCCGTCCCAAAGGAATACTGATGAAACACCATTACATGAATATATATAAACGGCTGTCGAAGTACAAAATCCTGACTTCTGTTTCCTGTGCCTCAGGCACCTACTATTCCTTTATAAAGGCTTCCGTTATTCTTTGAGTGAATGTCGAAAGAATATGACTAATGTTCTTCAGATCGTGCTACCATGCTAACAGTAAGTCCTTGAGTCAAAGAGAGCGGGTCCTTTGTAAGGAGCTCCAGGAGGCCCTCTCTTTGTATGAAGTAACCAGCAATTAAAACTCTGTTCATGGTCTCTGTGCTGCTGAAAGGTGAGCTGAGTATTTGTGCTATAACTGGGACAGTGATACATCACGCCTCAAATACACCAGATGTGTCTGCTGTCCGGCTCATCTCTGCTGCATGGTAGCACGGTTTGTCAACTCAAACCAGCTGCGTGTTCAGTCCACCAAGCCACAAGACCTCCAGACGACTGGAGTCACAAGACAGAGGAGCTCTCAGGGAAACTCACGACCCCACGAGTATGTATGTGATATACAATCAAAAAAACAAACACAGATGAGTGTATTGCTCCTGCAGAAAGATTTCAAGGAGAGTGATTCACTGGGATCTGCGTCTTTTCCATGACTTTTTGTGCTTCTTCCATGGCTGAGCATCTCCTGGAACAGTCTAGAGTTCTGTTATCTGATATAAACCACTGTTACTTTGTGGTTTTCCACCTCATTGATGAGTTAATTAAGTTATCAAATGGTTTAAGCACAAAAGCATGACAAGTATTAAATAATTCCCCCTCACAGAAGTTATGCAAGTGTACTGATGAAATAAGTTGTTAAGAAATATCATCTCAAAGTATATTTAAAGTATTTCATTTCTAAACTTGATAATATGTTTTTTTGTTGTACCGATCAAGTCAGTATGCTGATGACATCAATGTTTTTTTCTCTATTTTTGGGTCAGTTGGTTTAAAATCATTTTAAATGTCATTTTTACAGTGTAGTAGACTGATAAAATCATATTCATAGTAACTTTTGCACGATATCAGATCTTTTTCTTATGAGAAACATTGTTTACACCAGTTGACCACATCTTTCACCCAACTGCTGAAATAATTGCCCCATAATTGCCTATACTGTATGTGTACATATTGTCCCTGTGATTGTGCCCTGACCAAATTTTATGATGATCCATTTTGCAAATTGCTCAGGATTAAAGTCTGTGTTGCAAGAAGGAGAAGAAGAAACTTCTGCTTCAGGAAAAAAAAAAAATGGCCGCATCTTGAAATTCACCAGTTATGACAACTGGCGCTATTACGGACGCCTGAAAGAACAGTCTGGCTATTACCTGACTTGCTGTACTACGAAATGAGCATAGGTAATACCAAATTCCCCTTTGGGATGAATAAAGTATTTCTGACTCTGATCTGATGCCATAGGTATTGCAGCTCTTGGTGTCTTTTTTTTTTTTTTTTTTTTTAGAGGGGACATGTCTGACAGACCTCATGCTGCTGATCTTTTTCATAGAGGGTGTAATTCTTCCACACTAATTTGTTTTCTTTGACATTTGACCAGGAAAACGAACAAGAGTGTGTTAACATCAGCCATTGACGGCGGGGAATGGTTCATTATTTACAGATGGGCTGATATCTGTCAACAGGGCAAATATCAACCAATACTGATGCTCAACCTTTACACCTTAGTGTACCAAGCAGCAGCCAAATACAGAAGTCAGAGCGTCAGTGGAGAGGTCAACAAACATAGAGTGACGTCCGATTAGCCCCATACACTGATCATTGATCTAATACTTCTCTCTTATGAACTTTTTATCTGCTGTTTTTATTTTTTATCCATCCTGCCCACAGTTGGTACACACACTGAGGCGCCCTCTCCTCTCCGCCTCTTTTCTGATTTAATCTGCAGGTTTTAGTTTTAATGAAGGGCTCGTGTTTTCCCCTCAGGTGTCCGTCTCTGTGTCACAGCCCTGCCAAACGATGGCCTGTGCTAACCGAGCACTCTTCTTATTTTCTTGCTCAAGGTCAGTGAACAATCAAGAGATTGACTATGAGTAGGCTCGCTGTTTCTGCCTCAGAGGGATAAACTGGATTAAGGTACTGGGAGGGCCAAGCAGTTAAATCTTTGGAGATGGCAAACACAATCAGCATGTCTCTACATGCCCTGCCTCTTTCAATCATCCAGGAGCAATCATGAACAAATGGAAACCCCCGTACGCTCTGCAAATCAGAAAGATGACAGCGCGAGATACGATCCCTGTGATATCTCTCTTTTATGCTACATGTGTGAGGATTCACATCTCTTCTGCTCACTTCTCATAATGATTCTCAGTAGAAATGAAAATTAAATCTTAATGAGAAAAGCAACACCCTAGATGTGACAGTCTGAAGGCATGAATATTAAAGGTGATACTTTCTAAGTTACCATTAAGCTCAAAGCCATGTTCTCTCATGGCTCAGTAAATGTTGCATGAAGGATAAAGCACATCGGACTCTCCTGTGGCTCCTTTGAACTCGGCAAAGTGGTCCACCAGTCTATCAATGGGTATTTTTGTTTATTCTGAAGTCTGTTTCTTCAAATGCTTCATGTCCCTGAAAATCTTTAACGTATTTTTAGAGGGTGACGTAAATAAATGAATTCTAAAAACAGGAAAAAGTTTTTAAAAAAAGCATGTCATTTCACACATTTCCAAAGTGAGAGACAAAAATATTTGTGTTCTATATGTTCCAGATTTTATTTAAACTCTGAACATGTGACAGTTCAGAGGCAAAACAGAGACACAGAGTGTAGGTAAAGATGTAAAGTTCATTACTAAAACAATCCAGCAAGAAGATCCAACAAGGTCAAAATCCAATATCCAGTGGAAGGTCACAAAACAAGCAAACAAACATGAGTAACAACAGGCTGGAGAGCAAGAACACAAGGGTGACAATGACAATTTGAGAGAGAGTTGTTTAAAGCACTGGGGTGGGAAAAATAACAAGAACACCAGGATTACAAAGTAAAACAGGAAGTGAAAAACCATAGACTGTATAATTCATGGATGTAGTCTCCATGAATGTTTCTGAAAACAGTTTTGAAGCAAATGGGCTGGCGCATCCATGTTGGAAAAGGGGCGGGCTTTGAGAAAAAAATTCACCCCCCATACAGTGTGTTCTGTTAGTGAAATTAGTTATTCAAACTGGAGACATTTTTCTGTACTAGGCCATAAATATGTTTATTTCTGCTTTAAAAATGGCTTATTTGGCTGGGTTTAGATGTAACGTCTGGTACTACGGAGCCGGCCTCAAGCAGATACTCGACAAACTGCAGATTTAAGCACTCCCTCATTGTCTCATATTTTCAGACCAGAGATTGCTGCTAGATGAAACTTAAAAAAAAAAAGAGAAAATAATCTTACAAACATCTTACAGTGCTTTATATGCATTTAACTTCATTAGTTAGGGCCCATTTAAACAACAACGCTTCACAGCACTCAAAAATGCAAAGAAATGCAGAGAAAAAAATCTGTGTTTACACGGAAAAGTGGATGGACTGAAAACGCTGTAGGATGCATACCAGGCCTGTAGGTGGCGACATAACTGTAGAGTCTTTTGGTAGTCTGCTGGCGAAGAAGAGGCGGGCTGATCATCTGGCGTATACATTGAATGCGTTTTATCTGAGTGCAGATGTGAAACAACAGATGAAAGTTTTGTTGAAAGGCAGTCAGCAGATTCAGCAGCACAAGCACAACCCGGTAAGTCCATTACTGAACCATTTTTGTTGTCTGTTTCATGCATGGCAATTAAAAGTTCCCACAACAAAAGTGGAATGCACACGCGCAAAATGGAGCGTGACGTCAGCGGTTTCAGAAAAATTCCACTCTGGAGGGCATTTTAAAAAAGTTGCGTTTTAGGTCGGCTAAAACCGCGTTTCCGTGTAAACAAGAGGCTGAAATACAACAATACTTACATTTCACCCTAAAACTGTTGTTGTATAAATGGGTCCTAGGAGTTGAAATACTCTGTTTAACGCAGTATAACTACTTTATGGCTCTAGAGATCATCTTATTATGCAGAAATGCAATATAAAGAGGTGTTGCATCACAGATAGATAACTCCTGTAGCCAGAATAAATGCTTTTACTGAAGAAACAACTCCAGGGTGCACAAGTCTCCTCTACTACAGCTACAGCAGGGACACAAGAAAAGCATCAGTAATAACTCCATAAGACTGCAACACTATTTAGGGAAATAACAGTATTTTATATACCAAAAATCCAGATTATTTTTACACAAAATCCTTCCTTCTTTAAGAAGAGTTCAGTTACTCTGTCGTACCCATTATCCTTGCATTTCAGTCCCATCAAGAAGTCCTTTCCTTTCAGTCGAGCCTCCCCTGTTGTCGTTTTTTTTTTTTTTCTTCTTGCTGAAAAAGTCAAGGAGATCAGTGGGAGATTTTCCCTGCAAAGTCATCCAAGCCATACATTACAGTCAGTTCTGTTTTCAGCCAAGACAGATTGAAAAGTGTTCTGTGGCTCTGCGTTAAGCTGGGAAAACACATGCAGGAATTTTTTCGGATACTCCCAAAATTTCTGGGGGTCAAGGAAGGTGACAAACATCAATATTTCATGGTCTTGAAATCTGGTCTGTGTCTGGTAAAGAATATTGTCTAGAATCTTGCTCTGGAGTTCGCACAAAAATATTGAGCTGGACCTCTTTGTGCTGTCGGGCTTCCTGTGGTGCGTTCTGTGGCCTCACAGATTTTCTTGAGTCGGCTCCTCTCCTGCTCAACGATGTCACAAAACTCCTTCACTCCTGCCTGACAAAACTGTGTGTGCTTTAAATCCGTCAGCACAGCTCACAGTCCTCATCATACTCGTCATGATGGTCCAGAATGTGACGAAACAGTTCCTTTAAGGCATCTCTCTCTCTCTCTCTCTCTCTCTCTCACTTTTTCTCTCTCTCTCTCTCTCTCTCTCTCTCTCAAAGACTGTACTGACCACTCTGGATGTG
This sequence comes from Labroides dimidiatus, assembly GCA_030710495.1. Classification (NCBI taxonomy): domain Eukaryota; kingdom Metazoa; phylum Chordata; class Actinopteri; order Labriformes; family Labridae; genus Labroides; species Labroides dimidiatus. The sequence continues at coordinate 9,164,857 of CM061159.1, forward strand.
TATTGCCACCACGATGGTGCCACACGAGGGAGACGCTGCTGGCGTATTTCATCCAGTAGTTGAAAAAAATGCAGCAAGACCACTGAGGTGGGCGAAAAAGATCTTTTATTTTTTAAGCTTTGAGGCCCTGAGTCAGTACTATATTTAGCCGATGTGCACAGCAGTGTATGAATAAAGCCAAAAGTGCCCTCTCCTTAACTTTAACCTGCTGCACATTTCCCCATTTAATCCAGATGGCATGACAATGCCCTGTCAAAACACTGTGCACAACTTTATTCAGGCATTTATTTTCCTCCAAAAATGGGGTGATAAGAACTGCAGTGTCATCGGCTCACTTCTAACTGGTAACATCTTCAAATCTTTCAAACACAATCTGCGTTGCATTACTCGTGTCTTTCATCACATCTCCTATAACAGAGAATGGTGCTGTAACAGCCTCCCTTCTGATTCCTTCTCTCATTACTTCAGCAAGAGCAGTAATCAGGTTGTTATATATTTTACTCGATGCCCCACTAAACACTTCATTTGTGGACAGGTGGTGATGTAAATCCATGTTGTTCTCAGCAATAAGAGACAGCAGCTCCATTAAAGTTTCCCCTGTTTTTGAAAGTTCCTGCTTGCCTTAAAAATGACAGTTTGTCAGTGTTTTAAAGATTTCCCTGTTTTTCTTCACCTTTTGGTTGTGGAGCTCCATTTTTTTGTGCACTTGCTCGCTCAGCTCTAGATCCACTCTGGTTTCCCCAAAAGTTTTGGAAAGCACTGTCAGGGCTTTGGTGTCTTGTTACTTCCTTTGATGGGCAAGTCAGAACTGCAAACCCAATGTGGCTCCAAACACCATGTCGATCAGTAGCAAATAACAAGCACTCCCAGCAGTTCTATTTTCAGTGTTCCTTAGTGCCAGTGAGCCAGGGGTACCGCTCATAGTTCACGGACTGAAAGTGGCGGACAAATCCTTTTCCAGATTGTGACAGGCTTGCTAGCTTTGGAGTTGCTTGACATTTCTTAATGATGTCCAGCTTTTCTTGAAAAGTCCATCTTGCTGCTTAAACCAACAGTTTGACCAACACTTATCTTATGCTACAGGGCCTGCAGAACAGATTGTGAAGGCCACCAGGCCGATTCTTTGACCCCTGTAACAAATAATGGCTGAAATGTGATTGGAAAAATGCTTTTTATATGAAAACACATGTCTGGACGCAGCACAACCTGGGGAGACCAATTGGAATTATTTAATAAGTTTACATGTAAAATCAAATTAACATAACTCTGTCATTCAGATATTTTCAGGCCCACCACTAGTATAACAGTTTAGTTATTTATTTATGCTTTTACTTTACAAGATTGAGCTGTATATTAATAAAGAGTAGTTACGTTTCTTTGAAGTGGGGTTGTATGAGGTTCTCGTCAATAATAAATGTATTTTCCAAGTTGAGAAACTGGCCAGAGAACTACAACTAAAGCTGTCCCATGTCACATATTTAACTCATTTTAAGAAACTCCGACCTAAACACTAACCCTGACTTAAGAGCGCACTCTGTAGAACGTTTTAAACACTTTAATATGCTGTCAGAAAGCCTCTTTGTTTTTGTTCCATTCATGTATGTGACACATACATGTTCAAGAGAGCTAAAAACACTAAAGAAAAAAAATGAGTGACTGTCTGTGATGATGACAGGCCATGCTGGGACATGAGGACATCTTCAGAGTTTACAGTGGACGAACAAGACTGAACAGACTGAAGGAGAAAGAGGAGAGCAGGAGAGATTCCAAGTTACCTTGCGGCCCAGAAGTATAAAATGAGTCCAGGCCTATGAACCGAGAGAGCAACTGCTGTCATGAGGAACTCTTCAGAAATCAGTCTGAAACTTACTACCTCTATAGTACAGCTTTTCATTTAATCCATAAAGAGGTCACAATAAAACACCGTGTTAAACCTGAAAAAAACAAAAAAAATCTCAAGATTGAATGCTGTTTACATCTATTCTGTTTGACAAGTTGAACATCTTTCATGGCCCGATGTGAGTGTCGCTCGACAAAGTAGTCCAAATGTAATTAGCTCCAAAGATTCCCCAGGGTCGATTCACTTGGTTTTCCCACCAAGAATAAACCAGTCATAAAAAACTAAATCAGCATAGGCCCACTCAGAAAACCTCAGGATGCCCCTGTGGCTCATTCATCCATCCTCGCGTGTGTGTGTGTGTGTGTGTGTGTGTGTGTGTGTGTGTGTGTGTGTGTGTGTGTGTGTGTGTGTGTGTGTGTGCTGCAAAAAGCATTTCTGCTCAGCAATGACTCATTTTTTTTCTCTGTTGCTCACAACTGTTAAACTGGCACTGTTCACGTCAAACACGTTCAGCCTCACAGCAGAGACCAGCTGAACTATTATGCAGAAAAACAGACACATGACCACCATAAAACTCTGGGTGCAAAACAGGATCAGACAGTCTTTGGGCTCACACCAATAATTGTGTAACATCCACAGCTTTGTTAAAGCTATCCAAACGTCCCGACTAATTACATTACTTTCCTTTCTGTAATTTCTTTCAGAGTACCAGGATGACCAAACGTTACTCATCAATGTGGCTAGATTTTTTTATATGGTGACCCTATGGTGGTCCCTGAAGAACTGGGTCAGTCTTTAGTACAAGTTTTGTCTCTTGTGTAATTGTAGCGTTGGACTTATGTCGTTGTGAGTTACTGTAATGCATGAATACAATCAGGAATGATCAAAGGGATCAGAAAACATCTAAAAATCAAAGTTCAAATAGTATTCAAATTGCTCTTTCAAATTTTCTGTTTCCCTTCTTCCTTGGAAAATTAACCTGTTTTAACTTGTCATCAGTCAGTTTATTTAAAGAGCTCTGCCTTATAACACTGAGACATTTAAACCTGGTCTTCTTTGGTGATCTACTGAAACGCTTGTTGTTTGATATTATCGACCACTTTGGCCACTCTTGAGGCTGTGACATTCCTTCAGTTTCCCAACGTGCTTACTTAGTTATTCAGGAAATACTTCTGTTGTAAATTTTGAAGTAACTTTGAAATGTCCTTTTTTGTTGGAACCAACTTGGAAACAGGATGGTAACTTTCAATAGGGTTGCATAAATGCATAAAGTTAATGTGTAAAGAGTGTAAAAGAGACATGTAAAAGTAACAACTGACCTATGACTAAGTCCCGCCCTAATCACGATGAGCCAATCACGGTGTGTATAGCATTCCATCACATGGTGTTCATGGGGTACATGCAACTCTGACACAAGGTACCTCAGGAGGCTGGGCGATTGAGTGTACTTTTTACCCTTTCCTTAAGCCACATTTCAAACAAGAGAAGCATCTTCTTTAGATGAAGTTGTTTGGTAGACACAACATCAACTCAGCATGAATAAAATTAACAATGATGTTTACGTCTGTTCTAAGGTAAGTCACCATTGTATGGAAGGCAACATGTTGTCACTTTGCTGGAAAGAAATATAAAGCTATCTTTAACACTAGAACCTCCACAGCAGTCTGACAGTTTGGGATTTTCTCTAACGTTAGCTAATGTTAGCCTAACGTTATCTCCTGCTGCGTTGTTTGTCATGTCACTTTGTTCGTTGGGAGTTCATTGGCCTATTTTGTACTAGTTTTTGTTTTTTGGTAATCATCCATCATTGTTAGCTGCTGTCCAAAGGGCTCTAGTTAAACTAACGTAAGCTTCTGGAGCTTAGCTTCATTAGCCTATCACTAAGGTTGACAAACGTTCTGCTGAATGATTCGATGTAAATACTGTAGCTTCAAACTAACAGAGACACTCTTGATGAAGATGGTAAAAAGGTTGTTACATTTTTCTCATGACCGATGCTGATCCTCTGTCTTGTTGTTGAGATGCTGATGGTAACCAGATGTGGTTTATCATGTTTGCACTGATACCTGTAAGTTTTGTCTTGTAACTGAAGCTTTTTATCGACCTTCTCAACAGTAAAATGATTAATATATCCCTCCAATGTGTAGTTTAGACCCTTTCTGTGACTTTTAGATGATATGTGATCTTTCTGTCTTCAAAAATCATCAATGACGTCCTGTGAAATGTCTCTTACTGTGACACCTCTCATAGCTCTTGTCACTGAATGTTCATTGTTTGTCCGAGTGACTAGAGGGGGGGCGGGGCTTAGCCATAGTTCAATTCTTGGTGCTGATACTAAACCTTTGGATATTCCCAAACAGCTACATATTTGTATGTTGTAGAAATCCCTGAATCTTTAAACTGCTCAAAACAGTCCATTCCAGAAATAGGACGAGATCTTCATGAGACCTACGGAGATGGTGAGGTCATTACCTAAAGATCTACAAACTGCTTCATGACGAGTTGGAGGGGTGGGCCTCAAACACCAAGGTCTGCCCATACCTATGCCCTTGACAGGCCTCCAGAAGGCTGTCCAATCAGAAGAAAGGAGGTTTTTTGAGCAGGAAGCCTTAAAGAGACGGAGTGTTTCAGATGGAGGCTGAAATAAGGGTTTTGTTAAACACTGGTGAGAGAGAAATAGGGATTTGTTTTGAGATGTAAATTATGTAAAGCTACCACAGTTGAAAGCGTAAAAAAGAAATCCCTGTTTTGTTTTCTTTATCCTTTTCATTTTAACAAGTGTAATCACCTCCTGCAGACAATGAGACAGAGGTGGGTTTGAAACTTAATAAGCAAGTGTTACTTTCAGTATGAGGATACACCAGAAGAAGGAAAAAGAAGCAGGATCGTTCATATAGAGATAGTAAAGCTTTGTCCCAGCTCTTTGGGGTTCTGAAATCAATACAAAATTAGAGTTTCTCCCTGTGTTAACCGTGACCAAAGCTTACAATACTATTTTTCATCTTAACAAAGTAGTGTTGCAGTTTGATTCAATAAAGGCAGAAAAAACACTTGTTTAGGTTTGCAAGCAAAGATTTATTATGTTCTTTTTTATTCCTACAGTGTTGCAGAGCTGGCCTCGCAGAGCAAATGACAGACTCTCTGTCTTAATAATTTGCAAAAACACTGAAATATAAATAAATAAGTAAGAAAAAAATATGACTCATTAGTTTTGAGACTCTTGGTTGCTGGATCGGAGACTAAAACAACATTTTTGTTTCTTCTTCTTCTTCTTAATTTTTTTTTTTTGCTGTGATAGTTTTCAGATCCATTAACTCCAATAAAATAAACCTAACGAGTTTTTCTTTCAGGAGATTGTTTGTAACATTGGTGTCATGTGTCACAGGCTGAAAGTGCTGATATTGTTGTGGGAGACGCCAAACTGATCTCAGGCTTTAAATCTTCCTTTAATCAATTAAACAATCGCAGGGTGAAGATAATCAGTGAGTGTGCATGGCACCGTGAGGAAAAGGATTTTTATTATAAATCACTGAACTGTTAGAAAAAGTCATTCGGATTCAGAGAATGTTGATTTATTTTAATACCAAGAGATCTGAGTCCAGAAGTGAAACTGTAATAAAACCTGAATTTAATGTAGTCTACATTCCTGTAAGGCATGTGTTTTTGCACAGAGGTTCACACAGTCAGCGTGATGGCGGTGCGACCTGTTTGGTTTTCAGAGTCACACGTTGACCTCTCGGGATGAATGCTGAAGGACATGTTTTGAAGCATGAGGTTACATTTCTGTCTGTGAGGCCTTTGCTCTTTCATCCCTGCCCCTCTCTGCTCCTCAGCCCGTCTCTCTCTCTCTCTGTCTCTGTGCTCTCCAGAGCTACAGCGGTAGCCTCCAGTGTTTACTCGTCATACTGTATGACTTATACATGAAGAGTCTGCTCTTTATTCATCTGTGGGACTCCCACTGCGTGAGCCGAGCTCTCTGCCGTCTGTATCACTTCAGCTGCTGTGTCTTCTCTAACCTTTTCATCTTTTGCACGCACACACGTTCACACAGCGTTCAGTCAAACCTGGGAGCCTCCGGGAGTGAGAAGGACAGAAAGACCCTGTGGATAGCCACGTAGCACTCTGCACTTTATTACTCTACACGTACGTTTGTTTGTGTGCTCTTTTATGGTTGGAGAAAACAAATAGGAGTCATTGTCAGAGTTCAGAAGCAGCCACCAGATACTCTGCAGTACTGACTTTATGAAAGTTTATCCTCTCTAAGCTGCAATAAATGTTGACTTTATTTATATTTTAAAGTCTTACTCTGTGAAAACAATGACTTCTTAATGGGAGCGTCCTTTAGCTCACTTTAGGACACTTAACATCAATATTGCATTATCACTATACATGATGAAACACATTGAAATCACAAATTTTCATAGGTCACCTTGCTCCAAAAGTGACATTTGACTGATCTCAGGAATTAATCCAGTCATTAAAGAGAAGGACTGTATCACTGTAGCCAATCATATTCAGGGATATAAGCTGCAAAATCTCACTCAGGAGCAGATAAATGTTGCACATGAGTGCTTTAAAAATGCTCACAAAGATAATACACATGCACATTTTGCACTCCTACTGAGAAGAGCAAAATATTTTTCTTAAGGATTAGAAGAATCCATTCTTTTATCAATATCTTGTTATAGTGTTTTTTTCTCTTTCTTTGCAAACTTAAACAAAACGGTAGCTTTACTTTTCCTCTCCTTGTTTCCCTTGTGATTTTAGTTCACAGTGATCCGTTTAGTGAGATGCAGGGGGGGAAAAAACGCTGGATTGTTCTTCTGCGTGTGGGCGTATCTTTGGGGATCTCGCTGGTGTAATGGATTGAAATTGTTTCAACAACTGGAAGGAAAGTCGTGCCTTACTTACAGCCACAATTTGCATATATTTATCTCTGATTCATGTTGCTACCTTCAGCTGAGAGAGCACGTCTCCTGTGTGTTTACTTCTTGAAGTGACCTCTCTTGCAGAGATTTGGCTCATAAAGGCACAAAAATCCTGCTGCCACAGATAGTATTCTTGCCAAATACACTGTCAGATGTTTGGATACTGAAAGTTCACTGCAAGTGTGAGAGAGGTGTGAAATGAAACATATGTAGCCAGTGAACCCTTTCTTCTGGGATTAAGATATCATATGGGGTTCAATCTGATGACTCTTTACTCCTACTTCAGAGCAGTTTATTGTTTATTAGACTTCACTGATTATAAACAGCGAACAGGTCCTCTGTATTTATTTCCAGATCAGACAAACTATTCTGATTCTATTAAGTGTATGAGGAAATGAGTAATTTAGGATGAACGATTGTATTTCCCTCCAGAGGAAATTTGCTTTGGGCCAAAGTACCACATTCAGCTTTGTTCATTACGTACAAGTTATAAACGGTGCCTAAATGCATCAAGACAAAAGACCAAATTTTCTACACCAATAATAACAATCTATCACGTTAATTAACATTGTGTCCACAAACTAAACAGCTGAGAGTACTGTGAGCCTGGTGCCAAAAACATAAATAATTAAAAAAAAAAAAAAAAAAAAAAACAAAGCAGAAAGACTCAAAGCAACAAAACAATTAACTAGTTTGGTTTTGTTCCAAAAATGGGTGCTGCCCATGGCCACAGATACCGTTTGAGACAAAAACAGCAGAAATGTCGAGAGAGAGAAAAAAAAAAACAAAAAACTAGCTATGTCAAAGAAAGAAATACAAAAAGTAAACATCAGACCACAGAATGGCACACAGTGGTGTTTTAGGACTTAAAAATCAGGGCTGTGATTGGCATCGGACGAAACAGCAGAAAACGAACCCCAACCCTTCCATTTCGACTTTGTCGGAAAACTTTGAAGTTGGTCATTTATTTTGTTAAATAACAGAGTTCAGGGATGTATTTCATTCCTCAGACATTCTGTGAGCCGTTTTATGGTTGTTTTAACAGGATCTAGACTTTGATCAACTCGGAGAATCATCAGAGAGAGACAGACTGCAGCTGATTGCAAAGAGCAGCAGGCACAGAGGAAAGTGACAGCGCTCTTATTCAGTTTCCAAATTTGGGTCGATCTGCCATGTTGTAGGTCTTGGTGACATCAAAGCTGGTTGGAGCTTTTGTTATGAAATCACACTGAAACAAAGCAAGAATCAATAAATGGATCGTACTTTATGAACATTATGTTCTTAGCAAACACGACATTCTGCTGCGGAGAAGACGAACGCGTAATAAAGACCACCAGCTAACGTGGCTCACAGCTGTTGATTTGAGTTCAGCAGAGATATAATCACACAATCTTTGATATAAGAAAGAGAAGAAAACATTAGATTTTATTTCTCTTCTGTGGACTACCCTTGTTTTCACACAGTACCTTTATTTTAAAATTGTGTCCAGGTCAGTTTTTTGGTGTAGCCTCAGGTGGACCGTTTATTGGAGATGAATGTTTTGGGTGCAGGTATGCTATGTACCACTTAATGATGTCAGCTTACAGGAAATACTGTATTGATCTATACATCCATCCACCCTTCCTTCTCTCCTTCCTCCCTTCCCAGTATTGCTGCATATTTGCACCATATGTGTTTGATCCATGTTTGTTTATCGCAGAAACCCTCTGATTAATCGCTCTCTCTCGCCGAGAGCTTAATGAGACTTCTGATGGAAAAATTAGTGATGCTCTGCAGGAAGCATCATTCTTCAACTCCCAAATGTTGTGTTATTTAATAATTATCATGATAAGTGGTTTGGATGAGAAGCACGGAGCCAAAACATGTGTTTTATTACAGGGATGGTTTGCATATTCAGGCTCAATATGAGGTTCACATTGAAAACTCAAATACATCAAGTGTCTATTGTTGGAGGCTTTTTGTGTTGTTGTTAATCTCTCGTGGGACTTTTTTCTCTCTCATTGAAAATACAAATGAGGCTCAGTTTGAGTGATTCGGAGGTCAGGGATACTATTATGGAGCTAATGAGGAAGTGCAGATCCTGATATACATCATCAGTGTCAGCTAATTAGACAGGCCTCAAAGTGGCTGACAGTGTGATCACAGTTGGTGAAATGAAAGCGGACTCAACCTCCTCCTCACCAACTCACTATTAACCTGCTTTAATTGGCTCATGGTCAGATGAAGAAGGCCGACATAATCAAAGGTTTAAAATCTTCTGAGCAACTCCTGTTCGGTTCAGTGTCTGTTCTGAGTTTCATGTACAAAAGACCAGGTTTGAGTTCTTAAACTTTTACACCTACAGATCCAGCGTCGACCAAGACGTGCACAGACATGATTACATGTCCCTGTGTTTCATTTCCTCAACATTATTTTTAGACCATGTAGTACTTATACCCCCTCAGTTCTAAACCTGATGACAGCACCTGAGAAAACCACACACTGAATTTCCTTGACGTATCCAGAGACGCTGAGCTCTGAATGTGATCCATTTTTCTGTCACTGTCATCATCGTTTGTCATTATTTGCCTCACGCAGAGCGCTTTCACACCTGTGTGTGGTGCTCATGTGTGATATGAGCTTGGCTATTTTTATCCACTCTGTTTCCTGTCATGAATACCAGATGATTTACCCGATGGAGCCGCTCGCTGCATGTGAAGTCTTTTTAATAAGAAGTCTAAATCATGCCTGAGGTCAGAATCACTGCAGTGATACCCCGCCAATTGATGGAATCATCAGAGGAGCTTTGCAGACTGGAGAAAGTCTTACTATTGATCGTACTGACGTACAAACAAGGAAACTAATTCCTCTGGATTCCTCAGGTAGATATTTTTACTACTGTAGAAGCATTAAAGCTATCCACTACTTAATGTCAGGAAGGGTTGATGATCCTGAGGTTTATCATGTAGAGATGTAATTAGTTTCTTAGACCAAAATGTTGAACCAGGCTGTAAACATGTTTATTTTGCTGTAAAATTAAACCTTTTTTTGCTTCTGCATCCTGCCTCAAGCAGAGACTTGCAGTTTCCTATCATGTCTGCATTGGATTTACATTTTAAGACCGAAGATTGCTGCTTTGTACATTCACATATAGACTAAGTATAAAAACATAAACAGTCTTTTTTTGCTTTGCTGTTTCTGTAGCCACAGCTGGATGAACAATGCACCAAAGTACTTTTTTTTATTGCATTTATATCATCTGCTTTATGCAAATGGATGGAAGTATTGTACATATGTGGCTACAGCTTTGAAGAATATTAGAAATTTTCAAGGTTTTGTTGCTGTAAAAGTAAATAAATTTTTCTAAAAATTCCTGGTAAATCTTGTCTCTGAAATTTTGGAAATTTAAAGGGTTTTTCTTTTTCTTGTTATCAATTTGATTTAAAAATATTGCATTCGACATGTTGCATCCATGTCTGCTTATAACAAAAAAAAGTTTAATATTTATACATGTATCGGAACAGGCAAATGCAGTCAATATAAATTACCCCCCCCTCAAAAAAAAATCTTGTTAGTTCCCATTATTTTTTGAAAGTTCAAATGGAAAGTTTCCAACTTTGAAAATTCCTTCTCTTGAACACTCTTGAAAATTTGTCAGAAATTCCTGAAAACAACATATAGGAGGAGGAGTTTAGCACAAAGGAGACTGGAATATTGTTTTTGTTCTGTTCTTATAGCAAAAATGTCTTTGAAGATGGTGTTAGGATATTACTCCAGATACAAAGTACCTGTGGTGTGTGTATCAGGACTAGTATCCATAAATCTTCTGTATTAGGTTCTAAATTTCAACAGCTGACTGAGGATGATCGAAGATAAAGCTGATTTCACAAAATTCATCAAATGAAAAACCACACAAAGGGATCCACGTAAAACAAAGCTTATATCCAATCATGCTCCTTGTTTATCCAACACAACGGAGACTTTGAGTTGAGCGCCATGAAACATCTGTGAAAAGACTGGAGTGTCACTCAGTGGACCATGAGTCATTCCTTAAAGGTGCTCCTATCCTGACAAAACCCAATCCACCAAAGGGTTAAATTAAAAAGAGAGTACCAGCCCACTTAACTCACTCAGATCAGCTGATCCTGGATTCCTTTAAGGCACAATGCCACACATGTGTGATTTCAGACGGGTCATAGACAGAGTCATCCATCTTAGCTTTAAAAAAAAAAAGCCGGTCATAAAAACAAATAAAAATTAACACAAACTTTTCACTCCTCCCACGTGAATTAAAATCCCAAAATATGAAGGTCGTTCCCTCCACTTGTATTTCAGCGAATCACAGCGCATTTTATGAGTCACGCGTCTTGGAAAAGATGACATCATCTGAAAAGACAAATGTTGCATCCGGTCGGAATGAGCTAAAGCATTGCTACGTATGTAGGTGCCCTGACTTTAGACAAGGTTTTTTACTTCTGCCGTTTGCGTTCACACATGCAGCCATTCTGGACAACATTGGAAACTTTCAAGGAGAGCGGTGCATGTGTGGAAAAAGCTTCTTTCAGACAAAATGAAATCTTTTCATCAACAGCCACAGAGAGCCGCTTACCTCACAGCATGTTTTTCTTCTTTCATTTTCACACCAAAAGACCTCTAAAATGCTCTTTTCAGGTGTTCTTCTTTGAACAACCAAAGGAAATGATACACTGAGGAAAGAGAGGAACAGAAACTACTATGAGGAGGAGGAGGTGGTGCATCGAGTGGGAGCAGGGAACACAAAAGTCTCTTTTTCTCTCGTCTATTTTTATGGCTCAGGGTGGATTTTATAGTCGTAGCTAAATCAGCCTATGATCTCTGGCTACAGCAGCTTTTTACTCCAATAGATATTTCAATTAATCAGTCGGGCTTCGGCGCTCCAGCAGAGGGAGGATTGTAGAGGGAGGTGCTGGCTATTTAAGCACTTTCTCCATCAACATATCAGAGTATACGAGACAAACTGTGTGTTAGTGAGGAGCCACCTGCTCCAGGTTTGTCGTGCTGTTATAGTGATTACATTCAAGCAGATGCACCATTCATTAGAGCTGAAACGCAGGCTGAAGAATTTAATTTGAAATCACTCTCCACACACTGAGTATAGGCTCTACTTTGGGTAAGAGCCTCACTTTATTCCTCAGACAGTCTTTTCATCTTTTTATGCATATTTTTCCTCTACCTTGGGCTGAATTGTCCCATGCTAACGCTCTGCATTACTTGTTATTCACGGTTATAATGACTCACCATCCACGGCTCCTCCTGGCGCCATCAAAGGTCATCGTTTCACCGCTGTCACACTCTCATCAGAGGACAAAGACGGTGGGAAAACTTATCTCGTCTACTTCCTCCTGGTGCCTTTCACACAGATATTTTACCGAGGTGGAACATTTTGTCATTTAATTCTCATACCCACTGTGCATGGCTATTCATCAGAGAATGAACCACAAATGACACACGATCTGCGGATCCAAAGAAGGCTGCGGACGTCCAGCGTCCATCCTCGGGAGAAAAATAGCGCGAGGGTTAAATGGAAGCTATCTAATATGCTTTTCTCTTTTTTCATCTGCACATCATCAGAGCACCAGGAGCTCATATTAAACAGTCAGATCAATGCCACATGGAGAAGACAGATGAGCTGCTCTCGTCTTGAAGATTCAGAAATTTTCCTTCTCTCCATTATGTTGTTTCACTGTTCAGGGTTTGCACTGGTTGCATGATGTAAACATCATCACCCCGACCTGCTTGCTCGAGGTGAATTGCTGCTGCATTGTTACATCATCTCATCCAAATTCTTGAGGGAATCTTACTCGAGGGCTGGCAGGAAAAATTCTTGTTAAAGTCAAGGAGACGAATTTGTCTGTTTACATTCAGATTTGCTGCCTGTCCTGAAAATTTCATGAAGTGTTCAGGTGTTTTGAGCATGTGTGGATACACACATAAAACACTGCTTTTTAAACCTTTCTTTATAGCAGTACGGGCTACACTTCTTGCAGATTTTCAGTCATCATAATTATCAGCATAGCATTTTACTGAAGACAAATACAACCACATTTAGACCAGTTTAAAACCAATTACAATGTGAGGTATTCCATCATATGTCATCAGGCCTGTAGATTACTATTGTATCATATTTTCCCAGACATAACCAAGTTACACCTACTATGAGGAGTGGATTGCTCCCAGTAATCACACCAGAAATTGCACAAAAATTGTCCTCAATGTCTCCTCCATCTCAAGGTCTCTCTGATGAAGCAAATTGCTCTAATGATATCCTGATGATGTTAAACTGTATATGTGTATATGATGAGCTGGATGAAGACAGCAAGTCTGTACCATCTATTAAGAAGAGGATTCATTAAAGAAGTGGCTGCCTAGAAGTGGACGCCCATCAAAACAAACACCAAGAAGCACTGGAATATCCGGTAAAGGCCGACCTGCACCTCAATCAATCAATTAATCAATCAATTGCCAATTCATAACAAACGTTATCTCAAGACACTTTCCAAAAGCATTAACAGATCTACACCTGTAAATGATAATTTTATTAACAGAGACCCAGCATCAAGACAAGATAAGAAGTCTGATCTCATCTTAACCCACCATGAGTACAGACCTTTGCAATATTTAGCAAGTTACAATGGAGAGGAAAAACTTCCCTTTAACAGGCAGAAACCTCGGACACATCACTTCTAAAGAGTCGCAGACCTTTCTGGTAGCATCTCAGATGACATTCATGGGAGTGTTGCTAGAGAGAAGCCTCTGCGCTCACAAAAGAGCAAAGCTTCCCATTTCAACGTTGCCAGAGAGCACTTGGACAAACCAGAAGCCCCCTGGAGGTCCATCCTCCAGACAGATGAGTCCAAACCACCATGTTTAGAAAAAGGCCAACACTGCATATGAAGAAAAGAAGCTCCTCTCAACAGTGAAGCATGCTGGTGGTAATGTGAAGGTCTGGGGCTGCTTCTCTGCTTCTGGACCTGGACAACTCCACATTATCCAGGGAACCATGAATTCTCAAGCATATCAACCAATTCTTGATCAGAATCTCCTGCTATCAATCAGGGAGTTAAAGCTACAATGAAATAAATTATGTAACGAGACGATGACCCAAAGCATTCCAGCAAAATTACAAAGAAATGGCTTTAGATAAAGAGGATTTGTACTCTTGAAGAAATTGGTGCGTACCAGATATCCCGCTAACCTCTCTCAACTGGCTGAGTTCTGCAAGGAAACCCCAACAAGTAGATACAAGAGACTAATTAGTGTTACGAGAGATGTTTGGTCGAAGTGATTGGTCGATATATTTCTTTTGTGTGTGTGTGTCCACAACTTAGAAGGTGTGCTTTACAAATTGGGATTTGGATGTATGTGTAAAAAGGTTATTTCAGTGTTTTTTACAAAAACAGTGGCCATGTCTGGGGGGTTCACAAGCTTTCAAGCAGCACTGTACGTGTAGGAGTTAAGCCTCATAATTACAATAGTAGAAAATTGAAATCCATGCTGATAAACTTTGTGTGCAGATCGGTTATTTTTGGTCATCTGACGAGTAAATTGTTGTTTTGAGCACCATAAATTTGAGTGTCTTGATCCTGGTATCAGGTATCTGTCTGATACAGACTCAAATAGTTAGTTCACTTAACAGTTACCACTGGTGAATCCATAGAACAGATCTATTTAACCCAGTTGTATGCCCTAAGGGAAGATAACCACACTACTTTCACTTACCCATGGCTGAGGTTTTGCAGTGTAATTGTTACTCCTTAGTGTTGAGATATAATTCACCAAACATTTACACATTTATAATCCCATAGTAATAACAGTCAGTTTAAATACATTTTTATTTCATTTTGGTCTACAAAGTGCGGAAATCCTGAAGCTGCCAAAACATAATTCTCAGTCTCTTCCTCACATTCAGGAAAAGAGAAAGTTAAAGTAATACTTGTATCGGATCTGATCAGGATTGGCTGATTTCATAGCCCAGTTAAAAGTACTGGTATCAGGACTTTAAAGTTAAGTTGGTGTATCCCCAGCAACAATGCTAATTAACACTGTGGCATAGTTACCACCAGTTCTCAGCTGTAAAGTAAATTTTTCAGTCTAACTGCGCAGCGCTGTTAAGCACCAGTGTTGGTAAATTAGGTGTTATTTATCATCCAACTCATTGGAACAGAAATTGGTCAGTTTTGCCCCAAATGAATGCATAATGACTCATTGAAACGTATGTTAAAAAACCCTGGCACACAGAAACGCTGTTTGCTCTGCAGCGCAGTTGGAGCAGATAATCCTATACGCATGCTTTGTGAATCAAACAATGTCTTTTTGGCTCATTCGCACATGTGTAGTAGATGCAAAAGCCATGTGAGACCCTCACTCTTGTTTCCTGGCTTCACATGAGACATGGTGGTACCCAGGGACACAGTGATTCAGTGCGCACGGCCCCATGACCCTCCTGTTGACGTGACCAAATGTCTACTTCACAGGACAATCAGAGGAAATGGTTTTTAAAAGAGAAGGATTATTATAACCATTCAGACTAAGGATGAAAAGGGCTCTAAAATTACAGAAAGAGCATGAAATGAGCTGAAATAATAAACACTCATTCAGTGAACTGGTATGTGTGTGTGTGTTTCTTTCGTTTTCAGGACCATACTTTCCAGGATGTAATTTTTACAGTGTGCAGTTATTGATGTTGTGATGTGGGGACACAAAGCCTGCTTGCTGCTAGTAATAGAGGGTCTGGGGTGGGGGCAGGAAATTTGGAGGCTGACTGCTCATGATGCATGACGGAGAGTGTGGCTGCTGGAAACTTTTTAGCATTGTAAACATCGCTCAATAACCACCCACTTCTGACAAATTATAAAAGATTTCTACTACAAAACCCTAACGTGCTGTGACATTTATATTCTTGCTCGCCTACATCAGCGCTGTGGAGAGGGCAGTGAATGCAGCATCAGGCTGCTGGAGCTCCAGTTCCACCTCCCAGCTTCAAAGAGGAGTTTGTGGTCTCAGGGGAGCGGTTTGGAGATGGAAAAGCACAGCGCGTGTGCATATATGTTTGAGCAGATTCAATGCCAAATCACACAGCATCATTCTGCCGCCTGCTCTGCCCCACAAGACACTATAATCCCTTTGTTCTTATGTATGTGTATGCGCAGATGAGAAATCTAACGATTGCTTCACACTGTGAACCAGTACATTCAGCTCGTATTGCCTTCCAGCCTCCTCCACAAACCCGTCTCTGGCTCACATGTTTATTTGCTTTCCTCCATCTCCACCTTTCAGTAATGTCTTGTTTCATTCGTGCATCAATCACTCAGCTCTGCCTTTTCCTCGGGCTTCGCCTACAGATTGATTACCTTTCAGGAGTTCAATGTAATGACAGGAGGCCAGGCTAATTTCTGAAGTGATAAATGGTGAGCTAAGTGACTACAATCCACAGGGACGCAAATGCTCCTGGAGCTTTTTCTGTATTAGTTGAACCAAAAGAAGAAAAAAAGACTGTCGCTGAACATTTCTCCATGAAACACAGAGATAAGATCAGACAGAATGAGTTTACTGATGCTCCTCTTTTAAAGGTTCGTCTGAACAAAGAAACCCTGAGTCCTGCTTTGTGATGTTAGAATGGGAAAAAAGTTGTATCAAATCAAACTTTGAGGGCTACAAGGATCTCTATTTGAAAGAGAACACAAACAGCAGTTTCATCTCCCATCCAGGATTTACAAAGAAAACATTTTCTTCTTCATTCTTTTAAAATTCTGCTGTAATGTTTTTGTGCTTTTTCTGAGAGGTTGCAAGCTTTAATTTGAACCTGAGGGAAACTTTTCTCAAGGTTGTTTAAAAGTGATAGAAAACTGTGACCATATCTAAAACCCAAATGATATACTAAGTATCCCATCAGCTGTGGCCTACAGTAATCTCAGCGTCAACTCTAAGGCCCAGTCTGTAAACAGACCTAAACCCTTTAATGCAAAGAAAGCCCACTGGAGGAATATCTTCAGTGTAGTCCACCAAAGAGCAGCCTGGACTCATAAGGTCACTATATTGTTGGTACTCTTCAAAAAGATCTTGAAGATATGGCTGCGCCGGCCATATTGCTTCAAAAATCTGTTTCAGAAACAGACGGGGTGACGTCGCGGAAACTACGTCCATTAATTATACAGTCTATGGTTAAGACTAAGGGTCCCGTTTGTGTAATGACTGGATGTGCATACAGGCCCAGGACTTCAGTGCACAAACGAATCAGCACAACAAAATCTCTCCAGAGAGGCATCCATCCATCCATCCATCCATCCATCCATCCATCCATCCATCCATCCATCCATCCATCCACCCATCTATCTATCTATCTATCCATCTACCCATCCATCCATTAGGGACGCACATAAATGAAAATTCTTCACTGAAAGAAGAATTTCTGCACTCTGCTCTCCCTCTCCTGCACTCTGTGCTTTTCCCCTCTCCAAGCGGGTTTTCCACAGTCACCGGGGCCTGGATCATTTCTTTTGCACACATCACACTCTTTACAAATCACAATCTGTGGGTCTTTCTCAGATATTTTGAAATATGTCAGCCCTTATCCAGACAAGAGCGTACCAGCCACAGTTTTAGCTTGTGTCAAAATAACATGCTGTTTCGGCCATGTTGTTTTGGTGATAAAAGTTTTTTGGCTGAAAATTTTCAGTGGTTGGCCGAAATTTTCCATCCATTATTCCCTCCCTCCCTTCCCTTTCCTTTCCCACTCAGGTTGACAGTAAAACATCTTTGACTATTTTGGCTTCAGCTGTCTCTGTGCTTTCAAAATGTAGCTCGATAAAGACATGACTGACAGCTCTCCACTACTTGGTAACACATTTCTCTCTCGTATAAAAACCTCAGAATACTCGATGTTTCTTGACTCTAGACAGATGTCAAAGATGCAATCATTCCAAAATGACAATTACAAATTAAAGTCAAGAAGTATTTTCAGCTACAGGCCTCTGTTTTCTTTATAACAGCAGCTTTGTTGCATCACCATTGTCTTCTGAATCAGCTGCCTTTCAGAGCTTTCACAGAGATAAAAACATCTACATATGGCTCGATGAGAGGCGAAGCAGCCTCTGTTCAACTCAGAGCTCACACAGCATGCTAAGCCATTAGCCCCATAAACACATCAAATAGTCATTTCTGTTGTTTCCTGACAATTTGACTGCCTGTGTGTAAGGTCAGACTGTTCATACAACCCTGGGCCCGATTCATGCAGCGCCAGATTCATCTATTTCCTTTTTTTTTTTTTTTAATGATAGTTATTTCAAAGATTTAGTTCAGTGAGCATCAGGGCTTCCAGCTCCTTGATCATTTTCTGTTTTTGCGTGCACTGGAAACAGGAAGCAAAGGAAACAATTTGCAACCCCCCCCCCCCCCTACACTTTTTCTCAACTGCAGCCAAGAAATTTCACAGAACAGATCTGTGCGTCTGGCAGTAGAACAATTTCAAGATCATTTTCTGTGAGGCAGAAAAAAACATGTTAATTATTGTAACAGATTTTTTTTGTCAGACTTGTCAGTTAGCGGTGTTTACAGAAATATGAGAAACAGCCTCCAGTCATGGTTTAAGTTTTCTGTCACAAGAACAGGAAGCGACAAAACAATATTGTCCTGATTATGATTAAAAAAATAAAATAAAATGTGGTACATTTATTACACTGCAGTGACACAGCAGATCATGATTCATGAGATGGTAGTCATAATTTTTTTTTGTACCGAATTACTGGTATTTAGGGCTCCACCAATCTCATGAGTCATCAACAATCAGTGCCCAAAAGAGTAGCGTGTGTAACGTGTGTCTGCTTTTAGAACAAATGATTCAACCATTTCAAAATATTTTTCAGGTCCAACCTCTGCAGTACAATATTTCTCCCATCTGTTGAGTTTTATTCGCTAGTTTGATTGGTGCCTTTACTCGCGTGTTTAAGTTGTTCCGTGAGCTCACAGCTCAAATTACTTATACGTCAAATCACTTCTCTCCATTAAAATGAATAACATTCAATTAATCTGTTCCAGATCTCCTTAAGCCAGGCTTTTCTCACTTTAATCTGCAGCTGTTTTCAGTAAAAAAAAACAAAACTGTCCAATCAGGTTTGTTTCATCCTCCCTTTCAGAGTGTTCCAAAATGAGTTAGGCCAGTGTCATGAAAATAGCGCCACCTTGCGCCCTGTTGCAACTTTTTGTGCATGCTTCTTTCGAAAAACATCTGAAAATTTTGCAAAATAACTGAAACCACAATTTAGAGCACAACATTAATGCTTCAATTGCGAGCTAACAGCTTAAAGTGAACGAATGAGTCATGGGTTGCTGGGCAGATGTTGAGGAGTTCATTGTGGCATTCTCTGTGCTAGCGAAGGGGTACACAAAACGGGCTTGTTACTTGAATTTTATCTCTCAAATTCAACAGGGTTTTTCCTGCATCCTGAAAAAAGGACTCGTCGCTCTGAACCAGATGAGGGTCATTCTTCTCTCATTGATCAGGTCTATACCCTGTTCTTTTATTTAACAGACTAAATGGTTTTATGTTATTTGTCTTATTTACATGACGGGATGGTCACACGTTCACACAACTCTCCTCTGCTCTCTGTATTGAGTTGTGCTCCTATGGGCACTGCACTCACACGGAGAAGAGCACACGGAGACGAGCACACTCCGTGTAGCGGACAGAGAGTCCAGAAAAATGTAACAACCATCACGAGAGGCACCAAAAAGGTGAGTTTGTGAAGAAGGCATTATTCTTTGAAGCCTTAATATTATTATGCCAAGGTACTAATGATCAGAATAATAATTTGTTTCAGTTTTCAGCCTCTGCATCTTCATATTTGGTTTTTGGTTTTGACCAAGAATTTTCATTTCAGTGCATCCCGAATTCCAACATAACCAAGGTATCCCAGCACCGACAGCACTTCCAACATAATCAGGAGCAATAAAATACTTGTATTGTCACCAAACTTGAGGATTATTTAGAAAATCAGTTGCAATGTGTTTATATTTCTGTATAAATAGAAATGTCATTTGTATACAGAAATATAAACACATTGTAACTGATTTTCTAAGTAATCCTCAAGTTTGGTGAAAATACAACTTTTTTTATTGCTCCTGGCTGTGTTGGAAGTGCGGTAAACTCTTGATAAACTGTTCCAGCTTGTGAGTGTGGCAGTGAATGATACTATTGAGCCAAGTAGAAATTTTAAAAACAAGACAAATACGGGGCAATTATTTATCCATAATCTTTACTAGTTTTTTTTGTTGTTGTTGTTGTTGTTGTTGCTGCCAACAGAACAAACTCTACGAAAGTTGGCTGATTGACTGCCCCCCATGTTTATCATCTGAAGTCATGTTTGACATAGCTGCCAAAACTCACACATTGGCAGTGAGAAACGCACTTCAATGGCTTCACACGCTCTCACGCCACATCTATGATTTCTCACGCTGAAGTGAGCATCTGATATCTACCTGTTGAGCTATGGTTTAGAGTGACAAAAAGGTGGAGTTCGGCTCTCGTGCTGTCGGAACCAGAACCAGAGACCGCTGTTCATTGACACAATAACATACTCGTCAGCACTCCCGGTTTTTCCCTTTGATACTGTAACGGACATGGTGGGTTGTTTGTGTAAAATAATAAGAATGTGTTACTGTTAATATGGGTTATTTTGTGTATATGAATTACAAGCTTCAGTGAATGCATCACCTGTGATCGGCGGTTGTGTTTTCTGAGAGAGGTGTGGGATGCGCTTATCCAAGAGTTAAACAGAGAGTCCAATGCAATTTTTTAACGTGGTTACGGCCAAAAGTAACTGGTATGGAGTGTTCAATAAACCCTGTTATGCATGAGTAGAAGACGTAGGTAAACAAGCACAGAAAAGACGTTAATGGGTGCGCAGGGTGTTAAAATGTTGAGGCACGTCACGGGGGGTTCTCACGCTTTGTCAAAGTCAAAAGTTGGCAGGTATGTTTGATCACGTGATCTCTTGTCAGAGCTCGCGGAATCATTACCCCAAATGTTTTGTGTCTTGTGTAGTAATCTTATGTAACCCTTTAATGTGTATGATTCAAGGACTGTACGTTAAGAATCAATCAGTATGTTTTGATAATATCTTTTTCTTGATATTATCAAAACATATGCGTCACAAAAAAATGGAAAATAATAAGTTTTGGCCCAAAATATTGTTACTGCGTTTGATAGTTAACATCTTTAACTCAGGGACCCTAACAGGAATTCTTTGGCTTTTCCATCCAGCCCAAGTGGACATTTGAGGAACTGCAGTTAATTTCCCTTTTATATTAGCTTCATTCGGCCAAAGTGTGCTTTTTGGTTATAAAACTCTTTCTCTCATGACTTTGAATCCTGTTCCGTTTACGTTTTATTGGTGAAACCCTTAAAAGGAACTCTTTCACTCCTCATATGGAAGTTGTCCACGTCTGTCGCTCTGTGCCAGTGAAAGCATAAGTGTTCATTAGGTACATTAGCATTAAATTAAGTAGATTACCTTTAAGCTACGTTCCCTGTATGTGCCCTCTCTCTGCGATTAGAATCACTGGATGCAGTAACAAAAAAGAGCAGACCCATCTTCTAATGAGGGTTATTGTTCAGCTGAAGTAAATGTCGACTAATGGATCTGCTCTCAGGCAGCAATCTCCATTGGCCTACAGTCATCTGTGTGTGTCGTCTCATCAGGGTAAGTATAGATGCAGGCAGTATGGGACACAGCCATGTCTGCACACTAACTCTATTTGGTTTTAATGTCCTCACTCACCCATGAATATCCTCAACGGGTCCCTGGAGGTTTGTAATAGAACACATCTGGTTATACTGGACAGAGAGATTATAAATATTGTATTACTACTATATATAGGCCTTGTGAATTTGACATACACTTTCTTTCATGCGGTCTGACAGCTGCCATTTTCCTCCCACTTCTGTAACCATAACATCATCTCAAAGGTGTGTAAATGTTTTTTTGTTTTTTTTTCACAATGTTCTCTTGATAAAAATGGAGGACAAGTAAGAGCCTCGAGTCTCTATAAGAAGTATAACACGTGGTGATTGTGTCTGATACACTCTTTCTCTATTGTGAGAAGCAGCAAGTCTAATAAAGCTCCACAGTAAATCCATTTGACAAGCACATGGTGATAAAAGACGAGAAAAACACGTCTGTGTAAAATCAATAAAAGCTTTGTGGAAGTCAATGAAAAGCCGACTTTGTATGGATGACAAACACTTATACTCTTCTATTATCTGGCTACTGTTTACTAAAAGATCTTTTTCTCAACACTTTTACTTTTTACTTTTACTGATGAGAAAAGAAAACCTCCACCAGTTTCTTTCTTTTTTTTTTTTTTTTAGTATCCAGCGTGAGACTCCTGGGACAAATGATCCCCTTCTGTTCATCAGTGAGGATGCAGAAACAGGAAAACATCTAGAAAATGTCTTTTGCACTCCTCCTGCATTATATTGCACACAGAAAACAACCTTTGTGTGTTTGTGCCTGCCATTAATTAACCGCCCTGTCTCTAAGCAACACCCTCCATTTCTTCCTGCAAGAAATCAATCTCAGATATTTTTGCACCATGTGATCAATGGCTTTAATTATACGGATGAATGCTGCTTGGTCTTTTTTTTCCCTGCCATTTTGATTTGGTTCCTGGATCGAGAACAACAAATTAATCTTGTTAATGTAGCTGCTCTAATTGGTCACTTTTAATTCAAACACTAAGTCAAACAATCACCAGAGAAAAGCTGCTGGTGTGAACCTCTTGGTGCAAATAAACAGCACACATGCTGTATTTTCTGTGATTTTGTAATAAATGACTTCTTTCAAAGGCACCGCGGTGATCTCTTTACCACCACACACAGTAAGACTAACAGATGCTCATTATCTTAATGCATCCATAGAGATACGAACATACATCAGAGGAGCAGTCAGAGTTTAACTGGGATGAAGGTTTGTGAAGCCCAAAGCCAACAGCAGACAGATGATCGGCTCAGAGAACATATTAAAACTGCTGCAGTGTAACATTAGGTTTGTTAAGCCACAGACAAAAGCTGTGCAACTAAAAGAAAACAAAGAGTTTATTTTAAAGGGGGCCAATAAGTATTCAATGGGAAGCATCTACTGATTTACTTTCCACTGTTTTCAAATGCAGAAGCCCATCAGCTGATCAGTGGAAAAAATGTGAAAATAATGCCCCATGTACAGAGGCTGAAGTCCTTATGGCAGGAGATACTGGTTCAAATTCCTCCCATAAGGACTTGCCTAAAGGTGCTTTACAACCGGAAGTTCCAGGGACTTTTAGTTCCCTCAATTACCCTTCCAGGAACTAAATAGATTGGGTGACCCATTGTTGTCTGTTATTAACAGTAAGACAAGGACAAAAAGTACAGAAAATATTCAGGCTGTGCTAGCTTTTATTGTATTTTACTGTACTGCAGATGGAATCGTTGATATACTTTTAATTTACAGCAGTAGTGGCAAACACCCGACACTGAGTGGTGGTCTAATTAATTTGTTAAGCACTGTATACAGTGCATCCAGAAAGTATCCACAGTGTTCACTTTCCCACATTTTGTTAAATCACAGCCTCATTCCAAATGGAACAAAATTCATTTTTTCCCTCAAAATTCTACCCACAACACCTCATAATGACAACATTAAAAATTAAAAAGAAAAATGCAAATGTATTGAAAGTGAAAAATTAAGCAATCGCATATACTTAAGTATTCACAGTTTTTGCCACAAAGCTCAACATTTTCTCAGGTGCATCGTGTTTCCACTGATCATCCTTGAAATGTTCCTACAGCTTCACTGGAGTCCACCTGTGGTAAATTCAGTTGATTGAACATGATTTGGAAAGGCACACACCTGTCTATATAAGTCCCACAGATAACAGTGCATGTCAGAGCACAAACCAAGCATGAAGTCAAAGGAACTGTCTGTAGACCTTCAAGGCAGGATTGTCTCGAGACACAAATCTGGGGAAGGTTCCAGAAAAATTTCTGCTGCTTTTAAGGTCCAAATGAGCTCAGTGGACTCCATCATCCACAAATGGAAGAAGTGCAGAACCACCAGGACTCTTCCTAGAGCTGGCTAGGAAATCAAGGCAGAGGGGCCTTAGTCAGGGAGGTGATCAAGAACCTGATGGTCACTCTCCAGTGGTCCACTGTGGAGTGAGGAGAACCACCACCTCTGCAACAATCCACCAATCAGGCCTGTATGGTAGAGTGACGAGACGGAAGCCACTCTTTAGTAAAAGGCTCATGGCCGCCCGCCTGGAGTTTTCCAAAATGCACCTGAAGGACTCTCAGACCATGAGATAACAATTTCTCTGGTCTCACAAGACAAAGATTGAACTCTTTGGTGTAAATGCCAGGCGTCATGTTTGGATGAAACCAGGCACCACTCATCACCTGGACAATATCACCCCTACAGTGAAGCATGGTGGTGGCAGCATCATGCTGTGGGGATGTTTTTCAGCAGCAGGAACCGGGAGACCAGTCAGGACTGAGGGAAAGATGAATGCAGCAAGGTAAAGAGATATCCTGGATGAAAACCTGCTCCAGAGCGCTTTGATCTCAAACTGGGTGACAGTTCATCTTTCAGCAGGACAATGACCTTCAGCACACAGCCAAGATATCAAAGGAGGGGCTTCAGGACAACTCTGAATGCCCTTGAGTGGCCCAACCAAAGCCCAGACTTGAATCTGATCCAACATCTCTGGAGAGATCTAAAAATGTCTGTGCACCAATGCTCTCCATCCAACATGATGGAGCTTGAGAGGTGCTGCAAAGACGAACGGACCAAACTGCACAAAGACAGGTGAGCCAAGCCTGTGGCATCATGTTCAAAAAGACTTGAGGCTGTAACTGCTGCCAATGGTGCATCAACAAAGTACTGAGCAAAGGCTGTGTACTGAATGGCTGAATACTTATGTACATGTGATTCCTTGTTTATTTATTTTTGATATATTTGCAAAAAATAAATAAATAAATACATAAATAAATAAAAAGGAAAAAAAAAAACTTTTTTTTTTTTTTACTTTGTCATTATGGGATGTGTGTAGAATTTTGAGGGGAAAAAATGTATTTATTCCATTTCGTAATGAGGCTGTCACATAAAAAATGTGGAAAAATAAAGCACTGAAAATATTTCCACATGCACTGTATATACAGAACTGAACAAAAATAACAGTGGGAAGAAGTCACCAACAGGTTTAGACAAAATTATGAACAATATTTGAGAGAAATTCGCCTTCTGCGTATACAGAAAAAGTCTGATATCTTTGAGTTCAGCTCATGACATGACATATTTGAACTCTTTTCTTTTCTATTTTTTTTTTTAACTGGACTGAAATACCATTACAACATCATTTATTTACGAGTGAAAGGAGGATAAAAATGATTTATATTCCTCCAAAATTATTCTTCAGTCTCTTCAATCCTAAGACATTATTAAAAGGCATTTTTGTTTTCATACAAACTTCACAGAAATATTGTCTCAGTTTAGAGGCTTTGTGAGGTGAACAAGGGGGAACATGAAAAAGAGAGCATTTTAAGCTTCAGGGAAAGAAATTGAAGAATGCATATGTGTTCATGTTTCATTCATGAAGCTCTCACTACAAAGGTAGCGGGTCCCTGGATGCTGGTGGGATTGACACCTGACAGATGTCTGTGTGTGTAAGAGCTAAGTGGTCATTGCAACCAACTGCAATGTAGCTTGTCATGTGATACCCCTCTTTATATGTGTGTGAGCCTGAGGATGTGATGAATCTTATGGCAGATGCAGATTACCTGGTGAAATCAACTAGAAATAAGTGCTGGGAAAAAAAAGTGCACTTGGAACAATTTTTGAATATTTATGCTGAGCTACTGACTCAAACACAGTTCAGTGCTTTGAATTGAGGGTGCCTGTTACATCGTGGCATCTGGAATTTCCCCAAAATCTCAAATGTGAGGAGTGAAACAAATTGAACAGTACAGATTACTAATCGGTTACTAAACTAAATCAAATGACGCTAGCACAGAACAGATTTATGATGATTTAACTGCACTAACCAGCTGTTTCGTACAAAGAAAAATGAAATTAAAAACTCCAAGTGCCAAGTCTGTGACTTTCTCTCTTTATGATTTTTCAACATGAGCTCGATAAGCCTCACTCAGCCTCCACACTTGTTCTAATTATGTAGCTCGACCTGTGATAACACGCTGTCACACCGCTGTGTGCAATCAGAGCTGCTTCACTAAATGTTCCGTTGATGCAGAAGAAACATCCTGATGTGAGGATAAGGTTACTGCAAATCTGAATCTTATATTAAACATCTCTGAAATGTTCATTTTTAAGACAGATATCCAAAATCTAGAGTTAACAAGCCATCATAATCCCTTTTTAGAAAGTTAGTCAAGTGTGAAGTGTCTTATCTGTGATGAGACAGTAAAAAACCAGCATCTCTCGTAGCACGAAGCTTACATATCTGTGAAGACACAATTAATGCCAAACGACAGCAAGCGAGTCTCTGCCCCAAGTGGAGAAGTTTAAGTATCTCGGGGTCTTGTTCACGAGTGAGGGGAAAATGGTGCGAGAGATTGACAGACGGATCGGGGCAGAGTCGGCAGTAATGCGGATGCTATACCGGTTCGTTGTGGTGAAGAGAGAGCTGAGCTAGAAGGCAAGGCTCTCAATTTACCAGTCAATCTACGTACCAACCCTCACCTATGGTCATGAGCTGTGGGTCGTGACCGAAAGGACACGATCACGAATACAAGCGGCTGAAATTAGCTTCCTCCGTAGGGTATCTGGGCTCAGCCTTAGAGATAGGGTTTGGAGCACAGACATCCGGGAGAGGCTCGGAGGAGAGCCGCTACTCCTTCGCATCGAGAAGAGTCAGATGAGGTGGTTCGGGCACCTGGTGAGGATGCCTCCCAGACGCCTCCCTGGGGAGGTATTCCGGGTATGCCCAGCTGGGAGGAGACCCCGGGGTAGACCCAGGACACGATGGAGAGATTGTATGTCTCGGCTGGCCTGAGAATGCCTTGGTATCCTAACAGAGGAGCTGGTGGGAGTGGCTGGGGACAGGGGCCTCTGGTCTTCGCTGATGACATTGCTGCCCCTGCGACCCATACCCGGATAAGCGGTAGAAGATGGATGGATGGATGGATGGATGGATGGATGGATGGATGGATATACTTCACATTTTCAGACCTTAACCTTTGGACAAGGAACTCCTGATTCAACCACTTGGTAAAACTTGTTTACCCAAATTCTTCGGAGCGCTTTAATTCTCTATTTTAAAATGAAGTTGTAAAAATAATGAGGTGAGGCTTGAGGTTGGAGTTAAAAAGCCGAATACAGTTTACTGTAGGAAGCATTTCAAACTAAAGTATCACACAGTGTGAATGATCCGACTGTATTAACGTAAAGTTTCCAAAATATAGCCAAATCATTTCACAGTACTTTACAGTGTTTCTGTTTCACTAGTGTTTCACATTTTTTAAAGTTAAATGTCTTAAAGCCTGATTCCTGACTTAAAGACTGAAGTGTGGGGGAAAAAAAACAACAAATTAGGCAAAAAAAACTTTAATCAACACATTATTTTCTCTCAAGGATTTCAGGCTGTGCTAACAACTAACAAACATACTAGCACATACTAACAATCTAAAATGAAAAAGCACAATGTGGTTTTCTGTTTGTATCGTTTAAGATCATCTCAATTCAATCGTGTATGTCAGATAGATTTGTTTGAAGATTTGATGTGGGGATGATTTTCTGTTGAATCTTTCGATAGTACTCTAAATAAAACGTCTTTTTTTCTTCTTTTTTCTGTCCATTAAAAAAAAATCATGAACGGTCTTTAGGACAGTACATGAGTATTTTAGCAGGGAGGGGCTATAGTCCCTTACTGACCTTCCCCCTCAGGGTCTCGTTCATTGCAGGGACGTTTGTGTCTGACTTCTTCCCATTACCATGTGCTACATCAGCCTGCAGTTTTTCTGTCTGCATATCAAGCAGCGAGGAGGTCCTTCTGGTGACGACAGGCCTTTGGGTGCTCCATTCATCTCTGAAGGAGCACAGAGCCTCGTCCCTGCTGTCATTCTGCTCTGATCAGCTGCTCGGCTGTCACACACTGACTCCTCTGCTGCAGAGTCGATGGAGGGGGGGCTGACTGAGGCCAGCTTCACCCTCTGGCGGCTGTTCAGACTTGTAGACTGTCTTTGCTGGAAGGCGGACTCTCAGCTGCTTGAAATGACAGTGACTAGCTTCCTTTGTCCCCTATGGGTGCTGTCTGTGCCGCTCTGGATAACATCCTTGAAAAGGGGACGACTCCTTAGGGGTCCTACTTGAAAGATGGACACTTGGTGTGCAGACAGCACGCTCACAGAGCTGTGGGGAAGTGAAGTTAGAACTGCAGCTCGAGAGTCCCAGAGCCCATGCCCTTTTTACAAATAAGATGTCTAATGACTTATTAATAGTAATAGTTAATTGTCGTCTGAGGGGAGGAAGGAAAAGGACATAATTGTTGAATCAAAACACATTATTTCTGCTTCACCTCCAACTCTGCATTATGAATGAAAGAAGTGAAAGCTGTTGGCTTTTGTTCATATTAATGTGCATGTGGAGCTGTTAAGGCCTTGAATCAGGAGTCTGTGGAGCAGTTTTTTGGGAGTAAGAAAACAATCCGGCAAACTTTAGAAAAGACTAATGTTTTATAGGACAAACAGAGGCACATTGACCTCCAATATACTGATATTTGTCACGCTGGGAGGGCATAAAGTTTCAAATTACCTGAGGTCTAAAAGAGTTTCTAATAAGGCAAACAAATATATCCTCCTCCTACTAGACTTCAATGGCAAATACCAAAGTTGAGTATTTTATTTATTTCACCTTTATTTAATCAGGTTTGTTCCATTGGGATTAAAAACCTCTTTTTCAAAGGAGACCTGGCCAAGACAGGAAGGCAGCAGCAAAAGTACAATGTTACAGTCGGGAAAATACAAAGGGAGACAAAGTACAATTTACAAAACACAACATTAAGGATAAAAATAGAACGATCTATGAGTTATTCTGGGAATCGACTGTTCAAACAACAGAGCTAAAATAGGAACTTGCTCTGAATAACAGGAGTGACAACCAGATCATACACATCACATCAAATCCATTTACGAATAGGAGCTCTGGCACATTTATCAAGTTCATGACTTCACCTTTGCCTGTTGACAATGTGGCAAAACATCACTTTCATATAGCATCTTTAAACAATATGGAGATTATTTTGAATAAGAGTCAGGAATCAGGCTTTAAGACAAGAAGATGGGTCAAAGAAACATCAACTTAAGAAAACAAACAACAAATGTTAATATGACGTGTGTGTGTGTGTGTGTGTGTGTGTGTGTGTGTGTGTGTGTGTGTGTGTGTGTGTGTGTGTGTGTGTGTGTGTTTCAACTCCAGAACAGAGCAATCTGTGCAGCCAGATACGGGACAATAGATGTTTGTGTTGCCAGATCTTGCCAGTGTGTGTATTTGTTTGTGTGTTCGTGCAGTGATCAGTGTGAACCAAGCGTTGAAGTTGCCAAATATTCAAACAATGAGACAAATAACTGCAGATTGAGGGAAACTGCAAAGACAATCATTCGTTTACGACACATGTATGGGCACTCGATGAGACATTGATTAAAAATCTTGACAGATTCGATCAGGAGTAAATTCTTAAACAAACTGTGGCAGCAAGCTGAACATAATGCGGCAATCTGAAAAATTAATCTGTCTGGCTTATTGGAGAGTGCAGTAAATCTTAGCACTCTGAAACACTCTTAAAGATCGGGGATGGAAACTGACGACACGTTTTAAGCACTACTAAAAAATGTTGTGATTTGTATCCCGTTCGTGTTGGTTTTAGGTAAAAGCTTTAAAGGTGACATATCAAAACCTTTTTAACTCAACATGTGAACTCACCATGTTTCAGTCTAAATATCATATGAATCAGGCACCACAGAAGTTTTTCTAAAGCTCTAAACAGCTTTTCTGAAAACACTTGGTTTTGGTGTGTGTTTCTTCAAACCAGATAAAGTCCTTTTAACACCGCCCCTCTTCACCTTTCTGTGACAGGCTGATTTTCAGTGTTCCCCCTAAACTCTGATAAGATGCCCGAAGATTCTCTGTATATCATGAATGGACACTAGAGGCAAACACATTGTTTATTTCATCACAGCCATTATAACAAGGTCTGACTAATGTTTCTAAAGTTTGGACAAAAAACAATTGCCCCTTGCTGGTGTTTCCATTACGTCTAGAATTGTGCACAACTTGAGTAAAATCTTGTCCTGCCAGATTTAATATCCAGAATGCAGAAGAAGAAAAGAGGACTATAACTGGTGGTAACCATGGATATCCCAAACATTCTAAGAGCTGGAACTGTCATTTTGATGGGTGACCCTGTTGTTGCTGATGTTGTCAACAGACAAAGGCAGAATAGAAGGCGTTGTGTCCGTAAGTGTAGCAGTGGCCATGTGAGACAGACTTCTGGGAGAGGATCGGGGCTGAGGGGGTAAGGGAGGTGTGTCTATTATTCATCGGTTATTCCAATGAGGTGTTTTTGTGAAAAAGATGTCTCCATTGAACTTTTGAGATAAACTTCAATATCAAAACCAAAACCACCTCATCAGAGCGTAAAAACTTTTTATTGAAATTTGAGGATTTTTTTTAATTTTTTTTTTAAATTTTGGTGTGTCCATTACCATTTTTTTTTTTTTTTTTTTTTTGGATATTTAGGATTTGCGCAATTCTAGGTGTAATGGAAACTAGACTAGTGATTGCAGAAGTCTGGACATTGAAATTGGGCCCTAGAGAATGTTTTCCTAGTAACTCATGAGTTCTATGGCAGAATAAGCTACTTGGAAATTGGCAAAGAATGTTTGACAAATGTTTGACAAATTTTTGATTGTTGCAACCCACATTTTCAGCTCTGCTGCTCATCCAATCTGTTCCTTACAAAGGTGGCGTCATTAAAAAGGGAAATAAACAGGTTTTCCAATGGTACAAGATTAATTATCAAGAGGCATTATTACAACAAAGAAATAATCTAACAAACAAAAATTCCTTTCAATTTTGTGCCAAGTCTATGTTTGTACCAGAGTCAGATCTAAAAGCAGGAATGCCTTCAAAGAAGAGTATCAAACAAGAATAGAGCAAGTTGTTTCTGAATCGTCAGTTAGTTACTAACTTTGTGTTATCTTAACTCTTATTTTGTGAAGGCCTATGTCATGTTTTATTTACCTCATAATTTATAAGAAAGTGACGTAGTATCGTATAGACATAACTGCAGAAAACATCTAAACAAAATCATAAATAACATCCAGCCACATGTAAATAAGAGAGCAAAACATTCTAGAGGTAAATATTCACGAGAGTAAATCGCTGACATGCTTTTACAACAGTGAGCTTCCAAAGGTGAGGGTGGAGATACCAGGTGTGGGGGCAGGTAACATTCTAATAACTCACCTACTGCTGTATTTATGTACTGTATCTCTGAAATGACTCCATGCAGCAAACACTTTCAAGTCTTCGTTTTCTCCAGAATTAAGGATTATTTCTCCTTCTCTGTCAAACCTCAAGATTTGGTGGTGACATTTTTTCCAGATTTTAGGAACACTTCCTTCCTAATTTCTCTGTAATTTTAACATTCTGTTTGAAGTAAAACTCTGTCAGTAAAGCTCCCTCATCACAAAGACAACACAGCCTGAGTCTGGCTTTATTCTGCCACTGTGATCACTCAGTCTGTTCACTGTCTGTGTGCTTCTCAGGGTCTCACTGTGGTGAAAAGTCTGCTCCAGTACACTGTCTGTCCTTGGACCACATAAGAGCGTTGCTCATGTTGTAATATAACAGATATATTGCACGTCTTTGTAATGCTAAAATCTCAGAGGTTGACTTCAGCTGCTGTCTGTCTGTGATATCTGAAGGTGACATATCAGACAGTGACAGGTTGGGCCAATTAAATGTGTTAATTTCCATTGTGACTGCATCTAAAGACAGATGACACATCTCTACTTTCACACATTTGACAACAGTGATGCCACAGAACACCTCCGTAGTCTTGTGTTGGTCTACAGCAAACACTCACAATTGTGGTAAATTCAGTGACACTCATGATGGTGTTGTTACATTTCCTCTCACTATTCCTGCTTTACTCTGATAATCCAGCGCAGCAGGAGTCTTCATTCGACAAAATTACTACCAACCAAGGTGTAATACACCTTTTTATGGCATCAAATAACTCCTCTCAGAGAGACTTCTCAGGACTATAAAAACGTGGAAATAAATGGGCATGAAGAGTGAGCCTCAATGACAGAAGTGTTGCAGAATATTTATTTATTTGAATTGTATGATGATTTTAGAGTTTGATCCATGTCCCTAAGAGGAAATGGTCTGTCACCAGGGGTATCTCTTTTGGGGAACTATTATCTCCTCCATCTTTTTCACCATCAATGCTTTGTATGTATTTATTTTATTTATTTTTTTTTCGAAGGCTAAATCAACTCTCACCATGATGTCTTCATGCTGTAGTCAACAACTGGCAGAGATAGCCACACAGTTTAATCAGACAAATCTAAGGTTAAATAGTCAATTAAAGTCAGGGTTGGTAGTCACGGAAAACTAGCATGATTTTGAATGGAGCATCTCCTCAGGACTCTGTTTAGCCCCGCCCTCCAACAGTTGGAGCTCCTCCAAAACGATGCCCTCGCTCACATGCACCAGCGCTACTGATTCACAATCGTTTGATCGTGTCTGATAAAGAGTTTTTCCGCCATTCTCCAGTGTACTTAGATCCCTCTCGGTTATGCTCATTGAATGTGATGTGTGGGACGGGATTTGATTGGTTTAGCGAACTGTTTACCAAACACTAGGATTGGTTGGTGTTTTCCCAGGTTTACTCCTGCTGTAGAAAGCAGATGTTTTTTACTCTATTTTAAGAACACATCGTGCATTGATTGACATCGAGACATAAAGATCATTTTAACCAGTATAACATAAAGTGTATACCAACACTGACTTTACCTGACATTTACTGGACACCTGCTTCTGGTCTCTGACATCCCCTGTTATGTGGAACTTGGCCTTGACTCTGAAGCTTACACGTGTTGTGCAGTTCCAGGCTGAAGTTGCCCTGTCACTAGATCAGTCAAACATGGCGTGCTGATTCCTGGAGCAAACACCCACTGAGCACTGCAGCTGGGGCCATGCTTACAGGTGCTGACAATCAGGTGCCAATCTTAAAAGCTGTTTCACACCCTGTACTTTCCCACCTCCTTTTTATGGTTTTGTTAGCCAGTTTCTGTGACACAGACGAAGGGATGTGTTTTTTATGGCATCACCAACGTCATCCAAGTGAGCCAGGGTCAGTTCTGCTGAAACAGTGAAGCCGGCTGCTTCTGTTCCGCTGGTAATTAGGTGTTGAAGTTAGGAGAAGTCAGACCCTTGCTGCATCAACCTCTGCTCCACTTCCTCCTCCTGGACGCTCTGTGGACGTATCTGATCTTCTTGGATGATTGAAAAAAAAATTCAATCATTTTTCTCTAACACCAAAACAAACTGCAGGGTTTTGGGGTATTCTTCATTCCTTCCGTTTATTGGAACGTTGTTAAGTTTAATACTTGTCCCTCTGTGTTTTTGGTTGAGTTTAAAGTGGAAAAAAGAATAACAGTGACTTACAACTGACTTTTTGCCAGGATAAACCCTGGCTGGCACCCCAGAAATAAATAACCACAACAAGAATTCCAGTGAAAAAAACGTCATGAAGTGTTGCTTCACAAACCGTAAATCTGGATGGAGGTTGACATTCGCCTCACTGGATCCTCAGTGCTGCTGGAAACTGTAATGAACATGATTCCAACACCAACCAAAATACTTTGAGACATGTTTTTATTGCGATTTCTTTTGAACCGAGCACTTAATTTTTTTTTTTTTTATAAAACCAGTCCTTCACCTTCTTCTCTCTGAGTATCTTCACAGCAGCTCTCACTGGTTTGATCTCCTTTCTCATCAGGATAATCACTCATTAACAGCAACACGTACTTGATACCTGACATTTCATTTGTTTGACTAACTACATTGTTAATCTCTTCAAAGCAGAGCGGCGCAGCTTTGTTCTGCAGCACCCAGAAAATGAGAGGGAGTACACTCAGTGTTTGAACGGTTTGGCTCCAGGATCCAGGATTTATGTGAAGCATTCAGGTCAGGACATGAAAAAGTGAAGAGCCAAATATTCTCATGACAGCAGTTTCTCTGTTGGCTTAGTCACTGTTGCTCAGAATGCAGTTGAGTTCACGTTCTCTCATGTCTGTACATCTCTCTGTGCAGGTGAAGAGATGGAGGCAAGGCTGGGTCTGACTCAAAGCAGACCAAACAAACTGAATCAGCAGGGATCACATCGTCACTGTCCAATAAAAAAAAACATGTATCTCCTCTGTTGACAAATTTAACTTCCAACATTATATTGAGTATCTACAGTCTCCTCCGGCCACTTTCAGTGTAGGGGAATTAAATGACCAATGGAACGACATTTTATTACATTAACTATCTCATCCTGCTGTCTCTTAGTAGTTGGAGGGGGATTTTATGTCAGGTATGCTTTGTAATGTGTCAGTTTTTGAGGAAAACACTTCATCATTTCTTGCAGCAAAGTACTTATTAGTCCATTATCCACCTGTTTCTTCAAAAGCCAATGGGTGCTGCTATGACAAATAGCTACTTCCACTGGCCGTTATCGGTTTTGGGTTGCATTGCAACCATATAACTCACAGTGTTTCTTTAATAGAACTGTCCCCGTTTTTTTTACTGAGCAAGTAGCTGTATGCTTCTGTGCTTTTGTAATTCTTCACCGTCAACACGTTCAGAAAATACAAGATAATTAAGTATTTCGATGTAGCTAACTTTGGGCCATAGCTTCATGTCATTTACCCGCTCCGTGAGACCTGATGGGTGAGGCACTGTTACAGAACTAATCTGGCAATTTTTTTAAAAAAACATCCACATTATGAGTCCACCTCTGATATTTGTTGCTTTCTTGCTGTTAAAAGATGGTTATTAGAGCGAGTAAGACTGCTAGGCTAACGTATACAGAGAGTTCAAGCGGAAGAGCAAAACCGACTACCGCAATGAACCATGGGTAAACTCATGAAGTCAGGAATAAGGTGTGTAACCCCGGGATAAATCCCTGAGTTAGTCTAGACTTTATTAAAATCTCAGTAAAAATATAAGATTAAACCTTCAGGTTAAAGATGTTAAAAGTTCAAGTAAAACCTCATTGTTAAGCTTGATGTTATAAAATGCATTTAAAACCTGAGACTTTGCAGATACTTAATCAGTACACTGCCACTTTAAGCCTCATAATGTTTGAATGTTTGTCTGAAATGTACTTCTCTCACCATGAGGAATCACAAACTAACTTGATGTGATTTTAGATTCCTGCTTCTTATTTGTCAATGTAAAGGGACATCATGTTTCTTTTATTGTGATTGGCTTGGGGGGCGGGACTAAGAGGGGAGACTGAGAGAGAGCGCGGCCTGTGAGAGAGAACTGAGCTGCTCGCGGGAAGTACCTTCTCGCTGGAAGTGTTAGCTCGCGGGAAGTTTGTTAGCTGCACGTTGGTTAGCTGTTCGTTTTCCCCGCACGTTGTGGAGCTGACTGCGAGGAGTTTTCTGGACGGTTTTTCTGTAAGCTGTGGAGCCGGAGACAAGGACTTTGCTGATTGTTTCGGCATGCTGTTGAGGCAGAGGCGAGAACGACGGCTGCTGTGTTTTTCTGAGAATCGAGGGATCTGAGGACGTCGGCTGGTGTGTTTCATCCTTTTGCTGCTGAGGGGAGCGGGAGAAGTTGTGGAGGACGTTGCCTGCTTGGTTTTCCTGGAGCTGCTGGATTCGAGTCCAAGGACGTTGGGTGCTGGTTTTCCTTTTGCTACTGAGACGAGAGGGTGAGGTAACTACACGCAAGAGAATCTGAGGGACAGAGTTCGAGCGCCGAGGAGTTCAAGGTGTTGTTCATCTCCATAATTTAATCAGTAAGACCATCTAACAGGCCTGCAACGGGGAGTTTATGTTTTATTTTATTGTTTTAACTGCCGGCTTTTTGTGTTTTTGTTGTGTGGGCCCACATTTATGCTAAAGCATTATTTTTGTGTGTTATAGTTGAAAGTTAAGTACTTAAGTTGCCACAACTAGGACTGACTCTTATTCTCTGTGTTTACGGAGGCTTAAAGTGGCTCAGTAGATTAAAACACATTTTTTTTATTTTGCTTTGTGTTAATAAATCTTTAAACTGCAGATTTTCTCTTGGTGATTTACAAGTGTGATAATAGTTTTATCTCTAGCGTTTAAAGTGTTTTTTGAGGTACAAAATCATACAGCTAATTCCTGAGTTTTCCAGTTTAAAGACAAAGCTTTGCAGGTAGGTGCATGACACTTAAACCTTAAAATAGTTACAAACGCACTGCTAGCTAAAACTTTTCTTTCTAAATATTATTTATAGGCACTGTATATCAGGACAGCTGATACAAAGAAAGCGCTACAGGTGGATAGAACAGAGGCAGTGTGACTTCCTCGAGACAGCAGGCTGATGCATGCATGTCAGTATCAGACTACTGGCCTTTAGATTATCATGATTTCAGGGTGAAACTTCATTGCGTTAAAGTAATGTGTTGTGTGAAATCATAGAACAGTCTGCTATCAACCGTTTACCAGCGTAATGGAACAGAAACCAGGGGACTCAAGGGTCATAATATCGTATCCATCGCTGTAGTGCACTATTAAAACACAAATGTCCATCACTGCTTGCAAATTTACATTAAATCCAAATACAATGGTTTCATTTCAGGTCTTGGATACATCAAATCAAAGTATTTTGTGTTTATTTAGAAAGTTAGCGTTTGAGAAAAACTTTTTTTTACATTCCTAGAAAAAAAGGAGTTTTGGAGATATGTTTTTTTAACCAAACTTTTGAACCCACCACCCCAAAATAGTGGTGCTGGATACCTGTAAGTACACCTGGGTACACCACATGGGCCGGGTGTTAGGGATGATAAAATGTTTTCTCCTATTGTTTCTTTTCCATGTTTCTATTTCTTTCTTTATATTATAAAACTACTCTTGGACTGGTTTCATAATGGAACTACAGTGTTGAGATAAGTGGTGTGGAAGAGTCACTGGGTTGTCCCACGTCACTGAATGCATCATTTCTGGAGCAGGAGCTTGATTAGCTGTAATAAAACCAGTTATTACTTGTGGTAAAACTCAACATTTTAAAAAAAACTGTATGAACTGAAGAAGAGGCTTGGGCTGGCCGTTTTCCCCATCAGCACCACCATATGGTTTCTCACCTGACTCAGGAGCCAGGTGAGCTTATCCCTGCTGACTTTCCCGTTGGGAACATGCTAGCTCGACACAATAAGGCACCTGCCCAGGGACTCAAACCAGGAACCTTGTTGCTGGGAGGTACTCCACCAGTGTTGATCTTTTATTGCCACTATACTGAAAGATTTAGTTCTCCTCTGTATAACCTTCATACTAGACTCGTATGTTTATCACTTGGATGAAAGTCTGTGACTCTTGACTGCAGCCTAACAACACGTTAAAGCCCACAGACGTGACCTATATAATATCTGACATATTCCTGAGCCTCTGTCCAGCTCTGACGCACTAAATCATTGAGGTTATAGATCAACACGTTCACAAATCTGTCTAACGTCTTGTTTGCAGCACTGTTCTTTGACAGGTTTTTCAATAGATGCAGCTGATAATCTGTTGACACTCCCTCACTCTCCTGTCGCTGGGAGTTGTTGGCTTGCTCCCTCTTTAGACATTAATCAAAGCGTGTCACTCTGCTGACATGAGTTAATGTGCTGTTTTA
The DNA here is from genome assembly GCA_030710495.1 of Labroides dimidiatus. Taxonomy (NCBI): domain Eukaryota; kingdom Metazoa; phylum Chordata; class Actinopteri; order Labriformes; family Labridae; genus Labroides; species Labroides dimidiatus. Next base: position 9,202,551 of record CM061159.1, read on the forward strand.
AAGCAGATGAAGCTTGCAGGGGCTGATAACACAGTAAATTACCCTCGTCTTAATGAGCCAGATATGCATTATATTGTCATGAACAATCTATTATGTGGAGCCGTTTCAGCATCCTCATTAGTGAGATGTGCTTTGTGTAGCATTATTCAGAGAGAACATGCAAACACTTGGATATCAGAGGTGATTCAGAAACTTTCTTTGACCTCATTTTTCACTTTACTTGGTGATCATTTCTCTTCTGAACCACACTCTCATTTTTTTACGCAAGAACTGATTTATATTTGCACAATTTTTAGAAATTAAAAAGTTAACTTGGTATCAAATCCTAGCTTACAGTGAAACCACACCAAAGTTATTTGTGTCTCTCGGAAGCTGCGTTCTATTACACTTTCGCAAAATAAAAGCAATATTTCTGAAACTTTGACAAAGTACAATTGTGCTTTACTGGTTTTTCCATTATGACGAGAATATGAAGATTCAATTTGCATGATGCGGAAGAAGAACTGATTGTAATAAACTACCCAGTTCTTTGGTCGAACACCTCCCAAGAATCACTTGAAGAAGAGCTGTTTCTCAGTTCAACATTTATTCTGGTCACATGAAGAGTTTAAAGCGCTGGTCTCAACAGAATGAGCCCTGATCTACGGGTGTCTCTCACATTTAAAACAGTCAATCCCTACGTCTGTACAGAGGTCAGGTTAAACGAAACAACCATAAATGATTGGCCATATATTGCTGACTGACAGCTGTTCCAACCACAACTATCGTCAGATTTCAGGAATGTATGAGCCAAGCGTGTGTATGTTGGTCAAGGACATGTAGCTAGGTGTAGAAGGTCGCAGACATGAGGTGGAGACAGAAACTATCTGCTTAGTCATACCAAAGATGTTGAAAATACATTGACCATGAGGCTGTGCAGGCACACTTCAAGGCAAAATGCCTGAGCTGCATGAGCTGGACAAGTGAGAAACAAAACATAAGAAATAATCCAACAAAGCGGCAGTAACCGTGGAAATCCCAAACATTTTAAGCATTAAATTATTGTCATGATGATGACGATTCATAAACACTTGTGTTCTTATTCACTGGTCACAAAACAGGTAGGAACAAAACACTGAATGAACATCATCATCTCCAGCCCACCTCTCTCACTCACACACACCTCCACCTCTCGCTTCTGCTGTGCTCTGAGCCGCTCACAGCCTTCCTAATGCCTTCACTGACTCTCAAAAGAGCTCAGCTGAGCTGTTACGATATGAACGGCAGAGTCTTCACGCCATATGTGTGGCAGTGGCGACAAACCAGGGACTTCTGGGAGAGGATTGTGGCCGAGGAGGTGAGGGAGGTGCGTCACGTCATGTCTGGTGATGTGTTGTTGCTAAAAAGGTGTTTCCTTTGCACTTTTGCGATAAACCTCAATATCCAAACTTCTCAAATACCACCTCATGAGAGCGTAAAAACTTTTTATCACAATTTATGAGGCTCTTTGAAATTTTGGTGTTTCCATTACTGTTTTCTTTTTTCAATATTTAGGTTTTTCGCAATTCTAGGTGTAAGAAGCTCGTGTCCTGTTTTGTTCTGTAGGTTGTAAATAGAGAAGTTCTAATTCCATTCTGTTTGATAAGCAGACAAAACTTATAAAGGAGCTTAAAATAAATGTTACTTTGTATTATGAGCCTTGGTTGTTTTTCTAACTGACTCAGAATCTACTTTTCAAAGGGAAAGCCTGAAGCTTTCACCGAACAATTCATCTGAATTGTCTTTCAGGATCGTTGACCGGCAGGCATATTCCTCCCAAGAAAACAATTTGACATTTCAATAGAATCAAGCAGGCACAGCACATTAGTTCTGCCACATGTACTTTTCAAAAGGCAATCACAGAACAACAGAAGCAAAAAGCAAAGTGATGAAACAGGAAATCTCTTCCATTTAAAATGTGAAACTCAGAGCACTAAATGTTTGTGAAACTCGACTTTTCAAAGACACAAGACATTGCTGCTTTGTTACAAAGAGAAGACGGTGTGATTTGATTGTTTTGTAAACTTCAAGGAGTTAATGGAAAACATCAAACATCTTCTGTGACTGTCTCTCAGCTTACATTTCACTTGTCACTACAAGGAAAATAGAGAAGTCATATGAAGCATGAATAGTGTCTTTGATCCATTTCCATGTCCCAAAGCCAGAATAAAGCTTCATGGAGCTGCATCACATCACTGTTCATCTGCAGCTGTAAGAAAAGATTAAAACAGACTTCATATGAAGCCTTGAACGAGAAGCGTGTAGATATTGGATGTATGTTGTTCAAAGTGTGTTTTTATGTAGTTGTTTGAAAGCCTGCGACAATACTTTTTCTTACTCTGAATCTGAGCTGTGTTAACATCATCAATAACTCTGCAGCTTTCTCCAGACAGTATTGATGACTGTGATAAAATCAAACCGCCAGAAATAAAAGTTAACTTATTGAAATAATTTGTGCTTTTGAAAGATTCCAGCTCACTTATATGAAAAGATGTTTTGATCATTATCCACTTCTCATGGCCTAACAGTTTGCATGGTTTGTTTACTTCATTCTGTTGTGTGTGTGTATGTTATTTCTATTACACTTTGTAAAAGCACAGTATTCATGTTTTTCAGCCACTTATCCGAGTTCGTTTCATAGATTTGTTAGAGCAGATTGTAATTACAGATGAGAGTTTTCATGTCTATAAGAAGCAGAATTAGTCGAGGGCTCTTAAAGTGAAGTCAGAACAGATTTGACTCAAACGAAGCCTGATGGTTAAAGAGTCCTTCCGATTAATAACCTGAAAACATTTTCCTCCAACAAGCCTGTGATCTTGATTTCTTGTGTCAGGTCTGTTCTTGTGTAAATTATTGACCAGTTTATGCTACATTAGACACTAACACAGGGTAAAATTTAGAGAGCAGCTATGTGTCATTTTTAATTACCTACTGAGCGACTTCAGTAAATGTAACGTTAAGTGCCCAGTCATGTTTCATGACCACATAAACAGCAGACTTCAGATTTTCAAAATTAGCTTTTCCCAAATGACAGTGTAACTTGCCGGGTTGAATAAAGGTTAAAAGGGATCAATGTAAAACTAAATCTAAAATGACACAGCAAAGAACTTTCAGTTTGGATCAATTATGTTGTTTCCTGTAGACAAAGTAGGAAGAAGGAATTCAAGGAATTCTAACATTTAGACTTTTACCTTGGTAAGATAAAAGTTATTCACAAAGCATCTTAGGCCTTAAGAGATCTCCTAAGAGGAAAAAAAAAAAAAAAAAAACCTGTTCGGAGAAGGGAGGAGGACTTTTAAGAAGACTAAGGGTGTTTTCACACCTGAAAGTCTCGGCCTTAGTCTGAACCAAAGTCTGTGTTTTTGTTACGTTGTTTGCATTTGGTTCGGTCTGTTATGGTTTCACACTGTCATTATTGCAAATGGACCAACCGAACTAACATGACGAACTTACATGATACCGTCATCGACTGATTGGTCACTTGATTGGTCATTTGGCCAGCGGCCGTCTGACGTCAACATGTTGAGCTGGAATTTCATTTTGTCAACAATGAATGAAATCACCATCATATTATTGATGTTTTTATACCACCAACAGCAACAACTTGAAAAATTGTACATAATGCTGATCCGAGGTCGTCTCATGAGGTATATAATTAGACGACAACTTTATCGTAGTCGGAGAAAGTGTGTAATCCTGTTATTGGTACGAAGGTCTGAACCTTTCTAAATAATGCTTTCACACTGGGCATGTACCAGACCGTGGTCCTGTTTGGTCCGGACTGAGACCGCTGCTTTTGGTCAGACCAAGGTCCAACTGTTTGGTTAGGACCGAGGTCCAGGGGAGGTTTCACACCTATCATTTTGGTTCGTATCAAACAGAAAAGTCCAAAAGTCCAGACCCAACAACGTTGGCGTGAAAGTGACTTAAGAGTGGCCAATGAAACTGGTGTTGGACTTTTCCAACACACTAAACAAAGTCTGTCACCCGTGACAGCTGATTAGCTGGTGATCCACTCCCTAAACAGTCCAGTAAATGAACAAATGAAATTCTAAGACATTCATACAAATATTAATATTAAAGTATCGGCTTCACAAACTGTTTCAAATTTCTGTGTTCAGGATTTAATGGGCGGGTCAGAAATCATAGCTGTGTTAAATCACGGAGCCATCATTAGCATAGTCCCTCCCCCTGCTGCCATTTAGTGGTCAGCCATATAGTTACAAGGCAGCTGGAAACTGATAGCCATCGGCAGAAGTAGTTATCCGTAGCCTTTTTTAGTCTTTCAAATTTTCTCAGTGCACAAGACACGTTTCTGTCGTGTGACAAACGCATAACACAAATTTATTGATGCTTTACATGGACTTTAAGAGTCATTTTATCACAACACTGTGCAGGAAAGGTGTCGCTTCAATCCAGTTAAAACAGACCTGTGATTTCCTGTATATTTACCGTTTTCAGGAAGCACTTGGCATCTAATGTATATTTTAATGTTTAACCTCCTCCGATGTCTCCTCTTTATCCTCCCTTCCAATCGTTACTGTTTTATAGAGAAGACAACTTGAACCAGCTTCAGTATAACATAATTTTGTCAAAATCGCTGTAAAAAAACAAAAACAAAACCAAAAAAAAGTAGAAAATGAAGTGAGCCCAGAAACCGGCAATGTGACTTGAAACATACCACACTGCTGTAATACACAACGGAGGTGTACTGTGGAACAACACAGTCACAGAAATATGTAATGCTCATGAATGTGTTAGCTGCTTCAGCGTGGTGTCAACTCAGACATATTACCTAGGCTGAAGAAATTAGACCAAAACAATAACTTAAATGACCTTAATAAAACTTGTTTTCCATGAGCATATTTTCATGGTTTTGAGGATTAACAGAAGATAAAATACACTGTTGTTGGCTATGATTAGGACTGAATTATGATTACAGCAGTTTCATGAACCAGTGTATCAGTATGTTGTGTTTATGGGACATGTCATCCATTATTAGACCATTTTTCATTGTTATCAGGATGACTCATCTTTTGCTTTAAGTGTAAATTTACCTTCCATTAGCATCCAAGTTTACTGATGGTCCTACAGTGCTAATAAAACATTTCACAGATTAGACTCCTGTCAGGTACAGCTCTATAAAGGTAAGTCAGACCTCCACGTTATGATGTTTGGGTTTCATTTTCTTTAACCACACAGTAAATAGAGACCCTGTTTGACTTACCTCACTGAACAAAAACTAATCCATCTTCTTCTGACAGCTCAGGTTCAATTTTTCACCCTTATCATATTTTCTGCAGCAGTAAATTGCTTTTTCTTGATTTTTTTTTCTCAGCTCAGAAAAGAGAATTGATTAAAATGTGAGTCTCAACGGTATGGATGGGGAGAAAACCTCAGTTAAAGACAACTACGGCAGAGTCCCTGAGGCTAAGTAAGTGTGGCGTATAATGTATCTTTATCTCTGGCTAATGACATGAGCTCTCCAGTGTTCTTACTACAGCACAACACTCTGCTGGTCCAATAGGACGTTGTTTAAGAAGACCATGTAAACATGATTAAAATAGTGTTTTCATGTAAATCATCAGTTCGGGTCTGATATTCCAGTTTGTGTGTCTAATGAATAAATAACATAAGACAAAGAGCAACATTTATCATTTCACAACTCAATGAGCATTAATGTTAATGTGACGTTAAAATTCAAAGAGCTGTTTGGTAATATTTTTGGGTACATCAAACAAAAATGTAACACTTTTGTTTTTTTCCCCTTCTTTTATGAGCTGAATTCAAAGATCTAGACTGTTTCTCTCAAATATTGTTCACAAATTTATCTCAATCTGTGTTAGTGGGCACTTTGCCTTCGGTGGGATGACCCATCCAACTCACAGGTGTGGAATATCAAGATGCTGATTAGACGGCATGATTATGACGTGTGTGTCTTTGGCTGGTCACAATAAAAGGACACTCTAAAATATGCAGTTTTACTGTTTTGGGGCGGGGGCTGGGTTGGGAAGGATTGGTTGGTTATCTGGTGTGACCATAGACTGTATATAGAATGGACAGAGTGGCTCCGCCTTTTAGACATACAAGGGACTCTGGGGAAATCTGAGAGGAAGCAGGTGACAAGAGTAAGTTTTTTTTTTTTTTTCTTTCGACAGTCTAATCTCTAATCATTGTTAAACAAGACGTAAAACCCAGTGGCGATTGCTCTAAGACTGCAAGGGAAGCTCAGCTTCCCCTAAAATGTCCCCCAAAAAAAGTGTTGATATGTTCTGCTGTGTGTACATTTCATTGCCTAAATATGCGCTAGAATACCTTCACCTTTTGTTCTGAATCAGCTACTTATCACAGGTAACTGGTGCGACTTCCTTCTCATTCATCCCCGCAGCGTCTCAGCGCTTTAACACAGTCGGACGCTGAGCGTCTTCAGACTTCAACAGTGTAGGGTAGAGTGGGTTGTTCCACTGTGGAAACTGGACGGTCATTGGATAAACGCTGGGCTTTGTCCCGCCCATCGGACGCTCAGTGTCTCTGGGGGTCTATGAGGCAGTGGGCTGGCCTGGACGCTCAGCTTCTGCATGGTGATTGGATGATCTTTCTGAGGCTGAATCCCTTTTTGATTGACAGTGAAATGAGCCAATCAGCGATCTTGGAGTAAAACTCTCTACCGGAGACTTTCTAACTTCTACATTCAGTTGTTCTGGACTGATCCGGAGGCTTTACCGATCCCCAGCGAGTTTACCTTTCTTAAAAACGACGAGCGTTGTGTTTAAAGATTCACTCTCTTTTAGAATTTACGTTTAATAAATGAACAAATTTATGATGTAGGCCAGAAAAAAAATTGAGCTTCCCCTTCTTGACTGACCAGCAGCCGCCACTAGTAAAACCCCGTTTTTAACCTCTAATAACTAATGAAAAAGAAACATCTCAGAAAAAAGAGGACCTGAACACAATGCAGCCCAATAATATCTAAATATCACCACAGCATACGGATGTGAGAAACGTTTCAATGAGGTGTAATATTTTTTTAAAGTCTGATAACATCCCATCTGGAATGAATAGAGAGGCTGAGTTTTTGTCTTGTACTGCAGCCAGCCACCAGAGGGAGCAGTTTTTGTGGGGACCTCAGTTTGAGCAAAGCAAGATGACGTCCATTTTTTTTTTTTTACAGTCTATGGGTGTGACCATTATTGGCCTAACACAGTTTTTACGTCTATCCTCTCCAAGTGGAAAGTAAGGATCAGGGCTGCCATTGTGTGGATCAAAAGGTTAACCATCATGAAGATCATATTCAAAGAGCTGCTTAACCTGAGTGAGAAACAAGCCTCATCAAATAAGGAATCTTTTTCATTGAAGAAATTTAAGTGTCAGTCAGTTCTGTGCTCTGCAGTCATCGTTTCCTCATCATCACATTAAGGCCTGATGAGGATGAGTTAACGTGATTTCAGAGGGTCATTTTCATCTTTCAGGTCTGATTATCCTGCTTGAACCCTGTTTTTCATTCATCAAAAGATCTGAGCAATATCCAGTCATACAGACAGCCTTCCTTGACCAACCAGTGAAAAGATTAAAAAGACAGAATCAGATGAGTTGGGGTTTCACCAGTGACCTTTCCTTAACAGCCACTTTATTTCTTGATTCACCACTCATTGAAGGAACAAGACAAATGAGAAGGTTTTAGCCTCTTTTCCCCTGATGTCAGTACACTCTCCTCTGCAGGATGATGGTGTGATGGTTTTTCTTGCAGTGGACCCCAGATTCAAAGAAAAAGTGTAGAGCGACTGACCGAGCCAGCACTTAGAGAACTCATTAGTGTTGAGCAATTATGAAAACCAAAGTTATTTGAGAATAGAGGCAAGGAAGGTGTATACTCATTTTAAATGTAATAACAGATGAACCTCTGGGAGTAACAAACTCTCCCAGCTGACAGAGGATTATGGGTTGACTCGAGCAGAACAGCAGGCTCAGGATGAAGAAGAAAATGATAAAGATGAGGAGGAGGAAGAGGAAGACTTAAATCAGACTTACTTTCTTGAAATAACACCCAAGTGGTTCTTGAAGAAAAATTAAAAAAGGATGACTGACTCAGCACTATGGTGATTTTTATACTTCAGTTTTCTCTTCCCAAAAAAACCTGAGGCCCTGCACTGGAGGAGCTTTTTTTTTTTTTTTTTTAGAAGAGGGCAGAAAATTGAGGAAGAGTCTTCCTCAACGGCAAAAAGCTGCTCCAACCATGCATGATCAGGAAAAAGCGGTCTATCTACAGGGGGGCTGCTTCTGTCCCTGCCTCAGAGGAACCAGCTCTGAGGTGGTGTATAAAAAGGAGCCCACTCCTTCTCCTGTCACCTACCTCCTCAAACCCCAGCCGAGAGTTTTCTCCACAGCTGGGAGCACAATCAGCATCTCACAGAGAGAAAGCAAACATGAGGGTTTTTTCTTCTTTGAAAGAGACTGTCAAAAGGCAGATCAGTAAAAGAAAAAAATGGCTGAGTTTATACATTTATACATAGTTTTGAGGAGTTTAAACGTTATTTCTTTGTCAAACAAACCCATCCCTAACAGCAGGAACCTGCATTTTGTCACATCCAGTCTTTATGAAATTAAGCAACTAGACCAAACTTCTGAGAAAAATGACTGAAACCAACCAGATATCATAACCGAAACTATGTTTGAGAAGAGAGTGCTGTAAATCCCTGATCTAGTGTATGGTCAAGACCTACTTACGTGAGGCGAGCGACAGTGGCAAGGCAATCCTTGTGTCAGGTTATGAAAAAAAAAACACAAAAATTGAAGATCCAGTTGAAGACTAACAAAAAAAAAATTAATTAAATAAAAAAAATCAAAAAGGGTCCCAAACACTTACTGAATCAGGAGCAAAACAAAGACAAAACAAAAACTGATAAGGAACAGAAGAAACAGAGAATAGGCTGTACAGGTGTTTGAGTATACACAGGTGGAACTAATGAGAGGCAATCAAGACAGGAGGGAAACACAAGGGCAGCAGGTAAAACTAAAGCAGACACACAGGGGGCAAGAACTACAAAGTAAACAGGAAATAGAAGAATTGATGTGGAAACAAGGAAAACATACAAGATGAGGATCACTAAGAAATAACAAAAAGAAGATAACTAATGACACAAAGAAACACAAAACAGATAAACAAAGAACAAGAACACACAACAGAAAGACCAAAACTAAATAAAACACAGGGAGCAAGAAGTACAGAATAAAACACAAGACGAGAATCACTAAGATTAAGATTGAGATCAATCCCTTAAAAAGAAACACTAAGAATACACATAACAAAAAAGACCAACATGTGACACCTAACTGTAAGAAAGGCCTGGACTACAAAGCTGGATTAACACATCCGGAATCTCTCTCTGTTACCTGGGTTGACTTATCGAGACATTCGTAATCCTGATAAGCGGTACTACGAAGCTGGATATCAACTCGCTCAGTGAATCCAGGGTTTTCCAGTCTTGATCACAGCGCGCTCACATTAAAGGGGTGGAGTCAGCAGCGTCTGACCAATCACAAACATGGAGAAACAGGAGAAACCTTGCAGAGCAGCCTACTTTACCGTGGAGGAGCAGACAGTTATTCTTTAGAAATACAGAATAATGTCACTATGCACTATTTACGCTGCAACCAGGAAGAGCCTTGGTTTGGCCCGTGAGGCAGACAGGCAGCAGCATCCAACTGGGGAGTCTTCATTCTTCTGCGTGTGTGTGGGAAGCTGCGTAGACGCCAAGTGTGCACCCTCGATGGACTACAGGGCCAGAGTTTTAACAGGGAATGTGGGGAAAACAGACTCTCTCCTGAGCAGGAGAGAGAGGTGTGCAGTGAGGGAGAAAGATGAAGCGGTCTTTACCGCTCTGTCACAGGTACTACAGATGAAAATTAGCCTTACTTAGACAAATACGATGCTTAAATGTTCATTAATGTGCACTGTTCCTTTAAATAAATTAGGGGGAAAAAATAGCAAGGAAATAAAACACTCCTAACAAACTACACTTGGCAGAGGAGAGTGTGAAACACTGTATGAGCGAGGAAATTAATTCCAAACGTTACCATGGCAAATAAATTCAATCCATGCTGAAATGCTTTGATGGGCATAAGAAGAAATCACTGATTACCAAACAATAGCAAGGAAATAAATGCCAAACAAACATTATCTCAGCAGATAGACTTCAAACCAGTGTTAGCTTAGCTAGCATAGACAGTACCTCAAGCTTTGCTGGCAAAGACACATTTCTTGTTGACATTACCTAAGCTAGCAATGTAAAGCTTCTAAAGTAAAACATTTTAGCTGTATCCTGGTTCATAATTTTTCCTTTATTTTGTCAGGCTAAATGTTAACTTAAGTTGCTTGCTAATTCATAACTAAATGTTCTGAAAATGAACTGATTAACCTCCATTTTTAAACTATATGTTTGTGGTATTATATTACAAAACAAAAGAGGAGTAAGAAATTGCAAATGTGTTAAAAATTCAGTTTACATCTTTTAACACATTATGATATTATACTTGCTTTAAGTGGACTGAGTTAGAGAGCCTGTCAAAGCACAAACGTGAGATTCATTTTATCTACCATGTTTTCATCAGGGTTGTATGTCATCACTCACACTTTTTCTCCAATCCTCAACTCCTCCTGACATTTCCCTGCTACGCTCTACTCTAACACAGGTTTTATAAACTAATTTCCCTGGAAAAAAATCAATCCATTAGAGGTGGGTTCCAAGAAGAAGAGAGAATTAAATAATTAAGGCAGCAGCAGCGAGAGCGGCTGCTGAAATGAGCCTGTCCAATCACTTAACAAGGTGTCGTTTTATATTCCTCAGAGGCGGCTTTGACGTCAGGCTACAGATAACCTTTTAAAAGACCAATTTACTTTTCACAATTATTTAGACCCACTCTATTAACTAAATTACAAACTTTAAGCGATCAAGCCTCGGTAGCCTCTCTGCCTTGTTAGGACCACAGAGCTTCACAGCATGCCAATGAATCCACCTTTAAGTGGACACATTGGAAAAATGTCCCACCTTCTGCAATAAATCACTAAACTTTAAATTGGAAAAGTAAAAGTTACAACTTTCTTGACCAAATATTCTTCTACTTAATGTCACATAAATGCAATAAAGTCAAGGTTCTTGTACGATGGACTTAGCTGAGCTTTTACTCTGCATTAAATCAAGCATCACCCCTCGAGAAATGTAGCATGCAAAGCAAAAGCAGCACAGCACAAGTAATTTGCAGCATCAAAACTATTTTCGTGTATTAAATCCATTTTAGTCATATTTAATTATACATTTATATACAGGGTGTCCCAAAAAAAGTATACACCTTTTAGCAGCTGATAACTCAATTGTTTGTTTTTCTTTGCAGATTGAACCCATTGAACTGAATGATGGCAGCCAGACTAAACTTTGAAGACAGAAAATTCATCCTAAAATGCTACTGGAAGTATGAAAATGCAGTTGAAGTGCAAAGACAATTTAGGAGGGAGTTTCAAAAAGAACCACAGACACGAGTTACCATCACTCGAATTGGACTCACTAGACTTCTTTTGATGGGGATACCTAAAAGACAAAGTCCACGCAAAGAGACCTGCAACAGTCAATGAATTGAGAGCAACCATTGAATGTGAATGCACGCTGTCATGACCTGGCTCAAAGGCTATGACAAATACAGGAAGGACGCGATATGTAGCACTAAGTTTAAACATAAGGTTGAATGTTTCTTAAACAAAAGCATACCAAGTTAATTAATAACTGCAAAAATGGGGTGTTAGTCAGTCCAGCTAGTGGTGTGAGTGTGGATCAAGCAGCAACCTCCGGTCGGAAAATATGAGGCAATGTGGAAGTGCTAAAGTCTGCTGTTCCTTGAGTGTCCACTTGAGGCTGGCTCCGGAAGTCACATACACACTGAGACAAAAAAAACCATTTTCACGGCCAAAATAAGCACATTTACAGCCTGGTACAAAGAATGTCTCCCGTCTGAATTGCTAATTTCACTAAAGGCACGCACTGTATGGGGGGTGATTTTTTTTTTAATTCGGCAGTTTCCACAATATCAAGCTCGCTAGTTCATCCAATTAGAGGCACAGCTCAGATCATGTTACTGTGGAGCGTCCTATGGTTGTTACTGTGGAGACTCACAGCCCGCCTCATTTCCAATATGGCAGCACAGGTCGTTTTGCTTCAAAAGTCCGTTTCAGAAACAGATGGGTGAAGTCGCAGAGACTATGTCCATTAATTATACAGTCTATGGTGTGATAATGAAGTGTGGGGTGTTGTCAGACAAAGCAAAGAGAGACAAAAAGGTGCATGGGTTGGCTGAAATGTATAAAGCAAAATGAGAGAGAATGAGCAGCAGCAGGGCTGGGCTTTAAAGGACCAGCCAGGGCCAGGCCCAGGTGCTCCAATCAGTTCCAACCAGGTATTCTAAGGCATAAGGAGAGAGGGTAGGTTAGACACAGTTAGACAAAGACACAGTTAGACAAAGAGCCAGCAGGGCCGTCAGCCCCCCTTAAAGTCGGTGGGACCACCAGCACACACAGCACATCAGCCTGTGCACCAAAGAGCCTACAAAAACACCAAAACAATCCAACCCATAACCAAAAATGTTAGTGATTACCAGATTCACCAGTTAAAACAGATAAAAACATGACCTCTGTTCCTGTTTGACTGCCCATCCTTCACCCCACCCAGCTTCAGCAACCCTGGTACCAAGGGAATCGTTTCATGATGTGTGCTATTCCATCGCTTTGCATTATTGGCAGTGTCTGGACCAGAACGGACATCATTTTGAGAACAGGCATAGACAAAACAATAGAATGATGTTTGTAAATTCTTTTAGATGTTTAAAATTAAACAAATTATAATAAACACCTAGTTTACAATTATTTAAAGTGTGTATACATTTTTTTGGGACACCCTGTATGCATTTTGAACACTTTGATGTTTCAGCCATACCTACTAACAAAGTGTAGTGTTCTCTTTATCTGTAAGATGCTAAGAAAGTAAGAGAAGACTGTCATCATTGGGAGCGTCAGATGTCATCCAATCATCACAATCAGGGTCAAAGGCTTGAGGATCTGTCAGTCCCTGTTGCCTAATTCACACTGTACTGGCACCAAAAAACAGGCACGAGTTACCAGTCAGCTGGGATATACCTACAACAAAGAAAAGGAGAGAAGAAAAATGACCTGAAGCAGCAAACTACACAAGTCAGAAGAAACACCAGGCTCATATAGAGAAATTTCAATCCACAGATACCGTTAGCCTGAAAACTCAAGAGGATCATCAAGCAGATTAAGTAACAGCAGCTGAAATAATGAACATTTACCATTTCCTACTGCACACTGCATTCGTGCAGGAACAGCAGACTGGTACAGCAGACTAGTAGTAGTAAGCTAGCTCCATGTATTTCAAGACTCAGATATTGCAGAAAAGATATCATTAGGAGTTCTAAAGCAGTGCCCAGAGATACAGATATGCTTGCACCTGCCTCCATGGAGATCTGCTTGAGCTGAAGAAACCACTGGGTCGAAGGCAAAGACAGCGCACATATAACATTTTGAGAGTTAATGAGTCCAAGCACTGTACTGTAAAAGGTTCCTGAAGATTTATAAAAGCAAAGCGTACAAGGATTGTGAAAATTAACCATTTAAACAACTGCATGTGATTTACTATGGAAATAATGGGAAAAAAATGTATTCTCATGAAATATACTCAAGTCCCTTTTAATACAGAATAAAGGTCCAGTGCACAACCAAATCAACCTGATATAAAAAAATATCAACATGGTTGTTGACGTGTTCCACACAAACATCTCTGTCTCACGTTGTCACCCTTACTTCATTCCTTGTGTCTTCTCTACTCCATTGTGTTCTGTAGTTAGTTGTTAGCAAGTTGCTCGCTTGTGTTAGCTTGACTCACCAGAGGATATTTAAAGAGGAGATATTATGTTTTCTCATATTTTAAACATGGATGTAAAGTAACAATCCATGTAAACTGATCCGTATGGTCCATTCGAAAAATAGCATGAGGTTTTCACAAGGCTTTTAAGAGGTCTTCACGAGATATGCTCCCTGATAGAGCTTCAGAGGGCTGGCCAATCAGAGGGAAGGGGGTGTATGGAGCAGGGAGCCTTAAAGAGACAGCAGCTAAAATAAAGTCACTGATGATGTGTTCATTCATTCATCTTCTATACTGCTTATCCTGTTCAGGGTCGCGGGTGGCTGGAGCCTATCCCAACTGTCTTATGGCGAGAGGCTGGGTACACCCTGGACTGGTCGCCAGTCAATTGCAGGGCTGACACACAGAGACAGACAACCATTCATGCTCACACTCACACCTGCGGGCAGTCCCCTGTAGGTTTGCTCTCTGTCCAGTGAATTCATGCTGATGCATCTGTGGCAGGAGTGTTGTAGCTATTACTAAGCAGCAGCCTCCAGTCTTGAGAAGGGATGCTAATGCAGGAAGTCCTAAAAACTGCATTTCCTCCAGTGTCCACTTGAGGCTTGATGTAGATGCCCCGGTGTGGTAACTTCAGTAACTCTTGTGACAATGGCTGCTGTCCTGCTTATTCTCAAATTAAATCACAGAGTCCCTTTTTCCCCCTGGTACTGCAGAAGTAAGTTACAGATGTATTTTGATGAAAAAGGACAGTGTTACTTTCAGGTCAAAACAATATTATTTATTACAGTCTTATTTATTTATTGTCTGCTTTAATGTGATTTCATCATTATATTGCAGAGCACATTTTGATGTTTTTGCTTATTCGAGATCTTAACTGTGGCGTGTGTGTGTGTGTGTGTGTGTGTGTGTGTGTGTGTGTGTGTGTGTGTGTGTGTAGAAATATTTAATGAGAGCAGTGTAAGATCAAGTCAGCCCCACCATGATTCTGATGACCGTGTAATCAAAAGTTTGTTGGAACACCACATATTTGCTGTGGGTCAAAACAACAACAGCTCAGTCTCACAGTCAGCAGCTCTGTATCAACTCTAACTGAAGATGAGAGATCAGAGCTCAGATCAGCTGGAGCACACAGACAAATCAGAGACTAATGAACAGAGCTCAGGCCAACACGGACAAACCACAGCATGACGCCGACTAGAGCCAGGTCAGACATGTGGGGTCCACTTTTTGTCTAGTTACTGTGAGCTAAGGAAAGTTTGCTCTGTGTTTCCTCCTCAGCTCACTCGCTTTATTCATGCTGTCTCACCAGTAGGACCAGTCGGGAATTTCCAGTTATTGCCTCAGAAATAACTTTCTTTCCTGCAATATTCAGGAAAACTGCTTCAGTACGTCCACCATCACAGAGTAAAATTTTCTTCAATAGAGATGATCATAAATTTCAGGCAAAATATTGATGCTGTCCATAGGAGAGCTAAAGCAGAGTACACCTTTTCACTCTAGATGTGTCTGTCAGACTATATAAGTAAAATCTCTAAGTTTTATAGATATCAAACAGATTGATGTTTGCAGAACATTAAAATTAAATGTAAAAATGTGCAAAAGATTGAAACCTAATATTTAAATGAAAAGAGCACTGAAACAAGCATGAAATGTTGAATCTAATGCTGTTAACACCTCACATAAACGTTTCAGACAATGACACCAAAATTATTTTTTTGAAAAATTAAAGGCAATATTTGATGGAATTGTTTAGTGACATGAATGAATATATGAGCCTCCAGACTTTACACTTATATCTCCAGAGAGGCCAAATCTCCATCAGGATGTGATGAACTTTATCACCCTGTGAAAGACTGTACAAGCAAATTGAGCAACTCTTTAAAACTCTCTCAGCAGAAATCTGTGTAGTATTATTTCAAGATTTAGATAATCTGGAGGAATCTCTGTACAAAAAAGGAGACGACCAAAAAAATCAACACTGGATGGTCGTGATCTCCGTGTCCCCGGGCGGCACTGCACCAAAAACAGGCATGACTCTGTAGTGGAAACCAACACAATGGTCCCAAAAACACACATGAGTGTAAACAGGCAAAGAAGTAATCACACACATACACAAGAAACTGTCTTCAGTAGGGCTGAAGTCATTTCAGGTGGACTGGGTTGAGGTGAAAAACTGTCCTGTGGTCTGATAAACCCACATACATGTTTTGAGATCCTGCAACCTTCGAGGTGTGTTCAGTTTAAACAATTATACACTGAAAAAAAGTGAAACAACTGTCATTCAGTCAAATTCCATTTTTTAATTGGTCTAACTTAAAATCCTGGTTTCTGTTTTAAACCTGTTTGGTTCAGTTTGCCTGAAGGCAAAAAGCAAACATTTTACTGGAATAGCATTTTCAATTCAGACCAGAGGTCAATATGTCATATGACCCTGGTTTAGCCTTTCTAAGTTATCCCCATAATGCATTTCAGCCATGTCATTTCATGTTTATTTTACATTGCAAATAATTTATTTTTACAAATAGTTTGTCTTACACTTGTTTGTGAGCCACCGACTGGCTCACTTATGAATAACACTGGGTAAGAATATTAATTATGTACTTTATATTTATTGTAACCCTGAGTAAGAAGGGTATGCAGTTGATAAGTCATCCAACTATATAGTAATTTAAATTAAGTCTGGTTCTATCACTCCACATCTCTAACAGTTGAGTTATTTATAAAAATCAATTCAACAGTTATGAGAATGTTATGGCAGAAACATATTGCCCAGTGTGGTAAAATACTCTATGCAGATTTTGTGACTAAAGGAAATGCTGTACATTGACTTGGAATGTATTGCTTTGTGCCAGTATAAGAAATTGACTTAAGTACACCCAAAAAATATCACTTGTGACACAATTAGAGTAATTTAATCATTTTTCTCTAAAGTAAAAATTAAACTGAGATGAAATTATGAATATAAGGTTCGTTCGAAATGAAAAATTAAGCTGAAACAAACTAGAACAATGTGTGGTCGTCATAATGAATTATCTTTTTACTTTGATTATGATGATTATTTTAATTAAATTTGGATCAAATTTTAGTGTTGCACCAAATCAGAAATATAATTTGATAAAAACTAATAATTTTAAGTGTAACAAATTAGATTTTTTTTTTTTTTTTGGTTGGTCCAACGTATCATTTTTTTTTTTTTTGGTGTACATTTTAAAGCTGACATTACAAGGATTTTACATCCCCTTCTGAAAAGTAGTCTGTAAAAAGTGGTTGTGCAGATGTGGCGACCCTAAAGGGTTTGACTCCGTCAGAACATACACCATGTTATGTTTAGTTTTGAATCTTCTTTGGTTTGTCTATTTTTCTGGCCTTTAGCTTTATTTATTTCTTTTTTGAAGTGCAGTTTTTTCCTCTCCTTTCATTTCCCTCCTTTTCAGCCTCGGTAAACAAGCTGACATTGAAGACACTGGACAAGAGTTTCAGGTAATGGATGCGATGCTCTAAATCTACAACTGGAATCTTGTTCACAGCAGAAGTCTCTTACACAAAATAACAAACAGCAAATTGAGAGTAGGAGTAAGAAAACAGGATCCTAAACTTGTGGTAAGACAACACAATAAAATCCAGGGACATGCTGTTAATGTAGAAACACAGGGGGTAGAGTAAACAAACACAGTTAGGCTGGATAAACAAACAGAGCGACAGAAACTTCCAGGGGATTTTAAAAACGTGTTGTTTAGCATCAGTTGCAGCACATTTCTGTATCAGTACACTTGCTTCTTTATATGCAGCACTGTAATTCTTATTCTGCACGCGTGTTGTCAAACTGGAAAAGTTGTTTTCTTCATTTGCATGTTTGTGCTGCGTTCAGGTCCCAGGGCCGCTGCTGCATTGTGTTGGATTACTGAATGTTTCACGCACCAACATTTCACTGTGCCCATTACTGCTGACAGTTATGAATAACAGATCGCACAGACAGTCATCGTTTCTGCTGAGAGGCTTGACGCAAAGATCTGAGGAGCTCCAGTCTGCAGGCAGACATTTTGAACGACACCACAGATGTTTTCAGACTGTGATTCAGCCTTAATTGGAACAGGCTGTCCTCAGAGCCGAGAAAAAAGAGGAACCGATGGACACGCTGAAGGCGCAAACAGACACGAGGAGGTAGCGGATGACAATGTATAAAAAAAAAAAAAAAAGTTGTTTTCATACAGCATCAAAAATCTAAAACCAGCAGAGCGAATATGACACAGCGCTTCTGTCTGTGCATGTTTTTATGTTGGTGTGCGGGATTCTTGACAAACAGCTAGAATATCGAATGTCATCAAATTTCACAGCTCCTGGCTGTTTCCTGCTGCATATCAACAGAAAGCAGAATAATTTCCCTCCATTTCAAAGCAGATAAACAGCTTGTTGCAACAAATGAAGTCAGTCTGAATTTGATGAAAAGTTTGAGATGCAGGTTTCTGGGAGGGAGACAAAATTGGAAAAATAAAGCATGAAAGGGTTTTCTCACAAATTCAACAACTATCACCGAACACAGTGTTCAGCCTGTTGGCTGTGTACAAAGATGCACAACACACTCCAACTCCTCTCCTCAAGCAAAGGTGAAAGCGTACCGGCATCAGTCCATATTTGGACCACACACTGTTAAAGCGGAGGTAGTGTGCTTTTTATGCTTTATTCAGTCCCTCTGGTGTCTTTGTAGTAGCTCCACATTACAGTAAAAAAATAAAAATCTTTCTTTCTCACTCTGATGTGTTAGAAAAATCTTTTTGCAGCCTCTGTCTAAAGAGCTTTGTTCTAGCTGCTGTTTCTCTAAGGCCCCTTGCTCCACAGACCCCCTTCCTTCTGATTGGCCAGCCCTCTGGAGCCCTTTCAGGGTCAGAGAGATGGGCAGACTTTGGTGTTTGATCTCTAACATGTCATGTTAAAGTCCGTGTAAAGCAGCAAAAAATTTGTGTTAGGACTTTGTCACACCACAGAAACATGTCCTTTGACCACTTTGAGACAAATTAGAGAGATTAAAAAAATTGCTAAGTATATAAAATTAGGTCTTGTACGTCGCTTTGGAAAAAAGCGTCTGCTAAATGAAATTGTAGAATTGTAGGTCTGAAAATCATGGAAAAATAAGCACTTCTCTGTTGTTGGAACGCTGGGGGCGTGTCAGTTAGAGGTGCTGGAGCCACGCCCACATGCAGGAGGGGAGCAGCCTTTGTGTACTGTACAAGGATGTTACCTACAGGGACAATGGAAGCTAGCGCTAGCATCGTCATGGGGTGGACCCAGACACCGATAGAGCTCAGTCTCGTTCCTCACGGTCTCCATCAGAATGATCATTTATTTCTCCATTTATCACATTTAGCAACATGTTACATTACAGCGTAGCCAAATACAGTTAGGCTGTCAGTCCACCTGTTTCTTCAGAAGCCTGTGGGTGTTGCTATGACAGAGAACTACTTCTGCTGGTGGTCATCTGTTTCCAGTTGCCTTGCATCTATATGGCTGACTGCTGCCAGTGGCAGCAGGGGCGGGGTTATGCTAATGATGGCTCCATGAAGTAACACAGCCATGATTTCTGACCCGCCCATTAAATCCAGAACACAGAAATTTGAAATAGTTTGTGAAGCCGCGCTCCACAATTAAATCCTAAATGGTTGAACAGCTTTTACATGTTTTAAGGAAACACATTTGTGACCTATTTAATGTGTTTAGAGGAAAATGGTTGATTTATTTTACAGACTTTAAAGTTTAAGCTGACAACATGCAGGGGTA
Organism: Labroides dimidiatus; assembly: GCA_030710495.1. Taxonomy (NCBI): domain Eukaryota; kingdom Metazoa; phylum Chordata; class Actinopteri; order Labriformes; family Labridae; genus Labroides; species Labroides dimidiatus. The sequence goes on from CM061159.1 coordinate 9,222,266, forward strand.
GGGCCTCTTGACTTTTAAGTGTATGAGATTTTTTGACTTCACTTTTGGGTTGCTGCCACATCACCTGTCTTTTTATACCTGTTTGTTCAGCCCATCTGATCCCTGAGCTCACTCTGCCACCCTCTTTGGTCACATTATCCCTGTGTGTCTGTCACCTCAGTGTCAGCAGAGCACGTTATCCCCGCTGGATTGGGAGATGTGTCACCTTTGTGCTCTCAGACACAGTCTGCTGAAGCTCAGCCGCAGCAGTTAGAGCTTGTGTTTGAGGCTTTGCAGGTCAAAAGGTTAGCTTTTTTTTTTTTTATCTTGCTTCCTGAAAATTAAACTCTTGGCTTGAAGAGGAGGACTTAAATGTCTTCCAAGCAGCAATCCTTGGTAGAGCACATAAATAATAAAAACATATCAGACAAGCAAAGACAAATGTTCAGAGTAATCCATAGCAGATGTTATTAAAATCCACTCAGTCTGGGCAGCATTTCAATATGAATGTCAGTTAGAGTTTACCAACATCTGTGACATAAATTATAGCTGTCCAAGTTAAACCCAATAATAATGCGTTAACACCAAATCCTTTGGTGCCAGTCTTTTTATTTCTTTCTTTCTTTCTTTTTGATGTTCAATAAATGTCTTTATGACCCTGTGTCTATCCCCTGGTTTGTGGTGCAGCAGTGAAGTTATGGTGAGCAAGCAGAAACCTGCTCCTGTAGTCCTCAGCAGAGAGCTGAAAACAAAAGAGTTTTCACTTTTTTCAAGAGAGACTGGTCAAAGAATTGTTATTAAATGTTATTATATGTTCTTCAAACAATCATTCAACTAACGTGAAGATGCATTCATAGTGATCCTGTAGATATTAATGGTGTGACATAAATAAGTGGTATGTATGACCCAGCTCAGTTGACAGAGTGTACAGTCCTGGTTGTCAGTCTGATTTCTGTTCCCAACAGGATTTGATGCCCCCCTCACAGATTGAATGTAAATGATCTTTTCCTTATAATTTTCACAATTTCAAAGCCATGTTTTTCAGCACTGGATGAATTTCAGTGTCTCTCAGCCCTGTGATTTCTTCAGTGTCTCAATACTGTGGTCAGATTCATTGTGTTGCTTCCATCTAGTGTTCAGGAGCAGAACTGCTCAATGAATCCTTCAGATCCATAAAACAAGCTGCATCACGTTTGGTTAGTCAGTGGAAAGAGTGGAAATAACCCTTCATAAATGAGAGAGTGAGGTAAAAGCTGCTGTTTTAAACAAAAATACAAAGGTTCATGTAATAGTTAAAGATTATTAAACATGAAGGTGATCCAAAGAGTGAGCCCTGAGCTCTTTCGTACATATTTGGTGTGGACTAATCAGTGTAAAAAAACGCCTTTTAACTTTCAGAGTGAAGATGCAGGGTTTTTGTCTGGACACAGAATGTTCAAATTCAAAATGAAAAATATTTTGAAATGTTATAATGTATTAATCTGAAAGCCCTAATTCTCAGTCTTGCAGCTCATGCTGCAAAATCTGTAATAGCATTCACTTGGCAAATAGAACCATGAGCTTTCTATTTAAATTGGGTGGTTTGCTCTTCTCGTCTCAGCCTTGCCCTTCCACATAGGCATGTGGAAGGGCACGAGGATAATAAATAATAAATGCTATTTCACAAAAGTGGTAAACAATACAGAGTAGAATTAATAACATGTTTTATTTATATGGTGAGCAGGAAACTTTGGATCGTGGTGAATGGCTGAGCAGTCAGCAGCAAAGGGAAGAAAAGGGAAGAGGACACAAGGAGCTGGATGAGAGAGACATCCACCAAATCAAAGAAGGCATAGCTCTGACCTAACAATCTGTAGAAGTGATTTATTACAACAAAAAGTGAAAAGGTTCAGATTGATCCTGCTGGTAGTCTGGTGGTGCCATGGAAACATCAGCATCCAGTCAATCAGGGTGACTATTTTTTTCAATGTTGACATCAATTATTTAACATCAGTCAAAATCAAATTAAAATCATCTTCTTGAGTCAACTTAAGGATGTCCTGAGTTGGTCGTTGTCTTTTAAAGTGAATCATCTGATAATGTAATGTTATTTAGTTGATCTGGAGTTGTTCTGTTATTGATACTCAGGATGAAAAACCACATATCAGCATGTAATATTTCAAGTATTGTCTTGGTACTGCCTTGTATCAGTGGTTCAGCCTGATGCTGCTGCTGGTGTAATGGCTTGGGAGATCTTTTCTTATTGTTGCTGACCATGTCCATCCCTTTATGAGCACAGTGTACCCATCTTCTGATGGCTACTTCCAGCAGGATAACCCTCTATGTCACAAAGCTCAAACCATCTCAAACTGGTTTCTTGAACATGATGATGAGTTCACTGGACTCCAGGGGGCCTCCACAGTCACCTGATCTCAATCCAGCAGAGCTCCTTTGGGATGTGGTTGGTGCCAACCAGGTTAGCCGAGTCAGGCTGATGCTGCCACTCAACACTTTCAGTGCTCCCTGCTCTTTACATGTGACCACAGTGACTCCACCTACTGTGATGTCACAATCATACCCTTGATTGTAGAGGCAGTATGTATTAGCTATGGCTACAAGGTCAACACGTGAGGCATTAACTTTACTTCATTAATAGTTCTAAACTAATATTACAGAGTTCTGAATCTGAAGTAAAAAAGCACAGAAACATTTCCCTTTCATTGCTCATTGAGTGATTTTGCGCTGGTTTACCTTATTGTTCCTTCTTTTTAAACCTAAAGTGTACTCTCTGAGGTTATCAGAGTGTTGTGGTGGACACTTTATGCGATCTCATTAAACTGAGTGTTAGACGTCGGCAATATTTCAGCAGTAATGTGTTTGTTTGTGCATGTCATGGGAACAAACTGTGTCTCATCATGTCCTCTGGCACCTTCACTTCCTTCACCTTCACCTGTGATGTCAGAGTAGCAAAGTGTTTGTTTGTGTGTGTGTGTGTGCGTGTGTGTGTGTCAGTGTGTGTGTGGCAGTGTGTGCAGCAGGGGGTGGGCACAGTAAGCAGCACATCAACATCCTCCCTCCCGTGTCTGACTCATCCTCGTATATCACGCTAACACACCCCACTGTTTTGGCACCGATTCTCTCCTGTTTGCTTGTTTTCTTTTCCATCAGCTTGGCAGTGGAGGGTGTCCAGGAGGCGGAGCAGTCTGAAAAAAAGATGCATCACTGACAGGACAGGCTCACATGTCGGAGAAGTGAGGTTAATACTCAGGTGAGTCAGAGTCAGAGAGGAAAGTTGACCTGTGAAAGCATTTTTCTGCACAGACTTCACAAAGCCGAGGAGTTTAATCATGACAAAATAGCTCATTTAACACAGTTTGACAAGAGTGCTTTGGTTATAATAATAATAATAATAATAATAATAATAATAATAATAATAATAATAATAATAAATTTTATTTCTATAGCACTTTTCAAAAACTCAAAGACACTTTAGGTAGACAAAGAAAACACTGTAAACCAATCATGCTTCACTTCCACCAACAACACACACTCAACATCACTGCGTTGCCCTCTCACCGACTGACAGTTCACAATAACAGCATCATCTCTTTCATAGCTCCTCTGTCTCAAGGCGTACCCCAAGGTTCAATGCTTGGTCCCTTTAGGTTCACCGTGTACTCGCTCAACATGGTCTCTGTTTTCAGTGTTACGCTGATGACATCCAGCTTTACATTTCCAGCCATTTATTATAGAAATCCACTCCCCAGTAAACAATAAAAACATGGATGCACAACAAATTTCTGTCCCAAAAATGTCAGCCTTACAATCATCCATTCAACCTCACATCCTCAAACTTGTTTTTATTTTACAACAACCTTTCTTTTGAACACAAAATCACCCAGCTGACATAAACTCTGCCTCTCCAGCCTCAAAAACACATCCGTCCATGCTTTTAACATGTCGTCCTGATTACTGCAATAGCACCATCCAAAGTCCTCTATAAACTTCATACATCCAGAACTCTGGTGTGCAATCCCCTGACCTCTCCTGTCATTCCTATCTGGAAACATCTCCACGGGCTCCTTGTCCCCTGAAATCTTCCAATTTAAAATCCTGCTTGTTGCTCACAAAGCCCTCCATCCACCACCAGGCCCCTTCCTTACTCACAGCATCCTCCGCCATCACACTCATTCTCATTAATCTCTGTTCTTCAAACACCAACTGCCTGAATCTGCCTCTCAGAGAGGACTGAACCTGGAGGCACAGAGCCTTCTCTAGAGCCGCCCCCTCCCTCTGGAACTCACTCCCACACAGTCAACATTGCGCTGACCTGAACACATTCAAATCACTGTTAAAACTCAGCTCCACAAGCGTACTTTTGATGCATGATTCAGCTGATTGTTGTTTTCTTTGATGTGTGTAACTTTCATTATGTTTTTCACTTCTGTTCAACTGTTTGATCTTTTATTTCAAGTATTGTTGAATGTTTTTGAATTCTTAAAAAGAGCTTTAAATGTATTATAATTATTTCTTATAATGAAATAAGTGGGAGACTCAGGCAGCAATACCGTGAAAAATATTGAAAAAAAAAAAAAAAGCAAAACCTACTGTGAAGAGTTTTTAACTGCTGACAGGACACATTTATTTATTATTGGTTTCATGATCTTAAAAGTGAAACCAATCATCCCTTTTCTTTGCTTATACTTTCCTGTTTGTTTCTGCTGCTTGTGTTACTTTTTAAAGATGAGCCTCATGGCACGGTTACAGACTGCACTTGATGTTACCAGTAAAGGGGTTAACATGTGTTGAGATTAGCTGTTAAAAGCACCTGATGAGAAAACTCAAAACTAACAAAGTCATGGTGTCAGAAACAGTTTTGATCAGTTCTCTTATAATCTTGATAAACTGCTTATGCAGAATATCAGACAAAGAACAAGACAGACGAGCGCTATTTTGCTCCAAAGTTCAGGACTTTGTGGCACCGTTCAGTATTATTAGTAAAGGAAACTTTTTCTTTTAAGCAGATGGTTTGTTTTTTTCATAGTACTTTAGAGCATAAAAATACACAGTGCCCTGCCATTGGTCTCATATGTACTAAACTGGGCCTGAAAACTTTGTGTAAAAGTCCTGAAAAATAATCTAAAAGAATGAGAATCCTGAATAAAGTGAGACAATAGATCATTAACCTCCAAAGATGATATTAACACAAAAAGTAATGACTGGATTTTATGAGATAATTTGAAGACATACTGTACAAGGTAATGGAGAGAAAAGGGTAACTGTATACTGTAGGATTTCAATAACAAAAATAAAGGGATGAAATTTGACATTATATAATTTATAGATTATTTTTGAGATTTATTTAAATATGAATATTTTTGATCTGAGTTCTACATTGCAAATATCTTGATCATTTCAATCCTTTAACACGTTAAGAAACACTGAATTGTAGTCAAATAAACTGTAGATAGAACGAGTTAAAAAATAAAAATAAAATAAAATACAAAGCGTCAGTAGCCTTGCATGGTGCGCTCTGCCAGGTTTCAGTCTGAAGTCTCTTGAGGACCGAAGTGAGAAAATAAACTGACACTGAAGTGAGCAGAGATCTGTATCTGTGCCAAAACGGGCGGAGAGAGAGACATGCCGTCAGCGTGCAGCACTCGTTTCTCTGATGACTCAAAGTTTTCTGTGATTCACGTCTGAACAGAAGCTGAACGAAGATGCACTCTCCTCCTTTTTCTCACCACCTCTTCCTATTATTCCACTCCTCCTCTCCATTCATCTCTTTTTTTCTCCCTCTCCTTCCTGTCTGCTAATTGTTGTTGTACTCTTTTGAGCCTGTGTTCTTTTCAGGGCCTCAGCGTCTCTGGGCCCCCGCTGGAAGACCTCCAGGATGTTCAAACCGCTCTCTCCCACCCTCCTCCACCTGCAGGTCTGTGCAGCCCGACAGGGGATTTCACCGCACTGATGACGGGGCGCTGTCTTCCTTCCTGAGCCCACATAAATCTGTCCTCTGTCCTATAGTCTAATATTAAACCTGTTTTCCATGACATGCTGCTCTGCAGGGGAGGGAAAGTTGTTGTCGACTGAGATGAGTGAGAGAAGCTTGGGAGGGGAAACTGTGGTCTTACTTAAAAAGTGACCCACTGATCTCGACTGGTCATGACCTCACCTGCTGGTGTTGCAGAGTGGAAGCTCTAACTTTGAAATACTTTTGTGCAAAAGTTATTGAAGTGACTTCTACCTTTTTTTTTTTCGTTTATGCAAAAACAAAAAATAAAATAAAAACTTCAGTCTAGTTTCAGAGTCAAGAAGATGAAAAGTCAAGAAAAGCACATTTTAGAAGCTTCAGTAAATGCTCTCCTCAGGTATTTGCATATCAGATTCCAGTCTTATAGCCTGTAGTGTGTTGTCCTCCCTGTCAGTTTTTATTGTGCAGCGTGTTAAACACAGCACCTTGACTTCTCCTCTCCCAGAAAAATGACAAGAATGGACTTGTGAGGACATTTTTTCAACCGAGTGAAGGACCTCTGTCATCTCAGAGACAGAGTGGTGGAGGGTACTGACCTCAGGCTATAATCAAACACACACACACACACACACACACACACACACACACACACACACACACACACACACACACACACACACACACACAAACGCACGCATGCACTTTAGGCCATGTGTAAAGCTAAGTGCTGCGTTGTTGTGCAATCCCTGTTACAGCCAGTTACAGACGAATATGACAGGAAGCATGACAGATTTCATGTTACTTTAACATTTAATGTTGTAATTTAGAAAAACATGTACAAACTTTTACAACTCTGCAAATTACATTTAGGCTTTATGCAGTATAAACAATAAATACATTAACAAAACGATACACTCTGAGTTCAGATTGACCAACATGAACAAAGATTCATTGCTCAGAAATTTGCTGTCGATCTGTTCCTCAAATGTTGTCTGATAATTTAGCTCTGATAGATTTACAACTAGAGCACAATCCTGTGAAACATTCTTTTGAAATGCAAAATATACTTTATGATATGTACAACATTCTGCAGTCTGGATTGTTGTTGTATTTCTATAAACACGTGATGGTTATACGACAACGTCTCTGCCCTGAAAATGTAATACTGAGTTGATTGTGTTCTTCCTGAGATCATGAAACAGTCCTTTGGTGTCTTCAAGCCTCACAGTGTTGGATGTCACAGTATGTCTGCACACAGAGGGAGGTTGTGCTCAGGCTCCTGCAGGTAGCTCACCTGCCAGGGGAGCCCCAGAGCCTGAGCTGGCTCCACAAACGTGTCCATGTACCTCTGAGTGCAAGAAGCCCACATCCCCGGTTGGTACCCCAACCCCTCCCCCACCTGCGGGTACCTGAGAGGGCTAGGCGGGTGGTCGTGCGGGCTGCTGCAGTGTCCGTGTGAGGCGTAAATCTGTCCTTCAGTGGGGTAACAGGGGTAGTGAGGTGATGGAGGACAGGAGGACGCCGTGTTGTCCATGTAGAGGTGTGTCTCAGCGGGCAGTCGGTGCATGTGGGCGCCTTGTTGTGGCTGCATCTGGTGTGAGATGGCGGAGTGCCAGGGGACATAGCTCTGATGCTCCAGGTGAGGAGGGACTGTCACCCTGCTCTGCTCCAGCCTAGAAGCTCCCATCCCAGTCGGTCCCACTGACGATCTGTTGCACTCCCGGTGTGTGCAAGGCTTGTTTGGAGGATTGGTGCTCAGGAACACGGACAGAGCAGAGATCCGGTTGATGGCTCTCTGCAGGGTGGCGATCTTTGAGAGTCGTTTCCCACTGAGGTCGTGGTTCAGTGCTACTCGCAGAGCGTTAAAGGCTTGGTTGTAGTCCAAGATCCGTTTTCGCTCGCGGACATTGGCAGCCATTCTCCTTGCCTTGGAGCGAACGGGCCTGTTGCGCTTCTTGGTCTGGCCTTCCTCTGGGTCACTCGGGCTGCTGGTGGAGCTCTCACAGTCCTGAAAAGACGCCTTTGGACTTGTATCATCCTCTTCCTGATCAAGCACACTGAGATCCAGTTCCTCCTCTGAGAACTCTGATCCTGTAACACTGCTGCAGCTCATCGTGGAAGTCAAGCAGATGGCAAACGAGTCAATAAGACAACTTTAGCCTCTTCTGTAGCTGTAGTGAGGAGTCGTAACGCAGAATGCTGGACTCCCTGTGCTCCTGATGAGTCTTTCTGAAGAATGCAAGTTTTGCTGACTTGCACCACGATCAGCCACACTCTCTTTGAGTTGTTTCGAGGGGCTGTCGGTGTTTGCTGCTGTGCCGACAGCCCAGGTATTCTCCTCCTGTGTCTCCTCTGCTGCCTTGTGATTACTCGTACCTGAACAGGACAGGTCTGCCTGCTTTTTAAAGCTCTTGAAGTCACATGGTACAGTCACCTGTGAGGAATGATGCACTCTCTCTGCCTCTGCGAGTTTATGAGCGCCCTGCAGGCAAATGGCACTGTCACCGCCTCCTCCTCCTCTGACTCTCCTTCACATCCCTCACAGGATCTTCCAGGAGAGTTTCAACACTCTGTGTGTGTGTGTGTGTGAGTGTGTGTATGTGTGTGTGGAGCATACACAAAACATACTCATTATTTCAGATAGTAATTAACTTCACACTTCCTTTAACACCTTTACAAAGGATTTGATTTGGTTGTTTTCATCTCGTACAACAGGCCTGTCATCCCCGGGATCAGCTACGTGCTTTAGACTCACGCTTTCCACAAAGCGGTGGAATGAGGGTAAAATGAAGAACAGATACTTAGTCAGGCATCTCTACATTACAACAACTTGTTACTTTAACCCTTCACAATTCAAATTTAACACAACCAGACAATTTGTAACAGGCCATGTTAGCTTTAATAGTTTTCATGTCGCCCTCTTTAAATCTAGACAAACTTCTCTCTCAGTACAAGAGACCAAAACAGTTGGACAAGAACGTCAACTTGACCAAGCAATTAGTAGAACGAAGCATGGCAGGTGCAAAGTGAAAAAAAAAAAAAATCAAATTAAAGAGACAAAAAGACCAGACAGACTTGAGAAACACATGAAATCAGTGTCTGCTGCCAACAGGTAAAACTTGTTGATGGGATAAGGCAGCTGACGCAGGCATCGATGGAAGGGAATTGGCACGATTGACAAAAATCATCTACAGTTATTTTTTTTCAAGTTGAAAGAGAGAGATTTTCACTGTCTTTAAAATATGGTGTGTCTTCAGTGTTCTTGCACAGAAACAGTCAGTAAAAGTGCCCACCATTGGAGGCCTAACTTAAACATTAACGCTGTAAATAAATTCCAAAACCTTGATTTTTCACTTTTACTTGACTGAAAACTTTAACTCTGTACTTCTGCATCAGTTATTTTTTTATCACCAGCTCTGCTTTTCAAAACAATTTTATCTAAATCCTGTGATTCCAACTTGTTCTCAGTTTTATTTGTACCCCGAAACACTTTTCCTTAGTTTTTCCTATTATATGTTGAGGCTTTCCATGCCTTCAGAGGAAGAGACGATTAACAGACACTGGGAAGTGGAAGACATGCATCAAAAGGCCCGAGTTCAAACCCGACCCTAGGCCCCAGCCTGGAGGATTTTTCTTCCTCAGTTTATGAGGTATTTGCTTTATCCACTGATGTAAACAAGAATCACATGCACCTCCTACATTTTAACCATAACACTTCTTCAGACATGTCGATTTGCCTGGATTTTTGTACTTATTAGTCTCAGGCTCATTTCACGTTGATCGGTATCAGAGCGATCCAATACATCTGACACATTCCACCTTCAGAAGAAGAAGAACCTTCATATCTAGTGTAGTTAAGATTTATCTTGCCAGTAGTTCTCTCTCTCTCTCTCTCTCTCTCTCTCTCTCTCTATACCTGTGCTCAGGTTTAAGGGCCATGTAATTTAGAGTAGCCTCCCTGGAACCTCTCTCATAAATCAGGCCTGGGCAGCACCTGAGGACAAGAGTAGAGCGAGGCCGGCACTTCAAAGAGAAGGAAAAAACAGGGGCAAATATTTTACAATTAGAACCTGCAATCTCTGCTCACAAGACCGTCCTTTATTCATATTCTGCAGGTCATAATACATCTTTTGATTTTGCTTCATTTTAATTAAGTCCTTCTGATTTATCTAAAAGACGCTCTCATTGATCTTGCAGGTCATTTTGCGACAGGTCCACTACGATACAGAGAAAAAACAGACTCGCCTGTGTTTTATTTACTCCGTCCCTTTTCCTCTTGACTGACTGAAATAAAACAGGGCAAGTTAAGATCTGCATCCACATCCACATCACAGATTAGCGTGAGACATCATGCTGGACAGTGAAAGGTGACTGCACTGACCTTTAGCAAGGCTTCTGGCCAAGTGCAACGGGTCAGGTAAGTAAAGGGTAGGCCGCTCAGACAGTGAACTGGGGGTCGTTGAGGAGCATTGCTTCCTTCCTGCCCTCGTGGTTTTATTGTCCGTGCTGCAGCTCTCAGACGCCAACCTTTAAGACAATTACAGCCCACAGCCTCAGCCTCAACAGACACAACTATTGATCTGAGGTGGGAACTTTGGGAGCAGTCTTTAACTGTGAGATCAGCGGGAATGAGTAGGTATATTTCTTATAATAATAATAAAAAAATATTCACATATTTACCCACACATGAAGCAGTCGCTGAGTTTGAAGACGACTTACTTCGATATTTGAGACAGAGAAGTACAGTAACTCATAATCCTACTAAGCTTTATAAACCAGTCTCATTGGGTGTTTTTTCAAGTCGCAAATTTAGGGACTTGAGACTTGCTTTACTAACACTGATAAAAGACTTAACTTTACTGACTTAGTCTTCATGACTTGAGACTTGACTTAGACTTGAGACGGATGACTCAAAAAAACGTGACTTCTTTAATTTAAATATTTGTGCTTTTTTAAATTAGATTACGTTGGTTTATGTTGTTTAGTTGGAAACAGTGCAATGTACACAGCAGTCAACACAGGAGCAGCAGTCGTGGAGGCAGCTAGACCAAAAATAATGAAATTTGGGTTCAAGTATTAACGTGGATGACGGTATGAAGAAGAGAACAGCAGTATGCATGATCTGCAGCTCATAAGTCAGTGACATAACAACCACAACATCCGGCTTCATCCGTCTACAAATCCCACAAAGAAAGGTAAGCTATGTGGATGTCTTTTAGCTAGCTGTTACAGCTGTTAGAAAGCTAACGTTTGCGAATGCTAACATAGCTTAAACAAGCTACCTTCTATACCAATTTAAATGTAGAAACTTGGGTAGACCATTACATTTCTGTATGACTTGACTTGCTGAAACTGACTGTTTTTATGTTAGCCAAAGAAATCCTTCTGTGCCCTGGTATCAAAACTCCTCAACAAATAAAACTATTATCTTTGTGAAATGATCATCTAAGCCTACAAAAACCTGCTTCCATGAGCTAAAAGGGCAGAAACATTATCATGTTTGTTGTCTCAAATATACAGAAACTATACAGAAAAAATAACCAGAAAGGTACCAATAGCCAGTCTTAATTGCTAGCTGTAGTATAAATGGCTTACGTGTAAACAATAAATCTTTGTTAAGAAAACAACAACAACAAAGGCTGTTATGACAGCAGGTTATTTATTACCTTCTACCTGATATGGCCGACAGGCTTACAAAGAAACAATTAGACTTCTTGCTGCACTGCTAAACCTGAACTCTCAGAAAGTGTTTTTTAAAAAAGTCCTATTAGACTTAATATGATCCACATTCACCTGACAAGTCTAGAAAAAAAAGTCTTATTTCAAGTTATTAAAAGAGAAAAATGACTTCTGAATTGTCTGTATAGAGTTATGAAATTGCTCCTTTGATTCTTGTGTAAGAAATTATGATTTCAAGAAGCTTAATTAATTTTTTTTTCTTACAAAATTGGTGAATTAATTTTTCTCCTAAAAGTAATACAGGTGAGATTTTTCTTTTCTCCTGATATCTTGAAATAGAACATTTTTCTGGACGTGTTGAGTTAATGTGGTTCATGTCTTTTAAGACTTTTTTAACCCTTTCAGGCTTAATTTCTGTTTTTGCAGTGTTGGCTAATTTTTTTATCTTACAAAGAGGCAGCTGAGTCTGTTTCACGCTGCTCCAAGACCAACTAAAAACTCACAGGTGCTTTATGTTCATATGATGAAAACTATCAGCAGAGATGATCCAACGATGGTCAATAATATCATCAATATTAGACTTAGTTTGTTAATATGATACAGGTATTAGTTAAAAAACTTAAATTTAAATGAACAAAAGAATCAAATCCTATTGACAGACTTTGATTTAAAGTAAAATTTAACAAAGACAACCCAAATTTAAATCAACCATCACTCAACATCTCAGTCACTTTAACAGTTTCATCAAAATCAAATGTGTGAGTTTATAAACTCTACATTGAAACGCAGCCCTCGCTGAAACACACTGCTGAACTGCTGCCATTAATTTGGACTTTCTCTAAAATGTAACCTCTTCTCTGTGAAAATCACAGCGGCTGTACGGTGGCTGCTAGGTGTCAGACGTTTTGCCAAAGCCATGACACAAATCCAAACAGAACAACATAACGGAAGTTAAAAGCGGACAACTTACGGCTGGTCTTCTAATGCACACAGAAAAGTTGTGAAAGTAAGTGAAACTTTTTCTTTTTAGCTTCAGCCACAGTAAATATGAAGGGGAAATTTGAAGGGGTCTCAACTCATGATATTCTTTATGGTACTTTATCAGCAATGTGTCATCCTTTATTTAGCTAAAAGAATCAGTCATGCCACAATGTTAGCATTATAGTTGTTGTTTTGTTTGCATTTTTGTTGTGGCTTTTGCAAATTATCTACTGACCACCAGCTAACTGTGCAGAACTTGATGAGTGTGCCAACTTTCACATATCACTATTTATGTCCTACACTGAGAGGTCTTTTCAGGCCTGTTTGTCGTTCCTTTTGTCCACCAGAAGCCTGTTTCTGTGAAGTGGTAATGTAACCTCTGAGGCCTGTGTACTTAACACACCTTTTAAATAACCCTGCTGATCTCCCGCATACCTTTATAACTAAAACTGTTTGAAATGTTTGGGCCGGGCCGCTCTGAGTGAGCAGGCTTTATCACAGGCTCTGATTTATGGCTTCACAAACATGTCAGATTTATTGCTGCAGTGTAAAGAGCATGAAGACTACAGCCTCGGACTCTCCCCGTCCATTCATTTCTGACAGGTGACAAGACACCAGTAATTATCAGCCGCCGGGAATAAATCAGCAGATTTTATCACGCAGCTCGCCGTGCCCTCGATGGAATAAGCATTTTCAGGCAAAGGGAACCTGTCCGAGGGCGCTGAACCTAAGATTTGTAAATCTCCTGCTCAAGCCCCCATAATGACCGGTTGTTAGCCGTTTGTTATTAGAGGTCTGTGTGCCAAACATTATAGATGTATATTTCCAAAGGGGTAGTTAGCACTAATAAGTGAGTAAGCTCCGGGTTCGCTAACCTTGGCTTTGCACAGGTATGTTAATGCATGTTTTTGGTGTCGGCAATGGAATTTTCTCACCTCAATAAAACCTTCCCAGACCAAAAAAAAAAAAAAAAAGTTCACACTATTTGTCACACCACAATCCCAATGACGGTTAATGTGAGTACAAATCTATGTTATCAGCCCTGTATTACCAGTCTGTGGTCTTTCAGGAGGCTGATTTTATTGCACTGCTTTTATCTTTTTCATTGCAAAAACACAGTTCTGCAAAGTGCGGCTTACATTTGAGGGAACAAAGTTTTGCAAAGTCATAATGAAATTGTGCCACGTATGATTTAATTAAATCAAATAGTTGCACACAGACGTATTTTTGGATGCAGGAATCTAAGTTAGTTAAAAGTGACCAGATAACCAGCGTGCAGCTTTCATCCATCATAATGTGAGGCTGCAAAAGGCTCCAAAATGATTATGAATAAAAAGTTGGATTTTAATCATAAAACTCTGATGTAGTCTCAGTAACTTCACCCATTCAATGCTGAAACTGAGTTTGAAGCCCAACATTTCAGTCACCAGTTGATTTTGTCAAGTCTGCATACACATAAGTGCCAATGTTTTGTGTTAATCTACTTCATTCATTTGACTCATTCGCTTCATGGCGACAGATTCAGATTTAACGAGAGGGGAGGGAGTTCCCCTCAAACTCCACTCCATCAGTTGTCACCCAACAAGGCTGAGCCTCAGTTCATTTTAACCATGAAGCCAGTGGTGCTGAATGGGCTGGTGATAACGCCACAATAGCACAAGTGATAGCTGGAGTCAAGAGACTGACAATAATTTCACAACCTGCCTGATAATTCAATCCTTTTCCCCATAAAAATAAAAAAATGATGAAGTTTGCCATTCACATGTATAATTTGCATCACTTTACAAAGACTTGTGTGTTCAGATTGACTGTACATGAATTTCACATGAATGATTTTTATTTACGGTGTGAATCCAAAATTACAGGGGTGAACCATTGACTGTATAATATATGGACGTAGTCTCTGTGACGTTACCTCATTAACAGCTACAAGGCACCAGACCTGTCACCTTGCCTCTGATTGGGCAAACTTGTCTTTTCATAAAAATAATAATAATAAATAAAAAATACAGTGTATGCCAACTGAAAAAAAATACAATTCAGACCCAGGATAGTTTTTGAAACAGCCTGTAAATATATATATATTTTTTTTAAATGCTGTAAAATTCATCTTTTGGTTTGGTGTGTATGTGGTTTCAGGCTTTCTGCAGCGTCTCAAGTGGACACTCGATGAACTGCATTTTTTAAGCACCTCTGCATAGACTTCATGTTTTTAGATTGGGAGATGCTGCTTTGGGTAAACTCACTTCGGGAGATTATGCCTCTAGTGGACACTTAAGGCACTGCTGTTGTCTGAACTTCTCTCACTTTTTATTTAGCTTTGCAGGTTGCAGGTTGGCGAAAATGAAACATCTTGTCTTGCTTGCCATATAATACATTCAGTGGAACCACTATTGACTAAACAGAGGTACAAAAATCAAACTAAGGTGGAGGTCTTGTACGATATGTGCACCAAGTGACTCAGGGTATCAAGAGGCAAGCTCAAGTTCTTGTCAAGCAAACTTCAGCTCTAAGTCTGTAATTCATGAACTATTATAATTTGATTTATGGGGGTGTTCAGGTGTTCAAAAATCAGGGTTTGGGGTCAGTTTTGGACATTTTTAAACATGAAAACAAGTCACAAACCACTGCTGGCTGTTTGAGAACATCTTTCAGATGTTTATATGACTGTAAATGAAAACTGATTGAAGAAATGCTTTACTCATGAGTTTGGAAGTGTTTTGTATTAATGTGAAATTTTGCTTCATTTTTTATTTTCCCATTCAGTTTAGGATATTTGAGGATGTACAAGGTGAAGTGAAAGGATGAATGATATTTTATATGAAAGTTATAGATGACATGACACTGACTCACAAAACCAGACGCAGTCATCTCTGTTTTCATACAGGCGATGACGGGGACAAAGATTTGACTGCTGATTGCTCAACAGAGTGCTCTCATGCTGCAGCGCTTCACTTGTACCCGTGTTTATCCGAGCAAGTCTTGTTTTTTGTGTTTGTGTTGTTTTTGTGGCCTGTTGTTGAAGCATCAGAGATGATGTGAGGAGGATCAGTCCACACTGGAGATGAAGTGTGATCGATCACACCACATGGCTAGAAAGATTTATCTTACCCAGTGGTTCTCCTGCCTAAT
The DNA here is from genome assembly GCA_030710495.1 of Labroides dimidiatus. NCBI lineage: Eukaryota > Metazoa > Chordata > Actinopteri > Labriformes > Labridae > Labroides > Labroides dimidiatus. Next base: position 9,237,987 of record CM061159.1, read on the forward strand.
CCTCACCTAACAGACCCTTTCGTGTTAACCAAGTGTTTGAAATGTGGAGAAAAAAAGAAGTCAGAAAAGCTGAGGATAAGAAACCATCAGCTCAGACATTTTTCAGCCAGGAAATCTTGGTCTATCTGTCGTTTGTGATCTCTGCCGTCTCAGTTTGCTGAGCCAGGCCTCCCTGAGTGAGTCAACCTTTCCTGTCTTTAGGGGTGAGAAAACATTTGAATTTTTGCTTCTAAAGAAACATCATGTCACTTTGATCTGCCATATCTTCATGTTCAGGATGAGCTGTTGGTATAATCTGTCAACACGCAGCTCAGAGACATTCTTGAATGAAACACTCTTTAGTGACACGGTGAGAGAGTGTCTGCAACACACAACTTGTCCAGCGTGTTAAAAACAAAACAGTGAAGAGCACTGACACAACTACCGTGAATCACTCCGTCTGAAATTACTGGCAATTACGTTTGCTGGCTGCCGTGATCACCGTCAGCGAGCACGCCAGCTATAAAACCTCTGCTGTCGAGTTGAAACATTCCCCGGGGTATGTGAGCACGCACAGCTCCAAATTTCAAGTGTTATTCAGTGTGTGTCTGTCACAGAGCTGCCTGTTAATCATAGAGGTGTGCTCAGTTTATCCTGCTGCATTAGAGATGTTTCCAGAGCTTAAACACTCTCACAGCGGGAAAGTGCGGTGATTTATGGGAGGAAAGGCTGTAAAGTCAAATAGATGGTTGCTTATGGAGAAAAGAACAGTGTGATCGCGGCCAATGAGTGGCGTCACCCCAACACGGTTAGTGATTCACCAGGAAATAGACACAACTGAGTTTCTCTAACTTATCAACGTGCGCTTGTAAATACCTGACCAGGTATTAATCTGCAGGTTCACCTTCATCCTAATAACAAGAGGCTGATCAATGAGATATTTTACGGTGGGTCGTAAAAATGGTTGCCATGAAGAGAAAAACACATTTTATGTTAGGTCACTAAAAAGCTGCACTCTCTAATTTAGCCATACGCAGAGCGTTACAATAACCTCCCTCTAAGTGATTTATACCTTGTAAGAAAACCATGCAAATCTGTCAGTACTGATGTCATGACATGTCTAACAGTTTCCTCCACAAAGGAATGTCAGCACACTTCCTCCCCCTTCCTAAATACTTGAATCATCGCATGAATCACTTGTTTTCACAGAAGTGTATTTACTGACGGATTAAATCAACCTTGCACTTAAACCACGCTGGATTATAAAGTGAATTTCACAAAGAAGCGCGCAGGCATCAAGCTTTTCACTTCAGCCATTGTTATGCGTATCCATCATTTAATCAGATAAAAGCTGTGATTAAGATCTCTGATGAAACGGCAGCACAGCCACTGTTTCAACTTACAGCATTACAGAAGCAAGACAGAGTGTGGCTGTATTCAAAACTATTACATACTAACTATAAATGGAGTATGTGGCATGCACTGCATACTGCTTTTAAATGTAGTACGACAGCTCTGTTGGATGTTTTGTAGTATGAAAAACAGAAGTAAATGATTGCCAAGCTAACAACAAAACCGATTCTGTTATCTCCACTTTTGGTTTTTACAAAGTTTAAAAATTAAAGATGTTTTTTAAAAAATTTTAAGAATTTTAACAGAATTGTTGAGATTCACTCGTTTTTCTTTCCCACGTCTTCCCTGCAGATGCTTAAGACTGTAAACATTACTGTAACGTGTGGTGCTGGTAACTCCTCCCAGTAGGTGGCGGTAATACTCCTAACGCTGAGTGCAATCTCACACAAATGGAAAAAGAAGAACAGCATTATCGCTGTGCATTATGGGAAACGGTATACATAGATACAGTCGGCTTCACGTCACAGTCCCGTCATAGTTAGGGGCGGGGAATTTTGAGGGGGAAAACAATCCTGTCCCCCTCATCCGCAGCATTGTAAACACGCCTATTTCAAAACCAGATTTCCATGCCAATTACCAAAATAGCATACATTTATTCATTGAAGCCAGTTCAAAAGGCTAGATACTTAAAAAAAAAATCATTACAAGTAGGTTTAGATTCTTGTCCGTATGTTATTAAAGAGTGGAGGAATGATCCTACTGAATGGCCTGATGTGTCATTCCCTGACACCTCCTGCTACCTGGTTGGATCACCTGGTAGGAGGCAAAATC